>JAHLJT010009436.1:19213840-19829782 GCA_031308135.1 Acheta domesticus | reverse complement strand
CAAACCGAGCAATTGCCTCGCAAGTCGAGAGGCCCGACAATGGAAAAAAATAGTACAAAATTGAAAAAGAAATCGAGAAAACCGTTAACGTAATTTTATAAGTTATGGTACAGTAGTGTGATATTTCGTAAGACTTTTAATTACATTTTTACCTTAAACATTTCATTATAGTCATTATTATAAAGTAGAGCTCTATAAAATGGATCAAGTGATGAGAGAATTAGAATAGATTCTACTGAAATTCATAATATTTTTTTCAAGTATTTATCAAAATCGAGTGATTTTATTAAACACTACATAGCTACAATGTTTTAGCGTTTGAAGATCATCGATCAATTATATTATTTGACCCCCTAAATACATTCATTTAAAAACAATTATTTAAGATATGTTTCCAAAACATTTTCCGTATTAAACGTATTTTTTTATTTGTTGAAATAAAATAACACATTTTCTTGATACAACTTTAAATTTTAATTTTTTTATGGGGAGTACGTTTCATCATTGACCTGGGCTAAAACTTTTCTATCTCCGGCACTGATACTGAGAAAAACAATGCGTTAGAGGAAGGATGGTGAAATAAGTGGTGAAATGTATGTTGTAGAGGGAACAATTTATAACATACCGGAACAAGACTTTTCGGCATCAAGGCCAACGGACGAAACATCGTTACTTTCCGCTGGAGGTTTACAATATTTTCCTCATTAGTACGTAAGTGTGTAGAAGGCGAGATAGTAAACATGCAAAGGACGACAAAAGTGAAAGGAGAGAAAACTGAGGTAGTGCGCCTCCTTTAGTGGATCCAGGGGAAGCATGGGGAACATGCCCCCTCCAAAAGGCGTAGTTTTCTTTTATATTCCTTTATTTGGCAAACTTTATCTAGTTCGAACTTGATTTATGTTATTTGGCTGACTTGATTTATGATCGAAATATGTAATTATTTAAAACAATAATATTGTGTAGCACCGAATCTACAGTACACAAATAACATACAATACAATACAATAAGATATATGCTTATTATTTAAATATATCTACGATGCACCCTCCCTTTCCAAATGATCGGCTGTTTCCGCCCCTCACCCTGCCTCACAGATATCGCGCAAGGTTAGTGAAACCGCCGGTTTGACAGATCGTAGGGGAGGAAGGTAAGCAATACCAGGATTTCCACAGCTTCGCGCGTGGGGGGAGGGATGGGCGGCAGATGCCGGGCGCGCAAAGGATCGCGAGGGGCAGAGGGAGGGGCGGGGGCGGGGCTGCGCGGGCGGAAACCCTCGCTCGGCTGTCATGAAACATGAAGAGGGCAGTTTCCCTCGGCGCCCTGCGCGGGTGGCGAACGGCTGCGAAAGGGAGGGCGACGGCGGGAGGGTGCAGTGTGACGGAAGGGGGAAAACTGGGATGGAAACGGCGATGGTGGCGAAGAGCAGTTGCAGTGGCAGAGACGGAGGGTGGACGGGAAAGGGGAGGTGGAGTCGGAGGTGGAGGCGGAGGCGGAGGCGGAGGTGGAGGCGGAGGTGGAGTCGGAGTCGGAGGTGGAGTCGGAGGTGGAGTCGGAGGTGGAGTCGGAGGTGGAGTCGGAGGTGGAGTCGGAGGTGGAGTCGCAGGTGGAGTCGGAGGTGGAGTCGTAGGTGGAGGCGGAGGTGGAGTCGGAGGTGGTGTCGGAGGTGGAGGCGGAGGTGGAGGCGGAGGTGGAGGCGGAGGTGGTGTCGGAGGTGGGGTCGGAGGTGGAGGCGGAGGTGGAGTCGGAGGTGGAGTCGGAGGTGGAGTCGGAGGTGGAGTCGGAGGTGGAGTCGGAGGTGGAGTCGGAGGTGGAGTCGGAGGTGGAGTCGGAGGTGGAGTCGGAGGTGGAGTCGGAGGTGGAGTCGGAGGTGGAGTCGGAGGTGAAGTCGGAGGTGGAGTCGGAGGTGGAGTCGGAGGTGGAGTCGGAGGTGGAGTCGGAGGTGGAGTCGGAGGTGGAGTCGGAGGTGGAGTCGGAGGTGGAGTCGGAGGTGGAGTCGGAGGTGGAGTCGGAGGTGGAGTCGGAGGTGGAGTCGGAGGTGGAGTCGGAGGTGGAGTCGGAGGTGGTGTCGGAGGTGGAGGCGGAGGTGGAGGCGGAGGTGGAGGCGGAGGTGGAGGCGGAGGTGGTGTCGGAGGTGGGGTCGGAGGTGGAGGCGGAGGTGGAGGCGGAGGTGGAGTCGGAGGTGGTGTCGGAGGTGGAGGCGGAGGTGGAGGCGGAGGTGGAGGCGGAGGTGGAGTCGGAGGTGGAGTCGGAGGTGGAGTCGGAGGTGGAGTCGGAGGTGGAGTCGGAGGTGGAGTCGGAGGTGGAGTCGGAGGTGGAGTCGGAGGTGGAGTCGGAGGTGGAGTCGGAGGTGGAGTCGGAGGTGGAGTCGGAGGTGGAGTCGGAGGTGGAGTCGGAGGTGGAGTCGGAGGTGGAGTCGGAGGTGGAGTCGGAGGTGGTGTCGGAGGTGGAGGCGGAGGTGGAGGCGGAGGTGGAGGCGGAGGTGGTGTCGGAGGTGGGGTCGGAGGTGGAGGCGGAGGTGGAGGCGGAGGTGGAGTCGGAGGTGGTGTCGGAGGTGGAGGCGGAGGTGGAGGCGGAGGTGGAGGCGGAGGTGGAGGCGGAGGTGGAGGCGGAGGTGGAGTCGGAGGTGGAGTCGGAGGTGGAGTCGGAGGTGGAGTCGGAGGTGGAGTCGGAGGTGGAGTCGGAGGTGGAGTCGGAGGTGGAGTCGGAGGTGGAGTCGGAGGTGGTGTCGGAGGTGGAGGCGGAGGTGGAGTCGGAGGTGGAGTCGGAGGTGGAGTCGGAGGTGGAGTCGGAGGTGGAGTCGGAGGTGGAGTCGGAGGTGGAGTCGGAGGTGGAGTCGGAGGTGGAGTCGGAGGTGGAGTCGGAGGTGGAGTCGGAGGTGGAGTCGGAGGTGGTGTCGGAGGTGGAGGCGGAGGTGGAGGCGGAGGTGGAGGCGGAGGTGGTGTCGGAGGTGGGGTCGGAGGTGGAGGCGGAGGTGGAGGCGGAGGTGGAGTCGGAGGTGGTGTCGGAGGTGGAGGCGGAGGTGGAGGCGGAGGTCTAGGCGGAGGTGGAGGCGGAGGTGGAGTCGGAGGTGGAGTCGGAGGTGGAGTCGGAGGTGGAGTCGGAGGTGGAGTCGGAGGTGGAGTCGGAGGTGGTGTCGGAGGTGGAGGCGGAGGTGGAGGCGGAGGTGGAGGCGGAGGTGGTGTCGGAGGTGGGGTCGGAGGTGGAGGCGGAGGTGGAGGCGGAGGTGGAGTCGGAGGTGGTGTCGGAGGTGGAGGCGGACGTGGAGGCGGAGGTGGAGGCGGAGGTGGAGGCGGAGGTGGAGGCGGAGGTGGAGTCGGAGGTGGAGTCGGAGGTGGAGTCGGAGGTGGAGTCGGAGGTGGAGTCGGAGGTGGAGTCGGAGGTGGAGTCGGAGGTGGAGTCGGAGGTGGAGTCGGAGGTGGAGTCGGAGGTGGAGTCGGAGGTGGAGTCGGAGGTGGAGTAGAGGGGGAGTCGGAGGTGGAGTCGGAGGTGGAGTCGGAGGTGGAGTCGGAGGTGGAGTCGGAGGTGGAGTCGGAGGTGGAGGCGGAGGTGGAGTCGGAGGTGGAGTCGGAGGTGGAGTCGGAGGTGGAGGCGGAGGTGGAGTCGGAGGTGGAGTCGGAGGTGGTGTCGGAGGTGGTGTCGGAGGTGGAGGCGGAGGTGGAGGCGGAGGTGGAGTCGGAGGTGGAGTCGGGCGGGCGAGAGCGTCGACGGTGCTCTGCGATGGAGGGACGCGCTTTAGAAGAGAGGCAGGTGGAGTCTAGACCAAAGAGCCCCGACCAAACAGCGCAGGGCGGAGGATGGAGGATGCAGGAAGAAGGGTGGAGGTGGAGGGCGAATGGTGAAGGGTGGAGGACGGAGGTTGGAGGGTAGGGTTAGGAGGGCGGAGGGGGCACGAAAAAGTTCGGTGAGTGGAAGTAGGAGAGCGATGGGGAAAGGGTAGAGTTTGGAGAAAGCAGAGGGTAGGGAAAGGAGGTTGCAGGGCGGAGAGCGGAGTGTGAAGAATGCTGTAAGACGTAGGAAATCTAGAGAGTGAAGGTGCAGGGTGGCGGGGCGAGGCGAGCCGCGGCTGGAGGGCGGCCGCGCCGTCGTGCGCCTCCTGACGTCGGCGCCCCTCGCGAAGAAGGCGAAGGCTCGGGGCGTCCGCGGGCAGAGGATTATTGCGCTGTCGCCTCCGCGAGGGGCTCCTATACGGCTTCCCACTTGACGCGCGGGAGCGATCTGCGAGGGAACTTATTTGTTCTGGGGAAGACGAGCGAAAACATGTCGTCGGACTAGGCTTAGAAGAACGATTTGTCCGGGAACAAAGGTTCTTGAGACTCTTTCTTAAAATAAAGTATTATACGTAATGTCTCGAATGGAGCGTTACCACTGGAGAATTTATCAAGAAAAAATCCAATGCCTAGAGCACTGGTATCAAGGTCTCCTACTGGTGGCTGTGGCACCCCTCGTGGCACCGTGCCATTCCACGAGCTTCTCTGCGCTACTAGCGTCCAGAGAGGAAACTATTAGTGACCCCACCGTTTTACAATAGGGGTGGCGTTGTCTCTTGCGGCGGGGTTATGAACTGCGTGGAGAGGCGATTTCGTCGAGGCACTCGTGCCACGGACTCTTGCTCGTGGCATCGACCTTGACAACACTGGCCAAAAGACACGTTTTATAAAACTTAAAGAAATGAAATTTCGGTGTGCTTATATTAAATCATTCTATAGTTTATTAGTATGCTTGAATTAGCGAATTTTATTAATGTATTTAATTCAATTTTCTTTTATATATGGTTCGCTTTCTCGCACTTTAAGTACACACTACCTCCTTTGACTGATGCTTATTTGTGAGGTCAGTAGAAAGAACTGATAAAAACACATAAGATGTCATAATTATTCGGAGATACACCGATCTCAACGGTTATCCCAGATGCAACGCTTTTGTGATAATTTCGTATATGAAATATTTTCTTAATGTACAGTTGTACAGGTCTACTGAAAAATTACCAAAAAGCATTGAAAAAATAACTTTTTGAACTTATCTATTTATACAAATGAGATTCTGCGGCATTGTTTAAAAATGTCATCCCTACTTATTATAAGTTAATCATATAATCAATGAATATGATAAATACAAAATTCCATGGATCCAAATAACAAGGTTACTTAATTGATAATTTTGGTTTCCATATATTTATTGTTTTTATTCCCACATATGGCAAATATTAATAATTCAAAAATTTTAAAAATATTTTTCTCTCATCACTGAAAAGAAGTCTTGAGAGAGCTTTGTTTTTTATATACGCCTATAATGTTTTCATATATGCCAGTATGTTTTTCGTTACGTGGATTTAGAGAACTTGTTTTATTTCAAAAAAATGTAATTTGACGAGAATATAATCATAGCATTTATATTACAAGGCCAAGCCTTACGACAAAATATGATGAATATAAAATTTCATGTAAGAGGGCCTGTTGTTTCAACATCGGAACGGCTCTAGCAAAGATAGACATAAGGAAAAATAAATTTATCACCAAATGCTGTAAGCAAATATGGTTGTTTATTTGTTACCTATAGTTATATAGCTTTTTAAGCTTGGGGTCTCTTTCCTCAACGCAGCATCCTCAACCTCCCGTTCTTAGCGAACTTCAGGGATAATCTGTCCCTTTTCCCTACCCAAATCTCCTCTTTACATTTCTGGACCCAGCCCTCCTATAATCAGGCTTCCTATACCCAGCCCTTCAACAAGCAGTTAAAATGATATTAATTTCTTTACTGGGTAACAAATGTGGCTATTTTACTGTAAAATTGCCGTAGACTTTCAAGCATTTTTCTTCTCTATGGACGACATTTTCGATCCCCTCTTGAACAAAGGCAGTCAGTGATGCGTGATGGTCCTGCACTTCGCTTCGAAGCTCATTGCATGTCTGAAAATTTGGTTCTCCTAAACCATTCTTTAATTCGAGGAAGAGACGACAATCAGTCGACTCAAAGACGGGGCTCTCCATCGGGTGGTCAAGTATATCGTATCTACCCCAGAAGTTGTGTATTTATACCAGCATAGTGAAAGCGAGCATTGACGTAAATGATGGTATTTCCAAAAGCCAGAATTCCTCGTATTTTATCTGAATGTTTACACTGTGAACTCCTATTCCCTTCCTCTTGAAGAAACCGAATAAAATTGATTGGCTTGCACTTGGGTACGTCAATCGTAATCAGCCTTCCTCACAATCCTACAGCTCAGCTCAAATTATCGATATGGCGTCGATAGTAACAAAGGTAATGAGGAAAGAAATACACAATCTCTACGTCCCTAAATCCAATTATTTGTCTAGCGGTTTAACGGTTCGAGCTAAAATTGAAAAAAAAAACGCATACGTACAACAAGAATTTCTTGTTGAGCGATCACCCTAGTTTGTATTCTCATGTTAATATGAGCGCGTATTTACCTACTTTTCGTAGCAAAGTCGATCTGGATGAATAATCCATTATTCTTTTGTCCGCTTGTCACTTTGCTCAGAAGAAGAAAAATTGTGTAGCGTTTCCCTGTCGTATCGTTGAGGAAAATAAACATAAAAGGAACAAACTGCTGGATGACTGTTGAGTATGCCACATAACATCGTCGATATTCTTTTGAAAACAGAATGGGCAACGAACAACTGAATAATCTTCACCAGGCATTCTTGAAATTACTTTGTTTACATTACTTCAAATTTACTTTGTTTCTGATGAGTACAGATTATTCCATTCATAACTTTTATACTGTTCAAACAGTATTCAAACGTAGATTCATTGAAAATTGCCTCCTATTTTGGGACCCCAAAATTTCTTTTCGAAAGTTGGGGAAACTGAAGTTCAATTATTACTTATGGACTAAGAATATGCTGCCAAAAAGAGATTTTTTTGTGTGACGTCTTCGTCGGCAGTAAAAAATTAAAAATTGACCGTTTCTCAAACAACTTTGATGCTTTTGGAACATACGGCGATACAATTTGGTAGTTTTCGCGGCACGGAATTTGGTTCTGTAGATTGCGTAAGAGGTAAGAAAGTCATAAAAATTGAATTTGTAAAACGCAGCAATACCGAGTAGAATTTCTTAAATTGATTTCATTTCACAACTGTCTTGATTTTGTGGGGTGGTTGAGGGGGGAAATACATTAATATTAATTTATGTAGTGCTTGTATGGTGGCCTCTTTAAGATTTTTGAGATTAGTTTGCTAGCCTTTTAAATAAACTACAGTTAGCATGAAGCATACATTACAGAATACTTCAGATAAGATTTTTTATAAATAAACCTTTTGGATATTTGAGGCACAGACGTGGCAGAATCACAAATTCGAAAAACTCCTCAGAACACAGTGGAGATAATCATCGACACACGCTGTTGGATTCTGATAACGCAGTGTGCTTAAACTTTAAGAGGGCAAACTAATCAGAGGGCAGAGAACGCAGTGTGATAAATAATAAATGTCAGAGGAACTATGTTGGATTGGGTCATGAGATGAGGCAATCGCAAATAATTCAAACTTTCACGTTGTGACCCCTTGAAGGTCTCCTTAAATTGATTTGCGGCCTCCTGAAGGGTCCGCAAATCCCAGTATTAGAAAATCAGTAAATTAACTTGAGATATGAACATTAGTTTCATCAGGGAGGGTCAGGGCGAAGGTGTACGAGAAATAGTCGCGGAGGGGAGCAAGGAGTCTGAAGCAGAGGGGGTTAGGATTGTTGAAATGGTGGGTGGAGAGGGAGAAAGAGTGGAAGGGTGAGACATTGCTGGAATGTAAGTACAATTCTTGTCATTTTCACAATCAAGAAAGTTCGTTACTTTTCCTGACCAACAGACGATAATGATAAATCAATCTTCGGTCCTCGCCGAGTCACATCAGCTAGTCAACAATCATAACAGAGAAACTTGGGGTTTGAATTTTGTTTTGCTTTAAATCGCGTCCAATTATAATTAGTTTCTGTTATATTTGCAGAAAGTGTTTAGTTCATTAATAAAATAAATACATTTTTTTACAAATTCATTTAATCTTCTAATTCATCTACTTGAATATTTCAGTATAATATTTTTTGTGATTGGTATGTGATGTACTTTTTCGAATTATTCTTATCCCGAAATCTCTTTGTCTCATTAAATCCCATCATTTTCGCATCTCATTATTTTTCGTTTTCAATTGTCTTATATACTCGCCACTCTCTTCTACATCTTCGTCATGAAGGCTTTGAGCGTTCTTGTAATTAAATCTTTCTAGGAAATATGTAAGAGCGTCGTTCCGTGTACACACTTTGCTCAATCATTACTAGCCCTACAGCAAAGTAAGCCAGTAGGCAGAAAATTCCTTCACAAATTAAAGTAATCTCAAATTATATCATTTAATAAATAAATTCTCAGAAAAACTAGATTTAGCCAACCAACAAATATAATGGGGTAAAAATTAAAAGAAACATAAAATAGTATAAACATATTGAATGTTAATATTTGTATATTTTTTCTCTTTAGAACGTGATTGTAAAAAAGTAAAATTTAGATATTTAAAAAAGATAAAATTAAAGATTTTTTTCGGATTATGGAAATTCGTACTAAATTGTTGTAAAAAAAGCCTACTATTTTTCTCTCGCTCCCTGTCCTCAACACCCATACTTTTTTGTTTAAAATAGATATTTGGACATACACAACCAACGAATCAATTAAACGGATTCATCGACCAATCAGTTTCCAAGATTTCCTTTCTCCTCTTTCCCAGTTCCTACGTTTCAAACGCGTCTGCATGGCTATCGTCCGGCCTCATCCTGTGCGTCCTCGTCTCCTCTCAACGGCCGCTTACGTCGTGAGTTCCGTCCTCGCCCGCCCGCCCCCCGCGCTCCCTTGCGGCGTCTCGCCCTCCTCCCTCCCTCCCTCCCTCCCGTCCTCTCACGGCTTCGCTTCTGCGGCTTCCGGAGCGCGCACGGCTTTCACGGAGACGCCCCCACCGCCCCCCGCCCCCCCGCCCCGTCGGCCGGCGGATTAAGGGCCCCGCTAGTGTACACGCTGATTACACGGACGAGCGGCGCGCCTACCTCGGGTGAAGCGCGTGCAAACAGACACAAAGACGTCGCGTCGCCGACTGCGCGTCCTCTGATATTCCCCGAACTGCGCCTGCCCGTCGGCGGAAACCGCGAGGCTCTCGGCCCCGGCGACGAGCGCGCCGGGAGGCGGGGCGGGGGCGGGGCGGGGGCGGGGCGGGGGCGGGGGGGGGGCGGGGGGGGGGGCGGGGGCGGGGCGGGGGCGGGGCGGGGGGCGGGGCGGGGGCGGGGCGGGGGCGGGGCGGGGGCGGAGGAAGAGGCCCCCAATGCGGCTTTGTCGGATGGGACGAGGCTCGTCGGGACGGGACGGGACGGGACGGAAAGAGGAGCGGTGGCGGGACGGGGCGTGGCGTCAGGGAGGAGGGAGGTGGAATGAGACGTAATGGGGAAGTACGGGATGTAGCGGAGAATGGAGTTCTGTGGCGTTTGGGGTGGCGTGTGGTGGCGTGGCGTCTCGGGGTGTGATAAAGTGTGTGTGGGGGGGTGGAAAAGTGTGTGGAGATGTGGGAAAGTGTGAGTGTGTGTGTCGCAAAGTGTGTTGCGGTGTTGCACAGTGTGTCGGGGTGTGGAAAAGTGTGTCAAATTGGGTTGAGGTATGGCAAAGTGTGTCTGGGTGTAGCAAAAACGTCTCTGGGTGTGACCAAGTGGGTCACGGCGGAGCGGAGCATGGCGGAAAGAGGCGATACGGGATGGAATGGGATGGATGGAGGCGGTAGTAATGAAATGGAATAATGTAGAGATGTGAGATGTAGGGAGTGGTGCGGTTGGGGAGAGGGGGGATGAGAAAATACAGGACAAAGGGTGCGGGGGATAAATACCGGTTGGAGAGGTGGGAAAGGACTGAGCGGGCCGGCCGTGACGGGGCAGGGTGTGGTGGAGGCGAGTCTCTGTGAATGGCGGGCGGGATCAGGCACCGCCGCGCCGCGCCGCGCCGTGTCAGAAGGCGCCGCGCCGCGAGGCCTCGTGGGCGAGAGCGAGCGTGAATGGGGCGCCGGGGCGGGGGCCGCGGCCAGGGGCGCCACAAAGGCTGAATGAGGAGGCGTTGCTGTAGTAGCAGCGGAAGAGGGGAAACAGCACCGGACTTTTTTCACAGCAGTTATTTACCCGTGAGCCACGAGCGAATATCAATTAGTACGTTTTTATTGATTGTCTTTCTTCATTGCATAAAGAAAATTAAATGAAATGAAACTATGAATTCGATGGTAGAATGTAACAACTTTACCAATGTTATTTTCTTTACCAAATTTATTATTTTCTTCCATTATTGACCCCTACCTATGGTTACCTGACCCCCTGCCTCTTAATTATATTCGTTTGTTTTTCTTACGTTTCACAAACTAAACTTAAAACTTATATCCAATATAAGGTAAGCTTCCATTATTTAATATTGTTTTCTGCTTACATGATGTTTATAAAGGTTGATTTCATCTCAATATTTATGTAATAAATTTGATTTTAGAAGAAAAGAACCTGATGATGGAAACAAATAGATCTCTGAAACGTTGTACAAACTTCAACTTTGTTTTATGTACAAACTTCAACCTTGCCTAATGAAATATATTTTATTATCACCTGATTGACTATAATGGATGGAACCTTTATTTATGCAGTGAATATGAATTTCTACGTTTTGAATCAATGCGTTATTTTTTGAAGAAATGCATTTTAAAACTGACATTTTTAAATCAAATCGTGTAAACTCAAGTTATTAATATAAAAATGAAAATTGTTAATGTGTTGGAAGATTGTTAACGTTCAGTATTCCTACTCCTCACTCTAAAAATGTCTAAAAAAGCCGTTAATTGAGCACACTTGACTAAGTAAATTCACCACTTGTTTCTTATTATTTATTTGTTGTCGATATACTATTTTAATATACACTTTTTGGTTTCCTTATTTAGACAATCATGAAGAAAGACAATCGCTGAAAATGAAATATATTCATATTTTCTTCATTAGTTTCGAGAACCATTTTTATTTTCATCAGAAGGCTGAAGTTAATTCATTAATAAAATTTAAAATATATTAATACGATTACATATAAGTTTGCAGAAAGTACATATACAGTTGTTTCATTTATACAAAATATACTAAAATTTTGTACAAAGTACAAAATCAAAGATCGCCTTTTTTTTGTTTATTACATTTAGTTTGTTTCAAAATCCTTATTTCGTGAGACACGTTAGGAATTGGAAAGGAATAAAGGGGTGAAAACGAAGAACGAAGAAAAAGTATTTGATTATGTATAAAATACCGAAAAACGTTCCTGTGGTGAAGTTCATCAAGAGAGAGAGAGAAGATAAAAGAAGTGGCACAAATCTATTAGGAGTATCGTGTGGGAAATGAGTAATTCTAAAATAATATATGCAGAATAAAGAAGTTAAAGGTAATTTCTAGTCGCGAAACAAAAAGATATAGATATAATTTTTTTGAATTACAAAAGTGATGTCATATTCTTGAAAGTTATCGTTGTCTGCCTTTTCTCTATTAGAAGGGTTACATCTCGTACTGGAAAGAAATGCTAAGGAATTGTAAACTGGAGGCGTTAGAGAAAAGAGACGAGTTGTAAGAAACAACTAGCAAATGACGTGATACACTGCTTACCTGAAACTGCAGTAATAGAAGTTGCACTTAAATCACAGGGTAAGGCACGTGCCTGAACCCGCCGCGCCGCCTTGTCTCGATCCCGACTTGCCAGGTCGCATTATGACGGAAGACACGGTAAAAGGATGTACAAGAGAAGAGTCGAATTGAAGACAGCCTGTCAGAAAGAAGGTCTCGCCCCATCCCGCTTCATCCTGTGTCGTCCCCTCACAACACTTCCTTCCCTCCCCACCCCACCCCACCGGTCCCTCCGTCTCGCTCCGAGCCAAAACGCCCCTTCCCACCTTGCCAACGCCGCCCACTTCCCCCTTCTACGCCCCTCCCTTCGCGACACCTCCTTCCTCCCCTCCCCTCCTTTTTCCTCTCCTCTCCTTCGTCCTCGTCCCTTCCTTCGTCCTCTCCCCTCCTTCCTCCTCTCCCTCCTTCCTCCTCTCCCCGCCTTCCTCCTCTCCCCTCTTTCCTCCCCACCCCTCATTTCTCCTTTCCCCCACCTTTCCTCCCATTCCCCTCCTTCCCTCCCCCACCTACTATCCCCTCCATCTCCTTCTTCCCCTCCCCTCCTTCCTCCCTCTCCTTCCTCCCTCTCCTTCCTCCCTGTTGATTCCTTCCTCCCCTCTCCTTTCCTTCCTCCCCACCCCTCATTTCTTCTCTCTTCACCTTTCCTCAATTCCCCTCCTACCCCTCCCATCTTCATCCTATCCATATCCTTCCTCCCCTCCCCCTACTTCCTTCCCCCCTCCCTCTTCTTCCTCCCCCTCCCCTACTTCCTCCCCACTACACTTCCTCCCTCTCCTTCCTCCCCTCACTCCTTCCTCCCCTCCTCCTTCCTTTCCCTCCTCTCCCTCCTTCCTCCCTTCCTTCCTCCCCTCCCCTCCCCTTCCTCCCCTCCTCGCCCCCTGGTCCGCGGCGCGGGGAAGAAGGGCTCGGATGGCAAGTGGGCGCGGGCGGGCGCGGAGGGCGCCGGCAAAGAGATATTGCGGACAAACAGAGCGCATCGACCGCGATATTCGATACCGGGCGGCCTCGCAGCGCTGCGGAGTATTGTGCAGTCCCCGCGCGCTCTGTGAATTGCGCTGTTATGCGGGGAAAAGCGCCTATCTGGACGGCAGAGAGGAGCGCGGTATTGCTTCATTCCCGACGTGCGCCTTCAGTCCCGCCTGTGACATCCCGAAGCTTTTTCTAGCGTACGGAACGTTCTATTAAAATATCTCTGATTCGCAACTGATTGAAAAGAAAATGACGACATGAAAGATAATGTGTAAGAAGGATGTATTGGGCTTGAAACATATTCTCTAGTAAATTGTACTCTTAGAATTTGTTTTACAAAGGAAGGAGTTAAAAAATCATCACTATTAGAAATTGCATTATACCTTCAAATGTTAACAAAATAGAACCAATTATATCGTATCTGCAAGGCATGCACTATTGAAAAGTTTCTTATGTAAAATATTCGTTCTGTCTTTATCAACAAAATCATACGAAATCCGAATTAAGGTACTAAATATATTGAAAGCAGGGTAACTCTTATGTTAGTAAATTTAAAAAAATAATAATATAAATATTTTAAATGTGACAAAGTAAGAAATTTGCATGTTTCTTTCCTTCACTTTTGAAATGACATGTTTACTTTCTCCAGTACTCTTCATAGTAATCCTGCGACAATCTCTGCATTGCAGCAATTGGTTTAAAAATATAGCACACGTAATAACAAACCTTAAGCATTACCCTGCCCACGAAGAAGGAAAGCAACGAACAATAAACCTAAACTTCGTTTCCGGAAATTCCTAACCGTCTCTGCGTGCGCAGTGCGATTGCAACCGACACTACATCAAAGGGCGCCCCTTTTGTAGTGGCGCGCGGCGTGGTGGGGCGGGGCGGGGAGGGGCGGGGCGGCTGTCACGCGGCAGGACGTGGCTCGCGGTGGCGTCGCGGTGTGGCGTGGCGTGGCGCGGCGCGGTGTGGCGGCGTGGCGTCGCCAGAGGCGTCGGCATGCCACGCAGCCTCGCCTCTAATAGGGTCGGTGGCGGGGCGGGAAGCGCGGGGCGGGCGGCGCGGGGCGGGGGCGGGCGGCCCGAGGCTGGCATGCATATGCATGGCGCTGGTCTGCGCCTTAATAAAGGCTTCGGCGGCGTTGGTTACCGCAGTGATTACCGGCCCATCAGACGCCCGGAATTGTGTTAATGCGAACACTTTGGGCTGCGGCGGAGGCCGTGGAGGGGGGCGGGGGGGGGGCAGGAGATGAGAGGCGCGGCGTCGGGTGACGTGGCCGAAGCGCGAGAGGTCTGCCCCTCCCCCCTCCCTCGCCGGAGCTCTGTGCCGCCAACCCAACAACTGGAGACGGCCGCACTGCACCCTCGTTGCCTCGGAGCCTCTGTCAATGCGCTGAGAGGGCACAACTGAACAGACTAACAGTTGCCGCAGGAAATTGAAAGGTATATTCTCAAGGTATTAATGGTTGCTCTTTTTGATAAACTATGGGTTCCAAACTATTTGTACTTGGTGGTAAGAGTATAGTTTTAATATGCAAGATGAATATGTGTGTGTGTGTGTATATATATATATATATATATATATATATATATATATATATATAAAGATCTTTACATAAATGAAAAATAAACGTGCTCGTAACTACTAGTTTCTGCATTTTTATACAGAATAGAGATAGAAACATGAATGGAATTCCAAACTAGTTCGTCTCGGATTTTAATTAACTTTCTGTTTTGTTTTCTATGTTTTTATGAATAAAATAATTGTTGGATCTGTGCAGAGAGAAATGAATGTACTATTAATAACTCACGTGGTTGAGTTTTGAATCAAGCAGTGAAAGAAATTAATATGAAATACACTAAATGGGAAAATGTAAGTTTATCCTTCATTGTTAATTAATATCCATAGTATTGCGAGGAAAATTAAATTGTATGTTTCTATAGCACATTATCTAATGAAAACCTGACTTTTTTAATGATCAGGGAATATTCCTAAATTATTCTTTCAGAATATTCCTGAAATTTTCTTTCAGAATATTGTTAGTATCACACACAATGGGCGTGAAATAGAACATGTCGTTAAAAATAATATACTCTCACTCTGCAAAACAGTATGTTGGAAACTATGGAGAAGAGTGATATTGTATTTCCCTGAGAAACGAACTTTTCCTTACGAAACAAAGCAATCTATCATTTTAAAACGTAAAGAAGGTTCATTTTCGTGCGTTATACATTACAATTCATCCAACAGAAAGCAAGCAGATCACTCATCACTAGATAATGAAGTGTATTTTTTTCTTTTCACTTCAGAAAAATTCCGTTTAGATAGAAATTTATTTTATGTTAAAATAGAAGGAAATGGCCAATTGTTATACTTTTTTTATTTTTTGCTGATTTCATCCATTTTAATACCATTTTAATGGTACTTGCTTCAAATAATATTTACGAAATGCAACACATCTCCACAGAATTTCTGAGCACCTATACTCGATAGCCTATTCAATTTCTTCGCTTAAAAGTTGTAATGTCAGCCATTGTGAGTAAGTAATCCAAGGTTTCTGTGACGCTTATCAGCGCCATTGTCCGTTTAAGCGACTTAGGGATAAGTAAAGACAGAGATTTTCTGGTTAAGAACAGTCCAAACCAAAAGTTTGAAAGCTGAATTCACTTGAGCAAATAGAAGAAGCCTTGATTACATCAGTAACGTATCCAACAGCTTGATTTGTTCATCGAAATTGTTTTTGATCACATTTTCACCTCATTTGTCTTTGTTTTTAGAGCATTTTGAAAACATTTTAAGAGCATTTTATTAATAATTTTTTGCCATGATTTAGGTCCTCAAAACTCGCCCCCTACTCATCACTTACAATCTCTTCTGACAAACTGTTAAAGAATAAAACCTTCCAGATCACTTAATACTTGGATTTATGTGAATTGACGATGAATACAAAGAATGTTCAATATTACTGACACGGTTTTCGATATCCCTTTCTTCTGAAAAAAACTCATACAATCTAAAGACGACAGAAGCGGTACATGAAAATCTATTTTTGTCTCGTGTCCATGGTGAGAAGAAATAAGAGAAAGAAATATTTCGATATTTACTCACTAAACGTAAGTGTATTTTCTGCGTCTTTCCAAGTACAAAGTACAACTTTGAAATTGTAGCCTTCGCATAAATAACTCTCTGCAAGTGGTTCTTGATAGCTCCTGTTTACAAATTTTGACTTTTCTCACTTATACTATGAATAAGCCCACCACATTGTACCAATTATCGTATTCACATCAATCACGATGAGTTGAGAAGGCAACTAAATAATATCATTCTACAGTGCTTAACTGGAAGATTTTGTGCCTCCTGAGATTCAAATTCTAAATGATAAAAGGTCCTCAAAAACGACGAAAATACATATGACTCAAAGAAGTTGAAATTTTGTGATCAATCCCATGTAATTATGCCGGCGCCTTCGATTCATTGACTGCTCAATGAACGAGTACATACCGTATTACTATCTTAAACCTATGTCATTAAAGGTAGACACAAATGGTTCATCGTCAAGACTTTTGCAGTTGTAAATTTTGCAGTAATAAATGCCTTTCAACATTAATCTTGGAAATCAGTTTTATCAACAACGGCAATAGGGTGATTAAGAAACATACATATCAAGCCAAAACAAGAAGTATAACTCAGAGTCAACGAATACGAGCATTTGTTGTTGTTTTTTTTTCGGTCAATTGAAAGTTCACCATAGCGTTCACCGTTCCTTTGATTATTACGTATGGTTCACAAGGAAGGTGTCGCTTCTCAACAACGTGAACCGATGACTCGCAGGTTTTTGATACGATGGAACAAGGCAGAAAGTCTGAAACATAATGGTCTTTACATCATTAACGCTATGTGTCTGTCTCATTAATGAAACCCTAATTGAACGCTATCAGTAGGAGAATTCATCTGCTTTGGTACCAAGTAATTCAGGCGGCACGCTTTCGTTCAAGTGCAACTTCCTCAACACACAACCACGAACACTGCCTTGCTGCGACTCCCATTAGCGTACTCGTATTGTTCATCGCCGTGTCATCGGACAATGTTACAGTTTTGAGACAGACCGGCTGAGACATGGTGTCAATAATGATATGAAAACAATGCTAAACGACAAAGAATAATGCAGTAGATTGCTTAATTTTTTTGAAGGACATAAATTTGTACAATGAAATTTTTTTTAAAAAATATATAAATTATTGAAAATTGTTGCATATATTGTAAATGTATCTGTCGTTAATAACCTTAGCAGTTGATGCGACATAAAATAAATTTTAAAAAAATGCCACAGTGCATTGACACTGCTTCGTGACATTACCCTCGATGGCCGACATACCAAAAACCGAGGGGACCGCGAGGACGACCAAGAAACCCACAGTCCATCGCCGAGACAAGAACTCGAAGGTGGCGACGCCGATTCTGTGTCGCCTGACATTTGCGCCCGCGATGCGCAAATGCGCCTCTGAGAACGTTCTATATTTAGGGCGCGGTGCCAACAGCAGCGGCGTGGGTGGGGGCGGGGGGCGGGGGCGAGGGCGGCGGAGGCAGGACGATGGCGGCAGGCGGAGGGCTCCAATCTTCTGTGAAGCCTTTCAGCTTCCAAAATGTCACTGCGGTCTTTTTCCGGGTGCGGTCCCTGGGCGGGAGGGCCACCTCCTCCGCCCCGCCCCCGCCTCCGACCCCGCTCCGCCCCCGACGTCGCCCCGCGCCGGTGCACACGGATTTCCTTTGCCCGCTCGAAAAAAAAATGGACGCCTGAAACGAAAAATAAAAGTCAAGCGCGAGTTTAATCCGAGGACAATGCTCTGAATGAAAAACGAGAGGCCAAACAGGACTACGTACTACAACTCAAGTCACACACGTGAAATTTCAGGGGAACTATTTGTTAGGCGGATTGTTTCTAAAAGTTCAATGTTTTTAAATTGAGTTTTTATTTTTGGTCCGCTTTTATATAATGTTTCATGAAGATTATTTTTGAATTGCACTTATAAAACATTAATCGTGTAAGAGTCCATTGCTAATGCAGAAATTAAAACATGTATGGGAATTTAATTCTAAAATATTTACAAACGAGAACAAAGTGTATCGTTATAACTTCATTACCAGGTTTACATATTAATATTCGCTTCGCATGTCCTATATTGCCAAACAAAATAATTAATATCGGTAGAAACTATTTTTGTATATAAGTTTTTCCATGACAAATAAGAAAACCCGTTTGTCTTTGCTCCACTTTGTTTCAAGATACTTAAAGGCATTAATGTTATAGAACTCTCTAAACTCTTTTTATTTAACTTTATATTGAAATATATTTTTAAAATTTGTATACTCACAATGTGTTTGAACAAGATTGTTTTATGACAGTGGGTGGAAAATTTAAGTGAAAAAATACAGTGATCCTCGTACGTATACTAACACAAGAAATGTAAACTTTAAATTATACTTTTATAGAATCGTTATGATAATAAAATTTGTATGTCTCTAGTACCCGCAATTAAACATTTTCCCAATTTGTCACATCATGGAAATCAATTCAACACTATGTTGAACATAAATATTAAATGATAATTCCAAAAGAAGAAAATATTGATTGCTATTGGTTCTAGCTCGAGATAAATTCTTTCAGATGAAACTGAAACAACACCTCTGTATGTATATACATCTTAGATAAAAGAACGTCGAAATATACGAAACGTAATACACGACACTAAGTATCAGGAAAGGATCATGATGAGCTTTTTCATATGTGTCTAAAAATCCACACTAGAAAAAAGTTATATCTATAAGTGATAGATTAATTATCCAAAAATCTTCATAATCTGGGGTTGTGAAGAATAACATGAGTATCTGTCCAAGTAAAGAAGGACTGCGCAGAACACGGAGAAAATATTCCCAATGCATGATGGCGGAAAAAAATATTAATTAGAAGATGACACTCACCTGACCATAAATATAAAATTTTAAAATATCATATAAATAACTCAGATTCGATGCAATGGAGGCCAATACTACAGTTCACAAGAAAATAAAGAGATTTTCTGGCGAAAATTTGCCGACGATTCCATAACTTTCTCTTCTTCTGCAGTATTCGTAAGGCGAGAAATTAAAAAGAAGTTGAAAATGTTTTGGCCGTACGAAGGCTAATAGCAGCAGCAACAGTAACAAGCCACTTGAAAGGTCACAATGGTGAGTGTAGCGGCTACCCCACAAACACTCATCGCGGCGGTGGCTGAGCCGGGGACGGTGGCGGTGGGGGTGGCGGCGTGGTAGCAGTGCGTCGGCGAGGGCGGTGTGAGAGCAGTGTGGGGACGGGGTGGGGGCGGTGCGTGGGTGGTGCAGGGCGGAGGCGGGGTGGGGGCGGTGGCGACAGAGGCGGCGGCGGGGACGGTGGCGGAGGGGCTGGCGGCGTGGTAGCAGTGCGTCGGCGAGGGCGGTGTGATAGCAGTGTGGGGGCGGTGCGTGGGTGGTGCGGGGCGGGGGCGGGGTGGGGGCGGTGGCGACAGAGGCGGCGGAGGCGGTGGGGGTGGCGGTGGTTAGCAGTACGCGGGCGGGGGCGGTGCGGGGGCGGGGGCCACGGCGGTGGCTGAGCCGGCGGCGGCTGCGGGGGCGGCAAGCGTGCGTCCCACGGGGGTTTTTACTGCGGGGCCAGGAATTAGCGCTGTCGCCACCCCCCGCCATCGCCGCAGCGCTCGCCGCCGCCCTCGCCGCCGACGCGACCGCGTTCTCCCCCAGGCCGTAAACAGGGCTTACGCCTCCACTCCACCCTGCGCGGCGGCGGCGGCGGCGGCGGCGGCGCTGATGGCGTGGCGAGCGCCCTCCGCCCGACCGGAGCCCCTCCCCCCCCCCCGGGGCGACATCGCTCGCAGCGTTCGTTTATCGGCGGGCGACCGGCGCGGCGGAAGGAGCAACGGAAAGGCACCTGCGGTGGCGGCGGGAGGGCGAGAGTTCGAAAAGAGAGTTTTGCGCTTTACGGAACGCGAAGCGGAGATTGCGAAATGAAAGTAGATGAATAGGAAGATGATAAATCAGGCCAAGGCTGCAATGAATGAGGGGAAGTTTTGAGGAAGGTGAGTGATTGTGAGGAGGTAAGAAGGACGGCAGTGGTTGTGATTGAAACTAAGATATCACTACAAATTTGCCTAGAAGAGAGAAATAATTGTATTAATCAAGGAAAAATTAAGATAGCTATCATGTCAGTAACATCTTTGTGTTATTGTGCGGATATTACGTATTGCAGAGAACAACAATATTATTTCGCATGATCCGGGTACCACCAAAGTAGGTTTTTTCGTGTAGTAGATCTCTGCCTATTTATCACATGTATCTCGTTCTATGACAAATATTAAATTACCAAGTGTTGTTGTAGTTCTTGCATACCAATTAATTAATCTAGTATAATAAACTATTACAGCTTCGAAAATTAAACATCTGATCCGGTGTAATTTTACATTCGCGGTAGAGAGTTTCCTTAATTCTTCTTAAAACGTTTAGTGTTTGCAGACATGAAAATGAGGACTCGCTGTTTCGTATCTCTTTGTATCCTGCACGCATAATGGAAAGTTTCTTTTCCTTTTTCGTATGTGGACCGCAGGTAAACTCACCCGTATTCTTGCGTTTGGCTTCTTCGTGTCAGCGCCGTGCGCTCACGCAGTGCGCCCCAAGCTTCGGCCTTGCAGAAAGCAATTTTTCACTGCAACCCTAATGGAAATGTCTGGAAAAGCATTGATGTAAAGAAATTTGCAACGATGAAGTCAAGAAAACTAAGAAAAGCATTGATGTAAGAAGAAGAGACACATTTGCCCTCTAATATGTACATTATACAGAATCTGTATAATACGTAGATCGCAAACAAAAAAGTTATATTTTGCCTCTTTTATATCATGAATTCCGTATATTTAAATGGATTGAGTAATTAGTATAAAATGATGATCATGAGTGTCTCACTCAATTCCCACCGAATGCAAAAGAGAAGACTTACTGCTACATCTTCTGCCCTTTCATGACAAATGTTACCAGTAACACTTTACGTTTAAATTCCATTACAAGGACTATTCCACTCATGAAATTAAAACCAATAGTGTTTAACTATACATACAAAATGCTCCAGTCAGGGCGGGGTATCTCAAAACTTTTATCGCTTTTTCCATCCGATTTTTCTTACTGCTTCTCCTTCCTGGGCAATCATAAAAAGTGACCCATCTGCATTAGGAGGCGATGTATATTGATCGATATGTACATGTCCAATAAATCGCCTATGTACTATAACATAACCTATTGCGCCAGGTATCTCCCACCAGCGGGGCACCGCCCCAGCCGGGACAAGCTGTAAGCTCCCGGCCGGTCACCCGGCATGTGTTGTGCTTGTTAATGTAAGTGTGTGTGTGTAAGAGGAGAGGATAGAACAAGGAAGAGGAAGGAAAGATCGCGCGCGGTCCGTGGCCCGTTTGTTAGGGTACTGCGCCGGCATTCGTCTGGTGTTTATCGGAGAAAGCACGGAAAACTACCGATCAGAGCAGCCGGCCGCTAGAATTCTCCTTCTGACAGCCACCAGTAGAAGACCTTGACACCACTGTTGTAAGGCTTCATACCTCTTGTTTACCCTCCTGCATTTCCATGACGAAACGCGCGCCACCATTTGATCCCCGCCCTTCCCCGTCCTTCGCTTCTTATCTCCGCCGCGCGCCGCCCCGCCCCGCCCACCTCGCCGAGCGTGCGTCGCGTCGCGGGCGAGGACGGCGCGGCCGCGCAGCTACTTTGGCATTCGCGCTCATATTTCCCCCGAGGCGCGGAGTTGCACTGAAAGGTAGGCGGGCGGGCGGAGACACAGGGCCGCGTCAGGGGAGAGCGCGGCGCGGCGGACAAAGGGAGCCGGCGCGGGCGGCGGGGCGCGGGCGGCGGGGCGCGGGCGGCGGGGCGCGGGCGGCGGGGCGCGGGCGGCGGGGCGCGGGCGGCGGGGCGCGGGCGGCGGGGCGCGGGCGGCGGGGCGCGGGCGGCGGGGCGCGGGCGGCGGGGCCCGGGCGGCGGGGCGCGGGCGGCGGGGCGCGGGCGGCCGAGACGCGACGCGGCGGCGAAGAGTAGGTGGGACATGCCAGGTGAAGGAGGCGGGGTAATGTTTTGTACATTCCCAATATTTGTGTACAATTTTACATTGTTAATGGTAAACAAGTAACAAGTGATGTACTTAGCTTGTTATGAGAATTAGGTTAGCAACCGATAGATTGATGATTGAGACAAAACGTTACAAGAGAGAATTGAACGTAAAACGTGTTCCTCTAAAGAAATGTGTAAGTTCTAATTGTACGAAGTGAGAAGGTACAATATATTGAAGTACATTGTACAAGAAATTGAAATAAAAACTTTAAAAAAATGAGAATTGAAGTGTTACTACTTAAAAAAAAGTAGCTACAGTAATTGTAAATGCAACAAGAAAAAGTGTTGGCAGAGTGCGACGTTACAGCGGCAAGGCAGTTTAAACGCCTCTATGGTTCGATTGAAATAAGTTGGTGATTGACAGTTGTGCTCCTGAAGCTGTAGTTTCATACAGTATGAGGGTATTACTTTAATAAGTGTTTACATTCGTGTTCCTGAAGCACGTGCTCAGTGGTACGCAAACTGTCAACGTCGCTCCCTTCGCAACTATCAATCACCAAGTTATTTTAATCAGTTTTAATCAGAAAAACGGCGGGCGTCAACGGAAAACCACTGTTACAAGTGGAGCCCTAAAGTTGAGACGTTTGTTTTGCTCAAAATAGATGGTGAGCACAATGGCGTTGGTTTTTAATGAAATACTAAAGTAAAGAGGAATTTATTCCAGCTGAAGTGAGTGTATAAATACTTGTAAAAAGCTTCAATTAAGACGGTAGAAATGAGAAGAAGGTAAGAAAATGGTAAGAAGACGGTAGAAATGTACCACTATGATACTTCCACTTATAAACTGCCATTGTCAACTACCAATATTAACATATTCACTGATTATTTTAATGTAAAATAGATTGTACATTTATTTTATTCAGAATAAAAAAATATAGCAATTGAACGTTAAAAAGGATATACTGCCAAAGTATACTGAAATAGTACTATTGAATTAGAAATTATTGTTTCTAATGATGTCCAAAACGTGATTCAAACGTAGAGAAAGAATTCATGTAGCCGAAGAAAAAATCACATCACTGAAAAATAGGTAAGAATTTAGACTGCTATCTTACTGCTTCCTGATGGATATTTACTCTCTGAACCTTGACTTTAAGATTAAGCTTTCTGCCAGGTATCAATCTTCCGTCTGAAGAGAATGACCAAATGCGGTAATGCTCACGAGTTGTTTAGGCTTGCGGATAGGTTTCCATTTTGAAAAAAATAGCGGTCAGGAGAAATAGGAAAATGGAAAGGAAATATCAGTCAGGAAAATAGGAAAAAGAAATAAAATTAATCAAAATGAGGCAAAATCATTTAAATAGAAATCGCGAGATAAAATAAGTACACAAGGTATATTGAAAACCAATCTAATACAATTCCAGAAGAACACTAGAGTTATTTCCAGCCTTAAAACTCAGTAGAAGCAATATAGAAACAATTTTGGTAAACTTCCTCGGTGTAGTAATTAGACATTGTGTTCTCAATACTGAAATAATTTTGAAGTGAAAGCGAAAATTTATGACGTAGGGCTGGCTTGTGCTTTTTGAAAATCTGTCGTTGCCTTATTATTTTCTACCGTGCAAACAATGAACCAAGGCAAATGAACAACAGGCGCAAAGCAGGCTTGCCAAACGAGTCTTGTACGTGGGTGACTAGCTTAAGAGATTCAAAAGTCATTTATTATTTGTAATATGTGTTAGTCTTATATAGTTAATGTGTAAATTTTACGGGGTTGGCGGAGTAATCGAGATGTGTGTCGGTATTGTGAGAGTTATTGTGATCACATCAGTAAGGGTTCTATTTTCATGTCTATCAACGCATGGTTCTTCAGTAAACGATTTCTATCCATACGACGTAAACATTCTAGTCTCTCTCTGCGAAATTGAACTATTTATACACTTTCAGAACGTTGTTCTTCCGCTCCTTTTAGTTTATAACACTCTCTAGAACTTTCGTGTTATAACTTTTATTTTAAGATAATATTTATCAAGTGCATGTGATAAAATGTGTATCACGTTGAATAAGTTTTGTACGTACTTTCTGTAGATAAAAGAAGAGAAATATAAAGGAGAATCTTAGAAATATTTCGAAATCTCTTTTTCCAACTCTTAACGTTTCTAACCCTCTCTGAATGAATACAGAACTACTTAACTACATTTCATTTTATGTCGTTGGATTTTATAACTTTCACGAAACAATGAGTTATTTTAATTAGTTTCTCTTTCCATTTCCATTTGTAACTGTAAATTCAAAGAAAAACGTTTCTGCATCTTTTAACATCACGAAAATAAGTAAATTAAAAACTTAAACATTTATTCGTCAAAAGCTAATATTAAAACTAGAAAAAACACACGCTCCGAGAGCAATATAAAAATGTGAGAATGTAGATTTTTTTAATTCTCATTTTATTTAAATTTAATTAACTTAATTTAAAGGAGTACATAATAATTTTTGTTTTCCTGTCTCACAAATTTCTAACCTGCTAATTCGTCTCTTGCAACAACCATCGCTTGATAGTCGACCTTCACACTCCTTGCTTACTTACGCGAGTTAAATAACATGGCGCTCCTCATTTGACATCCCATGTTACACCCTCCAATATCGGATTACCACGCATTAACGCAGGATTGATTCAGCTGAAATCACGCGATCGCTGAGCTCAAAACGGCCACCTATGGTCCTGTCACGTACCGCAAACGCAATCTAAACGGCAGCACACAGCACGTTACTAAATGGCCAACAGATCTAGTGTAGTCATTACGTTTGCACTAGATAATGAACAGCTCGTGAAGAGAATGATATGAACGTTTGGAACAAAGAAATGAAACAAAAGGCTATAGAATTGTAACATGGGTAATTTACTTCGATATTCTCTGAAAATTGGCTCAGCAAATTGGTTTTACTCAATTATACACTAGCTATGTGCCATCAACGTCAATAAAAGAAAAATTAATACCTATTGTTCGCAAACGCACATATTTAAACAAATTATTTTTAGTCGTATGCGGTTTATTTCTTACGCAAGGCTACGGTCATAAAAGGGTGACGAAGGCGAATGTTATTCAACGTAAACTACGTTGAAACGCATATTAAAATTTCATTTGTATAAGGTAGAAACATGTACTTAAAACACCGTACTATACATTGTTTTATTAGAAATATGCACATGCAAGATACATTACGTATTTTATTATACACGACGCCAAATGCAAGTACATCAACGCGAGAGTACGTGTTCACGTTCAGAACACAGATTCCTCCATTCGCTTCGGACGCGGGCGTATTCGGGGAAACGTGTCCTATTCCCCTCCCCTCCCCCCCGGCAGCGATAAAACGCGGGGGCGCGCCGCTACCTGCGCTCGCCGGGGGCGGGAGTGGGAGTGGGGAATAGCGGAAGCGGTGTGGGGGTGCGAGGAAGGGTGAGAACTGTATAGATGGGCGGGGAAGAACGCGGAGGGGGAGGAGAAAAAGGTGGGACGGGGACGGGGGAGGAGGGGGGAAGGTTATGAGAAACATCGGCGGGACATGGAGGGGTGGTGAAGAGCGGGACGGGAAACGGGGCGGGGAGCGGAGCGGGGGGGCGGGGCGGGGAGCGGGGCGGGAACGGGGCGGGGAGCGAGCGGGGAGCGGGGCGGGGAACAGAGTAGAGTGGCGAGCGGGGCGGGGAGAGTGGCGGGGCGGAGACTGGGGGCAGGGAGCGGGGAGGGGAACGGGGCGGGGAGCGTGGCGGGGGAGGGAGCGGGGTGGCGAGCGTGGCGGGGTGCGGAGCGGGGGGCGGAGCGGGGAGATGATATGGGCGGGGAGAGGTGCGGGGCGGGGAAAGAAGCAGGGAGAGGGGCGGGGAGCGGAGTGGGGGCGGGGTGGGGAACGGAGCTGGGCGGCAAGTGGGTCGGGGAGCTAGCCGTGGTGCGGTGTGGGTAGCAGGGCGGGGGGCGGAAAGGGGCGGGGAGCGGGGCGGGGAGCGGGGCGGGGAGCGGGGTGGGGAGCGGGGCGGGGAGCGGCGCGGGGAGCGGAGAGCGGGGAGAGCAGCGAGACGAGGAGCGGGGCGGGGAGCGGGGCGGGGTGCGGGGCGGGCAGCGGGGCGGGGAACGGAGCGGAGTGGTGAGCGTGGTGGGAGAGGGGCGGCGCGAGGAGCGGGGCGGGGATCGTGGTGGCGAGCTGGGTGGGGAGGGGGCGGCGCGGGGAGCGTGGTGGTGCGGTTCGCGACGGAAGAGCGAATGGAGCGCCGTGCACGTGTCGGTTTATTACTTAAAACATATTTAATGAAAATTCCTGGGATGTTTGGACGAGAACAGCCACCTGTGTGCGGGCGGGGGCGCCGGAGGGGAGGACAATGGGGGAGGCGGAGAGCGGAGTGCTTTGGTGAGTCGAAGGGGAACGAAAGATTAAATGAGAAAAGGGTCCGAATAATGTGGATGGAGGTATCGGGGAAGGGAGCGAACATGAGGTTCGCAGCGTCTGTACCAGCTGTACATTAGGGAAGCAATATTTGGCAGCAACAACACCTGGAACGTTAGTTTTCCTGTTAGAGATTTTGTTTGAATAAAGTTTTAGCAATAGGGCAAAATTATTAACAATAAAATTAATCATTTTAAAATTGTGAAACTAAATACAATACACATCTCGTGGATTAACATACAACACATACTAACAAAACTGCAATGAGTTTGGAAAGAAACCATTAAGATTTCTTACTGATTTTAATTGAAAAATGGACTTATTCCAAAAACTGCAAAATAGTTATAAACTAACAATTTATTTACACAATTTACATTGACGATAGATAACTTATTCCATATGTAATTTCGTATTGTTGCTCCATAATATTAATTATGGATTATCAAAATTGAGATTGATATGAATTTCACCTTTGAGATACGAAGAATACACTGAGCATTTTGCAAAATTCATTTTCCAAAAAATCCAGGATTTTCTAAATACGATATAAAAAATGTATATAAAAAATGTATTAAAACGATTAACCGCCATTTCATTTGAAATAAAATTCTATTATCCAATTTCCATTTCCATTGATTACTCGACGTCATTGATGGTATTCAACGTCTTAGCTTCTGAGACATGTTTGAAGTATCTCCTCTGAGACAAAAATATGGAAGCCCAGATACTTCGGCAGTGACAACAAACCAACACTTGTACAGGTAATGTTGTTTTAGTATCTGCAATCGTGACATCACTTATTACTAATGCATCACGTAAATGTCATAGGACTGCAAGCGATCATACCGTCAGACACGATATAAATTACCAGCACATAATTTTGTTCCTCTACACAGGTTGCTGCGCATTGCGGCACCACTCTCAATATAGAAAGGAACACACACGTTCTGCTGCACAGGCACGCTTGTTTGAACTCTTTGATTCTATCCCGCGCCCAGTGTTCCACATCCACCTTTCCAAGTTGCCAACCCTGCTCTTCTCTCGGGACCCGGTCAGCGCACATCACTCAATTCATCCTTTCGTGACCAAGCCCCGCCCCCCACCCCTGCTCCGCTCACATACGTCAGATTTATCTACCATTCCTACTGGATCGACCGTTTGCCTGCCTCACTCCCACTTTTTTCAAACGCCGCTTCCTTTTTCCAAACATCGCCGTCTCTCACCGGGAGAGATGGTTCAGTGCATCAACTGCAGTCTTTCTGACTGGGAGGTCCTAGGTTCGAGTCCCGACGGCGGCAGGATTTTCGACACAAGCTTGTCAGCTAAATCGAATTCAGTCGCTGTCAGGAGGAGAATTCTAGCGTCCGGCTCTTCTCATCGGTAGTTTTCTGTGGTTTCATCTCTCAACACCTGGCGAATGCTGGACAGCACCCAAAGAAATTGGATGCGGACCGCGCGGGATCTTTCCTTCCCCTTCCTTACATACACACACTAACATACACTACGCTACCATTCATGCCGGGGGACAAGTCGGGAGCTTAGAGCTTGTCCCGACTGAGGCGGTGCCCCGCTAGTGGGAGATACCTGGTTTACAAAAATGCCGCTAGTCGACGGTAGGTCGGCGTCGGATCTCGCCATCCAGCGGGGAAAATATCACAGCCTCGTCCCAAGCAAAAACACGCACTACACTTACGGGTCTAATTACCTGAGTAGTTGACGCGCCCGGAATCACGAACAATTGTCATTCGCCTTCTCTCTTGTTTGTCCCCGCTCCCGCCCCCCCCCACCCCTTGGCCAGTCTGCTCTTTCCCGTCCGCTAGCGCCTATCCGTCGCACGGTCAACATATTTACAATCAGATTACCGCTTTTGATCCGTCCGCACGCGGCCTGCCTTCGCAAATTACCTGCGCAGCGTTCGTCGCCTGTTTACTCGTAAACTCACCGTGATGCGGCGGCGGCTTTCACGGAGAGGCGGCGTGCATCGCGCGGCCGCCATGCCGCCCCCCCCCCCACGCCGCCGACTGTTCGACGAAGCTTCCGCGCGTATGCACACGGACGCACGTCATGGACTGCACACGAAGCGTATTCCTAGCTTTCGGTCTGATCTTCGTAGCATTCGATATTAGGAAGTAATATAATCAAACATATCGCCCACCTTTCCAACAATTTTCACTCCAACCTAAGTACAATAAACCAAGGAGTCCACTACAACCTGGCCTCATTAAATCATCTCCCAACCAGAATTAAAACAGATTTCCTTTCGAAGCCATCTTACAAATTTTCTCCGTAAACTGTTCAAAGTAGGGGCTCTGATAGTTTCCTACACAAAGAGTACTGTAGTTGTGTTAAGTTTCGTTTAAGTTATAATGTAAGCCATCAAAACAAATGATGGAGTAATTTATTACTGAACTGTGTACTATCAAACAATAAATAAATTATTTAAAATAAAAAAAAATAGGAATTATAAATTGTCCGTAGCAGCCAGGAAGACCTGATATTCAGAAGAGCACATTTTAGGTCGAAAATGTATAGTTTTTCAAATATTGCTAATCTCGCGTTTTTTTCTTCTGGACCTCAAGAAAATGTGTGCTGATAATCTCTTCTCCCATATGTCATACACAGTTTTTACTGCTATTTTGACCAAATAAATACTAAATACTAGGTTATACCATGAGATGCGATCATATTCGACGCACACTATCCTAACTTGGGCTCTGAATACAAACAGTGCGCAATTTAATTATGCACTGTTTGACATTAAAATTTGTACATTCTTGTGAGTATAAATCTTAGCAGAAAACTCTGAAAAATGGGATTGCACTAGCTAGAAATTACTTCTTGTACACTCAAGTGACCCATTAAAGAGATGACTATTATTGTCTTTGTTTTATTAAATGAGTACGAGTAAGCAAATTACAGATAAATAACATTTGTACTTTTTCTCACACATTTGTGTGTGTTTAGTCAACTAAACAACTTTCAAACTAAAATTAATAAATATGAAATTAATACACCTTACATACTTTTTGAAATTGAAAACTTTTTTTGCATTTCCATGAATGACTTCCATCGTACGAGTACATTGACAAAATTTGTATTGTATACTAATTTTCTCAATCTGTTCTAATTCATTCCTCCAGCGAGCGTACTCTTGCTAGGAGACTAATATACCTACGTATATATTTTACACTCGTGTTTTCTCAGAAATGCTCGCTACACGTGTGTTCCAACTTCCGAGTGTTAGTCATTGACTGGCGATCGAACGATTTCTGTCAATGTAAAGAGCCTTTTCCTGGAACCTTCAGTGAATGTCTACGCAGGGCGTTTCCTTGTACCACGTGCCACAGAGGACCGCTCCTGTGAGGTCTCATGCCCTCAAAGGGCGCTTGGTCCGCTTTTGGATGCTTCTCGGAACGAGTCTTAGCGAAGAGTGGTTTTTATGCAGTACATTCGGGACAAATCGCCATGTTGTTCACCAGGGAATGACGTTCTAGACAACATTTACTCAGGAGTATTGCATTGCTTCTTTATTTGTTTTTACAAAAGTAGATCTCTTCTCAGAAACATTATTCTAATATAACGATATCTCGTCTTGTCTGATAAATAAAAGAAAGCAAAGATGAAAATACTAACGCCGGTCGGTAGAGAGAGGTAACTGCACTTGTGTTGATCTGATCACTTGTGACTTTCCACTGCTGCCAATAGCTAAAAACGTCCTGCGTACTCTTACCCAAGAGCGTACGCTTATCCTCTTGCCCCTTATGTGTTAGGTTTACACAAATGAATCGAAATATATTCTACTGCGGATATATAATCAGACTTTGCCTCCCTAGGCAAGTTAAATACACAAAACGTTGTGTTGGATCGAGTACAGCGCTCGCCGGCTGGTGTGACTAATCAAAGCGAACGCGCTTGAGGGTTAAACCAAACGTTTGATAATAATGAAAGGATTTTATCTATTTGTCAGGAAGCGAATGTAAACAATATTAGATGGTTGAGTAAGCATTTATCAACATTTTATTTCGCTCTTTATCATTTACATAAATTATACTATTTTAAAAGTAAAACAGTTGCAAAATAACCGAATTTAATTTGAAGATTTTTTGTTTCCGTATAAATCGTTAGCACGGAACAAATAAAAAACACAACCCAAATTAAACATTCACTACGGAACGCGGTCGCGCCGACCTTAAGTACAAACATTCCATCAGCTCATCAAACGAACAAGAAATAAAAACCAAAAATTTACACATTCAAAATCATATAAGTAGGTGTTTTTCCATAACACTTCCTCTCTTTAAGAGATCGAAACCTGCCATACACAAGTTAGTGGCTGAAACAAGGTTCATTTTGCCGATCCGCATTGGCTGAGATCCCTAAATCAGTAGTGTCGTAGCGATCATGGACCCAAGGATCGCGGGTTCGAGTCCGGCCTCGGGCAAGGTTGTATGTGTTCGTTCTTTCACCCCCTATCATCACCATATCGTTTCATCATCATACCATAACATTAAAACCGGAAGAGATGGCTCAGTGCATCAACCTGATGTCACTGCAGTCTCTCTGACCTAGATTCGAGTCCCGACGACGGCAGGATTTTCGACCCTGGCTTGTCAGCTAGGTCGAATTAAGTCGCTGTCTGGAGGAGAATTGTAGTGGCCGTCAGCTCTGATCGGTAGTTTTCCGTGGTTTCTCCGATCTACACCAGACGAATGCCGGAGCAGTATCCTAACAAACGGGCCACGGACCGCGCGCGATCTTCCCTTCCTCTTCCTTGTCCTGTCCTCTCCTCTTACACACAGACTTACACTAACATGCACTACACTACCACACATGCCAGGAGACCGGTCAGGAGCTTACAGCTTGACCCGGCTGGGGCGGTGCCCCGGTGGTGGGAGATACGTGGTTAAGGGGGAAACCTCGCTAGTGGACTATAGGTCGGCGCCAGATGCCGCCATCCAGCGGGAAAAAGATCATCGCCACCTCCCGAGAAAAAAAACACGCACTACACTTACAGGAATGATGACCTAAGTAGTTGACCCGCCCAGAAACACGAATCAATCAATCAATCAAAACATTAAATCCAATTGTGCTCGCTAATGACCACTCTTCCACTCTTTCCTAGTTGATGAGACCTTAACCAAAAAAAAAAGAAAGGTTCATTTTGACGAAGGATACGGCAAGTTCTTGTGATAAATCTACTTGCTGAACACACCGAAGCGGCGCAGTCCCATCCTGAAGGTTTTCGCCGCCCGCCCTCGCGGCGCGGCGGCTGCGGCAGGCGCCTATCGCTCCGGGAACCGTAACGCCCCCGCGCGGCGACGCGACGGCGGCCGTAGTCGTTCCGGCAACGACCACGCGGCGGCGCAGGGGGCGCCGGTAACAAACGCCCGCCATTCTTTAGTTTCCAAAGTCAATTTCAGAACACACGCCGTTTGAGCCGAAGTATACAAACCCCCCCGCTCGGTTTGAAAATACTGCGCGCAAAAAAGCGAATTACAACGGTCGTCGCGCGGATCGAGGAGTCGAGACGAAGGGAGCGAGCTGGCGCGCGCGAGAGAGAAAGAGGAGGGAGAGTGAGTGGAGGACGAAAGGGGGAGGCAAAGAGAGAGAAAGGGAGAGGGAAAGGAGAGAGAGAAAGGGAGAGAGGAGGAAAGGAGAGAGAAAGGGAGAGGGAAAGGAGAGAGAAAGGGAGAGAGGAGGAAAGGAGAGAGAAAGGGAGAGGCAGAAAGGGAGAGAGAGGGAAAGGGAAAGAGGGGGAAAGGAGAGAGAGAAAGGGAGAGAGGAGGAAAGGAGAGGGAAAGGGAGAGAGGGAAAGGGAGAGGCAGAAAGGAAGAGAAAGGGACAGGGAGAAATGGAGAGGGAGAAGGGGAGAGAGAAGGAAAGGGAGAGGGAGAAGGGGAGAGAGAAGGAAAGGGAGAGGGAGAAGGGGAGAGAGAGAAAGGGAGAGAGGGAGAAAGGGAGAGAGGGGTAAGGGAAAGAGAGAAAGAGAGAGGGAAAGGGAGCTAGAAAGAAAGGGAGAGAGAGAGTTAGAGGACAGATGGCAATATTGCGGGAGAGGGTGAATATAGGGGAGCGCCCGCCGGCAAGAGCGCGAGCAGGAGTGGGCGCGGGAGGGTGGGGGGAGGGGAGGGCGGCGGGGCAGGATCGTTGTGGGCGGGGGCGGCGAGCGAGCCAGGTGGAGTGGAGTGCGGCGACGTAGCGAGCGTTTGGAAAGCGCGGCGCGGCTTTCGCCTTATCGGCTCGCAGCTGCAGCCGCAGTTGCCAACTCGGCGTCTCGCGTGCTACACGTCGAAACGCGCGCTGATCGCAGCGGAGGAACTTTATTCGACGGCGCTCCGTTCTAATGGGTGCGGAACCACAGGGGAAGTGGTTGTTTCCGTGAACGAGTTCATGTGAGGCTGCAATCAGCTAACCCTTATGAACAAGCAGAAAAATGTAGGGCTGCAACTGTAACTGTTCAATAGAAATTTAACACGCATTGTGTTTGATTTTTCTCATTCACGTATATTTTCTCATCATGTATAGTTTTCGACGTGGGTCTCTCGCGTATTATTTTTTCTTTCTGTCTCTGTAAAGAGATAGCGAGACAATTGAACTTTAACCAGTGGCAGTACAAAATGAACTTGATGGGACGCAGTTATACCCTAACTAGTTGTGTTAAATTATGAGAAATGTTGTTCCTTGCATTCTGGTACAGAGAGGAAGAAATTGCAAAATGAAAATACACAATTGGTCTGACTGGACATAGTGAAATTTCGAAAAAATAGGATAGTGAAAGGATTTAGTCTTTAGGCGAGTCAAGGAAAAAAACGTTGACATTCGATTTCAAGAATAAAAATGTATAACATTTTTGAAACACAATAAAATACTGTGTTTAATAAATGTGCATTTGATATAAAAGACACAAGTATTATATTTCATTTTATGTTTAAAAATGTCACATATTAGCTGATTCTTTACGACTAATCCCGTTTGTAAATTGTTAAGAGCAAAACATATTCAAATTTAATTGATCCATTAATGTATGGTCCGTCTGTCGATATGTGGTCAACTCTAGCGCCATTCAGACTATTATCTCCGAAATTGATATTCCTCGTGGGTGTGTATGAACTCGAGACGCTACGAATTTCAAACAATTTTAATTTTTGAAGTTACTTTACATGAAACCTCAACCTCATTTTCAAACTTTTCTCAAAAATGGCTCCAAATTGTTTCATTAATTTTTTCCTCGGAGTATAAGACGCTTAAGAAAATTGCACAGATCGAATTTTCGGTGCATTCTCACAACTTTTGAATATTAAAAACTCAAACTTTTTTCGGCGTCTTCCTACAAGTCTGATATTAATGTTAGTGAAGACAGAACTATGAGATTATGTACAATTTATCAAAAATATGAGCATTTTTTGCGTAATTTAGCGTGAAATTTTATGTAATTTTTCAAAAATTTATTTAAAAAGGGATTAAATTTTATGTCAAATTTTCCTCAAATAATGCGAAGTACGATTGAAAAAGCGGCGCAGGTCCTATTTTCGGTAGAGTCAGTATTTTTGAAACGTGCAAACTATCAACAACGCAAAGGTGCAATATTGGATATAAATTTATTAATAATGCCTGTTCTAAAAAAGTATATCTTTAAATAAAGTCATATACAATTATTTTCAAAACGGGTAGTTTTTGTTGAATAAAGACAATTTAAAAATTAATATTTCCTCAAAAAATGCTTCACATTTTTCTTTATTATTCCGAAAATTAGAATTTCTCGCGCTTCTTTGGCTGAAGAGTCAAGAGATATCAGGTCGCAAAATAATGGCAATGCCGCCACATGACAATTTGAAATTTATATATTTACCCCTCATTGTTGGACAATAATGTTGCTCATTGAATGAAACGTAGCTTTGGATAGTCGAATTTGTATTGATGTTTTAGGCTTAAAAATATTGTTTTCGCACTTTACGCGGAACGATGTAATGGCTGGGATGTATTCATAAGAACAGAAATTGTCGTATTATAATATTGCGAAACCGTTTCTAATGCGAAAAAGTATATGCCGTTTTAGTACCACAAGAGTTATGTGTACCATTTGCAAACATTTAAAATTCTGAATTTTTCTTTACGTGAGAAAGCGACAAGATAATTAAAGAACCCATCGTAAAATATATATTCAATACTGAATAGCGTAACGTGTTTTTACTGTAATAAAAACTGATGCCCAACTAATCAGAAAATCCCGTTATTTAGAGAAAATCATATTCAAAAGAATAATTAGCAATGTCATGTTAAAATTGAATTGAAATATTCGTACAAAAGCCCCCATTTATTGGGCGAACATTGAGTGAGGAGCTACATGCGAATACAGGGAATGATAAATAATAGTAGTTACCTGATACAAGCAAACAACGCTTAATTTCCGCAACGCGAATTTACATTTCGTTGCCAACGTTTCGAAAACACCGGAAATTCGCCGCCGCCGCTGCGTGGGGGCGTGGGGGCGTGGGGCGCGGGCGCGGAGGAGTGGCCGCTGTGACGCGGCGTCGCGTCGAGCGCGTGCTTTACGCGGGGCGGCGAAGGTCGGCTTCCGCCCCGCCCCGCCCCGCCACAAACGACGCCTTTAATCCCGGTCTAAACATCGTAAACATCCCGGCCCCGCCCCGCCCCGCCGCCCGCACATCCCTACTCGTCTCGCCCGGCGCTGGCCGTTACACTGCGTCTTCCGCAGGTGGCCAGGTCGGCCTGGGCTCTCGCCCGCCCCGCCCCGCCTTCCTCCGCCCCGCCCCGCCCCGCCCCGCCCGACGTCCGCTCAGCAGACTTTTATTCGGCCAGCTGCGCCCCGGGCGCCACGCCATCGATGCGTCGACCCGCCGCCCTCGCCCCTCGCCACTCACCCCTCGCCCCTCGCCCCTCCCCCTCGCCCTCGCCCCTCGCTCCTCCCCCTCGCCCCTTGCCCCTCGCCCCTCGCCACGCCATCCCTCGCCCCTCGCCCCTCGCCCCGCGACCCTCGCCCCTCGCCCCTCGCCCCGCGCCCCACGCCCCTCGCCCCTCGCCCCTCGCCCCTCGCCCCTCGCCCCTCGCCCCTCGCCCCGCGCCCCTCGCCCCTCGCCACGCCACCCCTCGCCCCTCGCCCCTCGCCCCTCGCCCCTCGCCCCCGGCCCTCTCCCTCTCCCGCTTCCGCGCGCGGGTTGAGCCCAACGGCGCCATCCGTCAGGAAGAAGGCCCGCGAGCGTTTATCCCGAAAGCCTCGCTCGGCGGCCCCGAACGCCCGCCCCTCTCCGCCTTGCTCCCCTGGTCGCTCGCCGCTCGCCTCGCCGCTGCGCCACACTGCACTCACCTGCCCGCCCGCCGGCCTCTCGCTTCAGCGCTGCCTGCACACACTTTCTTCACCCGCCGGTTCGTTTATCGCTGTGGCGCTGCTCGCCGACGGGCCAAGTTGAGTTTACCTGCCCGCTTGCCCTTCTCCTCAAAATTGTCTGCCACCGAGCCAGGTGAAGTTTATCTGCCCGCTTGCCTCTCGCTTCAAAATTGTCTGACACCGAGCCAGGTGAAGTATATCTGCCCGCTTGCCCCTCTCCTCAAAATTGTCTGCCACCGAGCCAGGTGAAGTTTATCTGCCCGCTTGCCCCTCTCCTCAAAATTGTCTGCCACCGAGCCAGGTGAAGTTTATCTGCCCGCTTGCCCCTCTCCTCAAAATTGTCTGCCACCGAGCCAGGTGAAGTTTATCTGCCCGCTTGCCCTCTCCTCAAAATTGTCTGCCACCGAGCCAGGTGAAGTTTATCTGCCCGCTTGCCCCTCTCCTCAAAATTATCTGCCACCGAGCCAGGTGAAGTTTATCTGCCCGCTTGCCCCTCTCCTCAAAATTGTCTGCCACCGAGCCAGGTGAAGTTTATCTGCCCGCTTGCCCCTCTCCTCAAAATTGTCTGCCACCGAGCCAGGTGAAGTTTATCTGCCCGCTTGCCCCTCTCCTCAAAATTGTCTGCCACCGAGCCAGGTGAGGTTTATCTGCCCGCTTGCCCCTCTCCTCAAAATTGTCTGCCACCGAGCCAGGTCAAGTTGACCGGCCCGCCAGCATCTCGCCTGAACTCTGGATACCACTGAGGGAGATTGCTTTCACCTGTCGGCTAGCCTCTCGCCTCCACTCTGCCTGCCGCTGAACCAGGTATCGTTCATCTCCTCGCTAGCCTCTGGCCTCAGCATTGCCCGCCACTCAGCCAGGCTGACTTCACTCGCTTGTTCATATGTCGTTTTAGCGCTGCCTTCCGCTGAACCTGGTTGTCGCTGAGCCAGGTTGAGGGGCGACGCCCGCTAGCCTCTCGCTTCGAAATGGCCTGCCGTTAAGCCAAGTTCTTTCGCCTCGCCTCGGCGCTGCCTTCCTCTTAGCCGGGATGCGTTCACCTGCCAGGTTGCGTTTGTCTCTCCGTTTGCCTTTCGCTTCAGCGCTGCCTGCCGCATAACCAGATTGCTCTCGCCACCTACTCGCGCGCAGCACTTGTCCTTTCTTTGTTTTTTTTTCCCAATTAGTTTCACACATTTTTCCTCTTGCTGTCTAGGGAATCTCATTCTATATTTGCCGCCACTTTTCTTACTCTCGCATATTTCAACAAACCTTTCCTTCAGTTTTCTTCGAAAAGTGGTACTTCTCGCGCATTTTTTCGTGATACTCGACGGGGCGAAGCTCAACGCGAACTCTTCAGAAACTGTGTTGAATTGTAGAAGTATAAACGTGTCGAGCTGAGACTAGTTGTTTTTCTGACTCTCAGGAAAAAGATATGCGACTAGTACTTCAGTATACTATTTTCCACCTACATTTTTGTTTTTCTACCTCTTCATAAAATTGTACAAGACGTTACGGAGTAAAGTACTTTTTTTCTTACCTTTAAACACAGATGTACTGTCTTATTTTGCAGTATGTCAATACAATTTAGTAATATTTTTAAAATTCGATTTTAAGTATTTCTTACAAATAAAATACAACTAACGAGATGAAGACGCATAACATTCAAATAACACTTTTTAATTTAAAACATGTTTACATTTCTTGAATTTTTATCATAATTATGTTTTTTTCAGTACTTGCAATATGCATTTATTAAATTCCTGTCAAAAATATATAAAAGGTTTATGAAAACTCATGAGATAAAATTATAGGTTACATAAGTCCAAAAGTAATTTGTAAAATTTAATGTGCATCATTCGACATACATCAAAACACGACATTAACCTCATGGACCTCTCATGTCTTTGAATGGAATGCGTAATAAAAATGCTCCAAGTTCTTTACACGCGATAACGACCCGCTGTGAGAACTTAAAGGGAATATATTCGGGTATTTGCCCAACTCAAAGAGCTATGTTCACTGCTGTTCCCTTCTTTTACTGAATGGCTAAGAGAGACGGGTGTAGTTCCATGTGTTCCAAGCCGCTTCTTTTTATAATCTACAACATCTTAAACTATTTTTAATGATGAAATTGTGTTTTATTTCTTCCGCCTAAATAGTCGTCAAGGAGCGGCAAAACGAACAAAATATTGGTGTCAATTCACTGCATGGGAATAGATTTAGTTTGAACTATCGTTTTTTAATGATCTAAACGTTTTCTTAACAACAACGCACAGCCATTTGTGTGATCCAGAAATTTTAATGTGGTCCTTTTTCATTCAGTCAGCTTTTCGTACATTTCATTATCATCTTTTAATGTTTTACTAAAAGAAAATTATTCCAAATTTTAATACTGGCCATTTTGTAATAATCGTAGAACTTTTTTGAATAGTTTTGATTCTTCACTTAAAGTAAAACTAAGGCTACCCTATATCATTTAACATGGAACTTTGGATTGTAAGCTAAGTAGGTGTAATATTTGCAATTGTTATATAAATTTGGCTAGCACAGTTTATTTTGAGAAATTGTTCCTGTAAATTTCGTACTTAATATAAAATATATAAGAATAGGTACAAGTTCAGAGTTATTACATAATCTTACCTTTGAATTTTGCCAACTAATTAAAATGTTTTATAATAAAGCCGCTCATAACCGAAAACGTATGTCTCGTTTTAAATTGTACTTTTTTATATTTATTTGTCAAAAAACAGTAAAAACTGTATATGACGTGTGGGGAAAGAAATTTATCTGCGCACATTTTCTTGAAGGCCAGAATTAAAAAGAATTTTGTGACTTATGTACGCAATTAAAGTCATGACAGTTGTAATAGAATAAGTAATAGCGTTACTTAATAAAATATTCTCTTTTATTACGTCATTGCAAACGTTACAGAAAAATTGACATGCCATCTATTTGATGATAAGGTCATCATGTAATTTTTCCAAACAATCGACTGTTGGCTAACTGTAAGCCTTCCCTTGCCTTAGATTCTTGAGCTAGTTAAATGGTGGGTTAGTATCTTTCACCTCCTGAGAGAGCTCGACAAATTGAAGATTGCTGATAATGACTGCAGCTTTTGGTTCAGCCAATCCTAGCCTCCGTCACAACATACGTCTCCGGTAAATTAATCGCATTATTCACTCCTTTCCTTCAAATGAAAGGAGTCTCTTAGTACTCTTGAAAGTCGCATACCAACGCCATTCCGATAGACGATAAATACCAAAGGAGAGGCAACGCTGAATCCTAGAATTAATTGCAAAATGAATAAAGAGAAATTTTATATATTCGTGAACTAATAGTACCTGTATTTAGCAACGTATTACTAACATTGTACATAATTGTCTGCATGTTTGTCTTAAAATACTTTTTAGTTCTTGAGATATAGCAAAGGAATATAATACTTTTAAGACAATCTTGACGATGAAGAGTCTCCAAATAATTTTATAGGCAGAGAATTGCATAAACTTTCTTTATTTTATGGCTTCTTTCACAATTTGCTACAGTAGCGGGGATTTATTGTCCACGTCATCAGTCAAACGCAAGAGAGCCCACAATATGAAATTATCCTCCTGCAACGGCAAGAGGCAGTGTCAGAATGTCAATATGGCAGAGGAATGACCTTCAAGATTGTCTTAAAAATACTTTAAAAAAAAGACAGGCTAATTACAATTCTTTAACAATGCAATACTTCAGATCCTTTTCGCAGGGACAGACACATATGGTAATGTCTTTCTCTACGACTACTCCAGAATGTATACATTTCTGCACGTTATCGGATGCAGTAATGATGCCGAATATTATTCTCACACGGCTGTCGACCAATCACATTCGTCTTAGTTCATTACACCACGACAAAGGGTTCTCGCAGTCGCCTACAGAGGCGCTGCGTGCTCTGCCGCGGCTGGTCGCCCGACAGGTGAGCCCCGAAACAGTATGCGAGTTTGTGTTGAGGTTAAGGCGCCCATTGGGTATTTTTAAAATATCAATTTTAAATTCGTAGAGAAAGTATAGTCTTCTACTCGCGTAGAATGGCTATTATTCACTCGTTGAAATTCCGGCACTCGCTCCTACGTCGCTCGTGTCGTAAACATCAACTCGTGAATAATAGCTATCATTCTACGCTCGTTGAAGAATATACTATTCTTTCAGTTAGTTTAATGTTCCTCCGATTGTACAACTGTTATCTACATGGCTGGATATTAAAATAAAACTAGGAAAACCCGGGAGACGTTAAATTAAATGATCACCACTAAACCTCCACTAAACATGATGACCACTAAACCAATACCGGGAGACGTTGTTCTGCCCTTCATCTCCCTCTTTCCCCTCCCATCTCCTTTATCATTCTCTCCCTCCCTCATCCTGTTCCTGTCTGTGTATGTCTCTGTATCTGACGCTTACACATTTACTTGCAGATTCTGCACTTCTCTGAGCAGGTGAGGTGATATCGGGATGCGCCGTACCAGCAAAAATGTAATATAATGTTCAGGAAGAGTTCATTCTGTAGATTACGGTGTGAGAAACGTTTCTTTGAGGCCTTTGGCCTCAAAAGTTTAGTTTCTGAGACCCTATAACGCCTTGTTTAGGTGTTATTTAACGATGTAGATTCAAAATGCTGCCGAGTGTGTTGCAGGTTGCATTTGACGTGAATATACAGTGGATATGTGGTGAATATGTAGCGCCATGTAGTGGAGTTACAACAGAATTAACAAAACATAAACCTTTTATGTGAAAAAACACACAGAGGTGCCAACTTTCATGGAGATCGAACCAACGGTGTTGGAGTTTTGCTCTTAAATACATACCAATATCTTATTTTATATATATAGATTACAAAGTGTCCTTGTGCAGACCTGACTGTAAGGGAATGCTAGTGTTTCACAAGGCGACGAAGCCGTTACACTTCGGGGGCTACGATTCCTTTTTTTCCTAAATATCCGATAAGCGTTGAAAGGTGACTATATTTATTAAGAAGGGTTCTAATGAAAAAATTATTGATCGATGAAATAATAACTTATTACCCAAACAAAGATAGAGAAGAAATGGTGTCACTATAAACAACACATACTTTCTCCTGCGAATCTTACGCAAAATCACGCGAAAACTACTCAAATCTCCGAAATATTGTACATGACCTTATTTCAAAATCTGTCTTTAAGGAACAGGTTTAATTCAGGGTATAATTTTTTTTAATATTGTAACTATAGAAAGTCTCCGACAAAATTTTTAACTTTTGCAATTTTCGAAAAATCAGGGTTTTCAAGGAACATGAGACCTACACCATTCTCTTAAACGTCCTTCGCACTATTCAACAACAAAATTTAACCAGCAATTTGCGATGCAGCCTTTTTTTTAATTTTGAAAATGTCCCAGGAGCGTCTTGAAAAGTATCCGAAAACATTGAAATATCGGTTTTAAATTCGTGCCGCGACATTATCCACATCGATTGGTGAATATCAATTTTGGAGAAAATCTCCTGAACGATTCAGTCGCTGGCGTTGCTCACAGACGGACAGCTGGTCGGACAGACAGACGGGCAGACGTTTGGCCGTCATTAGATTTTTCAGGATCAAGAACCTGCAAAATATGATTCTGGTTTCACCACGTAATAGAGGACATGTTTTTTCAAGTTAGATCAACTGGAGTTATCCACTTTTTCGTTACTAGGGCTCTGTAACAGTTTTTCTGCCGAAATTCGCCATTTTTTCGCACAGCATTACATATGCTTTCTCTCTGCTCCGTTGCGAGAAAGTCAAAAACTACTCTTGTGTCCATCGTTGACCGCCATATTGTTTTGCGACTGTTGTGTGTTGCGACGAAATGTTTGCAATGTTAATCAATCTCTTGTAAGTTTAATAAAAACGAATATGAAGAAGACGATGATAAACTTAATGATACACATGTGATTCAATGGTGTATGTTTTTAGAAACAACCTGCACATTTCTTGAAAAATTTGATTGTAAGTCTTCCGGTGGTTGGAAGACCAAAAGAACATCGTTCGTTTGTAGTAATTAAGATTTTATAAACTTTGAAAATGGTTCTTTTTGGAAGCATTCCATATTGATCATAAAATTAGAAGTAATATACATAATGTTACTAAAAACCATGAGAAGTTTGGAATACATATAAGATATACAACTTTTAAGAGCTTGTGGAAAAATGTCACGCAATCATGAGTACTTTCACTCACAAGCATTGAAGTATTTCTGCAGTTGTAAATTTGAAAGACTAATTAATTAATCGATGTGTATGATGAAATGAAATGGATTTTGCTGGAGGATAAAAGCTTAAAACATTACTTTGATCTCAAAAACATGTGTAAAAAAGTTTTAATAAGTTCTCAAATATACCATAAACAATATAATTCTTGGTAATTAGTGATTTCAGTTAAGTGATTAGGAATGAAAGGGAAACTAACTGTGGAATAATGACTGAGCACATCATTGTGCAGTTATTTGCAAGTGGGGAATAAAAGTTATAAAGATTAATGAAAATGAATGTGTCAAAATTCACTTTAACGATCATTAGGTTTATAAATAAAATGAAATTACTGATCCAGACTTTATGGCCTTCTCCAGGAACAGAAATTCCAGAGCTAAAAAAAGATAACGAGAGAGAAACATAATTTTACGAGAGACAGAATACAATAAACATTCATTAAAAAGTAATCCCTCTTATTAAAAGGCACATTAAAATTCCGTCCATGCAGCTCCCTTTTCTGTAGTTGTTCAAACGGTCCATACAGTATTAACTTTTTTACGTAAATGCATAACGTACGCTTATTGTGTTTCATATTAACGAGATGTTGCGATGCACGAACGTACATTATGTGACTTATTTTAAGGATCATTTGGTATTCGCCGTTAGATATTATTCAATATTTACTACTGGTGAATTAAAAAAAAATATTTATACGGACTTAATATTTATAGACAATATCATAAAGGAAAATGAGTAAGGCATTTTTATTTATTCTCAAACAGTGTCCACTCAAAACTTTATCGGCGTTGCCCTTCAAAAATATTTAATTTAACTTGTTTTTGTTAAAATAGGAACCAATAAATTTGTAGAATAATGTCCTTTTGCATTTTTCCAGTGTTTTATGTAAATGTATATTTACAATTCCCTAAAGTTAGATTAGAATATTTCAAATATCTAACTACCAAATGAAAAAATAAATGCACCTCTAAGAATTCACGAGTTGCGATAACGCATCGTTACAGGCAATTTTGGTAGCATTGTATATGATTGCATAGTACTTGCAAAAGAGAATGGATTCTTCTTACACCATGCATCACGCAGGACAGTAAATAATGGATTTGGTGTATTCTTAGAGGCAAAGTGACTAGTGGCGAATATATGACCTTATATCCCGTATACAGTTGGTGTATTACTTTTTAATGTTCGTTTCAGACATTTTGTACGTTTACCCGTTAACATTTGGAGCAGTTTAAGTTAAGAATTTCTCAACACTGACAATTCCTCACAGTAAGTTAATACATTAAAATTTTATATATGATTGCCTATCATCGTGTTCATACACAGTTCTTTTCATCGCTCGTAATCTATTTTAACAGCGATAGGGCACTAGACATAGAATTAAGACAAAAGATGCTGACAATCGTATCAATACAAGCAGTTCCCGAGTTTTAGAAGCCGGAAACTTTGGATTCCTGCACTACAAGTGATGTGTAAACAGTTTTGGATATTCGGCTACTTGCGGTGTTCTTTAAAGACCCACTACAAACATTTACATAAATCATCGAGATGGAATCTACCGCAGCCATTCCGCATCCTCCATTCCATTGGCGGAAGTGGAGCCGATCGTGGCAAGCGAGGTTCGGTATTCGCCAGTGTGACGCGGCGTGACCTTCAATTGCCTTGCGTGAACGTGCTGCGCCGGGCACACAAAAGCACGGTTTAAGAGATATAGGTGGGTTCACTCCCGGTCTAAAACTGAAGCTAATGTGAGGCTAGTTCTCACAGTTCTCGCTATGTAAGCGCTGCAAACGACTTGGGTATTTTTGGGACAAGATGGTGACCCATTTAATAGCTTTGTATCCTCTGGTGGAAGCCACTAAATCGCGAGACGCCATCATGAATGCCCAACTCGATCGTGCGCACCGTACGGATAAGCGAGGAACTAGCCTCAAACTGGCTTCAAAAATTTTGCCCAAAAGGCGGCTAATTGACACACCTATATATCTTACACCGTGACGAAAGTCCACCGCCTCTTCCCGCTAACACCCTGTCTCCACAACGGCAAGCGTCCTTACCGCCTCTTACCACACCCACATTCCGACACTAACTCCCATTCCGACTCTGACTCCCATTTCGACTCTGACTCGACACCCATTCCCATTCCGACTCCCACCCGACTCATATTCCGATTCCGACTCGACCCACATTCTCATTCGGACTCCCATTCCCATTCCAATTCCTACTCTCTTTCCCATTCCGACTCCGTTTCTCGTTCCCATTCCGACTCCGACTGTCATTCCCTTTCCGACTCCGACTCTCATTCCCATTCCAACTATGACTCTCATTCCCATTCCGACTCCGACTCTCTTTCCCATTCCGACTCCTGCTCCCATTCCGACTCCGTTTCTCATTCCTATTCCGACTCCAACCCCAACTCTCATTTCCAGTCCGACTTCGACTCTCATTTCCCTTACGACTCCATTTCTCATTCCCTTTTGGACTCCGCCTCTCATTCCTATCCCGACTCCGACTCTCATTCTCATTCTGACTTCGACTCTCATTCCCATTCCGATGTCATTCCCATTCCGACTCTCATTCCCATTCCGATGTCATTCTCATTCCGACTCTTATTCCCATTTCGACTCCGACTCTCATTCCCATTCCGACTCCGACTCTCATTCCCATTCCGACTCCGACTCTCATTCCCATTCCGACTCCGACTCTCATTCCCATTCCGACTCCGACTCTCATTCCCATTCCGACTTCGACTCTCATTCCCATTCCGACTCCGACTCTCATTCCCATTCCGACTCCGACTCTCATTCCCATTCCGACTCCGACTCTCATTCCCATTCCGACTCCGACTCCCCTTCCGTCTCTGTTTTGACCCCCTCCGTGACTGGCGCCTTCGTTGCAGTTCCCACCTCCGCTCCGCCGCCGTCGCGTGCGCCCGTTCCCACCGGAAAGCGCCCGCGTTTATCGTCACTTCCGCTCCCGTGCCGCGCCGCCAGCCCACGCCATTCGCCGACCGCACCGCCCGGGCCCCACGGGCCGCGCCGCGCCACGCCACGCCAGCCTACTGCGCCGGTTCGGTGTTGACTCGGATTGTCGAGAGCGCGGGTGCCTGCAATGTCTGTCGGCTCGGCAGATCTCCTGGTGTCCGGCGCGAGTTTTGACATCTGCTTATCTCGAAATGCGTTGTTTGATTTCTTTTGTCCATTTTTCATGCATCATGCGATTTCAGCTACACCATTCTAACATGATACTTTCCCCATAGACTCCACTCTATTGTTAAAGCTACTTATGAGGAAGGAACAGTCTGAGTGAGTTTGTTTCCTAAATTGGATGCTCTAGTAGTATTGCTAGTATTTGTCGCCACCAACAGATGATCTTTACTACTTTTAAGAATTGAATAAATATGATAAACTTCTTAGTTTTTCTCTTAAACAAAAGCGATCCAATTTTTTTTAATCCTATTTAACATGGAATAAGTATCAAACATTTCTTTTTTTTAATATCTCTCACTTAAATTATCCAGCTTTCTTCTTGTAGTTTTAAAAAATTATAGTAATAATAGTTTTAAAATTCATTAGCGATGCGTGAATAATTATGTTTTTAATGAATCATAATTAAAAGAATCTAATCTCTCTTTAAATAAAATTATTAAGTAAATGCCTTTTGTTTAATGCTTACTGCTAAGTAAGTATTTTGTTTTTTATTCTTTCGTGAAAAATATTTGACAGATATATGTTCACCGGTGAAGTTTAAACCTTGGATTCCGACCTACCGTCGACTAGCAGAGTTTTCCCATCAACCAGCTATCTCCCACCAGCGGGGCACCGCCCCAGCCGGGTCAAGTTCTAAGCTCCCGACGGGTCTCCCGGCATGTGTGGTACTGTAGTGCATATTAGTGTGGGTGTGTGTGGGTGTGTAAGAGGTGAGAATAGGACAAGGAAGAGGAAGAAATATTGGGGTCCATGGCCCTTTTGTTAGGGTACTGCTCCGGCATACGCCGGGTGTTGATCGGAGAAACCACGGGAAACTACCAATCAGAGTAGCAGGCCGCTAGAATTCTCCTGCAGACAGCGACTGAATTCGACCTATCTGAGAAGCTAGTGTCGAAAATCCTTCCACCGTCGGGAGTCGAACGTAGGACCTCCCTGTCTGAGGGACTGTAGTGACATTTGTTGATGTACTGAGCCATCTCTCCCGGTACGTGAGATCCGGAGGAATGCAATTGTTGACTCTGCGAGGTGAGCTAAATCGCAGTTCCACTCAAGCGTTTCCAGGAACCGGCTCCCCCTCCCCCTCCCACAGCATTGCGACGACAAGCGCGGATTCTGCGACGAGTAGGGCGCGGTGACAGGGGCGTACTCCGGGACAGCGCGCCCCCGCCCCCGCCCCGCCTCCGCCCCCAACCTCGCCACCACCCCGCCCCTCCCCGTCCCACCCCTTCCTCTCCCCGCCCCCAATAGTCCCTCACCCGCCCCGCTCCCACCCGCCCCTCACCCTCCCCGCCCCGCCCCTGCCCGCGCCCCGCTCCGCCCCCACCCCGCCCCGCCCCTAGTTCTCGTCCCTCTCCCCGCCCCCAATAGTCCCTCACCCGCCCCGCTCCCACCCGCCCCTCACCCGCCCCTCACCCGCCCCGCCCCCCGGCCCTGCTCCACCCCTGCACCGCCCCGCCCCGCCCCCGCCCCTAGTTCTCGTCCCTCTTCCTCGCCGCCACCAGGCCCCTGCGCTGCGCGGGCGAGGCAAAGCGCATCCGATCTGTCTTCGTCCCCAGGCGCGTGCGCGCAGCCCCACGTCGCGAGCTCTGTGTTACGCTCTGTGCGATGCTGCTATTGTTGTGTTTCTGCAACTGGGTCCTCTTTTACTCTTTGTATTTTCTTAGTAAGGCCCATTAAGACTGAAATAGAGAATGTGATTTTAGATAGTTTCTTCCTTAGAGATTTTCTGATACTTCTTAAGCTTTCTGTCTCAACATTCTTAACCACCCCCTCTTTATTTTTCGCTAGAGATACTATTTCCCTTTCTGAAAATTTATAGAACTAATTTTCTGTTCATTTTGTACACCTTTATAATTCATTTACTTTTCCCTAGATTTTTTTCTATTTCTCTCTTTAATTGCACTTTCTTGTATACTTTGTTTTCCTTCCATCTCTTTATCACATTCCATCTTGCATTTTTGGATTAACTTCTACGTAATTTCAAAATTAATTTTATAAAATAATGATTTGTACTTTTCATTCAAATTTAAAATATTCTATCTCCATTTCTTTCATCATTATCCCACTTTTTATAAGCTATTGATACGAACTGCAGTAATTTGGTGGCTACTACAAACGTCCAGCAGGATAAACTATTTATTATCTTCACTGCCTTGCGAAATTACCTCCCGATGTGTTTGCCTAGCAGGTTTGAAAATTTGCTCTCTTGTTTTGTTCTTAGAGTATCATTACGGTTTCGTATTACTAGCCATTCTCGAATTGTGTACTGCTGGCTTGAATCCAAACATTTTGAAGCACCTGGATTATACTCACTCTTTACTCTCTTAAATCCCTTGAATACTGCAATAAAATTCCGCGTTCATTCTCTTTTATACCGGTCTTTCTCTCACCAATCTGTTCTAACCTTTATCCACCCGAATACCATCCAAAGCGCACTTCGTAAAGCTTTTCCGGTCAGGCGTCCCGAGACTCTACCAAACCTCAGGCGCGTTTACGACAAATAAAAAAGGGTCCTGGAAAATGTGTATGTGGGTTTCGGAGCAGGGGCGTGAATCGGGTGCCGAATTGACGATTTATTTTTTAGCAGCAGCAGGAAAATGTACGGAGGTTCTGAATGTGGCGAATTTCCCATGCGCAGATTATGATCTTTAAGGTTTATTTGTGAAATCTTGTATTTGAATTTCAAGGCATATTTCGTGGTATATAATAAATTTGACATTAAATAGGTTTTTTGGACGTTTGCATGGACATTGCTATATGTTCATGTTTCTAAGTTGTGAAATCATAAAAGCTTCAACCCGAAATGCTTCAGACACTCATAATTGTTATATATTGGAAACTGGTCTACTAACATATGAATATTCAATGAATCTTGGTAACTAATTGATTTATAACAAAATATTGAAAAAAGCAAACGAGAGAAGTCATACAAGAAGAGAAAGTGCCCTCAAAGAAATTCCTGATATGATTCATATTAATGGAACCAAGAATAAAAGCGAAAATCTTGACAGTAAAAAATTTATTGGAATAATATTAAAAGAACTCAAGAATAATACGTTAAGAACCGGGTACGTAAGGGAAATATTTTTTCTTAAAAATAAAATGAATCGTTTTAGTGATTGCACCAGTCTATAAACCGTGAAGAGTAGTATTGCCTTTCTTACAAATTAAATTCTAATGATAGAAACACTAAGGCTTCATTAATACATCGTAAGTTAACCATCACGAACATGACTTCACATTACAATTTTCAACCTCAGGAAGGAACATATGTCAGGTGGATACGTAGGCTTCCGCGGCTGGAGTCATTTGAATCTTGGCTGTTCGGAATCTCCGCTTCACAGTCGGTCGAGCTGACGTTTCGGCCATCGTGATGTGGCCTTCTTCAGAGTTACACTGCATGTATAGCTCTGAAGAAGGCCACAACATGATGACGAAACGTCAGCTCGACCGACTGTGATGTGGCTCATCCCGGACAGACAAGTATCAACTTACGTCAGATCCATACTTCATAAACATTTTTTATAACATAATTACAATCAAGTACGAGGATTAATTGGTCACAACCCATTACTAGTCATATAATAAGCGATAGTGTCGACTTCAACATGTTTTGACTCGCCGATTAAGTTTATTTTAAAATATAGCACTGCGCAGACATGCCAATGTGGATTTTCGTTCATTGCGATATCGTGCGGTCATAACAGCACCTCTTCTATTTCCAGCTGATGGGAAAAGATAATCTGCCTCCATTCAAATCGTTCTGATTAATCGAAGAGTTAATTATTCACAATCCTAAACGTCTGCCAAAAAGAAGCTGACGATGTGTAAAAACACTGCAAAGAGAAGACAAAAGTGCGGTAGAGCCCATTTGCGCTCGTAATAAAAGCGAGTCGACATTCTTCATTGAATAAACCAATGAAATAAGGAGATGAAAAATTTAGCTTCATAAATATCCAAAACACTTCGGCTGGCGCGAACGGGCAGGGCGGGCGCCGAGGGAGAGCGAAGGGCGGGGCAAGAGAGAGACAGAGAGAGAGAGAGAAGAGAGGAGAGGAGAGCAATGCGAAGAGGCGTGAGGAGGAGGAGAGGAGGAGGGGGAGGCGGGGAGGAGAAGGGAGGGGAGAGGATGTGTCGCGAACGGCCAGGGCGGGCGCCGAGGGAGAGCGGAGGGCGGGGCAAGAGAGAGAGAGAGAGAGAGAGAGAAGAGAGGAGAGGAGAGCAATGCAAAGAGGCGTGAGGAGGAGGAGAGGAGAGCAATGCAAAGAGGCGTGAGGAGGAGGAGAGGAGGAGGGGGAGGCGGGGGGGAGAAGGGGAAGGGGAGAGGACGTGGCGCAAACGGGCAGGGCGGGCGCCGAGGGAGAGCGGAGGGCGGGGCAAGAGAGAGACAGAGAGAGGAGAGCAATGCGAAGAGGCGTGAGGAGGAGGAGTGGAGGAGGGGGAGGCGGGGGGAGAAGGGGAAGGGGAGGGGACGCGCTTTACCGCCCACGAATAATTGAACGTGGCCGTTGAGCGTGGAATCTCCGCCCTCTAATGGGGAACGAGATGGACGGAGCGGGTTTCGCCGGCGAGCGCGCCGCTGGAGCGCTGACATTCCGCAGCGGCGACGACCGCCGCTTTTTAGCGCCGAACTCGCCGTCATTTTCTCGCCGTCTCTCCTGTGTATCGAACAGCGGACGTTAATGGGTCCGCATCAAAACGTGGTGGGATAATACTCATCTAAACGATTCTATTAAACGTCTACATTTTATTAACTTTGTTTAAACTACCAAAACCATAGTAAGTGCGTAGATTCAAAACTAATACGATTTTATCACTGCCTACTAGCCCATTTTCGTTATGTTTTATCTATAGGAGCAGTATTTGCTATCATAGCAGGATTCATTCACTGATCTCCATTATTTACAGGACTAACAATAAATCCAAAATGATTAAAATTATAATTTATAGTAATATTCATTGAAGTAAATTTAACATTTTTCCCTCAACACTTCTTAGGACTAGCCGGAATAAGTCAATATGTTTATGATAAGTAGAGACATTTTACCATTTTACCCTCCCAGAGAAGAAGAGTATAAGACAAAAGTATCTATTTTATGGTAAAGATGTTTGAAGTATTGAACTGCGATTTGTCGGATTTACCCTAACACCCACGGATAGTAAGTTTTAACTTTATAGAACTTTAATTCGAAACTCGATTCGATTTTCTCGGCAAGTGCATGACACTCACACTTACACTATTAAATCCACGTCGTTTATTTAAAAATTCATGAGAAATACATTCAGAAATTTTATTCTTTTACTTCCACTCTTTCTCTCCAGCACGGTAGCAGAAACAACACATCATCAATTAAAAACTATTTGTTAATTTAATAGCTTTAAATTCTTGATTAAAGAGTATGATATAGGTTGTTTCTCTAAATAACATTTTCCATTCTTTAAAAATTTGCTTCTTCTTGCTATTTAAAGTTTGTAACGAATATCTAACTCTAATGGCTCCAATTCAGAATGCAGGGAATAATGTGGTGCGTAATACTAAGCTCTGGAATTCTATTCAGCATTGAGGGAATTATTATGCTCTGTCAGTATCCTCTGTTTTAATCCTTCTGCCATATGCACATAGAATATCAAAACATGTAATTAATCGTCAGAAATTTTAAAATTGTTACCCAACAAATTAATTTTCAGGCAGATAGAGTATTTGATGATGAATTACTGTTATTATGTAGAAACTAGGCACAATTTTAAAGGGCAGATTGTACAGGCAGAATCAATTGGAAAGTTAATTTCAAAGCGTGAGAGTAGTCATATTGTTAATGTTATGTGTATTGTTATACCTTAAAATGTATATTCTTTTTTCATTATATTATTTGTATTATTTTTCATTACAAGTTGTATTTACAGTTTCATTCACATTCAACTTATATAAAAATTAATATTTTTGGCTTGACGTACTCTATTCAAATTCTATTTTATAAATTTATTTATTTTGTTAACAAATCTTAACAGGTAAAAACTTTAAAAAAATTTAAAGCGAAATCAAATTTAAAAAATATGTCTTTAGTAGCAACAATTTGGTAAAAATGGCATTCGTAACAATTAGGTAATATCAACAAAAACTGATACTTCACAAAATATATTATTGTAATATTTATACAATAGCAAAGTAAATTTTAATTAACATTTTTGGTTCCTCAGAGGAAGATATTTAAGAAAAATAAAATGCTTTGCAAGGTTGGATGCGAGATTACCTCTGTTAGAGATATAACAATTTGCAAAGAAGATGGAAGAGAGAGATCTCATCTCATCAAACAACAAAATAAATGCAAATCTTCTTTTGAAACAAGAAATAAATTTAAATTAAAACTATTTCTTATTTAAAGTAATAGCAAAATTCTTACAAAACGAACGTAAAAAGATTTACAATTTTATTACTTAACATTTACAGTATTAAATCCATCACGTTAGTTTAAACATTCATGAGAAATATATTCAGAAATTTGATTTTTATTTCCACTCTATCTCTCCAGCACGATAGCAAAAACAACACATGATCAATTAAAAACTATTTGTTAGTTTCATAGCTTTAAATTGTTAATTAAAAAGTATGATACAGTTGCTTCTCAAAACAACCTTTTCCACTCTTTAAAAACACGTACCACACCTTGCTATTTACATTTATTGCTAATTGATAACTCTAATAGTTCCAATGGCGAGATCTTTTTTTACGACAAAATATTCTGCCAAAACGGCGGTAAATTCCTCTCTCAACAAGCATTCTTATAATGAGAGCGCATTACGAGAACACGAAGTGGTCCCCATCGGGGAGCAGCCACGGCGCCGCGCCGCGACGGGCTGGTTCGTTCGGAGCGCGGGCCGTGAAGACGAATGCGGCCGCGTCGGCGGGCGAGAGGCCGGGGGCGGGGCGGGGCGGGGCGGGGGCGGAACAACAGTAGCTCGGCGGCGGCAGCGGAGGTCGGCGGCGGGGGCGAACGCGACGGCGACGGGTCCCCGGGGCTTGGCTGCGCCCCAACTCCGCAGTTACCGGCGGTTAATCAGGAGTAAGTTCGGTGGCGGCGGCGGCGTGACGGCGGCGGAGCGGAGTCGGGGACGCCAGGTGGCCCGCGGCGCGGAGCGGCGTGGCGCGGCGCGGGCGCCGAACCGAAGGGAATGAACGGGCCAAGGAGTTTGGGGCGCTTCAGGGTGAAGCTAAGGCGGCGTCGGCGGCGGCGCAACGAAATGGCGGGGCTGGTTACAAATGACAGGTGAGATCAGGGCCGCAGATGGATGTGATTTCGGAGAGGAAAGTGGGAATATACAGACGGGGACTGTCGTCAAAACGTAAATGAAAATGGACAGGTCATAGAAAGTCGATTTTCTATTGAAAAAGTGGATGATACAAGTTGTTTGGCTCTCTATGACATAGATGGAAACAGAATGACAAAAATTCGTGTAGATTGAGATGGCTTAGATTTAGGGTACACACATAATTAAAAACAAAGTAAAAAGTGAATATAAAATAGCGTCGAAACAGCAGATGTTCACAACTACGTTGAAGGCCATTAAAATCGTATAAATGAGCGTAGATAGGAGAAAGCATCGCAGTCGAGTGCAGAGGGCAGAAGCTAGACGAGAGATGACGGGTCGCCGGCGCGGCATCTCAAGCGGAGGAAACGTGGCCATCGAGGCGATGAGGCGAGAGGGCAGTCGGATGGGGGACACGACGCGGCGGGGGCGGCGCCGGCTGCGGCTGCTGATTTAACGGCCGTGGAGCGCGCGGCCCCGAACTGCTCCGCGCCTCCTAGAAATTAGCCCGAACCGCGCGGACCTGCGCCCGCCCCACCCGCCTCCCTCGCTCGCCAACCCATCGAGCTTTAACCCCACCTCATCCCGCCCACCTGTCTCCCCACCTCTCCACGCCCCCATTTCTCCTCACCTCACCCCGTCCACCTTTTCTCCCCACCTCTCCTCGTCTTTCCTTACTCACGTATATGTCCACCCCGACGCGTTCTGCTTTGCGCTATCTCGTTTCGTTTTCCCCGCGTCTCCCTTGCTCGCCTCTCTTCTCCTGCTCCGCCGCGCCTGGCTCCGCTTCGTCCGTCCGTCCCGTCCGTCCCACCTGCATCCTCGGTATGGCCCGCTGTACACGCCATGCCTCTCCGCCTCCTCCTTCCTCGCCTTGCCCAGCCCCTCTTTACTCGGCCCCGCCTTTTCCCGCCCCTCCCCGCCCATTCCCGCCCTCCCCGGTCCTCCCCACCACTCATCACCCCTCCCCGCCCTTCCCGTCTCGCTCCTTCACACCCTTCCCACCATCCCCACCCCTTTCGACCCTCTCTGTCTCTTCTCACTCCGCCCCTCCCTCCCCACTCCTCCACCTCCCCGCTCCCCGCCTCCCCCTCCACGCCTCTCCCCGTCCCTCCATACCTCGCCCGCCCCGCCCCATTTTATCTGACCCATCTGCATCTACGACTTGCCGCATCCCGCCACGCTTCGCTGTACCCCGCCTTTGCAGGCTACAGAGCGCCATGCTTTTCCACCTCTTCCTTCCTCACTTGGTCCATCTCCTCTTCTCTCCGCCACGCCTCGCCCGGCCCCGCCCCCGTGTCGTCAAACCCACCTGCGTCCCCGATTTCCCCCCAATCCGCCAGGCTTCGCTCTACCCGGCCTTTCCCCGCTACAGACCTCCATGCTTCTGCACCTCTTCCTTCCTCCCCTCGGCCAGCGTCGCTTCGCCTGCCCCACGTTTCCCGACCCCTCCTGCATTCCCGCCTTGTGCCATCCCCTTACCCTTTGCTCTACCCCGCCTTGCCCCACTACCTTGTTTCCCCACCTCCCCTGCCTCGCTCCACCCCTCCTCATTCCGTCTCGACCCGCTACTTTGTCTCCCCGCCTCTCCCTTTCCCGTGCCTCCCCTCCTCATTCCGTCTCCCCCGTTACATTGTCTCCCCGCCTCCCCTTTCCCCGCGTCACGCCGCCTCCCCTGCCTCGCTCCACCCCTCCTCATTCTGTCTTGACCCGCTACTTTGTCTCCCCGCCTCTCCCTTCCCCGTGCTTTCCTCCTCGCTCCACCCCTCCTCATTCTGTCTCGACCCGCTACTTTGTCTCCCCGCCTCTCCCTTCCCCGTGGCTCCCCTCCTCGCTCCACCCCTCCTCATTCCGTCTCGCCCCGCTGGGCAGTCGCTCTGAGCCGCTGCGGTCTCCTTGACTCCGCCCCCGCCCCCGCTCGCCGCGGCCGCCGCCAGTTGCGGCGTCGCGCTGCGTTAAGTGCGACTGCGCGGAGGAGCGCTCGGGGCCGAGGAAATGCGACACATCGTGAGGGCGAGACCACCTGGAGGACCCCTCGAGGATTCGAGGACGTGTTTGTGGCCTGGGCAACGCTCGCGGTAGCGGGAACTTACCTTCCCGTTTATTTTGAGGATAAGAGATAATATTTCGCTTCTAAAATGTAGGTGCGGAGAAGAGTGAAAAGTCCGTAAAATGTATAGAATTATAGAAAATGCAAAATTTCAAATTTAACCATTTATTTCAATTTTCTCATTTATTATGATGTTAAGTACAACTTTTTGATATGTTTTTACAAAGCATGTCTCTATTCTAAATACGGCTCTATATTTTTAATTAATATTTTTAATTTCTTTTTAATTAATATACTCCATAGATGGAGTTAAACTAATCGTATTTCTCTGCGGTGTTTTTGGCTGAGTATAATGCCAAATATTGTGGGAGTCAGCAATGATGAGTAAGTTTGCTCTTTAAAATAATACTGGTAAGTAAAGTTGTCTATTAATTCGCTTTGTATATTAATTTCATAATGGAAAATAAAAAAAAAATTCTGGAAAAATATTTTCTGGAATCAAAATACTTCATTCATTGCTAGTATGGAAAAACAAGAATATCTTAGCCCTTGAAATTCCCCTCACATTTTGTTATAACGGGGGATTATGTTCAGGATGTATTTCCAGATTAATAAAGGTTCGCGTTTGAAAGATGAAAAAATAGCCTGCGACATTAATTGAATATCTATAACCATTGAAAGGCACCATATGAAAAAGCGACTAGGCGTAGAAATTGCTACACAAAGAAGAGTGACAGGCGATGACAGCCGTAAAAATCCTCTCATCCATATTGTATACGGAACAGTCGCAGAAGTCAGAATGAAACACCAACCAAATTACTCATGACATCTGCGACAAATATCGTTTAAAAAACGTGAAAAGAACGAAGGTTTATCTCATGCCTCAGTGTAATGGAATGAATCTGGCCTCACGTCGTCAAAACTCCAACACTTTATTCGATACGTTTTTTTCTCGGAGGTTCTAGAAAGCTTAACGCTTTTTACTCGTAAGCAACGAGCATAATACAACTCCTGCAGTTTATAAGGTATGTCAGAAATGCTACGAGAATAACAGCTACTAGCTTGTAGCAGTATGTAATGTGACACGTCCTACAACTCGTAGGGCATGTCTCAGATGCCACACTAACATCCCAAATTAACTTGTAGGACATGACACAGATGCCGACCTATTTTACTGGTATGTAAAATAAAGTTTTAATTCGAATCGATCCGGAACACTATTCTATTTTTAGCAATGTTGACGCAATAATGTGAAAACGAGCTCGAAAGGCGGAATGCCGAGTATCGGCTTCGAGCTGTGCAACTTTTTTCCATTATCATCTTAGACATGCCAAATATATTGCGATTTTTCCAACTCTGCCTCTCAAGGCCACTCAAATCCCATCTTCGCGATGGAATATGTCACGGAATTTTGCATCTTTCTCAGTCGTTCCGCTAGATTTCGCATGATAGCGACCGTATGAAGCGGTGCTTGCGATCATGCCACTTCTACCGGCAAGACCGAGAAAGACGCGCAATGCCGTGACATATACCATCGAGAAGATGGGATTTGAGGGGCAAAGTTAGAGAAATCGCGGTACAGTAGGTCCTCGCAATGCTCGGAAACCTCGAACCGTAAAGAGCATTCGTGGAAGGCATGTTACACACGCCCGACGAGAGCAAAGGGTTATCTAAACATGTGAAACACGCGGAGCGCGCCATCTCCCCAAACTCGCGTGACTTGTGGTGCCAGGGCATCTTTCTCCACCGCGAGACGAAAGCTCCCTCTCGCGGGCCGGCGGAGCGTGACCTGCCCAGCGCGCGCTTACGGCCAAGATATACAGGGTGTCCGGGGAGGAAACGTCGGAGGTTTCTGACCACTGCGAGGTCCTAATATGGCAATGGAAAACGGTCACACAGTTCGAAGCCGATACTCGGCATTCCCCCTTTTCAGCTGGTTTTCACATTATTGCGTCAACAGTATTTTAAAATAGAATAATAGCCCGGATGGAATCAATAATGAAAACTTCATTTTACATACCAGGAAAATTCGTGGGCGTCTGTGGCACGCCCTACGCGTTAATTTAAGTAGTTTCCTGTGTCATCAGAGGCATGCCCTACGAAAATGGGACATGTGGGACATGCCACGTTATACAGGATGTACGGGGAGGAAACATCGAAACTTTGAAAATAAGCTCTTAAGACAATTCTAAGCATATTTTGTCTAATAAACTACGAGGATATTCCGAAAGACTGAGCCGCAATAAGCACTCAAAAGTTGGTTTGAAAAAATTATTTCTAGGCAAAAATTTGCATTATAGAAGCATAGAAATACTCCAGAAACATATACGTTGTTTATTATTTACAAAAGAAATGAATATATTTGTTCATAAAGAACAATTAAGTGATAAATAAAAAAGCACCCAATTTACACAATTCGACTGTTTTTTTATTTCTCGCCTAATTGTTGTTTATGAACAAATATATTCATTTCTTTTGTAAATAAGAAACAATTTACATGTTTTTAGAGAGTTTCTATGCTTCCATAATGCAAATTTTTTCCTAGAAATCATTTTTTCAAACCAAATTTTGAGTGCTCATTGCGTCCGGGGAGGAAAACGTCAAAACTTTGAAAAATAAGCTCTTAAGACAATTCTAAGTATTTTGTTTAATAAACTACGAGGATATTCCGAAAGACTGAGCCGCAATAAGCACTCAAAAGTTGGTTTGAAAAAATTATTTCTAGGCAAAAATTTGCATTATAGAAGCATAGAAATACTCCAGAAACATATACGTTGTTTATTATTTACAAAAGAAATGAATATATTTGTTCATAAATGACAATTAAGTGATAAAAAAAGCACCCAATTTACAGAATTCGACTGTTTTTTTATTTCTCGCTTAATTGTTCTTTACGAACAAATATATTCATTTCTTTTGTAAATAAGAAAAAATTCACATGTTTTTAGAGAGTTTCTATGCTTCCATAATGCAAATTTTTTTTCTAGAAATCATTTTTTCAAACAAAATTTTGCGTGCTCATTGCGAGCCAACCATTCGGAATATCCACGTAGTTTATTAGACAAAATATGCTTAGAGTCGTGTTAAGAGCTTATTTTCGAAGTTTCGACGTTTTCTCTCCGGACACTTGTATAGATGTGTCAACTAGCCGCCTTTGGAGCAAATTTTCTGATGCCAGTTTGAGGCTAGTTCCTCGCTTGTCCGCACGGTGCGCACGATCGGTTTGGGTCGCGGTGTGAGATACACATCTTAAAATGACGTCTTAAACTGTGGCTATTACACAGTTTTACAAAACATTTCCTACCCATTTTCGTAACTTCGCTCTGCACATTAACAATACCACCGCAAAACGACAAATCACGGACTTGAAATTAGTAATCAGCTGGCCACAGAGCTGTCGAATGGATCACGACCATTACACTCAATGAGACTCAAAGATCGCAGCGCTATATATACCATGAGACTCAAAGATCGCAGCGCTTATAGGCGAGAACTGTGATAACTATACTGCGATTTTCGTAACTTTGTCCCTGACAGAAATTAGCTGTTCACGGTTTCATCCAATCGGGAGCTTGAACGTCACCATAGTGACGTCACTGTCGCGAAATATAAGCTCCTGATTGGATGGCAGCGAAACAGGTGATTCCTGTCAGGGACAAAGTTACGAAAATCGCAGTATAGCTTCACATGAGCTTCAGTTTTAGACTGGGAGTGAACACACCTATCTTACACCGTGCTCGCGGCCGCCCGTTCGCAGGCGGGCGAGGCGAGGCGAGGCGAGGCGAGACGCCTGCCTCCGGGGCGTCGCGGCGCGTCCACCTACGCGTCGCCCGGCGCCGCGCGGAGCAAAGAGGCGTTCATTAGGCAGAAAGCGCGCGCGCGCGCGCGCCAGCACGAGCACGAGCACGCGAGAGCCTTTAGAAAAAACACACGCGTCCCGCGCCGCCGCCAGATCAAAGCTTTGCGACTGCGCGAGCGCGGCGGCGGCGGCGGCGGAGGGCGTGGGCGGGGCGACGGCGGTGTCGATGGCGGTGCTGTCGGTAGCGGTAGGGCTGGTGGGGAAGGAGGACGTTCGGAAGAGGTGTTTTAGGAGAGGAATGGCATGAAAGAAGGTGACTTGGGAGGTGGGTGAGGGTTGACACGGGTAAGGGTTGACGTGGGTGGGGGGGTTTACATGGATGGGAGTGGACGTGGGTGGGAGTTGACGTATATGGGAGTTGACGTAGATGGTAGTGGACGTGGATGGGAGTTGACGTGGATGGGAGTTGACGTGGATGGGTGTTGACGTGGCTGATGTATACGGGGGAGTGACGGAGGTGGAGAGTGACAGGAGCCTACGGTAGCCGATGTAATGTCTTCCTCCGTGCGATTTAGGAAAGGTTTTGGAACAATATAACGACTTAAAATAAAGTTTGGAATTCCCTATTTTTTAGTTGAAAATGTGGAGGGAACATGCGGTAAACTTGTGGGGGTATGTGATAAACATTTGGAAGAACATATGGGTAACATGTGGAGAGCGTATGAGAAATATACCAAGGAGGGCAGGCAAACATTAGAGAGAGCATGCGAGAAACGTAGTTCGAACATGCGAGAAAAACATAGAGGAACATGTGGGGAACTTGTGAAGAACATGCGGGATACAAATGAGGAAACGTGAAAAATAGCCTGAAAACATGTGAGGACATATAGGAAACATGCAGGGAACACTTGGTGAATATGTAGGACAACATACACAAAACGTGGTGTCGGTAACCCGCTTGTCGGTAACCTGCAGGGAAACACACAGGAAAATATGCTAGGCAGAGGCTGTTTTTACGGCCGTCACAAGTAGGGAATAATATCAACTTTACTTTCTTACAATTAAACATGATATATTTAATAAATAATGTCGCTGTAACTGCATATATTTTCTCGCATTATTTGTAATATCTCCGCAATTTTATTTTACTATATGAACCTTCAAAATGTTTCCAACCAACAAAAAGATTTCCTATGCGCCGAGACATGAACTCTGGTCCATCGAGTTAACTTGTCTTGTGCTTTACTGCTACGCCACACAGTCGCTCGACCTTATTTACTTTTGTTATTTAGAAACTAATGGTCCCTGTCATTATTTACAATACACAATTTTCGAAAATTCAAGCAGACGAATGGACGTACATAAGGCGTTTTGCCGTCAATGGAATTTTGACTACCAAACATGGATTCTACAACACCAGGTAGAATCATATCATATGTATGATTTATCCGCTTTTTTCATTATCAGAGCCTGACAATAGGACTTTTTCTGTCGCAAAATTGTTTTTCTGCGCACGATTACAATACTTTCACTTCTTAGCAAGTGAGGCGAGAAAATATTACGAATACCAATCCATTCAATGAAATTCCATTAGATTGCTTCGTTTTAACTTTCGTCTTAACACAAGAATAAGTAATATTACTGAGTGATAGTATCAAAACATTAACACAATTTATGTTAGTAGAGACAATTTGATATTTAGTAAAATTGTAATAGAATATGCGCACTGCTGTTTGTTTTCCTGGAACGTAATTCTAGGACGTACGTGGAGCTACTCTCTCTGCTCGTTCTCTAGAAAAATGAAAAGATTTTGCAAATATAATAGCACAAAAAATAAAGCAAAAGAAATGAAGTACGCAGGAAATAAAGAATATGCAATTTCCACTTGCAGAGTTTAACTGAAAGTAAATTTCATATTGTCCATTTTATTTCTAGAGACACTTACGTTTTATACTGATACGTTTTATTTTTAACAACACTCCTGGTTTACTCTTTGCTTTTGTCTCGTTTGGTAATAAAAACTCAGTCAGTAGTTCATTTTTATTAGTCCACGTATCCATGCCATCTGTTCTTGTGTTTCTACTATCTTCAACATCATGCGAATAACGTACGGTTCTAAACGTGACTCGTTTTATTGTTATGACGCGCCAAAAAAAGATCTCTTGCCGAGTTTCGACACACACACACACACGCGCGCGCGCGCCCACTCGCGAAACAAAGCTATGAGAAAAGAGGAGCGCGTTTTTATTGCGCTTGTGTATTTTAAAATTCAGATTGCGCTTATGATGGAGGAGAAGTCGCGAAGTCGGATCTGTCCCAGTCGCAGTCGCCGAAGGCACATAAAAGGGCGACTTGTCCGGGTGCGTTAAGCAACGCTTCCATCATGGCGACGCGGTCGGCGCCAGATCTCAGCGAGTGCCAGGTCATCCAAACAGTTGGCAACTCTTCAGAGATGCTATCTGCTCTTTCACGGACACTTGCACGCACGAAATGTTCTTGAGCGAGGGCATTCATCACGACGCGAAATCAGAGACCATTCTCTCTTTTCGATGTGAGAAAATGGCAGAATTCCCAAACATGTTTGCGAAAACAAATGGAAGCGAAAAGTGAAGAGACATAAAATATATTAATTAATAAAGCATTTCTTTAAGTAACTAAAGTAATGAGATGGTTTCGTTCATTAGGGAAAAACAAATATTGTGTGTTGATCATCATGTGATCATCATGAAATCATTGTTTAAATTCCTTTATTTGACAGGAAAAGCAAATGCACAAGATCCATTAATTTATTATGATGTGGTATAATTAAAAAAAAAGAATCAGGCGTCGTATAGACGCCGAATTGCATGTTTATGAACTTTTGATTAAATCTTTAGTTTGTGATTTAATTATTATTTTAATTTTCCTTTTAATTTTAATTGCAATATGGATATTTGCTTGCAATGAAATACAAATTAATGCCACCAATTATATTGTTTAAAAATACCAAAAATTTAAATGAAATGAAAATGAAATATTAGTGAAAACATCCAAAACATTTCACATCAGAATTCATTCCCAAGACTTGTTGAAACTAAAAAATCTATGTGTATACTCTTTCAACATTCATACGTTCTGCAGATCTGTATACTTGATGCGCGTGTCATTCATATCAGCACAAGAAATCATGTATGGAAATACGAGAAAGAGAGAGAGAGAGAGTGATTGAGAGAGAGAGAGAGACGAGGTAAATATGAGAGAGAAGTTGAAGAAAAATTAATTTACTATTTCTTCAAACATTTCTGCTGAAACGCTTAATGAACTACAGAAACTCATGAAAGAAAACTGATATAAAATTTAACACTAAATAAACACAAACTTTATAATAATGATATAAATTTTAGTTAACATTACCTAAAAAATTGCAAAATCAGTGTATCCATTTGAGTAGAGAAGAGGGGCAAGTCAGAGACATGGCGTTGCACAAAACGAGGGACAATAAAGAGACAAGACGTCGCTCGAGATGAGGGATGACAAGACATAGTTCGAGACGAGGGACCCCATGGGAAAGAGACGTTGCTAGAGACGAGAGCCGACTGAGGACAACACGCTGCTCGAGACAAGGGACATGGAGAATGGACGTTGCTCGAGACGGGGGACTACAAGGGGACAAGACGTCGCTCGAGATGAGGGATGACAAGACGTAGTTCGAGACGAGGGACCACATGGAAAAGAAATTTTGCTCGAGACGAGGAACGATAAGAGGACAACACGCTGCTCGAGACAACGGACATGGAGAAGGGACGTTGCTCGAGACGGGGGACCACAAGGAGACGTGGCTCGAGATGGGGTATGACAAGACATAGTTCGAGACGAGGAACCCCATGGAAAAGAAATTTTGCTCGAAACGAGGAACGACAAGAGGACAACACGCTGCTCGAGACAACGGACATGGAGAAGGGACGTTGCTCGAGACGGGGGACCACAAGGAGACGTGGCTCGAGATGGGGTATGACAAGACATAGTTCGAGACGAGGAACCCCATGGAAAAGAAATTTTGCTCGAAACGAGGAACGACAAGAGGACAACACGCTGCTCGAGACAACGGACATGGAGAAGGGACGTTGCTCGAGACGGGGGACCACAAGGAGACGTGGCTCGAGATGGGGTATGACAAGACGTAGTTCGAGACGAGGAACTCCATGGAAAAGAAATTTTGCTCGAGACGAGGAACGACAAGAGGACAACACGCTGCTCGAGACAAGGGACGTTGCCCGATACGGGCGGCCACAAGGGGACAAGACGTCGCTCGAGAGCAGGTACGAGACAGAGGCATGACGTTATTTGAGCCCAGGGACAAGACGGGGACGAGCCGTAGCTGGAGGCGAGGGCCGAGGCGAAACCGATTGCGTCTGATCTGCGGCCGGCGCGGCGCCGCGCCGCGCGGAGCGTTAAGCGATGCGACAGGACACGGCGCGACGCGACGGGACGTCCCCGAGGAGGCGCGCGTCAGTCAACAGGGAGCGCATTACGCGCCATTGCCAGGCGCCCGCCAGGCTGCTCGCCCAAACACTCGCTTCCACCTACGAGTTCCACTTGGAAGGAGGAATGATTCTGGAAGCATCAAAGCAAGCCGAGAGGAAATATTGAACATGGAGATTCAAGGGAAAGGGAGAGTGATGAATAAATAATAAAAGGGAAATTGCAGCCAAATAAGAAGGCAATATCATTGCGTTGATGGACGCGTCATACGTCTGATGGAAAATTAAATATGGTGAGAATAATTTCACTATCGAGAAAATAATCAGGAATAAAGTAATTCAAGGAAAAAGTAGCTTTTACAGAGATAAAATATAAAGAAAGAGAATGAATGTTTTAATATGCAATATATCAAAAATATGGCACAGGAACAAGATGGGATGAAACACGTCGCAAATAAGAATTAGTATACCAATGAGAAAAGAAGAATTTTCCTCGAACCAAAAGAATTGTAACCATGCAAGGAGAATGCTAACGAAAGAATCGATCTTCTTCCCAGAATATTATTCAATCGCTCCGTGGACCTCAATGTTCACCTACACCGGCGATCCCACATCTCGAATGTCTGTCCCTTATTAAGCTTTGCTTCCGAGCGCCGGCTAAAGGTGGCCTGCAGCAACTCACAGCACCCTGTCGGCTGCAGACGCCACCCACGCGTGTGCGTCTCCGTGGCGCAGGCGCGGGCGGGGGGTGGGAGAGGGGGCGGGGGCGCAGGAAGGCGTCGCCAGAGGAGTCAGCGGCCCGCCCACGCCCACCCTCGCCAGCCGGGCCGACACTGTTTGCAGACGGTCCGCGAATCAAAGGACGGCGGCGGCGCGCCGGAAGGGACGCCACGGCGGGGCGGGACGGGGGCGGGGTAGGGAAGGCGGGGTCGGGCGGGATGGGGCGTAGCGGGGCGGGGCAGGGAGGGGTGAGGCGGGGGTGGGCGGGATGGGCGGGGTAGGGCGTAGCGGAGTGAGACGTGGAGGGGCGGGGTGGAGCGTAGCGGGGCGGGGTGGAGCGGTGAGGGAGGAAGGGGCGGGGAGGGGCGAGGCGGGGACGGCGGCGGACGCCCAGCCGCAGCGGTGATTGAGCCCGGCACCGGTCGTCCCCTTGCCCGCCCTCCCGCCCCGCCCGTCCTCTCGCCCTCGCCCGCCGCCGTCGCGCACTCGACCATTGTTAATTTCCACCGGCGCCTAAATCCATTTCGACTGTTTTAATCGAGTCCGGGCTCAATCGATTCCGCCGTCGAAAACTCGGAGCCGCCGCGTCCGCCATCACAGTCCGCACAGACGCTGCGAGCGCAGCGCCCCGCGTCGCTGTTTGCCCGCGCCGTCCGCCTCGCTGCATCGTCCGTGACGTCATTACCGCCCGCTTGTGAGAGCCGCCACGTGGCCGGGGCTGCGGGCGCGGACGGAGCCGCACCCGTCGCCTGGCGCCGAAAAAAATAGTCCCTCTCGGTCGATTGAAAAAAATCGCATTTGCCCGATGGCTTTCCGAGGGGCGCTTTGGTTTCGGGCAGGGTGCGTGAACGCCGACGGATGAGGAAAGCTTTGCAGGGACTTGCGGGTTGGGGTTGTTGGGTGGAACGTGGGGAAACGGGAATGCGACGGGAGAAGACGGCGTTCCGCTGTTGTGCTGGGCTGAGTGGGGTGAAGGATGGTGGGGAGGGGCAGAGCAAGGAATTACGGGGGAGAGAGAGGATAGGGAAGGAAAGGTTGGGATGAGGAGAGCGGGGAGGTGTGGAGCTGTTCGATTGACTGATTGTTAGTGATTCCGGCACGTCAACTACTTAGGCCATTAGTCCCGCAAGTGTAGTGCATGCTTTTTTCTCGGGAAGTGGCGGTGATATTTTGCCCGCTGTATGGCGAGATCTGGCGCCGACCTACCGTCGACTAGCGGGGTTTTCCCCTCAACCAGGTATCTCCCACCAACGGGGCACCACCCCAGCCGGAACAAGCTGTAAGCTCTCGGTCGGTCTCCCGGCATGTGAGGTAGTGTAGTGCATGTTAGTGTAAGTGTGTGTGTGTGTAAGGTGTGAGGAGAAGACAAGGAAGAGGAAAGCCCGTTTGTTAGCGTACTGCTCGAGAATTCGCCTCTTATTGTTGGAGAAGCCACGGAAAACTACCGATCAGAGCAGCCAGCCGCGAGATTTCTCCTCCAGACAGCGACTGAATTCGACCTAGCTGACAAGCTAGTGTCGAATGTCCTGCCACGCCGTCGGGAGTGGAACCTAGGACCTCCCGGTCAGAGGCACTGCAGTGACATTAGTTGATGCACTGAGCCATCTCTCCCGGTGAAGCTGTTCTAGAGGTGAAGTGGAGCGAGTTGGGGGCCGGGCGAGCGGAGCGCGACGGGGGTGGGGGGACGAATCATTACATGGGAGAAGCAAGGTGGAGCGGACCAGCAGGTGGGGAGGGTGACGTTGGGCGAACCGCATGGAGGCGGGCTGGAGGATGCCGGAGCAGGGGTGGGGGGCAAAGCGATTGCCGGGCGAGGCGGGGCGGCGGCGGGAGGTGAGCGAAGGCAGTTAGGCGAGTCCACGACCGCCTCTCCACCCGCGAGAGTAGTCGGGGTGGCTGGCGGGGACGGCGCGTGCGGGCGGAGGCGGAGCGCTGCATACATCAAGGCTCCAAGGGGGAATGAAGCCGCCGTGGACAGAAGGCGAGCGCGGGCAGGAGGCGCCAAGTGGACTGGAAGCAGCTCGGCGGTGATTGGCTGCTAGCTGCCTGCGCCCACAATCCCGGCGACTCGGGCGCTGCTTTCACAAGCGTATCGCAGTCTGTGTGGGTTTGCTGACGGAGACTGGTCTGGTTTTTATATCTTGAATAGTTGTCAATGCTAAGTAGGACATTTCTCATGAGGTGTCGAACTCATATTCTCTCTATTTCGAAAACCCACCTTCAACAGGAATCAAAAATTACAAATAATCTTAAACATTGCATCTCGCTGAGATTCTTGATCAATATCGAAAGGAAATATTGAAATAAAAATGCTGACAATATCCATTTCACTATACAATACTACTTTGTATTAATGTACTTTGAGTAGTTAGGCGGAAGAGCAGGCCATATGGCCTGAGCCTCGTCTTTAATGAAGACATGGTTTATTATTATTATTATTATTATTATTATTATTATTATTATTATTATTATTATTATAAGCAGTTTTCAAGAAGTAACATCAAATATAGGGTTCATGGTTACATAACTATTAGTTGTTTACTTCCTTTGCAATTAGAACATACAAAATTCTTTCGAGATGAAGTGGCGAACGCGCACTATAATGTTCAGCCCGTCCAAAATTCATATTTACAACTTTTATGTGTATTCGTTCTCATTTTCTTCTACAACAGTTGATTGTTCTGTTATTCACATATTTAACAACTGCTAATAATAACAAACAGGAACAAAAATTTCCTTTATCCCTCTTGCTTCATAAATATAAACGTGCGTGTCTCCATTGTGCGAAAGACATGACGTTACACTATCAAACAGATTTTTTTCCCTCCGAAATGTGTCAGTGCCAGCGGCCAAGAGCGCCGGCGACCGGGGAGTGAAGGAGTAGGGGGTGGCTTGGGCGAGGGAGCGGCCGTGCCGTGGCATAAAGCGGAGATTTCCAATTATTCGCGAGTACAAAGGCACGCGGACAACGACTTTTTCTCAAAGCGACACGACACCAAAGAGCTTCGCCCAAAGAATATAATCCGCGGTCCACTGCTCCAACGCCTCGCTGTCAGCTCAGGATTAATTATAGTATTTCCGTTCTGTCACATCTTGCTTCCAGAGAACATAATTTGTTTCAGTATTTTTCCAATTTACAATTCTGTACAAAAAAAGGGACTCCGACAATTCCAATGAAACGAACACTGTATCCTAATAATCTTTTATTACGGGGCACTTACAAACGAAGTATTAAACAAACATTGTTTAAAAAATTTTGTTTAAGTTGGCGATTCAAAACTTTTGAAAATAGCTTGCCAATATGTCCGAATCACAAGAAAGGACAATAAAATTGCTATTCAACTGATGTACGGTATAATCCATAGTTTTGATGAAGGTCCAAATATATCAAAACTATGCGAACATGTTTCGCGTTACAAAACTATTAATCTTTATAACAGTAGGCAAGTCCGCAATAGAAGTATTTCAAATTATGGAACTAAGAACTATATAACGAGAAATCAAAAAAGGTGCAATTGATTTAAATGATCTTAGCTATGAATTTTGAAACTGTTATAAATTTCCATGTCAAAACGTTTCCCAAAATTTACGAGAGAAATATATTAACAGTGACACAAAATATCGTTCGTAAAACGGTTACATTTTACTCAAAAATAAAAATTAATAGCTCATATTCAAAATATAAATTACACATGGAAAATATTTTTTTAAGTCTGTGGAACTTAATAATTGTTTTTTAATGTACACACCTTCAATAAACGTTTTCTAATTTTCGCGAACGGCAACTATTACATCAACTACCAATTAATATTTACAGTTATTACAAATATAGCTAGAGTTTTGACATTCATTTCTGTTAGTAAAGAACTGTTTGAAAATTAACCAAACTTGGAGTGAGTTTACGAAGAGAACAACATAGAATGGTGACTTAATTGGGTCTCCTTACCAGCGTCTACATAGACAACGACGCGCGACGCGAGCCTACTCGACAGGCGCACACTTTCGTCTCGTTCATTAATGCATCTGTTATTTTTATTAAAAACATGGCACGTAAAGAAACCTACATACCATGTGTACATTTTATATAAATAAAGTATCCCTGGCCGCACCTTCTCCACCCGAGCGCCCAGGCCGGCTGTACATAATATCGGACGCGCAGCACCGCAGTGTCAGTGCCCTGAGGAAGCAGGCGAAACGTCGGCCTCTCAGCCAACAACGAGGCGACACCCGGACAGCCAAGAAATCGTTTTTTACATGACAATGTGAAATATTATATTAATAAGGAATTTACGCAAATGTGCGACACGTATACAGCGATTCTCAAGGATTATTTTTTCACCTATTTTTTAACACTTCATGCTTGCATGTGAGTGGTGAAGTACTAATTTTTCCTTCTCGTGCAAAAATAAGATTTCTAGTTTGTTAAAAAATTGTTGGAAACAAAGAATGGGCTTGGGTTTTCAATTTCTGAGTACACTGATAAATATTGACAAATTATTGATTAATGAAATATCAAATTTCATTCAAACATTGAAAGTTGGAAGCGATAACATTGTAACCCACAATTTACAAATGAAAAGAATACTTATAAATAGTCCTAGAAATCTCTCGTGCGTCGAAAGTTTTCATCTTGGGATATATTTCTGGAGAGAGTGAAGCCAAGTGGTTCTTAAAACAAAATTAAATTTTTGATTTGTTTATTATTCACGGGCTGTTGGCGCAGAAGGAGTCTCATGTGGATTATCATGTTATTGCTTCCAACCCTTCATTTATTATTTTATGAATTCGAATTTTTCTAAAATGGTCTTTTTTATTTAATTTATTTTAGATCGCTGTGAAACTTCTTAGGCATAAGCGATCAAAATCTATTTTACAGTTTTACATAATAAAATTTACATTTTTGTTTCCAAAGCAATATTTCTTAACATTATCCTTTTAACAATAAAATGTAAAACATTAAACCACGATTACATTAATATTACAAGCATGTGAATATTTTGTTAATTTTTTATAAATGTGCGGCGATAGTTCAACAGATAAACTTCTCAAAACCCCCGCACTCCAAAAATCATGAAAATAGTAAGTGTGTGAACGGAATACTTAATATACAAACCAGCAGTATTTGATTTGAAGCAGTGCCGCTGGAACTTACTAATTCCCTAAATTTCCCCCTCGTCTCTGCGTCTGCTTCATCGGAACGGTCCAAAACGTCGCCACCGCATTTCAGCAATCTCCACGGGACGCCGCACGTCTGCACCCTAAACCGCGGTTTTGACTCGGCCCCACCGCAGCCATCGTCGCCAGCGCCGTGACCAACCGGCCGAGCGCGTTTGCGCGTCGCGCGGCGGCTGCTGACTATTCATGGCGTCGCGTTGTAATAAAATCGCGCAATTACCAGGAGCGGGCCGCCGCCCCCGCCGCCGCCGCCGCCGCCGCCGCCGCCGCCACCGTCGCCGCCACCGCCACCGCCACTGCCACCGCCACCGCCACCGCCACCGCCACCGCCACCGCCACCGCCACCGCCACCGCCACCGCCACCGCCACCGCCACCGCCACCGCCACCGCCACCGCCACCGCCACCGCCACCGCCACCGCCACCGCCCCGCCACCGCCACCGCCACCGCCACCGCCACCGCCAACCGCCAACGCCAACGCCAACGCCAACGCCAACGCCAACGCCAACGCCAACGCCAACGCCAACGCCAACGCCAACGCCAACGCCAACGCCAACGCCAACGCCAACGCCACCGCCAACGCCAACGCCACCGCCACCGCCAACGCCAACGCCAACGCCAACGCCAACGCCAACGCCAACGCCAACGCCAACGCCACCGCCACCGCCACCGCCACCGCCAACGCCAACGCCAACGCCAACGCCAACGCCAACGCCAACGCCAACGCCAACGCCAACGCCAACGCCAACGCCAACGCCAACGCCAACGCCAACGCCAACGCCAACGCCAACGCCAACGCCAACGCCAACGCCAACGCCAACGCCAACGCCAACGCCAACGCCACCGCCACCGCCACCGCCACCGCCACCGCCACCGCCAACGCCAACGCCAACGCCAACGCCAACGCCAACGCCAACGCCAACGCCAACGCCAACGCCACCGCCACCGCCACCGCCACCGCCACCGCCACCGCCACCGCCACCGCCACCGCCACCGCCACCGCCAACGCCAACGCCAACGCCAACGCCAACGCCAACGCCAACGCCAACGCCAACGCCAACGCCAACGCCAACGCCAACGCCAACGCCAACGCCAACGCCAACGCCAACGCCAACGCCAACGCCAACGCCAACGCCAACGCCAACGCCAACGCCAACGCCAACGCCAACGCCACCGCCACCGCCAACGCCAACGCCAACGCCAACGCCAACGCCAACGCCAACGCCAACGCCAACGCCAACGCCAACGCCAACGCCAACGCCAACGCCAACGCCAACGCCAACGCCAACGCCAACGCCAACGCCAACGCCAACGCCAACGCCAACGCCAACGCCACCGCCACCGCCAACCGCCAACGCCAACGCCAACGCCAACGCCAACGCCAACGCCAACGCCAACGCCAACGCCACCGCCACCGCCACCGCCACCGCCAACGCCAACGCCAACGCCAACGCCAACGCCAACGCCAACGCCAACGCCAACGCCAACGCCAACGCCAACGCCAACGCCAACGCCAACGCCAACGCCAACGCCAACGCCAACGCCAACGCCAACGCCAACGCCAACGCCAACGCCAACGCCACCGCCAACGCCAACGCCAACGCCAACGCCAACGCCAACGCCAACGCCAACGCCAACGCCAACGCCACCGCCACCGCCACCGCCACCGCCACCGCCACCGCCACCGCCACCGCCACCGCCAACGCCAACGCCAACGCCAACGCCAACGCCAACGCCAACGCCACCGCCACCGCCACCGCCACTGCCGTTGCCGCCGTCGCCTGCATCGCCTGCGCCGCCTGCGCGCCGCGGCGCCTCTCCCGCCAGAGTAAACAGCGGGCGATCGCGACGATCGAATCACCATCGGCGAGCGCGCGCGCTTCGTCAACGCGGTAACTAACTCACTCCGCCCGACGCGAAAATCTGGCGGCAGCTCTTAGGGCTCTAATTGGCACGAGGCGGCAGTGGAACTGTTGCGAAACGCGAAACGCGGAACACTAGCTGTAAACACTTAGTTCTTTGAATAGAGTCTTGGGCTCTTCGGCGCACTGTCGCTCGGAGCGTTTAGGACTTGGACTGACACGCTGCACACCGTTGCGAAGATTGCGATGGTGAGGACTGGTTTACATACATTCTAGAGACTTAAATAATATCCAGTCCCCTGTACGAGGAGTACTCGGAGCTTTTGCGACACTGATGTCTAGTTTCTCACAGAGTCTAGTCTGTTTAATAATGTTTAAGTATTTCCTGCGTTCTGCTCTTTGAACTGTTAGGGATTCCTCCATCGAGATGCTGACTTTTCCAAAAATATGAGATGCGGAATTCTAGCTCTAAATGGGCATTTTATCTGCCTCTTAATAAGTACGTCTTTTATGCGTAAGATGTTGAGTTTTCTATTTGTTATTTTTTTTGTTAGGTATTGTTCATGGTCAGTAAGTGAAATATAAAATTCAATTGCCTTTAATTTCTTTCTAAACTAATTTTAAGAAATTTATATGTTGAATGTTTTTTGTTAAAAACATTTGACTTGTTTTTGCTTAGTTAATTTAGTAACTTTTAAATTTCAATTAATCTCTGTGATGCATTGAAGAGCTGCAAACATGAAAACGTATGTACAGCCGACAAACAATATGCAGCTTGACCCGTTTTCAACTACCACTAATTATACATTTATGTTTTGAGTTAGAGAATTGTGAAAGCATTTCAGTAATTTTAATTTGACTGCTGAGTTAGGTTATGTATGATAAGCTCATATAACATTTTCCTAAACCCTTCAAAGATGTTTCGTGTTTACAAATACCTAGCATGTATTCTGTCAAGTTCATTACCGATGTAATATTTTGCCGAAACATCTCAACACTCTTAACAGAAAATTATTAAAAACATGGTTCCACAATAAAACCTCGAATTAAACTGAAAGTTAGGATGCATATGTAATTATATATAAAATGGAGACAATGATTATTAAGGGCACAACATTTGTAATTACAATCTTCTTTGTAGAGTAGAAAGGGCCAAGACACTCTCGGAATACGTTATGCTTTATCCGACCGAATTTGTGCGTCTTGAATTAAATTATTTCTCGGAAGGCCCCAAAAGGAGTAGTTGGTAAGCTAAGAAATATTTACGCAGACAATTTAAAAAAAATGCATTCAAATTTCAAAGTCTTAACTTTCATAACACAAGAATAAATTACCGAAATTCAGATATTTGTTACGAATTTCAGAATGGTTAGATGTTATATCTGCATTGCTTATTTCGCATTTAAATAAATGTACAGATTTTGTTCAGAACGCCTCACATTCAACGCTGGCGGACTTTTCGTAGTGTCGCAATTGCTTTTTAGCCGGTGACCCAGGACATCCCTGAACATCGACAGATGAAATACATATTGCATGGGCTCAGCACGGCCACTGCCATGGAAATCAGATGAAAATCAAAACCGGACAGGACCAGCGCTGGCGGCGGCGAGAGGCGGCGGAAGAGGCCAGTTGGAGAGGGAGCGTAAGAACGAGGGGCACTGGGGAGGAAACGGGAGAGAGAGTGGGTGGAGGAGAGGGTGAAAGCGAGAGAGAGGGGATGGAAAGAGGGGGAAACGCAAGAGCCGTGGTGAGGTCGAAGGCGAGCGTGGAGATGGGGGTGGTGGCGGAAGCGGAGGCAAGCGGGGACGCGAGATTGGAGGGCAGGGTGGATGCGAAGGTGTAGTAGAGAGTGGCGGCGGGAAGAGGCGGCGGGAAGCGGAGGTGGGAAGCGGTGGCGGGAAGCAGAGGCGGAGGCGGGAAGCGGAGGCGGGAAGTGGAGGTGGGAAGTGGAGGCGGGAAGCGGAGGCGGGAAGCAGAGGCGGAGGCGGGAAGCAGAGGCGGATGCGGGAAGCGGATACGGGAAGCGGAGGTGGGAAGTGGAGGCGGGAAGCGGAGGCGGGAATCGGAGGTGGGAAGTGGAGGCGGGAAGCGGAGGCGGGAAGCAGAGGCGGAGGTGGGAAGCGGACGCGGGAAGCGGGGGCGAGAAGCGGACGCGGGAAGCGGGGGCGAGAAGCGGAGGCGGAAAGCGGAGGCGAGAAGCGGAGGCGGGAAGCGGGGGCGGGAAGCGGAGGCGGAGGAAAATGCGGTGGGTGGAGGCGGGCGTGGGGCGGGGTTGGAAGCGAGGGTAGAGGCGACGGTGGATAAGGCGTGCGTGGGAAAGATGGGTAAGGCGAAGGGGAGATCAGAAGGTGGTGGGGTGCCAGGGCTGGCCAGCCGCCTCGGGCAATGCGACGGACGCGGAAGCGTGGGTGGACACGGGACAGCGGTCGCACGCCGTCGTCGAGCGAAGTCTCCCGGGCGCCGGGTTTCGCGCAGGCGGAGCAAGCACGACGGAGGAAGAGGGCGAGGTGGAGAGGAGAAGAGGGAAATGGAGGCCGAAAAAGAACCTGCGTGAGAGAGCGACCGAGAAGAAGCAGCGGACGGAAAGGCCTGGAGGAGGCCTGCGCGATGTTGACACAGACGCGCTTCGATGCAGATAGCTGAGAGCTCCCGCCAGTTCGAGTCGACTGTTCAGGGTCTGAGTACGCGTAACCTTTGTTGTGCTTGGAGCTTGCTTTAAAAATGGATTTGTGTTTATTCTTCGTTGTCATGGTCAGAAAATGTACGTCTGTCTGTGGGTTTCAACAGTTGATCTTTCTTTGAGTTATGGTTTAGTTCGTCGGAACATGCTTCAATAAGTAATAATGACATGAATTTAGAAACAGAAAAGTAGAAGTATAATGATGAGGTTCATCTGATCATGAAACCTTTATGAAAAAAGTAAACTTTCACGTATTACAAAGATAAGGGAAGTTAGCTTTGAACTTGGGATCAAGTACAGTTCAGAGAAACGTGCCATTTTATTCCTGAAGCTAATTATAAAAGCACTGCCGTTTTGTATTTAGAGAGTCCGTATTTATCGCCGATAATGGCTTAGTATAAACATGAATTTTCGCTCGGTGGCAGGGTTTATACAGATCATATAAAAACACACAAATATAGCTTAAAAATACATATTATAAGGAAACTACAACTAAGTAACTAGGAAATATAACACACAAATATTTAGCAATTCCCTAGATTATTCCGGAAGCAACGCGCACTAGGGGGAAAAGTCGCTAGTGCTTCATCAGGTAGATTGTTCCAATCAGTTATTGTCCGATTTGCAAAAGGGTATTTACCTACATCGGTTTTTTTATTCCTATATTTAATTTATGATGATAAATTTGTACAATACCTAAAATTATAAATTTAGATCTGCAGTTTACATTAAACATATAATATTAGTAACCTATACAGTGACATTCGCAGCTATTATCATTTTGTTTTTAAATATCTGGTTGGGTGCCAATAACATAAGCAATTAAAGCGTTTTAAATAATAACCAATTTGAAGAGATCGAAGATATCCCTATAAAGAAAAATGCGTTTAAACAGTTTTCTTAATACACAAATTTTGTTAACTTTTCAGACATTTAAAAAAGGTCAGGAAAGAACTATTGCTTCCTATAATCTAATACTTTTCATATTTTAAGGTATTCACGAATAATTTAACATTAGGTTTAAAACAAACATTGGAATGAATTTATCATATTTTAACGACACGAAATATACAGAAAATAGAATGTGTTCTTAGAAAATAAGTACCAGGCTGAAACAAATCATATTGTAATATACAGAATATTACAAGAAAAACAAACACCACGCTTTAATCTGGACGGTCGCGGTTACTAGGTAACGAATGTTTGTTGACGTGCAGGAGGGGGTGCTGGACTTGAGTTTGTTTTTGTTGACTGGCATCGTGGTGGTAGCGGCGCGAAGGTGGTCTGAGTTATTTAAGTAGGACATCGACGTGAATAAGGAGAATAGATTGTGGAACAGTAGTGCAAGAAGTAAAGTAAGTCATCAAGAGAGAAGCAGACGACTTCGGCGACGACCGGCGCGAAGAGGGATTTTCGGCGCGGAAGCCAAGGGTGCTACGAACTGCGGGGCCTCGTTTCACAACGCCAGACAATTCGGTACCGTGTTAACCTGATGCATGCAATAAATCAATAGAATTTATATTGTTAATCTAAAATTCAAATCAATTTTCAATAAATAAAATTATTGTTGTGCCAAGTTATATGCAATTCCTTGGAATATAAATAATTTCAGACTTCAAGGCTTCTCTGTATAGAGGGCAACCCGGTGACAACCAGCCTGCAGGTAAGCGTGGTGTCATTGTAGGGAACCAAAAAACTGAGCTAGCAAATTAAATAAAATTAAGTAAAAAATTCATCATTATTTTATCACAATATATATTCCTAAATACAAATTAGTTCCTTGCTTGTTATTTTCCTTTTTACTTCATCATATTGTGGATTATTTAGAAGTACTCTTTGAAGAAATTCTTTAAAAAATAACCGTTCAATAATGAATTCAGTTCGGAAATTAACTCCTTTTCGATTGGGGTTTGCATGACCGTTTGCGTGTGTGGATGATGTCACGTGACCGATGCGGGGGCGCGTGGAGGGGGGAGGGGGCGGCACGTGGACCCGCCGGGCTTAATTGCCGCGCGTCTGCGGCAGCGAGGCGGTCGGCGGGAGGGGGGGGCAGGAGCGCGGATTGACGGAGGGAAGTGGAGGTGGGCGTAAGTTGATAACTCCACGGCTGACGACGCGGCAAATGCGGTGGCGAGGCGAGCGGGCAAACTTTGTGAAAGGACGGAGGGCGGTGCGGAGCGTGGAAGGATAGGGCGGAGAGGAAGTGGAACGGGAACAATAGGATTGGGGAACGGGATGGGGCGAAGTGGAGAGGTGCAGAGCAACGGAGGGAGCGGGTAGGGGTGGAAAGAAGCGAGGAAGAATGAGGAGAGGCGGGAAAGCAGTTGCTGGGAGGGGGATCGTGTGTGTGTGGGGGGGTGATTCTTCACCCACCGGCTCTGGGCCTAGGCCTTTCTTCCCACCTCCGAGCGACAGCTGTTGCTGTTGGGCGTTGCGGCTTCATCTTCCCTTGCTCAAGTCTGACGAGGCTGCAGTGATGTCTGGGTGTAGAGAGTGAGAGTGGTTGGTTTATTTACAGACCTGGCACGATATCGATCTTCTAAACAATCATTTCTAAACAATGATCTTTAGATCATTGTTTAGAAATGATTACATAGTGCTTATTCACCTAATGCCTGCTCTGACATTGCCTTTGTCATTTAAACAACGCCGTGTGTCAATCTTCACTTCCAACTCAAACATTGGAAAAATCACCGCAATTCATACTTGTTTAATACGCTTTGATGAATTTTTTTTAGTATTTTATGCGGATGTCTTCTGTTGTGAACTTTAAAGTATTTCATGTACTCTCTCTCTCTCTCTCTCTCTCTCTCTCTCTCTGTTTATACGCTAAAAGAGAATAAAGAAAAATGCTTTTTCAGTACTTAAAAAAAAAGATTTTTCATTACAAATAAAATAATATTTCTAGACGATAATGTTCAAGAACATTACTAAATATGTTGTCATCAAAGAGCGAAATATAAATTGAATGAAAATAGGAAAATAATACATTCCCTTAAGAAAACGAGAAAAACGGGTTTATACTTACGTTCGTACCCGAATAAAAAAGAGAGCAACAACTGATAGCTACAGTTTCTCGGCCTCCTCTCTCCTCCCTTTCGCTGCTCTTGAGCGAGGTCCAAAGACGTTTTCTGAACGAGATCTTCTTCCGCTCTGACGGTCTCGCCAATGTTTCATCGAACGCGAATTCGGTGAAGTGTTAAAAGTGTAGCAAATTGGAAAGAAACCTGTTCTTTACTCTCTCGGCGAACGTCAAAAGTTACTTCATGATCGGACATACGTAGTAACGACCCTAATCTTAAAAGCTGTATATATCAACAAAAATGATACCTGCATCATTGGCACTTTTCAACAACAAAATTGAATCAAAAAAGTCGGAGCCTCTTTTTAAATTTTGAAAATGTCCAAGGGCTTCATGTAAAATATCCCCCAAAATTAAAATATCGGTTTCAAATTTCACGAGCTTTGCCATCAGCCAAATCGATTGGGGAATATCAATTTTGAAGAAAATCAGCTGAACGGTTTAGGCACTAGCGTTGACCACAGACAGACGTACAGACAAATTGACGTTTTGCCGTCAATCGAGTTTTCGGTATGAAGAAGGAACAAAACATGGATTTTGCCTACACCACAATTTAGAGGATTTGTTTTCCCAAAGTTAGAAACGGGTTTTATCCACTTTTTTCGTTACCCGACCCCCTGCTGTAAGAATTTTTCTGGCAAAATTTCGCCGTTTTCCGGCGCACGATAACATAACTTTCTCTTCTGAAAAAGTATACGTATAGAGAGAGAGTAAAAATCAATATGTAGGTTTTAAAATTTTTTTAACATATTTCTACATTTATTTCTTGTGACGCGGTGGTAAAATTTTTAACTCAAATTATTTTTAACTCGTATTATTCAAGAATACTTTCACAGACATTATAATTCTCTCAGTTTTGGTCTTTTTATCATATGTTAGAGAAACGAACGTCGATATCTAATTAATCTTGATATTAAAAATATTGATTTTCAAAATTATGTGCATATCAATACTTAGTTCTACACTCAAAATATATAAAATACTCTTCACGATATAAACAAACGAAAAATTAAAGACAATAACACTATTTACTAATTGCCAGAGGAAATACGTATTCAGGAGGAAAACATTTCTACAGTTGAGTACATCCTTATGGCTGCATACGGAAAACATATTCGTCGATTGAAATTCTGAAAAAAAGGTAATTACAGAACATATGACATGAGTCAGGGGAACGCGTAGTTTCTATAATCAGTAAAAGAAATACGTCATAAATGCAATTCAACTTCATCAATAAAATAATGGTGAGAAAGAACCAAAAACATTTATTTAATTAGAAACAAGAATTACACCTATTTAGGAGGAATGCACAATTTAAAAAAGTTAGAATGTACTTAAAAGTATTTTACTATCCAATTTGACTATTTAACTATCCAAAATGACAATTTGTAAAAAAGTGTTAAAAATTCTGAAAAAATAAAATGTAAAGAAAAGGAATGAGTCTAATGACTGAATAAATATAATATAGTAAATGAATAAATATGAATGAAAATAATATAATGAAAGAATAATATAATATAATATAATATAAAGAATGAATGTAATATAACGAATGTATGAATATAATATAATCAAAAGAGATGAGTCTAATGACTGTCTACAGCAGAGACGAATAAACAACGAAGTATAGCTTGAGCACCAACAGCCATTGGACATGTAACACCAGAACTATTTTAAGGCTAAATGTACCGACATTAGTTCAATTTTCCGCCACCACGTGGCAGCACCAAAATTACTCAAAATTACTTTACCGATAACGTTTGAACAAATGGTCCGATTTTCGATCTGTAAACGGCATTTGACTCCTTTTTGTAATAGAATTTACGCTACGAAGCCCTTTTTCCAAAAAAAACTTGCAGAAACTCGATTTTGAATTTTTTTCTCGTACTTCCGGGAACAATTTGAAAAATGTGGGCTTATAGCGCGATGGCGACAAGCTTCCAGAATCCAACGCCGTATCAAACATGCAAATCGGATAAATAGGAGCGACGTAAAGTCAAATTTCGAAAAACACCTCACCCCACTCCGCCTTCCACACCGCCCCCGTCGTCCGCCTAGTGGGGGAGGGGCCGCTGACTCAACGCGGAGACCACCGGCACTGCTAATCCCGAGGGCCTGCGGCGGACGGGCAGGCAAGGCAAGGCGTTATGCTTTCCTCACTTCGCATCTCAATGTATTTTTTCCCCGCAAATGAAACTAGAGCAAACGCAATTTGAGAAAATGGCGTTTAAACATTTGTGCAAATTCGGAATTTTCAGTTCGTTTTCACAGATAACATCTGTTGTTGAGGAATTTTTAAGACATAATGTAAAGCACATATACTCCTAAATGTATAATGTGAACAAAACGCCATTAATGAAAATATTTACAAAATGAAAAGCTAGTCAAAGAATTACATTTTTGTAATTTTTGAAAAAACAAAAGAATAGAGCAATATGGCTTTTATGTCATCTCAGAGAGTACATTAGGCACTATCCTTTTCAAAAGAAACAAATTGGAGCAGTTTTTGAGAAAATCTTGTTTTTGTAGTTTTTTAAAAATTGCATATATTGCACGCAATATTGCGCGAAAACTAAAAGTTAAAAAAAATGTACATGACCTTATTGAAAGAACTAAGTATGGAGAACAAATATCATTTTAAGGAAAAATTTCAATCTTCAAATTTGCAGTTGTAGGAAGACGCCGAAGAAAATTCGGATTTTTGCAATTTTCCAAAAATTAGAGTCAATAATGAAAATGAGATCTATGCCACCTTTATAAGTATATTCTAGTTTATTCTTACAATTAATTTAAGGAAAACATTTGGAGTCATTTTTGATTGATTGGTAGTGACTTCGGGCACGTCAACTACGGAGGTCTTTAGTACCGCAAGTGTAGGGCGTGTTTATTTAATCGGGAGGTGGAGGTGATGTTCCCCGCTGGATGGCGAGATCCGGCGCTGACCTTCCGTCTATTAGTTTCCCCCAACCAGGTATCTGCCACCAGTGGGGCACCACCCCAGCCGGAACAAGCTCTAAATCACCGACCTATCTACCTGTCGGCTTGCGGGGTTCTTTCCTAATCAGATATCTCCCACCAGCTACTCGGAATATTCCTGTAAAAAAGAGCTTCAATTTTCGCATTTACAGTAACTCTTACACGCCATTTTCTTAACAGCGGCTCCAAGTTTATTAATGAAAATTGCCATATAGGAGGATGTTTTAATCTTCATTAATATTCTAAAAGTAATATTACGAATCTACTACTAGGAAACCGAATAATGAGAAAACTTTAAGATATGTATTATGGGTGGCGACATATAACAGCTGGGAAGAAGATGGGGCAAGATGGTAAAGCTGGCATAGAACAAGGAAATTAGAATACTTTACTACGAGTAAGTCGGTGAAATTCTGTTCAAATTTGTCCGAAAGAACGAAAACATTTTTAAAAATTATCTTCTACTTTACTTGGAAAATGGGATTAACCAGGTGAATTCTATCAAGGAGACAAGCCGTTTTGAGATCAACTAGTGGTGCTACAGAATGGCACAGACTTTCCCACATTAGTTTTCTACTTCCTTTGGTTTGGGCTAGCTATTCGGAATTGCTACACTGTCGCACCAGCTGCCATCTATCGTCGCCCAAAGTACATTTTTTGATATTTTCTTAAGTTTTCGAATTCCTGATGAACGGAACTGAACGGAAACATCAATTTTAGAGAACAGTAAAACCTCGCTCTGAAAAATTAGGAGACGTTTTTAAGAAAATGGCGTTTAAGTGCTACTAAAAATGCGAAATTTGAAACTCTTTTTAACAGAAAATTTTTGAGTTTCCGAAAAACTTCCTTTGAAGTCATTTGAAACACATTAACTCACAAATACAATAGTGTTTACAAATTGCTGGTAATGTGCATATTAGAGGTGTGAGAGATCTTTCACAAAAATTACATTTGTGAAACTTTTGAAAAAACAAAAAAATACCCCAAAATAAACTTCACGCCATATTAAAGAGTGCAATTTGCACTATACTTTCGAAAACATGGAGAAAAAATTTGGAGGCATTTATAAGAAAATGGTGTTTGAGCGTTACTGAAAATGCCGAATTTTGAGCTAGTTTTCATAGAAAACAGTTCAGTATTCGAGAAACTTTGTATGACATTATTTAAAACACATTTACTCATAAATGTAATAATGTCAACAAATCGCCGTCAATGTAAATATTACCTACGTGAGAGACAAGTTAAACACATATTTTTGTGAATTTTGCAAATAAAAAAGAATAGAGCAAAATGGCGTTTATGTAATATCATAGACTACATTGTGCACTATCCCTACCAAAAGTTCAAAGAAAAAATTTGGAGCAATTTTTGAGAAAATCTGTTTTTTATAATTTTTTTCAAATTGCACATGTTGCAAGCAAAATTGCGCGAAAATACTAACATTTTCAAAAAAGTGTACGTGATCGTAATGAAAGAACTCGCTTTGGAGAACAAATTTTATTTGAAGGAAAAATCTCTATCTGCAATTTTGAAGTTGTAGGAAGAGGCCGAAAAAGTTGAAACTTTTAGAATTTTCGAAAATTCAGAGTTAATCGTGAAATTATGACCGATTCCACCTTAATAAGCGTGTTTTACTCTATTCTTGCAAGAAATTTAAAGAAAACATTTGTAGCCGTTTTTGAGAAAATTTCGAAAATGTTCGGGGGGTTTCATGCAAAGTACCGCTATGTTTTATAGATTCCTTTTCAAAATCTCAAAGCTTTGACTAGAGTCAGATCGACAGGGGCTTCTTCATTTTGAAAAAAAAACAAAAAAACATACATATGGTTTAGGCGCTAGTAGTGTTCACAGACGGACGGACAGACAGACAGACAAACGTTTTGCTTTCAATTCGTTTTCGGTATCAAGGACCCACAAAAGAGGGATTCTGGCTACACCACGTGTTAGGGGATTTTTTCTTAATTTAGCAACTAGATTCATTTCCTTTTCGTTATCAGGGCCCTGCAATGAATTTTTTTCTTCCGAAAATCTGCCGTTTTTTTCGCGCAGCGTTAAATAACTTTCCCTATACTACGTAAAAATTCCGTATATACGTACGTATACGGGAAAGTAAAAATCGAGTCGTAGGATAAAAGAGCTCGTGCGTAATCTCTGCTCATTCTTTCAACAGTGGAATGATAACGGAAGATCTCAGAAGTAACAGATATCTAAAATAATATGTGAGGAGATTGTGTGATTTGTGTGAATATCACTAATATTCCATTTTCTTTTTGAAATCGGTTCCAAACGGTAATCGATATTTTGATTAATACTTCAAACAATTTTTTGATCATATTTGAAGGAAGACGGGAGTATGTAAACAAGATAGTGTTATACTACTATTCAAATTATCTATCTATACTACTATCAAAATGAAACAAGAACTAATTGCTATTAAATATGATATGAGACCGTTTACCTCTGTTACAACATCACTAGTTTCATTTATGGGGAAAAAAATATATTGAGATGGAAAATGACGAAAGCATGACTGCCTGGCTTGCCAGCCTCGCGCGCGGCAGCCGCGCGCAGGCAAACAAGCCTGGCCTGCCCAGAGACTCCCTGCCGGTGGCTGTGCAGGGAGCGCGTGGGCGCACGGGCGGATGGCGAGACGGCGCGGCGTGGAAGGGGGAGGGGTGTGAGGTGTTTTTCCAAATTTGACTTTACGACGCTCCTATTCATCCGATTTGCATGATTGACACGGCGTTGGATTCTGGAAGCTTGTCGCCATCGCGCTATAAGCCCACATTTTTCAAATTGTTCCCGGAAGTACGAGAAAAAAATTCAAAATCGAGTTTCTGCAAGTTTTTTTGGAAAAAGGGCTTCGTAGCGTAAATTCTATTACAAAAAGGAGTCAAATGCCGTTTACAGATCGAAAATCGGACCATTTGTTCAGACGTTATCGGTAAAGTAAATTCCTTCTGATAGTGCTGCGATCTATTGAATTTTCCTACAAGTTTTTTTCGGTACATTTAGCCTTAAGGAAGTAAATAGAAATCTAATACAAGAATAAAGAAAAGTAGAGAGTGTCGTTGGAGTTAACAACGCCTGATTAGCTTTGACGAATAAAGAAGAGAAGCAGCTGCCGGGGCAGGTACAGACCGCCGACGCGGCCTCTGTCGAGGCCCCCCGCGAAGCTACTTAGCGTTCGGGCCACGCGCGACCGCCGCCGCCGCCGCCGCCTCCGCCGCCGCCGCCGCCACCGCCACCGCCGTCGGCCGACCACGTGTGAGAGCGCGGGACGAGGGTGGCAGGTGTCGCCCGGGGAACGACGGGGGCGGGTGGGACGGGCGATGTGGGGCGGGGAGGGCAGAGGGGGCGGGCGGGGCGGGCGGGGCGGGAGGGGCGGGCGGGGCGGGCGGGGCGGGAGGGGCGGGCGGGGCGGGCGGGGCGGGAGGGGCGGGCGGGGCGGGCGGGGCGGGCGGGGCGGGCGGGGCGGGCGGGGCGGGCGGGGGCGGGCGGGGGCGGGCGGGGCGGGCGGGGCGGGCGGGGCGGGCGGTGTGGGGCGGGCGTGGGCGGGCGGGCGGGCGGGGCTGGAGGGGCGGGCGGGACGGGAGGGGCGGTCGGTGTGGGGCGGGCGGGGCGGGCGGGGCGGGCGGGGCGGGCGGGGCGGGCGGGGCGGGCGGGGCGGGCGGGGCGGGCGGGGCGGGCGGGGCGGGCGGGGCGGGCGGGGCGGGCGGGGCGGGCGGGGCGGGCGGGGCGGGCGGGGCGGGCGGGGCGGGCGGGGCGGGCGGGGCGGGCGGTGTGAGGCGGACGGGGCGGACGGGGCGGGCGGGGGTGGCAGGTGTCGCCCAAGAGCGGGGGGGGCGCGGGCGGCGGACAGCTGAGTGACGTGGCGTTCCGCGGCGCCGGCGTTCGACGGCCCCCGCGGGACGGCGCGCGTGATTGGTCCGCGCTGCCCGCCGCCCGCGCCTCGGGCCCAGCCCTTGTCTCGGTCCGCAGCCGGCGCCCTTCACGACATTACCATACGTCTCCGGCACGGAAAAAATTCTTCCTCGCCTGTTTAGGTGCTTGCCGCCGAAGAAGGATTAACCCTAGATGACAAAGGCGTCTTCAGATGAAGCAACTATTCCCGAAAACTTCCCCCACCCCCTTCCCCCATTCCCCCATTCCCCGTCGTTGTGTGACTAGCCAGAAGAATACACGTAACCTTTTGCACGTGCCTATTCTTGATGTACGCCAATTCCGGTGTTTGCCAACTCGCGTCGTCAGTAGACTTTGCAATTACGTCAGTTACTTTCGCGCTATATTGTCTAATATAATGAATAATGAATAAAAGTAATAATGAGTACCTTGTCTTGTAGCATTTAAGTGTTGTTCTGAGCATTTAGCAATCATAATTGGACGACGGCCATCGTAACAATGATCGAATGACGAGATACTATTGCGGACGCTTCTCAAAAGCCATGTGTGGACAGCACCAAGCAAGTTCGTACTGTGAAAGTAAAATGATTTAAATGTACCTACAAAAAACTTTGAAATGCATTTCGTAACTCCATATCATATATGTTCAATCCATTAAGTGTAGTGTTTCATTTAAAACTGAGTTTTTTTTTATTTTTACCCAAAGTAGTCTGTCAGACTACGCCTTTGTAATAACGCTTGGTACAGATCACCTTTTAATGTAGCGATAATGCCGCCTGGAATCATCACTATCAGGACTCACAGATCATCATCGCTGACCGAGGGCATGTCTCCGTCGCTACTACCATATTCTCCAACAGAACACTACAAATCCTAACTAGCTGGGTGCCGATCCCTGGTGGCGAGATTGCTAAAGCAGTGGTGTCGTAGCGACCCAAGGATCGCGGGTTCGAGTCCCGCCTCGGGCATGGTTGTGTTTGTGTTCGTCCTTTCACCCCCTGTCATCACCCTACCGTGTCATCTTCAGCTACATAACGTTAAACCCAATAGTGGTCGCTAATGACTTGATATCGAAGAGACCTAAAATAACAACAACAAAAAGCACTAGCTGGGCCACTCAGTAATGAAATATAACTTGTCCCAAACGTTCTGATTGTTACTCACCGCGCAGCCACTGACTCGCCCGTCGCGACGGCCCTGATTCCGACGCCGGGCGCCGCCGGGCGAAGCCGAGGCGAAGGGACGCGAAAGGACAATTCATTCTGCGCTGTCACCCCGCCGTTATAAGGAACGACGTTCATTTTTCGAGAGAGATGTAGGGGCTGGGGGGGGGCAGCGGATTTCCGACCCCGCGACGCTCCCCCCTCCCCCTCGTCCCCCCCCTTCAACTCGGCCTCGCCCCGCGGGGCGCGCTCGCCCACTCCGACAGGTGTGAGAAATCGCCGATAAGATTCGCTGAGGAAAAGGCTGAGGCGGAGGACGCGGCTGCGGAGCGGCGCAGGTGAAGAAGCAACGGGCGCCGCCGCGCCGGTCGCCTCGTCCACGTGCGAAATGCTGAAAAAGTAATGGGGCGAAGGTCGGGGGAAAGAGTTGTGGGGGAGTATTGGGCAGGAAATGTGCGCTGTCAGGATGATTTAATCGAGAGCCGAGGAATCGGTTGGAGGGAGATAAATTGGGAATGAGGGAACGAGACGTGGAAGCTTGAAATGGGAGGAAGGAACGAGATGAAAACACGACATGAATGGTAACAAATATTTGTGAACAATTAATATGGAATAGCAACTTAACAAACCACACTCTTCGATTGTTTTATAACAAACCTGAATAGTGGTACCTTACTGTAATTGATATCGTTCAGTCTCAGAATATAGTTCATCGAACATACAGCGCATAGATCAATAAATTATGAGAATAAAGATTTTTTTTAATGTAAAGAAGATACCGTCGTGGTAACCACAATAGCTCGTACGTCAAATCTACGAAGTTTTCAGGAGGATCGAAAAACGTTCTCTACTCCTTCTTGTCTTTCACAAATGTAAAAATCATGATTTCGGTTTTTCATTGGTCCGTCGTCTCTCGACCTATTGCAAACTGCTTCAGTTCTCTAGATTGATCACAATGATGCAATAAAAAAGGGATTTTTTTTTGACATGCGACCTATTTCGGTTACCAAAACCTTTTTTTATCTTTACGAGATAAATTCTGAGAAACTCCGTTCTTTTTGAACACTGTGGTAAAAGCTTGCAAATATGTCTGGCTGTACAAATAGAGGATGGTTTGCAGAGCCTAATATTTGCAGTCGTAGCCGGGGAAATGGAAGTTGTCTTCAGACGAGACACAATTACACTATTCAAAGAAAGGCAAATAACACTACGTCTCCCAGCTGAGTATGTGGTTTTTTTCGCTGCGATCGCTATATCTTTGCCATTTCCCCATAAGTCATTCTGTGCAGTATTAAGGCTGCACATGAACCACTTGCGCAAAATAGACACTTTACTGTAAAGTAAAAAAAATGAAGTAAAGTATTTTTTTCAAAAACGTATATTGTTGTTCTATAAAATAAGCATTTAAGCAAAATATGGAAAAATTTTAATAAGTAATGGTTATTATGAGCCTCAGTGGCTAAATCGTTTGTGTCCGTGAGGGTGATTGAATGGATGTACAATAATATAATTTGCTTGATAATGAAGCAGTGTTGGATTTCGATAAAACCAGCCGCGAATCCCATCTGACTACAATATAAATATACAGTAAACAGACTATACAGTAAAAAGTATGTTTATTACTTCATTCTTATACTTACAATTACAATAATCTAACATGTAATATCTTAATGTGTTTCAATTTATTCTAATATGTCCGATTCTCAAAGCAAGCGCACGCATTTTCGTAAATGTAATAAATTAATGTAAAACTGATTCAACTTTGCTGAAAAACGAGACCACTCCTTTTTTTAAGAACCATACCTAGCGACGGTCTTTAGAGAATAGGTGTTGTCGCTATCAACAGTATTCCTTAAAATAGTTTCCATTCCACCATCACTTCGTAACAAACGAAAATCACGTCCTTTTGAAACTCAACCAACTCAACATGGCCACCACCACGGCCCCAAGGTCTATTTACCACGAACTTCCCAACCGCCACTTTGCATAGCGAAGCACACGGCGGCGGCGTCCGCCCTTCCGCTGGGAACGGGCAGAAGGCGGCTTCCGCACGTCACCTGTTGCCGGACGCGGTTCCACGAGCGTCGTAGGGGCGCGCGATTTAAATAATAAATTAAATATCGCTGCCCCGGCGAACCACCACGCCAGCATGCGCCGCCGCCGCCGCCGCCGCCGTTGAATAAACATGCCGTATAATGAAGAGGCGCACTCCCTCGTTGCTTCCTCCTGGGCGGAGCGGCGGCGGCGGCGGCGCGCTACGCAAGATAAATATCGTTCCGCCCGACCGTGTATTGTTTCTTTCTCGCGCACCTTGCTCGCTCGCTGTGGACGACCTGCAACGCGGGTGGTTCCTTTCCGATGTATCCGCCGGGCCCGTCGAAACAGTTCGTCATGTCGCCAACACCGCCCCACTGCGTTTCTTAACCCTTTGCACTCGTAAGCAACTGGCATGTACACGTCAGAGTTGCCACGAGAATAATGGTCACCAGCTCGTAACAGCGTACAGGGTGTCCGGGAAGGAAAAGTCAAAACTTCGAAAATAAGCCCTTAAGACAATTCTAAATATAAACTACGTGGATATTCCGAATGGTTGGGCCGCAATAAGCACTCGAAATTTGGTTTGAAGAACTGATTTCTAGGCAAAACTTTGCATTATAGAAGCATTGGAACACTCCAGAAACATGTAAATTGTTTATAATTTACAAAAGAAATTAATATATTTGTTCAGAAAGAAAAATTAAGAAAGAAATAAAAAAGCAGTCGTATTGTGTAAATTGGGTGCTTTTGTGTAAATTGGATGTTTCCATAATGCAAATTGTTGCTTAGAAATCATTTTTTCAAACCAAATTTTGAGTGCTTATTGCGGCCCAACCATTCGGAATATCCATGTAGTTTATTAGACAAAATATGCTTATACTTGTCTTAAGAGATTATTTTCGAAGTTTCGAAGTTTCCTCCCCGTACATCCTGTATAATGTGGTGTATCCCACATGTCCCATTTTCGTAGGGCATGCCTCTGATGACACAGGAAACTACCTAAATTAACGCGTAGGGCGTGCCACAGACGCCCACGAATTTTCCTGGTATGTAAAATGAATTTTTCATTATTGATTCCATCCGAGCTACTATTGTATTTTAAAATACTGTTGACGCAATAATGTGAAAACAAGCTGAAAAGGGGGAATGCCGAGTATCGGCTTCGAGCTGTCTGACCATTTCTATATTAGGACCTCGCAGTGGTCAGAAACCTCCGACCGCAGAGAGCTTTCATGTGTGAAATGCCACACACGCCCTGCGAGTGCAGAGGGTTAAAAGGCGCGTGAACGAGCGAGGGAAATGGAGTGACAGAAATGATTAAATTAATAATATCTTAATTTATGATATATCTAATCAAATTTAAGATAATAAAAGTAACATTGATGATGCTATGGCTTGAACAATATAATACTTTATTGCTGCCTCTGTTGATAATATGTAATCTTTTGATGAAATAAAGTGTGTAATGTTTTAGAATGACCCAGGATTATAGGTTATGCCTTCTTTTTCTATATCTAAATCTTCTCTTGTTTACCTTCTTCCTCTTAAATATCTTCTTTCACAGTTTCACATAATAGTCGCGACACTGCATCGATTTTCTTCATCCGCTTCGACATTAGCGCTCGAAGTGGCAGCTAGCAACCGGTAACTGGTCTTGTGTGGTCTTGAACGTGCGAGGTTTTGTTTGTGACCTCTTTATGAAGTTCTGTGTGGTCGTAGAAAAGTAACTAGGTTGTGAACAGGTTAATCAGAGCACGCCCTCAGTATAATATATTTATAGGTATTCCGCAAGTCCAATTTATGATTAATCATTTAAAATCATTCCTAACGAAAGTAACTTATTGTTACAGAAGGGTGACGATATGCAGGCCATTAAAGATAAAATAATGTAAATAAAAGATACAGCGAATTTAATACCGTCATTTCGGAGTAACCTACAACAGTTCATACTAAACTCCAACTGGTTATATATTTTATTAGTAATTGTAGTCAGGGAATGAAATAATTGTTTTAAGTACACATGTAGTTAAAAGAAAAATAAATGTGTACTTATATATTGATATTCTATCAAATATAAACAGGAACTTCTTACGATGATAATAATTGAAAAACAACAATGTTGGTTCAGGTTCATTAGAAGGCAAAAATGCAATACCTTAATTTTAAGGACATTTTCCTTACAAAAAGAAACAAATATCAAAATGAAAATCTAAGTTTTCTTTCGGCCATTGTTACACCTATCAAGTTAATCGAATTAACAAAACTAAAATGTATATTTTCTTGTCCATTTGAATATGCCGATGCTTAATGTTCAAAGGGAAATTAGAATGTAGTTTTATCATATCACCGTACTATTTGCGTAGCATTTGTAAGCAACCGCTATCGAAACAAAAGCCTCTTGCAAACGAAATAAATTGGTGACGCCTCTCGTTGCACAGTGCCGCCCTGACCGGCGAACGCAACGCAACGCAACGCTGCGGCGCAGTTGGCCTGGGTGCGCAGCGATCGCGCGCTCGGTATTTAACAGTTTTTGTCCGCGCGCCGTCAGTGGTCACGGCGAGGGCAACAAAAGGACCCATTAGAACAACGGGCGCCCCTGGCGGCGCGCCGCCCAATCAATACGATCATCGCCGTCGTCGTGATGACGACCGTAATAATAAAAAACAACAGAGCGCCGGCGGGCGCTGCGCTGCGCTGCGTTGCGGCCGCGGGCGCGCCCGCCAATGGCACAAAAGCAGGCGCGCGCGCCCGACTGCAGCCATTTTGCCCCACAGCGGGTGGAGGCGGCGCTGGCTAGAGTCCCTCGATGCAGAGAGTAGCGCAACCGCCGCCATTTAATATCCTCTCACCCGACAGCCCCGACAGCAATCTGGAGCTGAAGAAAATTTATAACAATTCGTGACGTTATATAGATGTTTTAGATTATTAACATTGATTTTGGGTAGATTCATGGTTCTCAATACACAGAAAATCTTACTGTTCTAATTCTCCTGGCACCTCTCTTGGCATCAAGAACGAAATTTATAAAGTATTTAATTCAATAGAAGGTTTCAAAAGAATTTTAACTTTTCTTAATTTGGATGGTTTACATAATATAATCTGATTGCAAAATTTATAGTACCACATATTTTATTATGTTTACTCTAAATTTAAAGAAATGTATCTCTAGTATAAATCAATTGTGGTCGCTAATGACCATAGATGTTTTTAAAGCGACTTTAAATAAATAAATTTTAAAAAAATGGCGGGATCGGTGGAACAATGGAATACGCTACTCTCTGTATCCAGGGACTCTAGGGCAGACTAGACTCCCTCGATAGAGAGAGTAGCGCAACCGCAGCCATTAATATCCTCTCACCCAATAGCCCTGCCAGGTAGCATTCAGAAGCTGGAGAAAAATTATAACAATTGGTGACGTTGTGGAGATGTTTATGATTATTTATATCGATTGGCTAATTTAATTAGCATTACCAAACGCTCACACACTCCTCAACCGCCGGTGCTGCAGCTCCAACCGTCAGCTTCCCATAAAGCCAGCGCGTGCTGCGTAATTCTGGCCACTCCGCGGCAGCACTGCGGCTGCCTTCGTGCTTCTTTTGTTCTAAAAGGGAATATGGCTATTTGATGTGTCAGGGTGCTTCAGTACTCCCACTTGGCAACATTCTAAACCAGTGGTGTCAAGGTCTTCCATCGGTGGCAGTGGCACGCGTCGTGTCACCGTTGAGTTTCACTGTGCCACTAGCGTCGCGAAAGGGAACTATTAGTAGTAACTCCGCCGTTTTACCATAGTGATGGTGTTGTCTCAGGTGGCGGAGTAATGAACTGCGTGGATGGGTGATTTCGTCGTGGCACTCTTGCCACAGACTCCCGCTCGTGGCATCGGCCTTGACAACACTGTTCTAAACGAAACGTGGGAATACCGTTCCTTTACCTTCTCCTTATAAGTCGTAAAACATATTTGAAGATAAAAGGCAGCATGCCGTGCTCTACCGCGCTTACTAGTGAAAGTACTTTTAGTATTCCAAACGAACATTTTACTTATTCAGATTGGTCGTTTACATTTATTTTCGATCATTGTAAGCAACGTCGAAGATGTTTAAAGTTCTTTTTTGTTGTTTTTTTTGTATTACTTGTAGTCTTGTTTCTCTTTACTGAAGGGATGAATTAGACAAGAGAAGAAATCAGACATCTTGAAATACTCGAAACAGTTTGATGAAAACCAATTGTTGCTTTTCTACAATTTAAGGACAGTAGACTGATTCATATAATGAATGCATATATTTAATAATTTTTGTTAAATCTTGTTTTCTAAGGTTTTCTGAAACACTGTTTTAATTGTTATTCTATAACTACAACCGCCACATTTCTATGAATTGTAAAATGTTTTAACATTAAAAGTGTAATGATGAATAGATGTGAGTTAATATTCTTCCTTCTTCAGTGAAATATTGGAAGTTTTGAGGGTGCAAAAATACTGTTTTCTCGAGGCAGCATGCAGTGCTCCTACGCGTCCGCTTTTGAATCAAAGGCATCCACCGGAAGGTTAATAACACGCACATATAAGCAATGATTTTGCCATTAAATACTCGGCAAATGTTACAGATAATGAGATACTAGTGAAATACTTTATATGTTTCGTTAAGTCCATTTCATGCATCTCTGTACTTCAACGGAAATATGGATTCAAAAAACGTATATTGCATATGATTGTCACATTCAATTTTAAACGGAAATGAGTTTGCAGAACAATATTCAGTACAAATCGTTAATTTAATGAAAATACGTTCATCTGGTTGGATTATCGTATCGAATAACAGGCATGAAAAAGGGACACCGTTATTTGAATACAAAAATTTTGTGGTTATAATGAGAATAATAAAATTACAGAGAACCGAGAATACTGCATTAGAGCCTTCTCATATCAGAGGAATTTACATCGTATCAAACGAAACATAAGCCTATGTTTTGAGTAATTAGTCATTTGTATGGAGTCGTGTTTCTGAGGGAACATCGCAATAACGTAATAGGTATTAAAAACGTAAAATCAAGAAGAACAGGATTTAGAAAGTCAAAAACGGTGTTGTCATTTTTAAGATGTGTTAGGATGGCTTCGAGTACGGAGCGAAACCAAATAGGCGTATTTCCTTGGATGTCAGTGCCGAATCGTAAGTTAAGTGGATGACATTGATTGATGTTCTCTCTTGAAAGAAACAAGTTCACAACTATGTTGAGAAATGTATTCCTGGATTCTCCCTTCACACCCAGTGTACGCAATCGTGGCATTCTATATATTTCATTTTTATAATATTTTCTTTGCCGATAAATATAACAAGGAAATATTACGTTAATATTCTGCATGCAATAAATTTAATACACACAAATATTTCAGTAACATAAATCCGGACATATTTTTTAAAAGAATTCTCAGAGTTTGTTAAATGCATAATTTTTAAATTGCTCTAAGCAACATCGCTGTAGTGTAAATTGATCATCATATCCATTCGATCTACGATTTGTAAGTCCGAGCCCAAAACCAACTCTGAACAATAACCTTGCAAAAATCAGATGACTTAACTGTGCTTCATCCAATAGAACAAACCCCTTCGTTTCCTTTTTGCAATTTACAATTTTAAAGCGTTGTTTTGTAAAATTGTAACTGCCGACCCAAAGCTCGTTGGAACATTGGTCAAAGACTTCGAACATCGGTTGTGGTTTACCGCACACACGACATAATACTTAGCTTTATTTAAGAATTATTTTTTCAAATTATTCTCCTTTAATTAACATCTAATTTACAAAAACATATAAAAATACGTTACTTGCTTGCTTTCAAATTTGGCTTGAATATGTCGAGGAATGTCAATTCATATTTTTGCAATATGACCGGCTTTGGTGATTTAAGGCATCAACTGACGCCACTTGCAGTGCCTCTGACCGGGAGAAGTCCAAGGTTTGGGGACTCGACGGTATCTACATAGCAGATCGCATTCAGCCCCTATCTGAAGGAGAATTCCAATGGCCGGATGCTCTGATAGGTAGTTTCCGTGGTTTCTCCGATCAACACCAGGCGAATGCCGGAGAACTCTCCCAACAAACGGATCGCGCGAGATCTTTTCCTCTTCTTCCTTTAACACTTTCTTAAAATGTTTTATCCTCACCCCTTAAACGCACACTTACACTAACATGCCATACACTGCCGTACACGCCGGGAGACCGATCAGGATCTTTGAGCTTGTCGCGGCTGGGGCGGTGCTCCATTTGAGGGAGACACCTGGTTAGGGAAAATCCTACAAGCCGATGCCGGTGCCGGATCTCGCCATCCAGCGTGGAAATATCACCGACTCTTTCCGAAGACAAAACACGCACTACACTTACGGAACGAATGACCTTAGACGTTTACGTGCCCGACAACACCATCCAATCGCAAATATGGCTCTAAATGTTGACCGAGTAAGCATTAATCAAAATGTTTACCATGTAATGCTAAGATATTTAACGCAAGTTCTTCGTGTGAATAATAACACATTACAAGTACAACGCTGGTAGGAATAGAAGCGTAATCTATCTCACCATCTCACACATCCGTGTATTCTGTGTGAGTCATATGGATGTCCCTGTAACGGCTTTACTAAAAGTTGAGCAATTTTTAATCCAATTTTCATGCATTTAAAGAGTTCATTGTCCATGAAAATAGGGTTTTCTACACCAACACAAGACACCAAATTTAAACTCTCACCGTAGAGGCTCTATCAGGTCAATGTGGACATATTTGTCATTCTTCGTACAAGTTCAAAAAATCGGTTATTTTAATTTTTACTAGTGTTGAAATCAAATGATTTTGTGCAAAATAAATGTACATAAAATTAAACAATGCTTTTTGGTATTTAAATGAAGATTATGAATAGCAATGTTTTATAGAAATATAGTTGTTTATAAAATTAACCATTAAAATATATTTCATTAAATTTCAATGAACTGGTGCAATAAAATGCAACAAAGTAAGTTTCACAAAGTAAAATTAACTCAGAAATAAAAAGAGCACTCCATTTTCAAAGTTTCGTTGTTTCCGGTCTGGACAATCTGTATAACAGAAGCATCTACCTCAATAACCTAGTGGTGCTAAAACAGCACATACTTTCTCACCAGTATTTTCACACTAAATTATGCTAAAAGAACTCAAATTTCCGAAAAATTGTATGTGATCTTATTTCAAAGTCTATCTTTAAGAGACAGATTTCATTAAGATAAAAAAATCTCTATCTCTAATATTATAGTGGTAGGAAGACACCGAAAAATTTTTGAACTTTTCCAATTTTCAAAAAATTAGGGTTTTCAACGAACAAGAGATCTACACCATTCTCTTAAATGTCCTTCGCTCTATCCAGTAAGAAAACTTAATCAAAAACGATGAAGACATTTTTTTTTAATTTGAAAAATATTGCAGAGGCTTCATGCAATGTACCCCCAAAATTAAAATATCGGTTTCAAATTCAAGAGACTGCGATATCAGCCAGATCGATTGAGGAATATTAGTTTTAGAGAAAATCGACTGAACGGTTTATCCGCTATCGTTGTTCACAGACGGACGGACCGACGGACACACAGACATTTGCCGTCATTCGATTTTTCGGTGTCAAGGGCCCACAAAACATGGATAGATTATGTCTACACTACGTATTAGAGGATTTTTTCTTAATTTAGCAACTGTATTTATCCACATTTTCGTTACCAGGGCTTTTAAGAGTTTTTCTGACAAAAATTCGTCGTCTTTTCGCGCAGCATTACATAACTTCTCTGTACTCTGTAGTGAGAAAGTAAATATCTCATCATATCCGACTTAACACTAAAATATGTTGCTTTCCACTTCCAGCCTTGCGTACTAAAACTCCTAGACCAAACCGAAAGAAACAGATGCCAGGGCGTCCCGCAATGGAGTTGTTGGCGGTGGCAGGCGCCGCACGAGACGCGAGCGTGACCGCGAGCGCTCCATGCGAGCTGCTCCGCGCTCACTCGCTCGCGCCGCGGCTGAATAATTCATCGAGGATTAATTAATATGAAGCGTCCGGGACTTAATGGGCGATAGGAATCTTTCATTTAACTTGCGGCCGTCTTAATCCGGGCGCCCGCCCCGTCCCCGCCCCCGCCCCCACCTCCACTTCGCTCCCGCCTCCGCCCCCACCTCCGCCTCCGCCCCCGCCTCCGCCCCCGCCTCCGCCCCCGCCTCCACCTCCACCTCCGCCCCCGCCTCCGCCCCGCCTCCGCCCCCGCCTCCGCCCCCGCCTCCGCCTCCGCCCACGCCTCCGTCCCCGCCTCCACCCCACCCCGCCTGTGCCCCCGCCCCGCCTCCGCCCCCGCCCCGCCTCCGCCCCCGCCTCCGCCCCCGCCTCCGCCCCCGCTTCCGCCCCCGCCTCCGCCCCCGCTTCCGCCCCCGCCTCCGCCCCCGCCTCCGCCCCCGCCTCCCACCGCCCCCGCCTCCATTCTCGCGCGCCGCCCCGCCCAGCCTGCGGCAGGCGGGCGCGAGCGAGCAACGGGCGAGACGAGCGGTAGGGAGCGCGGAGAACGTGCCCCAGATGCGATCTGCGATTTGCACCTCCATATTGTAACGGTGCTTCGTGTGGGGCGATTCGTAATGTGGGAGTCGGTACGCGCGATTTGCATTTCTAGGTTCGCTGGTTCGAATGTGGGTTTGAAGCAGGATCTATCGTGTTTCAACCTCTAGCGAGGTAATTCTGGTTGCCCTTTACTGTACAATACTTCTCGCATTACTTCAAAATATTTCTACGCTCGCCTACATTCTCAATTCAGGATTTAATTCATGCGTTCTAATAACTATACTATACATAAATGAAAATACAGAATATAAAAAAATTAACAGTATTTGATAGGTTCACAGAGAAGAGAAAAATTGAATTGCAATATATTCCCGAAAAATATTTATTTCAGTTTTGTCAAAATTACTAGCTTGAGATCATGTGTCACAAAAACATTCAATTACCACTACTTGTCTCAACGAAGGTATCTGCTCGTAAGGAGCGCCTGTTATGGTGCACATTGACTGACAGGCAGCCACAATGTGTGTATGATGAGTTCGTTCGTCATGCACAGAAGTTACATACACTCTCCCCTCGTGTTTGGTGGGCGTCGAAAACCCCCGTGTTTGCGTAAGCGGCGATGGATTTTTTCAAATATCTTTCGGTCGGGCCATTTGCTCGTTGGGTAGCATTCCAGATGTGGGCGACGCGCTCCCAAAGCATTGTCATTCGTCAAACAAAACGTGTAATGCGTGTATGCGAGTTCCTTTGAGTACATAACAGTAGACTGAATACTACAGAAGACAACCGAAACGGTTACAATTTGAGACTGCGGGAAACCTTTTTGGAGTGCTAAGATGTTTTCAGGTCAACATCAATTTTATTGGTAACATGACTACTTGTGTAAAAATTGCAACCAGTCTCGCATTTCAGTGCAGCAATCAAATCATGCAACGTGAATAAAAGTTCAGCGATTTCAAAAAATACAAATTTGAATAACTCTGCAACAACTCTCCATTGCTGAACCCACATTGCAACTAACATTCTCTCTGCGTGAGAATTCCGAAGAATTCTGCCTTTGGGAATTGTTGTTCATACATCTTAGATAAACAACCAAAATAACATTTTAATGTTATGAATCCAGTCTCTACGCAGTTTATTTCAAACAAGGATATATCAAAAGCAAATATATTTGTGTAAATTTTTTATGAGAGCTTTATCGTTCTTCCAGCACGAATTTAAATTTTCTCTTGAAATACAATTAATTATTTAAATGTGTTGATGCCTAATTCTACTTCATTGAAAAAAGTACATTTTTATGTAGTGATTTTCCAACTAACGATAGCCTCTGAGTCAAAGTTGTTCTCAGCAATTTATAATGGCATGCATGGTAAGAAAACAAAATTCAAATCCAAAATAAAATTATGAACCTGTGCGAAGACGCCGAAGAATTTTTGGAGTAAAAGTTTTCCATTTATGGCCGTGCCTCTGACAAAGATAAAGATATAAGATAGAATAGTAAGAATTACAATGAATTTTCATCTCTTGGATTTCTTGACCTAATTGTCCAGATCACTGAGAACAAGTTAAGCAATATTCATATTATGAAATATTTACATTTACTTGATATCAGTTCTATTGATATCGGGAAGCGGCTACACTGTACATGTGCCGAGAATATTTTTTCTCATTAAAATTTCATAACGCAGTATGTTGTTACTGAACATTGGCAAATGCGTTTAAAATTTTATAAAAGAAATTATCATGGTAATCAAAAATAAAATTAGGATTCTATTTCTAATAGCAAAGAGTAACCAAATCCTGACATTAGCTTCCGAGTGGTACCGAAACAACAGTGACATTAGCGTGCGAGTGGTACCGGGAGACAACCTCAGACTGATAATGAGTACAGTAATCCTTCAATATTTGCGACAGTTAGGTTCCCAAAAAAACATGATGAATATTAAACCTGTAAATGTTGAGTCTATCTTTTAATGAAGAAAGGTTGGTTATGCTCCTGGATATAGAAAACTGTTTAAAAAAGCAAGAGAAAAGATTTGACAATCAATTGCAGTAGAAATCAGTGCTACTAGAAACAGAATTTACAGATAACTTCCTACAATGAAATAAAACAATGAAACCTATTTCAAAGTTAAAGTGATTGTATGTAGGATTTGGTTATTTTTTGTTTTCAACACTCTCCTTGTTGTATTAATATTCAAATATGTAAGAGTTGCTGCTTCTATTTCTCTCTTAAATTTGGAAGATATTTCAACGTTTGGACCACATTCGAATATCCTTTTCACCAGACCTTGTTGAAGTTTTAGAACGCCATTAACAGTTTTGACATTGAAGTTGTTCCAAGACTCGGTGTCGCTTCCGTTGCTTCATTACCTTTGAGGAGGTTTCCTTCACTGATGATTTCCCGAAGCTCCTCTTCAATGAGGTCATTATAATGAAAATTTCACTGATCCTGAATGCCTTTTCTTTGTATCCCTTACCTCCAATTCGATGCATGTGAATTGAATTATTTTACCATTGAGTTATTCTATAAATGTGAATTGATATTTCAACTTTCAAAATTTTGAAGAAAGTGATACTTTGAGCTCCGGCATCAGCCAAATTCGTTTTGTAGATGACGCTGATAAAGCAAAAGAAATGTGCTCACAAAAAATGTGATAAGACCACACAAGACGCTCTCGCAAATGTTAAAAACGGTAGCATTTCTCTAATCACGAACTAACAGGTAGAATTTTTCTAATCACGAATTGAGAATTCGCGGATGTCGAGGAATTACAGTATATTTCTTGTCATAATTCTAATTTTTTGTCTTTATTGAACATTGATAGTTTCATCTGAAGCTCTTGAAGCTTCATTCACGAATATAATCAAAAATAAAATTGCATGTGGGGAAAGTAATTTCCAGAGTTCAAGCGACGAAATCGCGACGAAAGATAGGCGAGGTTCAAGACGAATGTAACGGAGAGGAGAAGTGGTCGTCCTGACGATATCGGAGGCGACGTCACCAGAGCGATGGCGGCGAGAAACCTGTTGGAGGCCTCCGCATGAGCGATGAGCGGGGGCGCGGCGGGGCGCGGCGCGGAGGCAGAGACGGCCCGCGAGGGGACGGGCAAATTACGAGCAGATAAGTCCGCGTGACAAAGTGCGGGGCCCAGTGCCGATCGGCGCGCGGACAGGAGGCCGACGCGCAATATCATCGCGACCCTCCTCGCTCACCCCCATCTCCCGTTCTACCCGCCAATCCGCCCCGCCTCCCCCTGGTTGCCCTCTCCTCTCAGCTCTGCCTCCCCACGCTCCCCTCTCCCGCTTCGCCCTCCCCGCTTTGCCCTTCCCGCTTGGACCTCCCCGCTTCGACCTCCCCGCTTCACCCTCACCGCTCGCCCACCCCGCTTCGCCCTCCCCGCACCGCCCTCGTCGTACCCACCTCGCCTCCCCGCTTCGCCCTCCCCCGCTTCGCCCTCCCCGCTCCGCCCTCTTCGTACCGCCCTCGCCACCTCGCCTCCCCACTTCGCCCTCCCCGTTTTTGCCCTCCCCGCACCACCCTCTTCGTACCCACCTCGCCTCCCCGCTTCGCCCTCCCCGCTTCGCCCTCCCCCGCTCCGCCCTCCCCGCTCCGCCCTCCCCGCTCCACCCTCCCCGCTCCGCCCTCTTCGTACCGCCCTCGCCACCTCGCCTCCCCACTTCGCCCTCCCCGCTTTGCCCTCCCCGCACCGCCCTCTTCGTACCCACCTCGCCTCCCCGCTTCGCCCTCCCCGCTCCGCCCTCCCCGCTCCGCCCTCCCCGCTCCGCCCTCCCCGCTCCGCCCTCCCCGCTCCGCCCTCTTCGTACCGCCCTCGCCACCTCGCCTCCCCACTTCGCCCTCCCCGCTTTGCCCTCCCCGCACCGCCCTCTTCGTACCCACCTCGCCTCCCCGCTTCGCCCTCCCCGCTTCGCCCTCCCCGCTCCGCCCTCCCCGCTCCGCCCTCCCCGCTCCGCCCTCCCCGCTTCGCCCTCCCCGCTCCGCCCTCTTCGTACCGCCCTCGCCACCTCGCCTCCCCACTTCGCCCTCCCCGCTTTGCCCTCCCCGCACCGCCCTCTTCGTACCCACCTCGCCTCCCCGCTTCGCCCTCCCCGCTTCGTCCTCCCCGCTCCGCCCTCTTCGCACCGCCCTCGCCACTCCACCCCGCCCCGCCCGCCCCCTGCCATCACCGCTCCGCGAGGCCTGCGCCGCTGAGAAATTGCCGGTATTTGTCGGCCTCCGCTCTGCCCCCGCCCGCTGCCCATCCGTCAGCCGCCCCGCCCCCGCCCCGCCCCCGCGCACAGCAAACGAGCTCGGCGGCGCCGCAACGTTGACGCGAGTGTTGGCGGCGACGCCGTCGCGTCGCGTCGCGTCGTCCCACCCCTCGCCGCATCGCGATAACGTGTCGGCGAATCGTCCTTCCTCTGGCTCTTGCGGTTTCTTAACATTTGTTGGACGAATATTTTTCTCGGTAGGGATTCCTTGATACGCTATTGCCAGGGTTGAAAGGATATTCTTGAAAACAAATTCGCAACTTCTCTGCTTTCTTATTTACTTTTTCATTTATTGCAACTTTATATATTTTTCCCTTAACCCTCGTACCACATCTGGGGTCTTTTTGGACTCCATCATCATTATTTTTTTTAATATTTTCCTGAATATTTGCAGGATACTTTCAGTCTTCCAGATACGCCTTCATGCACTTATTAATGAGGTAGCAAAGTATTCTCACATATTTTCCAAATTTTATTAGAGAGTTGTTAATTTTTTTTTCGTTACATGAGACTTGTTTGACCCCAGGTATAGCCTGTTATTTTCCTATTCTCATGTGAAATATCTTGCCATGAACTTCAAATAATGTGTCTGTTACAGTCAATATTTGAATTATCTCGAAATAACTTTCGTAAACTATTATAAATATTTCTGAACCCTTATGAATCAACAATGCAGGTTACGTACGGCAGAGAGGCTATTCTTTTTATGAAATATTTATTTTAAGTAAATTATACTTAATATATTATTGAAAATAACTTATAAAATGTATTCTTACATAAAAACAATTATTTACACCAGTATATTGCCGTGGACATTCAGTTCTACGACTTCCAATTGTCAGTAAAACTTGGGTTCCAAAAGACCCCCAGGTATAGTTCTTGATTGTAAATTGCAGATTTTAATAAAAATTGGGGCCTTTTGTTTTCCGTTATTCAAATGATCTAACGGAGAACACACGGCCTGCCGTGACGGTGGGTAAACTCGTTCATTTACACCCATCAAATTCTATGAGTTACCAACCATCAGAATTAGTTGGAGATACAGGCTGCACCTAGCAATAAAGACTAGTGAGAATTTGGAAGGAAGAGAAGGATGCAAAGGCAAATTTCTGCCAACAAGCTGGGTAGACGTTGTCACGGATAGTATCTAATTATGAGTCTCCAGTGTTTATAAATTGCATTCAAGGATATACTGCAGATCACTTTTAAATATTTTGTCAGAAATTTTAACGATTCAGTTAATATACATTTTAATAATTGAGGAAAAATATGTCCGCATTTACTATAATAATTTATGTATAATAACTTCTTAATTTATTTGTACATTCTTAAATTCATTTAATCCCTGGTGACAAAACAATTGAGTGAGCGCTATGGTTAACATTAACATCCATAAAAAGTGCACAAAATTGCTACTACCGTTCCTTGATAATCCAGATTGTGACAATTATAGAAAGTTATCCCATGTAATACACCAAAGTAATCTTCTCAAGTCTGGAACAATCTACGTATATCCAAAGACTTCGCTTGAGAAACTACAATGCCAAGTGGCGAGAGGTGCGTAACCTTGGCGCACATTCGAAAACTTACTATGGAACGAAGATCTCAATTGGTTGCAGCTGCGATCGTTTAGATTAAGAGGGAGCGGTGCGGGGCGTTCGCCCGAAGAAGTTGCCGCTGATACGAGAATAATTTAAGCGGGTGAGCGAGTGCGGCGGCGAGGCACATCGCTGTGCTTTCGATCTGGGTCACGGGCGAAATTGCTTCGGCGCGCGCCCTCCCCTCCCCAGCCCTGCCCGCCCCGCCCGCCCCCGCTCGCCCGCCCCCGCTCGCCCGCCCTCGCTCGCCCGCCCGCCCCCGCCTGCTCGCCCGCCCCCGCCCGCTTACCCCGCTCGCCCGCCCGCCCCCCGCCCGCTCGCCCGCCCGCCCCCGCCCGCTCGCCCGCCCCCGCCCGCTCGCTCGCCCCCGCCCGCTCGCTCGCCTCCGCTCCCTTCATCCGCCCCACCCCCACTCGTACTCCCTGCCCCGCTCGCTCGCCCCCACCCGCCCGTCCGCTCCACTCACTCCTATACCTGTTCTACGCCTTGACACTCGAAGCACTGCTTCACTCCACATTGTTTGTGCGTTTCGTTTCACTGACGATTGCGGTACTATTGCTTGTAACTATACATCCTTGTGTTGATCTTGATTTCCGCTCTCCGTTGTATCATTTCTTTTCAGTCGTTTTCGCAAAATATCCTTTACTTTTCGATTTGATCCTCGCTTCACATCTTCACCTAATTTCAGCCTGATATCTCAGAGCTTTGTTTAGTCAATTTTGGACTGACGATATTTCCATTCTCCTTTTTTTTTAATTTTTCCATTGTACGTTCTACCATAAACTTGTACTTATCTTATTCCATTTTCACAACACATAGAGAATAGACATCTCTTCTACTGGTGTTCTCGGTCCAGGCTTTTAGAGCCGTCTAATCTTTCGGCTTCATCCACTCTCGCAGTATTGCGTTTACTCATCGTATCGCCATTTTAAACTTTTCGTTCCTCTTTTCTCCCGACTCCTGTTCTCTCGTATCAAAATACTTTAAAGGCTGGATTTATTCCATTCAGTACTTACTTGGTTATCCGGGAGACGCCGCGTCCAAGGCACAGGTGCCAACGTTTCGGCCGCCATGCTGCGACCTTCATCAGGGCTTAATAATGCATTACTACGCCCGAACGGTCGAAACGTTTTATTCCGGTTGCGGAAGTCTACACTCTTATTACATTCACTTCTCTTCTTTGCTCAACAATCTGCATTTCTTCTCCTGTTCCTTTAACCTCTTACATTTCCCGTTAGTTTTAATAAATAAATTAAATTTGTTAGTTAGTTCGCGTTAGTTAATTCCCGTTAGTTTGAATAAATAATCTTTTTTAGGTGAAGTATTAAAAACTACCTGTAACTTCCAAATACTATATATCATTTGTGTTTTTCCTCAAAATTGGATTTTTGTATCGTGATTTGAACTTATCAATGTTATGCACAACCTATTGGAGAAGTAATGTTGAGATTCAAGTTTTCTTACTTTATTCAACTCTACAGGCATATCATCCATCTTTAGGTATGGGAAATACTTTGAGATATCCGATTGACCTTTCAAAATCAATCTGTAAAAATAGCGATAGTATCAATTTTATCAATTGCTCTCCCATTGACTCTCATTATGACGACAATCTAATTCCCAATGGTTCTCTTTTCCACTGTTTCTGAACCCAAAAGTTAGCTTTCTTTTCATTGTTCCTGTTTCTTCTTTGCAATCTAGTCTTCTACTACCACAGTTTTGATGCATTTATAAAGTCTTCAGATTCTGGTTTTGCTTACAATATTTTTGTCAAATTTTCCGAAATTTCCGTCGAGCTTTCCATTAATTATTTTGGCAGAAGACACTTGTTAATGATATATCAACACAGTCAACCTTGCCTCTTTCCTGGCAATCTCATTCATGAAGTATTTAAAACTTCGAAACATTATCAACTCTCGTATCAAGAAAGTTCATGTGAAATAATTCTATGCAGACGAGTATTACCCTAAAGCAAATTCTAAAAAGAACAAATGTGTAATGGATTAAAATAGTTATTAAACATAAAAGTGCATTCAACTTGAGGATAGTATTTGTTAACATAATTAGGACCCAATGAAGTTGTTAAAGGAAATTCCTCTCCCATTTCAATAATACTGTACAATCACAAGATCATGTATTAATATCAAACGGGTCATTAATAAAGAGGTGTGTATCAAGACTACACAAGAAGATTTTATTGTTTTTAAGTATTTAAAAATTCCAATGCGACTGATGAAGTTTTAAGAACTTGATTTATTGAAATAAAATTACTACGCATTAATTAAGCATTATTATTAAGCATTAATTAGAACGGTTTTTTGAATACATGCATAGTCACTCACGTTGAATAAATGATTTCCAGAAAAAATTAAAAAGTTATAAAAATGTGTAAAGCGAAAAGTAAAACTTTTTAACGTCCAGTGACTGATGTAAATAGCCAGAAGAGATTTACCTTACTGAATTAAATACTGAAATAATAATATATTACGCATTTAATTATATAAATAAAGCCTGTACCAAGATAATCAGTCGAGAGTTAAACAATTTAGTTCATGTAGTTCCTCGAAAACTTATGACTTTATTAAACTTTTTCTTCTATTAAAGCTTCAAAGAAAAAGATGTATGAAAACATTGTACTATAGAAAATTAATCCACTTTGATGTTCCATCATTCCTTTCCCCTTTGAGCTCCCAATGGAAATTGAAACAGCGCTAGGGGCTTTCTCGAAAATGATAAGATTCAATATTCATGAAGATCTTCCAAGCCTTGAATGACATTTCAAAGAATCACGTAGACAAGGAGGAAGAAAGACGACAGTGCAGAACTTGTTAATCCTCCCGAATGCTCTCGCAAGTTTGTAACTATCTGCAACGGTAAGGGTATCACGTCAGGCTATTATTACATTGTATCCTTCGCGTGTCTATTACAAACAGAATTGAAATATTTTATTACAGAGTTAGAGAAGGGAATAGTATTAACGATAATTTTATCTTCATGTAGAACATTTTCAGATAAGAGAAACCTCAGAAAATTGCAATATACAGAAACAATATGGAAGCAAAAGCGTCAAACCTTTTGGAAATGGACAGCATACTTAAAGAGCGTTCATATCTATTACAACCTATTTTATACAATACTATCTGAAGTACCCTGCGTTGTTCGAGTATTTACTAATAACCATGTATTAGACAGGAAAAGGAAAAAATTCTGTGAATGTTGTATCCCCCTGCCCTGATCCACTGTAACCTGTCTCCGTCATTTACTCACTGTCCCGCGACTCAACGCCCAGCTCTATTCTCTCTCTCCTAACCGCGCCCCACCCCGCTTTTCAATGCCTCTCCTGGCCCCCTTCCCTCCCCCACATTGCCATCTTTGATATGATTACCGATGTTGCCATCACTGTTGCCACGGGCAGTTGTGAATACATGCATTTTGACATGGTTGTATGTGTTGGTCCTTTCACCCCATCATCACCACATCATTTCATCTTCAGTTCCATAACGTTAAATCCAATAGTGGTCGTTAATGACCTAGTAGTTGATGCGACCTTAAATAACAACAAAAAAAGTCAATTGCAGAGAGCATCGCCTTGACGTGGTTTCGGCCGCCGGCCGTGCAACCACCTGGAGGGGAAGCGCCGCGTGGTGCCGTGCGGAGAAACCCGCGTAAGAAAGCGGCGTCGTCTTGAAAGGGCTTCGCGACGAGCGAGCGATGGAGTGGCGTGCGGGCACTTGGCCTCGGGCGGAGAGCGCCGAGGTCGCGACCTGCTGCAAGACGCACGCGGCCGCCGCCAGGGGCTTCCCGGCGGCGGCTTCGCCTAGAAAGAGGCCGCCGACGACTAGATGGGGCGGAGCGAGGAGGGGTGAGGCAAGGTGAAGTGAGGCGAGGCGGGGCGAGGTGAGTCGGGGCGAGGTGAATTAGGGTGAGGTGAATTAGGGTGAGGTGAGTCGGGGCGAGGTGAGGTGAGTCGGGGCGGGGTGAGTCGGGGCGGGGTGAGTCGGGGCGGGGTGAGTCGGGGCGGGGTGAGTCGGGGCGGGGTGAGTCGGGGCGGGGTGAGTCGGGGCGAGGTGAGGCGAGCTGAGGCGAGATGAGGCGAGACGGGGCGAGGGGGGCGAGGTGAGGCGGGATGAGGCGAGACGGGGTGTGACGGGGTGAGGCGGGGTGAGGCGGGGTGAGGCAAGGCGAGGCGAGGTGAGGCGGGGCGGGGTGAGGCGGGGTGAGGCAAGGCGAGGCGAGGTGAGGCGGGGCGGGGTGAGGCGGGACGAGGTGAGGCGGGGTAAAGTGAAGTGTGGTGTTACGGGGTGAGGCGAGGCGAGGCGAGGTGAGGCGAGGCGGGGGAGGCGAGGCGAGGTGTGATGGGGTGAGGCGGGGTGAGGCGAGGCGAGATGTGAGGCGGGGTGAGATGAGGCCGGGTGAGGCGAGGCGGGGTGTGACGGGGTGAGGCGGGGTGAGGCGAGGCGAGATGAGGTGGGGGCGGCGTGAGATGAGGCGGGGTGAGGCGAGACGGGGTGTGACGGGGTGAGGCGAGACGGGGTGTGACGGGGTGAGGCGGGGTGAGGCGAGGTGAGGTGAGGCGGGGCAAGGTGGGGTTGGGAGGGTCGAGGCGGGGTGGTATGGCGGAGATCGGAGCAGGAAGGAGAGGGGCCAAGCGAAGCGGATGATTGATGTCTCCAGGCACGTCAGCTGCTCATTAGTTCCGTTAGTGTAGTGAATATTTTATCCCGGGAGGTGGCGATGTAAGTTAGTGTAGGGAGTGTAAGTAAATGGAGAGGATATGAAAAGAAGAGGAAGAAAACATCTTGCTTTGTTCGTGGTCCACTCCGGCATTTGCCTGGTAATGATTGTAGAAACCACGGAAAACCATCGGAGCACTCGGCAGCTAGAAGCCTCTTCCAGATAGCAGCTGCGATTTTTATCTCTTTGCCCTTCAAGGTCCGTCTTCACGATGCAATAAGTCACGATATTTTGCGTCTTTCTCAGTCACGTCGCTAGATATCGCATGAAATCAAGCAGTGTTTGCGATCATGAGGCATCTAGCGCCAAGACCGAGAAAGACGCGAAATGCTTTGTGATAATTCATCGTGGCCATAGGGGCTTAAGGGACAGAGTTGCATAAAAATTGCATTATTGTGGCGAAAATACCCCACCGATGCTACTCGAACCTGGGAACCTCCCTGTTATAGACAGTGCAGTCTCCGGCAATACTGGTTCTCGGCTAAAATCACCTGGTCTAAGCGGAGCGCGTCGGACAGGGACCAAGTGGGATCAAGTAGGTCGGATTGGTGCGAGGGGGTCGGAGTGGGATAGAGATGGAGTTGAGAGTGAAAACGGAGACGGGTGGAGAGGGAGGGAATCGAATGAAAAGGAGCAGGTAGTGCGGGGAGAGACAAACGGAAAGTCAGAACGATTCAGATGGGTCGCGGAAAAGTGTAACTTCACTCTATTGATAAATGTAGTAAACATTAAATACTATTTGTGAATAGTTTAATAGATTTTGAATGCTTTTAAATTTATATTTTCAATACCTAACAAATCTGACAAGGTACCTGGCTGCTGTGACTAGCAAGTTCTCTGCAACATGAATAGACTTGTCGAGGTAGACATGTGCGTTTAAAGAAGCAACATCACCTTCTCAGAAATCACCTGATTTCTGAGAAGAAAACAACTGTCGATTGGTACAGTGAGGTTGATTTTTATCTTAGGTGCTGTCGCATCCAGGAAAAGGGATAAAGCAACAAGTTCTCCGTTTCGCGTAGGAAGGATTTGTGTAACTATTGAAATCTTCTAGCGATTTATGAGTTCCTGCTTCTGAATGAAACTCATCCGAGCAGGTTGCCTTGCGAAATAGGCCGACGTCTACGTGGAGTGATTTCACTGCCCCCATTTTCTCTTGCTACTATAGTGCGATTTTCTTAACTCTGCACCTGACAGAAATCAGCTGTTTCGATGCAATCCAATCAACAGCTGATGTCGCTACAGTGGCATCACTGTGATGACTTGAGACCGGACTCTTATGTAATTACATATTTTTTGTCTTTCTGATTATCGTTCTGAAAAAATTATCGTTCTGAAAATTGTAATCTTGACGAATCATAGCCCTCATAACACAATATCGAAATTTTTCTTTACATATTTTTACATATTTGGTACTATATTACATATTTTACATATGTTGTTGTTTTCACAATATATTTTCTTATTTTATCAATTTTCTTCAATTTAATTTCATATTTTTTATAAAAAGATGTATTTTTTTAATTCAGCATTTTTCTACATATTGGGGGAAATCTACGTGTCTCAAATATCATTGACACCACATTTTGTGATCTGCAACCGTAATTTCCGAGAAAAATTTATGACCACAGACGTGTAACACTTCGATGAAGAAAATGCAATATATGTTTTCTGGTCGTAGATCTGGCTAGTTTGTGCGACGGCTTCTATTTCGATTGGTCCGACTGCTAAACTACGATCGTGGATTACAATAGATTACGCTTTTCCTGCTGAAAAGAAAGTTGTTTGATGTAAAGTGAGCAGTTTTTCTAAATGTAATTTCTTGCTGTTTAAATGTTTTTTTTAATTAGAGAATTTTAATATTACATATTATATCGGATTTTACATATTTATTACATATTCTTACCGTTTTCATTACATATTTATGTACATATTTTGACGTTTAATACTACATATGTTTCCGGTCTCTAGTGATGACGTTCAAGCTCCCGATTGGATGAATCCGTCAACAGCTGATTTCTGTCAGGGGCACAGTCAAGAAAATTGCAGTATATTATAAGCGCTCTCTGGTCGGTGTATGTCCCTGCTAGGCGATGGGCGTTCGGTGACACATAGCCCGCCGCTCTGGCGCGAATACAAATGCTCTATCGGACGCAATGTGAGGCGTGCCAGCTTTCCCCAGGCTGGCGGTCACAAGGTGCGGAAAAGGAAAGAAATAGTATACAGGATGTCCGGTGAGGAAACGTCGAAACTTCGAAAATAAGCTCTTAAGACAATTCTAAGTATATTCTATCTAATAAACTACATGGATATTCCGAATGGTTCGGCCGCAATCAGAACTCAAAATTTGGTGTGAAAAATGATTTCTAGGCAAATATTTGCATTATGGAAGCATAGAAACACTCGAGAAACATGTGAAATGTTTGCTATTTACAAAAGAATTGAACATATTTGTTCCGACAGAAAAATTAAGCGAGAAATAAAAAAGCAGTCGAATTGTGTAAATTGAGTGCTTTTTTATTTCTCGCTTAATTTTTCTTTCTGAACAAACATATCATTTCTTTTGTAAATAATAAGCAACTTATATGTTTCTGAAGTGTTTCTATGCTTTTATAATGCAAATGTTTCCATAGAAATCATTTTTCAAACCAAAATTTGAGTACTTATTGCGGCCCAACCATTCGGAATATCCACGTAGTTTATTAGACAGAATGTGCTTAGAATTGTTTTACGAGCTTATTTTCCAAGTTTTGACGTTTCCTCCCCGCACACCCTGTATATTAGTGGTGTCAAGGTCTTCTACTGGTGGCAGTGGCACGCATCGTTGCACCGTAGCATGACACGGGCTTCTCTGCGCAGCTAGCGTCGGGAAAGGGAACTATTAGTAACCCCGCAGTTTTACAATAGGGTGTGGCATAGTGACGCTTGCATACATAGAAGACAGGATGTGCCTTTGTCTTTGGAAGCCACAAATAGACAGACCATTAGGTTGAGCAGGAAGGGGGCGTGTCTAAGTATGTATATTTCTTTAGTTTAATAAACGCGTTGTCTCTTGTGGCGGGTTGATGAACTGCGTGGAGGGGAGATTTCGTCGTGCCACGGACTCCAGCTCGTGGCATCGACCTTGACACAACTGGTATATATTCTTGTTAAGCCAGTCGTATATTCGTTTCAAGTAATAAAGGGATGGTACTAATAATCACCGCACATGAGAAAAAATAATTTGTTGCAAATACTTTTACATGGCATTGTATATCTGTCATTTGTGTAAATCGAGTAGTTTTAAACGTAATTTACACCAATTAAGAAGTTTGCAAAATATTTTTCGTAACAATCATGATTCTATTTTGTTTTGTTACATAATATTGCTTTAATGACCTTACAAATCAAATTATTATCCAACAAGTGGAATTCACTTGTTTCAAAACGCGAGTAAGTGAGTAGTAAATAGTTTTATAAAAAGACATTTGTGCTTGTGTGAGTAACAGACATATTATTACAAACTTATTTGTAACAGAATTATTGTTATATTTATATTGTTTTTAAGATCAGAATAAAACTAATTGTAAAAATATCATCCATCATATTTGAGAAACCGATGAAGAAACATACTGTAACTGAATACTGCATCTTATCTCATTGTAATGCCGTGGCGTGGAAGTATTTGGGGAGGCAATGTTTCTTTCCGAGTTTTTTTTTAAAGAATTGTTCTTTCTGTGACTAATGAAAAAGTTAGCAGGCAAGTTTTGAACACTAATTAATTAAAAAGACACTTTACATAATGGTTTCATCTCCATTAATGATTTTTCTTTAAGAAAAATGAACATGTTCCAGGAACTTACGGTGATTTGGGGAGTGTTTATTTCTGACCTCGTACAGAAACGCGTGGCGCAAGAGAGAAACGAGTAAGTAAATAGTTTTATCGCACAATCCTGAGAAAAATATTGCTGGCAATTAAAGGGGAAATTTTTCTTTCTAATGGGTGCTAAATCGATTTTTTCGTCTTGCTTTATAAAAGGGTTCATTTTCGAGTAATGAATGCGGACTTTTTTGTAACGACAAAGACATTTGATAACTTATTATCACCAAACTTCAAGAACAATGGTGAGCATTCATTATAATGAAATGGCAAATTACGTAAAATTTAATTCATATTTGTTTCCAGTTCAAATAAGAGAAACTAAAACGTAGAAAATGAGTAACTCGAGTTGGACTACGCAAAAAAATTGTCTTTGGCCTCAGAGCTGGGAGAAATCTAAAACCATATCTTCAATAGTTCAAACTACGTGAACACACTGATCCCTCGCGGAGTGAAAAAAATGTGCAATAACTTTCAGAGAAAACCTGGAAATATAAACAGTAATTTAACTTTCTATCATACCATAAAATGAAGAAAATCTTGCATTACCGTGGGATATATATTACTTCCATTACAAAACATCGTTGACATCTTTTTTTAAGAAAAATGTGGAAATGAGTGAATTTGAATAGCCAGTCAATTTTATACAATGATGTGAAAAAGGGGAAGCCTATTGAAAGTAATGAAGGCTATATTCATTGCCCGAAAGACAATACTCTCTAATACAATGTAGCAGAAATTTCCCATTAAGATTTTGTGATTATGCGTTGGCTGTGAACAGGTAAATTGCATTTCTTTCTACCCTGAAACCACGATTTACATCACATCACCATTTGAAAATGAAATGCAGTCTTTGTTATAAGTGCAAAACAAATAGGTTGGGTTTCAAATTTCTAGCCAGTACTTCTATTTTTTCTTCATCTGCAAATCATCCTCACCGTATCGACACGTTTCTGCCATTACTTCCAACCAAATATACGCTACCTTCCTGCCATACCCTCCGACCTCAACATCGCTGCATTGCCTCAAAACTCCTTATTACCTATGAAATCCAGAATTTTCATGTGCTTGTGAATTTCTATAGTTATTCATTCATCGTGCCAGAGGAATTCAAAGAACTTGTGACAGGGAGTGCTGATTTATTTCCACTAGTATCCTGCTTCAGCAGCAATAATGCTGAACAAACCTGCACGAAATGGTTTACCGTATGTAGCACTCATTTTTCTCAAGAACATCAAATAAAACACTCTTATGATAAAATGCAATGAATTTAAAAATAATTAAAGGATTATTAGTAAACAAATTATTGCTTTATTGCGGAGATACAGAGAGAAAGAGACAGAAAGGAAGACAGAAAGCGAGACAGAAAGAGACAAAGAGATAGAAAGAGACAAATAGAGACAGATAGAAACAGAGAGACGGATAGAGACAGAGACAGAAAGAGACAAAGAGGCAGAAAGAGACAGAAAGAGACAGAATCAGAGAGAGACGGATAGAGACAGGGAGAGACAGAAAGAGACAAAGAGAGAGAGTCAAGAGAGAGACGGATAGAGAGACACGGAGAGACAGAAAGAGACAAAGAGTCAGAAAGAGACAGAGAGAGACAGATAGAGACAGAGAGAGACTGATAAAGACAGAAAGAGACAAAGAGTCAGAAAGAGACAGATAGAGACAGAGAGAGACTGATAAAGACAGAGAGAAACAGAGAGACACGAAGCTCACACGAGCTCGCCCGACGACAGTCACCGCTTCCGTCGCTGGCAGGGCCGCAAGTGCCGCTTGAAGAAGCGCGCCTCCCAGGCCGTGCGGCCGCCATCCTCAGCGCAGCGCGGCAGCGATCGGGGCGCGCGTCGACGCGAGCGAGCGACCGAGGAATTTGGGGCGCGCGCCATTGGTCGGGCGGGGGATGACCCTTCCGCTGCGGAGAAGGAAGCCTCGTGGCAGATTGTTGGGGGAAAGACGGCGTGAGGGAGGGCTTGGTTCTGCAGAGCATTTCGGCAAAATTCCCGGAGTGGGAAGCAACCGCCTTCTAAAGCTTCCCATCATCCGAGGTGTCGATTTCGATGACAGGAATGGCTACCTGGCTAATGAGTAAGTGTGCGATTTTTTTAAGAGAGATAAACGGAACAGTTTATTCAAGATTGCAGTGTCGGCAATTTCCAGTGTAGTAAGGCCGCCGTAATGTGTTCGAGCTTCTACAAATTTGAAGTTGGACATCATTGTTGCCATGTCGGCGATCCTCAGTGTAGTGAATGTTTTGCTGCTAGAACCTTTATAACGTGTGGACTTAAACATTCACTTCGAACAATACATTTATGATTGCCATGTATGATAATTTCAGTGAATGAGAATATACATGAACATGTTCATGTCTACTTGAAATTGATTGGAAATTTACAATATTATTGGGACCGAACATTAGCTTAGAATAGTACATTAATAATTGCTCATATGTGGGTAAGTTTCACTGAATGAAAATGTTTCTGAATTTGTTAATTGGAATTTAAAATTGATAGGATGTTTCATAATGTTACGTAGACGTGAATATCTATTTAGAAAAATACATTCGTGATTGCCATGTGAGCAAATATCAGAATATTTTTAAACAAGCTAATTTGAACTGGAAATTGATTGGAATTTTATAATCTTATTTGCATTTGAATTTAAAGTGGATTGGAATTGTTATAATGTTATGTGAATTTAAATATTAATTTAAAACAATACGTCCATGTGGGCAAATTTCAGTGAATGAGAATATTCCACAACATGTTAATTTGAATTGAAAATCAATTGGAATATTTGTAATGTTATGTAAACTTCAATGTTTATTTAGAACAAAACATTCATGCTTTCCTTATGAGCTAATTTAGGTCAAATGATAACGTTTCTGAATTTGTAAATTTGAATTTAAAATTCTTTGGATTTTTTTATAATGTTATGTGGATTTGAATATTTATTTAGAATAATATATCAATGATTACCTTGTGGGCAGGTATCGGTAAATGAGAATATTCCTGAACATGTTAATTTGAATTTGGAATTGATTGGAATTTTATGACGTCAATTGAAATGTTGATAACTTTGGTTGGATGTTGGATCATCATGTGGAGTGACTTGAGGTCAGGGGTTATACTGACAAGTTCTTAATGTAATAATAATAATAATAATAATAATAATAATAATAATAATAATAATGTATCTTTTAGTCTAAGGAGTTTTTCAGGTTTATATTGACATGCTCCAGGGACAAATTTGTATTTGAACTTGTAAATTTTTCTGAAGTTACTTTGTGACAGTGTTTCTGAAGTAACATTATCTAAAATGTTCATGTTTTCTTGACACAAAAACTTAAAGGGGAGACTTTTTACTTATCTAACACTCAACATGGCAGAATATTGTGGATGATACGACATTGGCAGGACGATCTTCAGGCCCTTGATCTCGGCATCGCATATCGTGGGACTAGAGTGGGATGTGTCGACTGCCTGTCTGATCGTAGGTCCGTTACAATGTATAATATTCTTCTATACAACAGTTTTAAAAAGTTAGTGTTTCATTTGAAATAAGTAAATAGCAAATTAAAATAGCAGGCAGCCTCTTCCTTGAAGCCTTACTGTCACATATCACAAGCTCTACGGTAAGCAGTTAAGTACTTAGTATGAGAATTCAGCTGGCACGCCCAAATAGGTGAAATGTCATAATTTTACATTTTTCAGTAAAACTCAAAACTCTTTCATTGTTTTTGAATTTTCCGTGTCCTGGGAACCTAATACAGCTATAGAAACCTCTCACATACAAGGAGGCTGCATGGTTTTATTTCAAATTTTGAACGTTGTGGAAATTGTCAATATACTTACATTGTTATCATGGGCACGATCCCCGACGCTGACATTGACTTGAACGTCGCCGCAAACGGCATTGTGTAGAAGGTGATATTGTAGTTTCTGAACAGATTTAAATCTGAACAATTACGATTTCAAGAATTACTATTTCCGACCGTGGGATAGAACTAGAAGAGATATGTATGAGGGACCATCTGTATTTTGACCGATGTAACAAAAAACCTTTAGTGAATATACCACAAATGATACTGATAACACTCCAGAGACCTGCGAAATAATTATGAAGTATTATGTCAAAAGAGGCAACTGCCAAAATAATTTTCCCCAAGGAAATCGAAGTAAATGGATAAAACAGAAAAAAACGATGTTCTGTCTGAAGGAAAGACAAGAATGCGAGAGAGAGAAAGTTCTTGCACTGGGGCAAGACCCAGGCGGCCACCGTGCCTTCACGACCAACAAGAGGGAATAGGCTCGAAATAAAAAACTGCCCACTGGAAATTAGGCAACGCAGCAAGCCTCAGCAACAAAACAGCTCATTACAGGGCGAAGCCAATCAATGGGCACTATTCAATTTCATTAAATTCATCGGAGCCATGAATCACAATTTTACGCGCGTGGTTATCGGCGAAAATGAGGCCAGAATGTCGCCATTGCGCTGGGCTAATTGAGCCACGGAGCAATAGAGAAAGCCTCGATTTTTTTTTGTTTCCAGTTTCCGAGCCGCGCCGCGCAGCGCCAAACGGGGAGAGACTAACTCGACGCTCAATTGTCCGATGTTTGTTCAGGAGGCGCGCCGCGGTCGGGCCCACCGAGAGAGGGATTCTGGAAAAAAATTGGAAATGCGATACACAAAATACAATGGCGTCAGTAAAAGCCGTACAATTGCGAATATGAGTATTTGCGAGAAGATAGAGTGGGCCATATCGCATTAACACTTTTAATACCGCCCACGTAGTGCCCGGCCACGTAAACAATGCGAATTGCGATTAGAGACTCGAGGCGAGAGTTTCCATTCGCTAGCAGCTCATAGAGGCGCAGTTGAAAATTTAGAATAGCCTGATTCTCCACGCGTAGTAATTATTATCCTATTCATGACTGACTTCGCATTGCATTCTGCATTTGTCGCATCGGCACAAAGAACTTAATTTGATTCATATGTATCTATTTTCACAAAACGGTAACGGATTACAATTTTGCATCGTTATAACGTCACTATTACGCATGGATAATATTTTCAAATTGTTCTTCAATTCCACTACGAGTCATACACAATAGTGTGTCTTAGGGGTTTTACAATTGGTTACAAGAGTCCGAGGCTTGACGTATTTTCTTAGATTAACGGGAAACGACCCCACGAGGTTGGGAGATAAGCCCATCACTTCAAGCATCGGCCAAGTCGGTTGCTCGAGTTTAATCTTGATCTGGCATTCGTCTGTAGTGCTCAGAGGAAACCAAGGAAACAACAGATCATAGAAACCTATCTTTAGAATTTTCGCCCAGGAACTGGGAAGCCTCCATCCAGCTATTTACCAATTATTGAAACTCTTCGCACGTCTAGACAAACGTTGGGCCTGCAGGACTTGTTTGTGGACTGGAAGCTATATATGCAATTGTAGCCAATGGAAACTGGAATAATATTGCAAATAATTGACAGCAATCATATCCGTCAATAGCCAAACATCCTAATATTCGCCAATTTTTTTTTGAAGCAGGTTCTTGATGTCTTATTTCATAAGAGCCGCATCTTTGGATAAGCAAATGCAGGTCTTCTGTATTTTTCTCTTTCAAGTAAAACAACTAAAAATTTAGTTTTTTACACAAGCTTATTTTATATTATTAGAATTTGTTTTATTGTTAAAAATTAATCAAATTTTTGAGCTATTACATATTAAATTTATACGAGTGAAATGGATAAACATGGCAACTAAAATTCAGTATTTGTACACTGTTGAGTTTCATGTTGAATTTTTCATATGATTCTTGTATTGCATGTTTCTGCAGACAAGATCCTCCACTCTTATTGGTTAGAATTATAATCAATCAAATCTAATTTAATAGCTTTATAGAGAGAGAGAGAGAGTCATTTCATATCGAGTCATTTTATGCCGAAAATATACATCACTGTTTTCTCTTGTCTTAAGAGGCAAAAATGTTTCCAAAGTTATTTTGCTGAAAAATGCTTCGCTAGAGCTCAGAAGCTTCTTAACTATTTGTGTTCTTCACTAACATCCAGAAGGTTGTAATTATGGTGATTATAAGCGCCGTGGATAGTTCTGCGCATTGTCGCCGAAAAATCTACTTTTTTCTTTTCAAATTAAAAGTGAAAATTTGTGAGTTGACGGAATTTGGGGCGCATATTACGACAGCCCTATATTAATCGCGGTTCTGTGATCGCGCCCAACGTTAGAGAGTCAAAATTGCAGTGCACTTACTCTTTCCAAAATTACGTTAATAAACCTCCCGAGCGTATAATAGCGCTTCCAGCCTTTAAAAGGCTCACTAAGCTCCGGTGGCATTATAGTCTGCGATGAAATTGGAAAATTACAAACAACACTTATCACGAGAACATAAGGTCATGCTAAATGCAATAGGTCATATGACAAATCTACCAAGGTTGTCAGGAGGAACGAAAAACGTTCTCTACCTCACCCTGTCTTCACAGTTGCTTCTACAAATGTAATGTCGTTTTATTCGGTTTTTCATAAGACCGTCGTCTTACAACCTATTGAAACAGCAAGCGTTCTCAATGGTGATTGATCACAATTGTGTAATAAAGAAGAAAGTGAATTTTTTTGACATTCACTTGGCGTGGCGACCCATTGCTGTCATCACGACGGTATATGTTTCAAGTCCAAATAGTAAAGGAATTATTTACTGTTAATTTTATAATCAATATGCTATGTAGTTTACCACATAAAATGGTTCGTCCTGAATATCGGCAAATTCCAATTATATTTGATATCATTTATGAGCTAGGTTGACAATTTCAAACGAAAGTATATTTTGCCTTGAAAAAAAGAGGTTCATTTTTCGTACATTTTCGTCTTTTGCCCCGTTTTAAGCCGCCTGCGCCGGGCAGCACGCGACGCGCCGGGGCCTGTTTGAATTTCGCTCCCCGGGGCACGCCGCCCCCGCCGCCTCCAACGTCCCCGCCAACGCCAACGCCCCCAACGCCCAGCAGCCGCCTCCCGCCGCCCCCAACGCTCCCGCCGCCCTCGCCGCGCCCGCCGCCCCCAACGCCCCCGCCGCCCCCAACGCCCCCAACGCCACCGCCGCCCCCAACGCCTCACCGTCCCCGCCGCCCGAAACGCCTCACCGTCCCCGCCGCCCGAAACGCCCCGCCGCCCCAGCCGCCCCCGCCCCCGGTCCCCAACGCCCTGCCGCCCCCGCCGCCCCCGCCGCCCCCGCCGCCCCCGCCGCCCCCGCCGCCCCCGCCGCCCCCGCCGCCCCCGTCGTAGGCAGACCGAGTTCTTCAGCTTCTCGCGTTTCTTGCGCGTCGCGTGCGAGGTTCACGTGCCGGCGCGCGCTCCGGATTGAGTCTTCTCGGCGCTATTTTTACGCCTCGGCCACGCGAGCGAGCGGCGGGCGCAGGGGGATGGGAGCGCCGGCGGATTTTTGCACGGATTCGGGGACGAGAGGAGAAGCTCAAGAGAATGAGGAGAAGTGGGAGGAGGTTTCGCAGGAAAAGTGGGTTTAATGAAAAATCCAGAAAGGAGCTTCCGTATAGAAAAGAAATGGTCAAGAGCATTCAGTGTGATCAAGTGAGAAACTAAGAAGTCGATAATACAGTTCCTAAAATATCTGTGACGTAAACAGTGTGTAAGATAACGTGTGTATAATTTTCAAATCGTCTGTAGATAAACAGACAAGCCTAAACGCATTTTTTTTATTTGAAATAATGAAATGATTTTGTAATTGTAGATATTTGTAATTTGAACGTCTTTTAAGAGATGAATTGACTTATTGAAATATAACTTATAATGCTACTAAAAAGTTTGTAATAATTGTGTTATCGAATCTGTTTAGCATATTGTGCAAACTTAAAACAGATAAGACTCGGAGAGAACAGCCAATTACGAAGGCAACCAAAGCAGATATACAGACATATGCATTTCCCAATCACAAGAGAATTGTAGCGGCCTGCTGCTCTGATAGGTAGTGATCCGTGATTTCTCCTATCAACGCCAGGCGAATGCCGGAGCAGTACCCTGACAAACCGGCCACGGACCGCGCGCGATCTTTCCTTCCTCGTCCTTGTCCTGCCCTCTCCCCATACACACACACACACACTAACATGCACTACACTACCACACATGCCGGGTGACCGGTCGGGAGCTGAGAGCTTGTCCCAGCTGGGGGGCGGTGCCCCGCTTAGTTGTGGAAAACCCCGCTAATTGACGATAGGCAGGTCGGCACCATCTAGCAGGGGAAGATCACCGCCGCCTCCCTATGAAAAACCACGCACTTCACCTACGGGAATAATGAACTCTGAATCACTGACAATCAATCAATCAATCAACCAATCGCTGGAATGAAGCAACAAGGATTGCAAACCACACCGTCCCAAGCGCAACTTGAAAAGAAATCCTTGGCAGTCTTAATTTCTCCGACAGGAGGCGTCACAGCCGCTGACAAACAAAACATTTCTTTTTCGCGGGCGGTGTCTGTGTCGGCGGCGGCGCGAGGGGCGGAGCCGGAAATGAAGCGGGCGGCGGAAGGCGTCGACACGCCCAGGCTTCGTCGCATCGCGTGCGGCCAAGGCGGCGGCGCCGGGCGCTGGGCGGAGCCGCCGACAGCGACAGCCCCATTGTGCGCCGGCGAGCAGCCTGGACGAGGCCGCAGTTAACGTCGCTTCGAGAGCCGCGCGCGGATCGGCCCCGCCTCCTCCCCCGCCGACCGCCTTCGGTCGCGGGCGGCGCCGGCTCGCTTCCCGTCTAGACGTCAGATATTTCCGTGAAAACACGACGATCCAAATGGCATGTAAAGGGCAATGTTTTTTAAAATTATTCTAAGCCAGTATTGCAAGGGAACAAAAAGATAAACAAAATGTCTAACATGTATAAATTAAACTGGAGGAGAATTCTAGCGGTCGGCTGCGCTGATCGATAGTTTTCCATGATTTCTCCGTTCAGTACCAGGCGAATGCTGGACCAGGAATTGCTATAACAAACGGACCAGGTCCTTACTTACACACACACACACATGCATTACACTACCACACATGGCAGGAGACCGGTCAGGAACTTAGAACTTGTACCGACTGGGACGGTGCCCCGCTGATGAGAGATATCTGGTTGGGGAAATCACCGGTAGCCGACGATAGGGCGGCACCGAATCCCACCATCCAGCGGGGTAAGATAATCGTCAACTCCCGCGATAAAACATACTCTAAACTTGCGGGACTAATGACGATAGCAGTTGACGCGCCCAAAATCACTAATCAATCAACCAACAAAAGAACTTCGTGTTTTGTTTTCTAGACACTTTCTTTCATTTGTTTCTATTTACTTCAACTTTCATTACAACAGGCGTATCTCGATGGAGGAATCAACGAACGACATACCCTGGTGTCGTTTCCTACCTCCATCTTTGTTAAGGCAATGAGTTACTGTTGTTCATTGAGGACTTTTAGTATTGGACTACTTCTGAAACCTTACTGACTCTTTCCTCATTAAATATCCTTTTCGGAAACATTTCTGATTTGTTCGTTATCAAATAACTCTTTTTGAAACCTTACTGATTCGTTCAGAAAGTATCCCTTTCTGAAACCTTACTGATTCGTTCGTCATCAAACGCTAAACGGATGTTTAGAAAACAATTTCAAACAGTCGCCATGCGTAATCGCTTAGTGGAAACTCCAGCACAATCTTTCAGCCAGGTTTGCCCATAATCACGTGGAAATATTATTTTAGTACGTGCCATGTACAGAACAGATGTGTAATAGAAGTTACATAGTGAATGTTAAAATACTATTTAAAAAAAGACGTGACGATTCGTCTCCGTACAAAAAGTATCGACACTACAGAAAATGTTCAAAACATACATGCCCTTGCCATATACCAAAAACTAAATTTATTTTAACATCATCAGGCAAGGATCCACCTCCCCTCGCATCTACATGCCAATTAAAGAATATAACGGCACCCCAGAAATACCAGTTTGAGTCATACGTGTTTAATTGGAAATAAGTGACGATTTTTTTCTTTAAGAAATAATCCATGATTCGTCAATCAAATTTTCCACCACAGCAGTACGCTCCCTCTAGTTACGTAATTTCCCATCTCTCATAATCTCGGTGTAGCAAAAATCTCCTCTTTCAAACGTCAAAAATTAGAATTTAAAAATTCACACTTCCTTATACTTTATAAAATACACAAATGAGAGTCTTCCATTTAACAGAGACAAAACGATACAGATTTTAAAATCATCAAACCGGAGTGTCAACAGCATCACGTTGTAACTCTGCGCTGAACGCATATTAGACCACAATATGCGATCAGTATGTTGATCATCAAACAGTAATAACATTGGACGTGTGTTAATCCCGTCGATTTTAACCCCTGACGTCGAGGGTGTTTTCGCGAACGCTGTCACTCGTGTGGCCGCCGCTAGCGTTCTCCTCCGGAGGCCTGGCCCGGAAGCTATCCATAGCGCGGGGCCGCTGGCGAGGCACAATGCCCTCTTGGAGCCTTGGTGGCGCCGGCGGCGTCTTTATTTACAGAGCGGCAGCGGCTCCGGAAACGCGATATATTCGCGCTGAACGCGCCGGGAAATTGCTTCGCCCGAACAACGATCAAAATTTAATTTCATAATTCCGCCAGCTTTGTACGACGCTGAATGCGCGCGCCACGGCGGGGGCGGGGGCGGAGGCGAAGGTGAGCGGGGGCGGGGGCGAAGGCGGAGGTGGAGGTGAAGGCGGATGTGGTGGCGAAGGCTGAGGTGGAGGCGGGGACGAAGGCGGAGGTGGAGGCGGTGGCGGGGGCAAAGGCGGAGATGGAGGCGGTGGCGGAGGCAGTGGCGGGGGCGGAGGCAGAGGGGAGGCGGAGCCGGAGGCGGTGGCGGTGGCGAAGGCGGGGGCGGGGGCGAAGGTGTGGAGGGGGCGGAGGCGATGGTGGTGGCGAAGGCCGATGTGGAGGCGGAGGCGGAGGTGGAGGCGGGGGCGGAGGCGGGGGCGGGGGCGGGGGCGAAAGTGAGTGGGGGCTGTGGCGGTTCCAGGGGCAGGGGCCGTGGTGGGGGCGGGGGCGGGGCGGAGGCGAATGTGAGCGGGGGCGGGCGACGGGAGACGGTGACGCAAGAGGGAAGCGTTGAGGCGGTGGAAGGAGACGCTCGGACGCTGTGGTAGTAAAGTTGGCTGTTTTGGAAGTGACAGGGACTTCACCTCGTGCCAGCCCGTAGCGCCCCGAGGGTCCGGCTGGCAGATGGCGAGACGTTGAGGGGAGCGGCAGTTAAAAACAAGGGACGGTGGAGACAACAAAAGGGGAGAGCGGCCGAGTCGTTGAAGGCTGTAAGGGAAGTAGCAACGAATTGGGACGGCGATAACGGCACAGGCGTTAGACGCAGCCACGCCGGTGACATCGACGGAAACTGTAAGGGGCGGCAACGGGTTTGGAAGAAAGGGGGAACGAGGATAACGAAGAGCACGGGGAGGAGAGGGTTGAGAGAACGGACACGAGGAAAGCAGCGGAGGCGGTGACCGCGCGGAAGCGGCCCGAAGGGGGAGGAGACGAGGCGAGCGGGATGAGGCGGGGCGGGGCGAAGGCGAGGTGTGCGGGAGGGGACGGAGAGCTGATGAGGAGAGGGGTCGTAGGCGACGTGGAAGTGGAGTGAAGGGGCGCGGAGATCTGATGGCGGGGGCGGGGGTGGAGCGGGGCGGGGCGGAGGGGGGTGGAGACGAAGTGAGCGGGGCGGGGCGGGGCGGGGCGGAGCGCTGATGGGCGGGATGGAGGGGGTGGAGCGAGGCGGAGACGAAGTGAGGGGTGCGGGGGCGAGGGGGGGCGAGGCGGAGAGGAAGTGAGCGGGGCGGAGCGGGGCGGAGCGCTGACGGGTGGGGCGGAGGGGGCGGGGCGGGGCGGGGCGGAGCGCTGATGGGCGGGGTGGAGGAGGCAGAGCGAGGCGGAGGCGAAGTGAGCGGGGCGGGGCGAGGCGGAGAGGAAGTGAGCGGGGCGGGGCGGGGCGGAGCGCTGACGGGCGGGGCGGAGGGGGCGGAGCGAGGCGGAGGCGAAGTGAGCGGGGCGGGGCGGGGCGGAGCGCTGATGGGCGGGGTGGAGGGGGCGGAGCGAGGCGGAGACGAAGTGTGGGGTGCGGGGCGAGGCGGGGCGGAGCGCTGATGGGCGGGGCGGAGGGGGCGGAGCGAGGCGGATGCGAAGTGAGCGGGGTGGGGCGGGGCGGAGCGCTGATGGGCGGGGTGGAGGGGGCGGAGCGAGGCGGAGGCGAAGTGAGCGGGGCGGGGCGGGGCGGAGCGCTGATGGGCGGGGCGGAGGGGGCGGAGCGGGGCGGGCGGGGCGGAGCGCTGATGGGCGGGGCGGAGGGGGCGGAGCGAGGCGGATGCGAAGTGAGCGGGGTGGGGCGGGGCGGAGCGCTGATGGGCGGGGCGGAGGGGGCGGAGCGGGGCGGAGGCGAAGTGAGAGGGGCGGGGCGGGGCGGAGCGCTGATGGGCGGGGCGGGTTCGCCGTTCAAAGAGTAACAATGCGGCCTCGTCGGGCGCGATGGAGTGCGCGGCGCAGGGAGCTCATTGTGCGACTTGCGTGCGTTAAGTAATGCAGTGTGCTTAGGGGTTGGAGATTGGGGGCGGGCGGAGCGCAGCGCAGCGCGGCGCGGCCTCCCTGGGGATGGCACACGACGCGAGGCGGAGCCCCTGCTGTGCAGCCCGCCGGCGAAGCGGAGTCGTTAAAAATTAGACCGCATTTGTATGAACACGTGATGAATAAATGAAACCTCCCTATTAACATGTCTACATCGATGACCTGTTTTTTCTAACGACTTGTTCTGAAGCCTTTTTATAAAAATTAAACAATATTGAGGTTGAATTTCATTTCTTTTAGGAATTTGCAAGGATAGATTGGAGTAAGAGTAATACAAAGCTTCAGCTATTTGTTACATTTATAAACGAAGTCAGTAAATATGTTCGTAGGGTATAATATTGTATGTACATTTTAAGAATTTTTTCGAGCTGTGATCTCAGTTTTTTAAAGGTGAAATAATTTACAGTATCTGTTCTAATGATGGTTTTCGCTATCGTGGTGTAAATATGGTAAAGGTACAATTTGCTGGTTGCCGACTGTGCAGACACTTGTCTGTACTTTTCTTCAAACAAGGTGATTTAAATGATTAAATAACAAGGAATAATATTCTTTATAAATTTTTGCAATAATCTCAAGACATTTCAACACCAATTGTTTATGAAATTGTGTAACTATTGTTTGAATTACACCTCAACAATTACTACTAAATAAACTCGTTATAAAACAGTCTGGCTGGTTTTTATGAAACAGATAACTTCTGGAGAATTAGATAAAAGATGGAGATGAAGTATTTTCAAACATGACATCCACTTCCCTATTGTTTGAATCTCTCTTCATCAGACATCCCTTTTGCCAAGGAAATGAAAAATGTCACAATATACATATACGAAAAAAAAGGAAATAGACGAATAAACATGGATGAAATGCATTTGTGAGCGCATTTCTATCTCCTTGTCTCATGAATCATATATTTGAGAAGCGCTGTATAGACGGTTTGACTCATGAAAAATGCACCGTAACCTCAAAGTATAGCCATTTCGATCCTTGCCTTCGAAACAGGTTCTTATTGGAAGGTTGAACACCATCAGTTTTTCACCTTCCAGCGGGCTCGCGGTAGCACTCTGTGCTCCCTTTGTGATTTTATTGTTCTAAAACGGAGTACGGCTATTTGACATGTCAGAGGGCTTCAGTATTCTCACTTCGCAACATTCTAAACGAAACGTGAAAACCTCCGTTCCCTTGTCTTCTCCCTATCAGTCGCAAAAAAGATTTGAAACTAAAAAATGCTGACTGCAGCACTCCGAGCTCTACCGCGCCCACTCTTGTAAGCATTTCTAGTATTGCAAAGGAATATTTTACTTACTCAGATTTGTTTACTTGTATTGTCGATTACTGTAAGCAAAATCTGAAACAGACGAAGAAAATAGGCATCTTCTTGAGTAACCGAAAACGGCATGATGAGAAACAATTGATGCTTTTCTAAAATTTAAGGACAGTAACGGTTTCATTTAATTAGTCTATTTGATAGCAATTTTCTAATTGATTTTTTATTTTTTGTATTTTGTTTTGTAAGGTTTTCTGAAACAGTGTTATTTATACTTCTATACCAAAAAATAGCTACATTTCTGTGATTTATAAAATGTATTGACATTAAAAATGCAATGAATAGTGAGTTTTTATACTTCCTTCTTCAATTAAATAATAGAAGTTTTGAGGGGAACAAAAGACTTTCCTCGAGGCAGCGTACAGCGCTCCTACGCGCCCGCTTTCAGGAGAAAAATAGGCACGCCCACCGGAAGGTTAAACCAGAAGCTTTGTTCTTTCCAACACTCTGCATCATAGGCTTTCCCACTTGCTCCCCAGTCGTGGATCAGATCGTATGTACCCCGCCTCCCACCCGCGGACCTCTGTGCCCGCCCGCCCCCACCCGAACCACCCCACCCCCGATCCTCCCTCTCTCGGGAGCGCGCCCACTTCGCACGCCCACTTCGGCCGCAAATCAAAATTTAATACCCAGCGACTTGTTTAACGGTTCAAAGTTTCCCGGCGAACGAGGGGGGGCGGCGACTACATTGAAAAACCGTGTCCGGCCTTCCTTCCGAGGGAGGACTTGGGGGCCCCGCGATAAAATTCCCCCGCCGCCGCCGATCTCTGGAACTCGCCTCCCCGTTTTGAACGGCCCGGACGCTAAGGCCGGAATCAATATTCCCGATACTCGCATAAATAGTGGGCAGCGCCGGGGCGCAGTTGGAGCGGCCTTCAGCCGGCGTATTAACTAGCAAAGTGGCTTTCATAGTCCCTGTAATGCGCGTGTACATTTCCTCCCCCGGCCCCCTGCCCGCCGCCGCCTGGGGCGCCGCTGGGCCAGGCGGCGGCGGCGGCGCCGCCGTCGCGCAGCCAACTTCGTAGCACCCTCGCGCTGTAATTCTCCGCGGTATGTCCCGCGTTCGCCTATAAAGCGCCCTGCGCCCGCCGCCCCAGCACCGATCGGCTCTGGCCGCGAGGCGGCGATGGTGGCGCCTCGGTGGGTGGCGGCGCGGGGTTGGCAAGGGTGGCGAGGGGCGGTGAGGGGACAACCGGGATGGAGACTGGGGAAGGCAGGTGGGTGGGCGTGGTCGGCGATGGCGGCGGGGAGAGGAGTGGGGAGGTGGGGACGGTGACGGCGGAGGGATGGCGCGGGTCGGCGATGACGGGGGAGCAGAGCGGGGGCGGCGGGGACGAAGTGGGGCGGCGGGGACGAAGTGGGGCGGCGGGGATGAAGTGGGGCGGCGGGGACGAAGTGGGGCGGCGGGGCAGAAGTGGGGCGGCGGGGATGAAGTGGGGCGGCGGGGGAGAAGTGGGGCGGCGGGACGAAGTGGGGCGGCGGGGACGAAGTGGGGCGGCGGGGACGAAGTGGGGCGGCGGGGACGAAGTGGGGCGGCGGGGACGAAGTGGGGCGGCGGGGGAGAAGTGGGGCGGCGGGGAGGACGAAGTGGGGCGGCGGGGAGGACGAAGTGGGGGCGGCGGGGAGGACGAAGTGGGGCGGCGGGGAGGACGAAGTGGGGCGGCGGGGAGGACGAAGTGGGGCGGCGGGGAGGACGAAGTGGGGCGGCGGGGACGAAGTGGGGCGGCGGGGCCGACGTGGGGCGGGGGGGCCAATGTGGGGCGGCGGGGAGGGCGGCCGGGCGGCGGGCGGCCGGAGGCGCGGCCCGGGGCCGCAGGTGTTCCCGGTCTCGGGGACGCGCTCCCCAGGGGGCGGCCGCTGTGTGCAAAGGGGCGCCGCGCCGGGAAGAAGGCCGGCCGCCCCCGCACTTGGCGCAAACATTGCCGTAATTAACGGCGCGACTGCGCTGGCGGCCTGCGCGGCCCGGCTCCGCTTGCTCCGCAGGCGAATGAACTTCGCGGATTGGTGCCCTGCCGGTGGCGATCGGGCTTTCCGTATAAACATCGCTTCGAGAGGGAGGCGGTGGAACATACCTCTCCGGTATAACAAGGAGAAGATCAGTACCAAAATGATGGAAAGAGGACAGTTGCAGACGTTAGCCGGTGATGCCCGTTATGAGTAATATTCAGCAAGAAATTAGTAAAATTTGCAAGAATTATTATATGGATATTTCAAAAGAAAAAACGAAGGTGATGGCATTCTGAGGGAAATAAAATCAGGTGAAAAATTGTTATTGAAAAGCAAATTCTAGAGCAAGTTCTCTCGTTCAAGTACTTAGGGCACAAAATTAGTGATGAATAGAATAAACTGAGTAGAGAAAATTGATGAAATATCAAACAATGTATAGCACTTTACACAAAATCTGAAATATAAAACAAGGCCAGAAACGAGATTGAAATTTTAAAATACAATGGTAGTTTCTACATTAGAGGAAGAATACAAAGTAATGAGATGAAGTTTACGAGAAGAACAACAGATTGTACAAGAGAACACCGAATAAGAAATGAGGAAATAAGAAGAGCTACAAGTGATTGTAGTTAATAACTAGAATACAAGGCTATGCATAAAGATGGATAGAACATATTCAGAGAATGGGTGAATAGACTTCCAAAGGCAGCTTTGTGTTGCGCACCAAAAGGAAGAAAAGATGTAGGAAGACCAAGGAAAAGATGGAGAAACACTGTGAGGAAGGAACAGGCAGTAGCGTAACTTGTGAAGTAAAGAATTTTTTTTTGGAAATAGATAATAATGTGCGTACCAGTTGCTGATAGTTTTAATTTGTCGTCAGTGAACAAAAATGTCATGACAGAGTAAAGTCAAAATGTGGTCACATATAGCCTACTTTTATTAATAAACATTTAATTAGATTTTTCACAAGATTGGCCAGATAGTGTACTAGAATAAAATACACTGCATTTGGCTACGAAATAAACGGTTCCGTTCAGACAATTAAAAAAGTACTTCTGCAATATGAGAATTTTTGCGATGGGTTACGTATCTTGTGCCCGACGATTCCACCAAACAAAACTTTTTACAATGTTTGGATCAAAACTCTCACTCAAAACTCTTAGAATACACAATTGATCAGTTTTCTCTTACAATAAACGAACTTTAGAAATGGGCGTCATTGAATACAATGTTAACAATTATATTGACTATTAATGAAAATATACGTGTAACATTGACGCTTTATGAAAAATAATAGACATTTCGGAGTAGGTAGGGATATAAAACAGAGCGACTAGGTAATTAACTTTTTCCAGGGAGAATGTAGAGAAAACAACAAAATGTTAGAATTCTAGAGAGACCGCACGGAACATGGGAAAGCGATTAAAGGCAGTAGAGCTTATGAAAATAGTTCTAAAATTAAGAGTAGGTTGACTCTAAGCAATGCAAACATAAGTATCATAAGCAAGCATGTGAAGCACCTCTCAGGTACTGTTTGTAGTTTTTCAGAACCGGTCTAAATTTAGCATGCGAGAAACAAAACTAAAGCTAAATTGCAGTTGCGGCACTCGAGATGACCTCGACCAAAGTTTCCCCGCTCCAGTTGTGAGAACAAAGCATACTGAAAAGGTTGGTTTCGTCAACTTGCCGATCAAAAGTGCAAGCTGAAAAGTGGTCTGTAACCAAAAATGACCTTTAGTGATTGTCGGAAGAACATTATAATTAAACGAGACGGAAATACATCTCAAGGTTAGTTTTAATAATAAGATTAGCTGAATTATCAAAGCCCATTATATTTGTATTTAATGAAAATTTTACAAAAGAGTTCCATTACGTTCGCTATGAAAAGAGGTAATCAGAATATGATGCTGTCGGAGATGGGTTCACTCTCAAACTGCAGTACAACAGCGTGTCGTATTCATAGCATCAGCAATGGAGGCTTTTCGTATACAAGGGTATGCAGTGGGAAATTTGTCACTCGGTGAGAAGGAAGAAGAGAATAAAGCAGAACACGTAAATGCACTAACCGTTATCAATGGATCTGCCCAGGCAGTGCACGTCACGGTTTCATTAAAATAACAAAGACTTAATTTTTGTATAGAAGATTCAATGGCTTGTCGTTAAACTAATTTGATCGATAGCTCAACTATCCCGAATTCAGATGATATAGCATGGACATGCTCAAATATGGGTGAGTTTTCAATAATATTTGAATATGTTGAAATCTGTGTGAGATACTCAGAATATTTTAAATACATTGCTAATACTTTAAATTTGCAGGTCATGATGAATAAAACCCTTAGGCGCTAATAAGAATTACACCATGTAACAAAATTTTAAGTTAATTTTGTTGTTGTTCCTGATGCAGTGTGTTTCAAAGCCTTATGTAAACGCAATTTTGCCCACGGGAAATTGTTTTTAGGGAAATGACATCGATTTCTTAATTTTAGGAAAATACATATATTGAAACAATAAATGCTCGTTTACATTTACCCATTAAACAAACAAAAGAAATTCTTAAATACAATGTTTGAAAAAATGTAAATGCAGTAAATATATATGACAAAATTGTTAAAAACATGAAATTATTTATATATCATGAACAGTGTGCTTAAAAATGTGTTGTTTTCCTAAATTTGCTCTTGTACGTTACATCACTCTCTAATCAGTCCCAGACATAATTACCAAGCATTCTCTCATTATACTGTCACTGATACCTTCTTTTAAACAAATCCTGATGGAACCTTTCGCCCTGTTCCTCTGAATATGCACCCATATGAAAAACATCAAGATGCGAGTGGAGTACATGCAACTTAAGACGCATTCTGCACCCCATTGATTTGTAGTTCTTCAACCACATCCCTGCCACCTTATACCACACCCTTTGATTGTCCACTCTTGTGGTTACCTAGGAAACCATTCACAACATCTCCGAAGCTCTTCCATGCCTTTCGTCGAACTGGAAGAAGCTTTCTTATGAATGCGCCATCGCGAAGTAAATTTTTCACTTGGGGCGCCAACAAAAAATCATCCCTTTATCTTAGCTTCTGATAGTTTGGGGAACACATTCTGGAGGTACTTCATTGCATCTAATGCCTTTACAAATTGCTTGATGACTCCAAGCTTAATACGGAAGGGAGGTAATATAGAAATAACAGTTGGAGAGGATCTGTTGGTTCTTGCCAAATTCTAGGTACACCAAATTTCATTTTTCTGTTTCTCCTCTATACCAGGCTTCGAGAGTTGATCTGCAACACCCACATTCAACATGTGGTCCCCAATTCTTTTCTTAGTCTCCCACAGGAATACCAAAGTATGAACTGTATGCTAAGCAGATTACTTTAGCATCCTTTATTCTATGCTTTACTGCTTTCGATATCAGGAAGATGCCTCACACATAAAAAACATTCTGGATTACGCTTTCAACAACGGGAATATGCCATTATTAATCAATTATGAGAATATGAAACAGATAACACACAGTTGAACCGTTTATTCATCTCATAGAAAAAGTATTCTTAGCTAAAATAATTTTAACCAATTAATTTCATATAATTGGGAATAAACAGCAAAGAAACGATTATATAAAAGTAGGAATATTCAGTGTAATTTAGTTGTGACCTAATTCATCCAAAACAAGCAAAAAATTCACTTAAACAAGCAAAAAGGGTTTTTGTTACATGGTGTTATTCATTTGACGTTTCCTGCATCATTAAGGAAAAACATTTGATATCGTAAAGAATTTATTTAAGAATCTTTGTTATATAGTTATATAATGTGTAAAAAGGATTGTTGTTCTCTACGATACTGAACGTTCGAAATGTAACGTTTATTTTATTGAATCATATGAAAGTGAAAGAAATCTGCAAAATGGATGGCTGTTTCTATTGCATCTCTGAACACTAAAAGATTCCAACTTGAATATTAAATGATGTCAAATAAAACTTCTACGAGATAAAATGGTTGAATATAAGGTAGTTTTTCATTGCTTAAGGGTAAAATTTCCACCTGTTTAATAGATTGCTTAAAATTTATATTTTTGGTTTTGAAATGGCTTAAAGGTCTTTGGTCCAGCTACATTGAATCAAGTGAAATGTTGAAATGGTTTGAAATCGTTTACTATAAGAAAAAATAATATAGATGCACTTTAATTAATACTTCACAATGCCTACAAAACATCTTTACTGATGGATTTATGATCTGTCTAGTCGCATTATGCAAAATTAGTTAACGTCACCTGTCTTCACTTCACGACCCACTTCAGCAGCCCCCTGCCCATAATCACGCTCACTTCTGAGCTGTCGATCATAAGAGACGAGAATTATTGTAATTTTAATATAATGCAATGGTTAACATAATATTTTTATTTTGATTGTCACAGAAAATACCAGAGCGTGAAAGAAAATCATAGTCCATTGGGCCAACAACAGCACATACTTTCGCGAATTATTTGTAACTTGCCGTTTTCGAAAATTTCGAGAGTTCAACGAAAATTAGACTTACGTCATTTTAAGCGTACTTTGCTCAATTCAAGGAAAAAAGTGAATACTAATATTTTTTGGCGTTTTTTGAGAAAATTTTGAAAATATTAAAGCTTTGTTTAACGCATCCCCAAAACTGAAAATACGCGTTTCAAATGTGCAGGGCTTTGCCTAGCTCGGCCAGATCGATCGAGGTATATTTATTTTGGAGAAGATCGTCTGAACGGTTTATGCGTTAGAGTTAATTACAGATGGACGGACGGACGGACGTTAATCACAGACGGATGGATGGACGGTGTTTAGGTATCATGGACCCGTAAAACTTGGATTCTGAATACATTGTGTGTTAGAGGAAGTAATTGTATTAATGTAGAAATGCGACTGGTCTACTTTTTCTAAATCAAGGCCCGGCAGTTCAAGTTTTCTGATAAAAATCTTTCCCGTGCAGCATTACAACAGTTTCTCTTTAATTTGTAAGAACTTAGTAGATGAGCAAGTAAAAATGTGATGAAAATCAAATGTGAAAACACAAGATGTTACAATGTTTTTACAAGTTCACAATTTATGGACGTGGATTAATCACTTAATGACTTTAAATCCGACTTGAGTCGATGCCCTAGCAAAACACGCCGGCGAGGCGTTCGCAACGGTCCTCTGACATCAGAAGGATTTGGGCATCGTCCGTCGAACATCAGCGCCCGCAGAGGCACCTTGCGGAGGGGAGACCAATTAGCAGGAACTCATTAGCGCTGACAGGCGCTGCGACCGGCCCAGTCCCGTCCCGTCCCCGGCGCTGCCTCTGACACTACTGTGACTATTAGCGTCCGAGCCACCGCCGCCGCCACAACCGCCATCGCTCGCCGCCGCTGCCAGCTGATTACCGCTTCGCTTCCACCAACCCCGCCGCCGTCTTTTCCATCTCTCCCTCTCCCTCGAGGGATTGGTTGATTGATTGGTTCTTGTTTCCGGGCGCGTCAAATCATTGTTTCCGGGCGCGGAAGGTCATTAGTCCCCGTAAGTTTAGTGCGTGTTTTTTCCTCAGGAGGTGGCGATGATCTTTTCCCCGCTGGATGGCGAGATCTGGCGCCGACCTACCGTCGACTAGCGGGGTTTTCCCCTCAGCCAGGTATCTCCCAGCGGGGCACCGCCCCAGCCGGGACAAGCTCTCAGCTCCCGACCGGTCTCCCGGCATGTGTGGTAGTGTAGTGCATGTTAGTGTGTGTGTGTGTAAGAGGGAGTATAGGACAAGGAAGAGGAAGGAAAAATCGCGCGCGGTCCGTTTGTTACGGTACTGCTCCGGCATTCGCCAGGTGTTTGATCGGAGAGAAAACTACCGATCAGAGCAGCCGGCCAATAGAATTCTCCTCCAGACAGCGACTGTATTCGACCTCGCTGACAAGCTAGTGTCGAAAATCCTACCGCCGTCGGGACTGGAACCTAGGGCCTCCCGGTCAGAGCGACTGCAGTGACATCAGGTTGATGCACTGAGCCATCTCTCCCGGTCCCTCGACGGATTGCGAGTAAACGTCCCTGACCGTATTCACGGGGGCTGCTTGTGCTGCTGCATGGACCCTGTGGCCGTAGGAAATCCTTGCTCGCCATCACCGCTCCTAAACCGTCAGTCAATACAATTGCACCGCTTTGAGTGAAAGGGTGTGCAGTGAGTACCTGCGGCCTTTCACAACGATTACCAGCGGTTATTACAGTCTTCACGCTTCCAAGAACATGTTATGGTGGCTTGAAATAGTCTATGGTTTCGGGGAAGGCGCGGAAAGCTTTAATATTTACCCTTTCCACTGCATCATGGAGCAACGCTGGTATACATATCGTTGATTATGTTGTTTTTTTTTCAAGTGAAATAAAATATAATTTAATATTAAATATAAAATTACTTTAATTTTTTGATTCACGAAATTCAATCAAACACTTAAGTTGGAAATAAGAATTTATTAAATAATATTCTGTATTAATCTTATTTAATTTCAATAAATAATTCTATAAAATTATTACATTAGTAAGTTACATTAATATACATAAACACAGCGTGAAACTGAAACTATGAAGAGTACTCCTTCAGGTTTTAGGAAATTACAATTTATTTTTAATACTTTTATCTCTCAGTTCGAAACATATCTCAATACTTTACAACCATTAAAAATACTGCTTTTAAAGTGATTGTCTCTTAACAACACTGAAACCTTTAGAAACGCTTTTAACATTTAGAGTCTCTACAGCTATACTGAACCACAGATAAAAATGACCGATTTTGCAATCGAACGATAAACTTGAACTGTCAATCGCACGTGCATCAGAACGCGCAACAGAACTGCAATAATTGTCCGGAGAGAGCGTTATTTAAACTGCTCACGTCCCTGCACTAGTTCGTTCATCAGCACAGCGGAGTATGTACGTAGCCCAGTCCACATCAATACATCAACAAACCATAAAGACAAATGGTGCTCCCATCACAGCGATCAGTTTGATCTTTGGACGAGGCGACGTGTCCCGAATAATCCGGCGAGGCCAGATGTTGCGAGCCGTTGGCGCGTTACGAGGGTCGTGCGCGCGCGCGCAGCTGCGGCGCGCAGATGCTGCCTCGAGGGGGCAGGGGAGAGCCCTCGATTCTGCGCAGGTTGAGCCCGGAAAGGTGGTAGCTGCTTGGAGCGGGAGCGGTGACGGAGCGGGTTCCAGAGAGATGCCAGAGGCAATTGTCGTTGCGAGGGAAACAGATCGGTACAACAGTTGCCGGGGTATCGTTGAAAGAGAAATCACGAAATTCATCTTCTCGTGAGCACTTGTGTTTCTGGGAAGGAAAGATGAGTTGAAGAGTAGTGAATACACTATGTATTAGAAAGGCAACGACAAGTGAAGGAAGATGACAGAAGGTTTGCGTGTTTGAGTGGGAGACACGCGTGTGTGAAAGATTAACAAAGAAGAGGTAGCAAGCCAACGGAACTACAGATTACAGCCAGGATGGCAGAAAATACAAGGAAAGGGGGAGGATGGAGTTACTGTGATGGCAAACTTACTAGTCGAGAAGGCAGAAAGGAGAGAGGCGAGGATGTAGAGAAGGGGAACGTGTAGGCTGGCGAGGCAAGAAGGGGAGGCTTGAGGAAGGCCGATTGGGTGCTGCGGCGGAAACCGGCGCGACGGGAGAGGCAGTGGCGGCAGGAACACCTGAAACACAACGATCGCCAGAGGGGGAGGGGAATCGGGGCTAGCGCAGGAAGCGATGTGTGCGTAGAAGGCCGAGATGGCGAAGGAAGCCGGGGAGGCAGACTGCGCGGAGAGGGAGCTCGGACGGGGATGGCGGAGAAGCGGGAGGAGAGAGGGCGGCAGAGGAGGGTCACGTGTCGGGGGCCGAGGAGCAGGCGAGGGCGGAGGGGGCGAGAGGGTGGCATGTAAGTGAGAGAGGGGTGGCAGGACGGCGGTGAGGGGCGGCGGAGACGGGTTTAGACTGCTGGGAGGGAGGGAGGCTGGGAGGGTGACGGGGGTGGCGGAAACTGGGGAGACGGGGTTGGACGGGCTGAAAAAGTGTCGGAGAGTGGCGGAAGTGGCGGGGACGGGATTAGGCAGTCTGGGAGAGTGGTGGGGGGTGGAAACGGTGAGGACAGGGTTGGAACGGTCTGGAAGCGTGGAGGGGGTCGGCGGAGGCGGCAGGGACGGGATTAGGCAGTCTGGGAGGGTGGCGGGGGGCGGAAACGGCGAGAACGGGGTTGGACGGTCTGGAAGGGTGGAGGGCGTCGGCGGAGGCGGCAGGGACGGGATTAGGCGGGCTGGTTGGGTGGCGGGGGGCGAGAGCGGCGGGGACGGCGTTAGACGGAGGGTGTTGGAAGCAGCCGAACATGGTGCGGTGCACGCAGGCGAGGAGTCGCGATGATGGCAGGGGCGGCCGCACAGCTGCGGTCGTCTACTTACTGCGCTAATTACCTTGCGTAATCCCAGGCGATGCGCCCGCCCCGGCCCAGCCCAACCCTCGCCTCGTGGATGGCGATGCACGCGCCCCCGCCGCGCAGGAAGCGAGCCTCAGATAGCGGCGGCAGAAGCAGTTAAGTCGCTTGTATATGGAGCTCTTGGATATACTAACCCCCGCTTAGGAGGAATTTTTGCGGATCGATTATCGATGGTGTCATTTAGGCAGTAATAAATGGTAGTTACTTTCTTTATTGACCTTCAATTCCCATGCCTGTTTAACCGACACACATTCAAAGAAAATGTAAGTGAAAACTTATTCTCGTTCAATCTGAATGTTTATTCAGACCGTCAGTTTAATTATACACGACTCATCGAGAAAGTCAAACATTAGTAATGAATTGTGTATTTCATTCTATAACTCTTCGTGATATTTTATGCTACTTAACGGAGTATCAATATAAGCAAAGTTTCCACGTATCATGCATGTCAATATTAGTACGTACAAAAGTACATATTGTCTGACATATTGTTCTTGTTATAATAGCCAGAGAATGCTTTGCAGGCTCTGCACACAAAACGAATGAAATGAACACGTTGCGCATTTGAACCTAAACAAGAGGTCATTACGTTCAATAGTGACATAAAGGTACAGGATTGTTGGTATGTTCATACCATTTTGTACGGAATTAGTGATACAAATACTAAAATTTCAATACTGATAACCGGCTTTCAAATGGATTTTTCAATTCTCACGTTTCGTATTGTGAATTATTGTTTGAAACACCAAGCTAATTCGGATCAACGAAACGACGTGCTGATCAGTTAACTCATACTGAAACGAACAGTATTTGCACGTGTTTACAATTACGAGATTAAGAGATATTTGCGGGAAATTTGGATTAATACCAGAGCGACTAATTTGCATCTCCACATTTCCAGCTTGTTTCCCGCCTACGTCAACATCCGCCCATCTGCATGCAGTGCATTTTGAATTGCTCATGGGGTATTCTAGAACAGAGTCGCCGTTTGCTTTCCAGTATGATCTAGGCTGGTTCAGAATAGGTGGAGGGAAAAAGAGAGAAATAAAGGAAAATATAAAAAAAAGGATGTGCGGTGTAGTTACCTCATGAGAGGTAGTTACCTCAGGAGAGCATCAACTACTGTACTTTTTTTAAAGTGGTAAATGAATCTTTCTCATTAATTCGCAAACGTCCTTCTCAATGGGTCTCGTAGCCTCAGAAATATGCTTACCATTGTTTTAAAAATTCAATTTATAAGGCAGGAGGTGTTACAATGACCTAATGTCATCAGTCACTTTACAACTATTGAAGTGTAATTCGAAAACAATGAACGCATATTTCTGATGATTGCACCATAATCAGCAAAACAAAATGTTATAAAAGGAATGTTGAGAAAAAGTTAGTGATGCGTAAAGAATTGAAATCTAATATAAAGGATTCAAAACGATAGAACGAGAGGCGAATAGTCGAAGATGAATTTTGAGAAACCAAAGTGAGGTGACAGGAATAGCGTAAGTAAAACGAGGAGAAACCCAAGTGAATGAGAACTCTCAGAGAAAAAAAAAACAACTCAGGACATTAGAACCCAGCGCGTCAAAGAAGAACTGAGCCTTAAGTACTTTGAGCTCAAGAGGATGAAATTCAGGAGACGAACTAGCTGCGGAGTAGAGTGAGCAACGAGACGTTCCAGAAGACAAGGCTGAACGAATACAGTAGAGGGCTGAAACACGAGCGGAGCCGTCGGGAGGGCAGGAACAAGGCGGAAACGGGGACACGCTAAGTTTACGTAATGAACTGGGACCTCCGCCCCCCCCTCTTTCGAATTGAGGCTCCTCGCTGCAGTACAACGGCGGCGGCGGTGGCGCTGCGGTGGCGGCGGTGGCGGGGGCGGCGGCGGCGGCGGGGGCGGCGTGCCGTTTCGGCAGCGCGCCAACGCCCTCGTCGCCCGCGGCGGTGCAGTCACTGCGTGGTCGCGCAGCGGACTCGGAAAACCGCGACCTGTGCCCAAGTCGCACTCAGAGACTTCTCACGTCTGTCATTAAATTGATTGTGGTTTGGAAATTGACATGCAGAAATGGTGATTGTGATGTGGTAAAGATAAAGGTAAATTTATTTAAAATGCAATTGGGTATAACCCGGTGGCAGCTATTTACATAAATACATTAAGAAAAACAAACTTCTATAATCTAACACCGCACTGAATATTTGTACAACTAGGACCACACTGCACTTCACTAAGACCTATAAAACACTTCCCTCTTCATTTCTCTGCTATAATCTGCTAGATACCTCACAAGAGAACACTTATGCATCTCTATATAACCTACTAATCTCCCTCATTTACTTAATAATTCACTATATTAATTTCCTAAACTGTTAAACACTTCGAGGAAAGGGTTAAAAGGTTTTGTGTGTTGTTAATATTTTTAACGAATGTTTTAACCCTCTTAGCGTCTCCCATTTTACTTTCTAGCCTTGCTTCATAACAAAAGAAATAATTGAAAATGTGCGTCGGGAAATGGCGACTTTTTGACAGAAAGTCTCTTATTGCCGAGCCCTAGTAATGAAAAAGTGAATAAATCTTGTTCCTATATGTAGCAAACTACTATCTCTAGAGGCGACTCCACACATTCGTTATGAGACGAACAGCGAGCAACCGCTCGCCGAATCTTGAGTAGTGTGGTTGGCTCGCTTGCTGTTTGCCGATTGACGAACATTCGGCGCTCGTCCTACCCGCCGCGTGTCGGTCTTTAGGACACATCAAAGGGAGCGAACATTCGCCGAACACATCAGCTGTTGGGGATCGGGTAAGCAGAAGCTCGCTGCTCGGCGAATGCCGAATGTATGGAGCCGCCTTAACACGTTGTCTAGTCAGAATCTATGTTTTTAGACCCTTTATACCGAAAAATTGATCAACAACAAAACGTGTCAGTCTGTCTATTCGTGCACCGAAACAACGCAACCAGAATGTTCCTGTCAACCAGGAGTAAGAACTTCGAAAATAAATGCAAACGAAACTGAAAACCACAAGTCCATTCTCTTGCCAGGACGTCACAAAAGCACTTAGGAAGCGCGTTCGAAATTTCGCGAGCGCCTGCATTGTGTGTGGGGGCGCGGGCTGAGCGTGGGCGACGGGGCAGCCGCAGACGGCGGTGGGCGTGCGCCGGCGGGGGCGGCGGGGCGGAGCGGGCCTATTACACAGAGGGGGCGGCCAATTCATTACCGGCGGCGCCCCCCTCCCCCACGCCTCACACAACACCGCCGCCCCCACCCTCCCGCCCGCGCCGCCATTCACCCTTTGCGTCCAAAGCGATTGAACCGTCATATTTCATAAACAACCGAAGCGCCGACCGCGGCGGTGGGCGGAGCGGGGCGAAGGAGCGCGTGCAAGGGGTGCGAGGATCGTAATATCCGCCGACGGAGGAGGCGTGAGGAGAGTAAACGAGAGAAGTGAAACACGGAGAAAAGGACGAAGACAATAGAAGAAATGCAATTTAGGAAGTGTATTGTGACGTACTGGACAACAAGAACACACACGACTGATTCTGTATATTATTTACAATATATTTACAATAATAAAATAAAAGATTATGTTACAAAATTGAATCCCTTTGGCAACCTTTCGATTCTCTTAGCCGCGAAACCCCGCGACCGTCCCTAGGCCTAGTCCAGTACCTCTGCTCGAGAGCATGAGAAAGCTACGCGAAGTGCGAGCTGTCGGACATAGAGTCCCCGTAACTTGAGAAGTTACATGGCCTGACGCCAAAACGTGCAAGGGAGATACCTCCCGTCTTTCGACTCACTAGCGTATCCCGCGAGCGCATGTCGGCGCCGCAGTAAATATCCCACGGCTCGTCCCCCACTCTACCAGCGGCGGGCGTCATACGGCTCGCTAGCCAGCCCTCTCCAGGGAGCAACCGTCATTACCTAGACTCGCGCCCGCGCGCGCCCTGTTGTCCAAGTTATTTTGGGGCCGGGATTTTCCTGCCCGGCGCGCGCCGGCGAGGCGCCGCCGCGTTCCACCCCCATCCCCCATCCGGCTTAAGACTGGGCTTTCCAAGCGAAACGGCACGCCGGAGCGTGCACTACCTCGCGACGCTACAGTATTCATTGCACTTACACGCTGCGATCGCAGCGTGGCGGCCGAAACGTTGGCACCTGTGCCTTGGACGCGGCGTCTCCCGGATAGCCAAGTAGCTACTGACTCTGGCCGCGGAAGCCCACGCTCTCACGATATTCATTCCGTTCCCGCATTACAAACCTGAAGAAGATGGCGACATGGCGGTCGAAACGTTGGCACCTCAGCCTGCGACGAGATCATCCGGACAGCACAGATCGTGGCTCTGGCCGCGGAAGCCTACGACATCAGTTAAGGAGATTCATTCTTACGCTGAATCTCAGTTGCTAAAACGAAGCACACTGAAATCTTAAACTGGCAGTGCTTATCCTGGGAATCAGAAGTGAGCTATACTTATTGCCGTACTTAAGTTTGTATTGCCGTTTTGGAAAGGTTTGTGGTAGTAAATATTAATTAAAAATAGGAAGTGTCACACAAAAAGTAATTTAATGTTCCTTTACGTAATTGCACTATTTTGCTAATGTCACGAAAATAATAAATCGATATCAAATCCATCAGAAGAAAAAACTAATGGAAATAGTTACATTAATTCATTATAATCATCAATGGATGTGTTAAATGAGTAGAATTATGAGAATGTTGATTAACAAACATTACTTTGAAAACCGTGTGAATAAATTCTATACTATGCAATGAAGTATCAAGTTTATTGTGTGCGCCCTAGAACAAGATTAAACGATACTCCAGAAGTGTTTACGTTAAAACAATTTTGGGATACTTCGCTCCACTGGAAAGGTAAGGCTAAAATAAATAACTTTAGATCAAAGGGTGCAGTCGTAGCTGGAAGGAATAGAGAAAAGCTAAAAAGGAATATCCATTAATATTCCAATTAAAAGTTGTATTCGTGCGCAGGGACGACATTATACTCTAGTGGTCGGATGTGTGAAAACATTGTTGTCACAAAAGATAACAAATTTTCTAATTTAACCAAATTCATATCATGAACCAAATGATATGATAAGACAACGTTTCTAGTTAATTATTGTCGGTAAAACTTTATAATTTGTTATTACTTTAGAATTGCTTATGGTAATAATAATAATAATAATAATAATAATAATAATAATATATTCAATATTTAAACTGTTGGTCCTGAAAAAACTTGTTTTGTCCTCGAATTATAATTAATCAGTTAAACTGAATAACGAGAAACATATATAATAAATAAACAAATGCAATAAGTAATTAAATAACTATATTAGAAAGAAAAGCATATTTTATTTTTTCAAGGAAAATTACATATATTTAATAACAGAAAGGATATTTGGCGTATCTGCAAAACTCATAATTTCCACATAATTGGAAAAAAATATGCCAGAGGAGAAGATGAACGTAGGGTAACAAGCAATGGGATTTGAACGCCCTTCCAGCGACGATGCACACGAAGAGGGAAAGCGATGGCCCCGGAGTGAGGGAAAGGGCGCCCCCTCGCTCGCCATTGGCAGCGGCGTTGGCGCGTGCAGGCCACGCTCCCTGGAGGGCGCCACTCGCCTGTGAAGGTGGCGGCGGTCGCCAGGGACGTCCTGCCTGCCTCTCGCCACCAACCCCTCACCGCCCCTCCCCCACACCCCTCACCACACTTCCCCCCACCCCTCAACACCCCTCACCTCACTTCCCCCAACCCCTCAACACCCCTCACCACACTCCTCACCACCCTCCCCCACACCCCTCACCCCCTCCCCCAACCCCTCTGCGCCCACAACGCCCCCCCATGGCACCTTACTGTCTTCAGCCCCCCATGCCCTTCCACCGCTGCCGCCCCTCCCATCACCACCACCTCTCACCGCTCCAACTACCCCCCATCGTTCTCTCTCCCTCCACCGCCCCCCTGATCCCCACCGCCCCTCCACTCCCCGCATTGCCCCACTCGCTCCTCCCCTACACTCTTCACCGCCCCTCTACACCCCTCTACACCCTTCAACACCCCTCAACACCCATCACCGCCCCCTCACCTCCTCTCACCTCCCCTCACTGCCCCACACTACCCCCAACGCCCCTCATCACTCCTTGCCGTCCCCAACGACCTGTCAGTCTCCCGCTCTCTCCCGCATCCCACCCTTACCCCCAGCCCTTCCACCGCCCCTCCCCACCCCATCTTCTCTCACCGCTCCAACTGGCCCCCCAGTCGTCCCCCACCGCCCTCCACCACCCCCATCCCACCACTCCCATGACCGCCTCCGTCCTCCGTAGACCCCCCATCACCCCACCGCCCTTCCACCGTCACCATGCCTCCCACCGCCCCTCCACCGCTCACGACGCCACAGCAACCTATGACCGGTGACACCTGCCCACCGCTGTTCCCGAAGTCCCCACCCGCGCGCTGGCGCCGTCGGTTGATTAGGTGAAAGCGCGCCCGCTGACGGCTGCAAGTGCCGGAAACGCGCATTATGCAGGCGCTTTGAGCGACGAGCGCCCGCGCGTGCAATTGCAGCGCCGCGCCGGCGGTCAAAGCAGCGGTTCGGTCGCCCACGCGCGCCAGATTTTCTCCAGAACAGTGCGCGCTGATTGCGTTCCGTGGGAATGTTGTCTTAACGACCTGTTTCCTCCCGCGCTGCGCGAGAATCACGACAATCGAACACGTGAAGCGACTTGTAAGGCCGATGTTCTCATATATGAAGTTATCTCACGCTTGTTCCTTATATTGCAGATCGTAGCAACGAGGACAGCATCTCCAGGTATTGTTGTGTTCCTGCTGAAAATAAAGCAATGACGCTGGTTGCCATGTGTTATATTGGATTGTATATGGTAGAGTGAACATGCATTTGTGTATTCATGAGAAATAAAGTCTGTTCTTCTATAGTCTAAAGTCTAATTTTCTAAAGTCTAACAGTCAATATTCTTAACATACACACGGTACATTTTTCGTGCAGATTCTCCATGTAGTCCAGACTTTACGCCTTCTATGTGAGAAAATTATGAACATGTTCGTAATTTTTCGTGTAGAAAGCATACAGTTTGACTCTAGTGCCTCTAGCGGCAGAATCTTTCACTAAGTTATCGGCCATGTCGATTTTGTCTTTAGGTGTGTCAAGGTGCGATTGTATGAAGTGACATATTGTGATAAACTACCTCTTTCCTTATCCCTGCCTTCCAATTTTTATTCTCTACGCTTCTCATGGTTAGTTAATACTAATTCAAAATCACAACCAGAACGGACGCACAGAAATACCATCAATGAAAGTACTCGGACGGCGCAATTCAGTTGTTTCCCGGTAGCCCCTCTAGCGGCGGCTTGTGGCAATTCATGCAAAAAGCGTAAAGTCTGGTATAGACCGTGTATGCACTACTTTTTGGCTTTTATACGTTCAGTTTGAGATCTTGACGTTTATATACAGAAACTGTCCGAGAATCTGCACGAAAACTGTACCGTGTATATCGGCTTTAAAAGCGAAATGTCCACTAGCTTATAAAACAGAACAGTAATAAAACATTGAATGAGTGAATGAGATAGACGACGTGTTCGTCATCAGCACAAACAATGTACAATGTATATATCACAAAATTCACATAAACTTACTAAATGTTTATTATTTCAGAGTAATATCTCATTGAACATGACCACAAAATGATTATAAAGCAAATTAATTTTTTTTGTAATTTGCGAATACTTCCACGCTCATGACTATTGAATTCATTCGACCAGAAGTTGGAATATTGTTCTCGAACATAATGAACTCGACATGAAATCGACTCACCGTCAATTGTGTTCATAAGGGTTTAAATATGGTTTTCAATATCCCCCAAAATACATGGAATCACTCTCGATTGTACTGAATACAACAATCGCTCTTTCACGCAATAAAATACCCCCTCCCCTCGCTTTCCACTCATTTACTCGGAGAACTTCATCGAAATCCGCCCTCTTTTACTACATCACAGAGTATCAATTACATCGGCGCGCATTCGACGAAATTCCATACGGGCCATGTCACGTGGTGTGGGCGGCCATGTCCGGGTCCATCGCTCCCGCTACAAAGGCAACTGCTATGACGGCGTCGACGCGACGCGACGCGACACGCGAAAATGCGAAGTGACGGGGGGCAGGGGTTGCCCGCACGTCACCACTCAGCGCTGGCGGCCACATTTTTAACATCACCCACACACGCGCCGACTTTATGACGATCTGACGAGATTGTCAACCGCGAGCGGCTCGTGGGGGATGAGGTACAGGCAGAGCGGTAGTTTGATTTATCCCAGGGTTCCCCAAAAATGGCCCCTGTGGAACCCCTGAGAAATTTAGAAACTGTTACGAAGGATCAACTGGATATGGGACATTGAAACTTCTAAATAATTAAAAATTCCAGTGCTTTCCTTTCATTAACGTCTTGAGAGTAGAGTACAGAACACGTTTTAATTGTTTATTTACAGTCATCAGAATATGTCACTAAATATTTATACCATTACAGAGATTAGAAAACGATAAAAAATTTTAACATTTCTTTCTTTTGGTGTTTTCGGGCGAAACTTGAACACTCATGAAAAAACACTCATAAAAGAAAATTGTGTATAATTTTCCAGATATTTACTTGAAATAGTGATAGTTATCGCACAACTTCAGAGTGGTTTAACCAAAAAATGTGTGAAAGGATCAGTGGGCAGATGCTTTTGGAACCCCTGTTAAAATCCTCCCCTTTCATTCGACCCCACGTCCTCATACACAGCCAGGGAAGTCTGTTGCTATCCCCACCAACAATCACAGGCCAACACGGCGCGTCCTGTTCATTCGAATATAATTCTGTGACTCGAAGAGAAATTATATGTCGCGCTTTCCATGTGTCTGCTTGTACGAGTATTTACGCTTTCGTCGGTTGTGTGGTGTCGTGTTGTGTTGTGTATGAAGAAGTTCGTGTTCATCATATTCATATTACAAGGGGGAGCTGTAAACGCGAATCGACAAAGAACAGTTGCGGCCTCACGAAAAAAATTAGGGAGAGCGGATGTTGTAAAACCGTGAATGCTACAGAAGGAAAAGAGCAAACATCGACAAGCTTTGAAGCTCATTAGCAAAGAAAAAATAATGTTATTTCAAAAATGGGTATTAAAACTGGTTTGGCAATTTCTCATTTTTGATCCCTACAAACGTTTTGTTGCGTAACTGCCTGAATTCTGGATTTCTAGTTTTGCGTACCAGTATTTAACCATCACTTCATATGCAATTTGTGGTGGGCGAAGAGCAATAGCTCCCAATGTCCTTTGAGTTATGGCTTGAGTTTAAAACATTGCTAATTCGGGAATTAGCCAGTTCATTCGCTCGTTATCCCCACAATTTTGATAAAGCTTTGTGATTGAGGATGAAAAGATCATTTTTGATATCATTTGGCCAATGTCGTCATTAGCCATTGTGTGATAGCTAAAGTAAGGCTATTATCCAAGTGTGATGTGTCTTGTTTGGTCATAGGAACTATTTTCTTACATTGACATAAAAAATGCATTGGAAATTAGACGACGCAGAGAGTCAAAGTTGTTTAGGAAATCAAGAATGCCGGAGCCTCATCGCTCCAACTTGAAGATTGTCAACTGCCAATTGTCAACGGAAGTATACTGTGAGGTTATGTTATGTTACGTGGTATTGTTGTGAGTAAACATTTACAACTGACTCAGAAGGACTCGACCGTACCCACCTTGTCTCTTGCTAGTCTTCGAAACTTCTCACGAGTAGAAGCTCTCTCATTTATATTTATCATATTTGCTGTTTCTCGTCACCGTAATTTACTTCATATAATTTAGTTGCTGTGTGTTGGCTAATGTGCACCTTATTTGGATAAAGTTCGGAGTATGTTTTAAAGCTCTATCTTCTTTGGACATGACCACCCATTGTGGGTTTTGAACATTAACCGGAAAATTCACAAAATAGCAGATTTGGACATTTTTATTAACATACACAACTTTCGGAAATCTGGCAGACACCTATTCTTTCCACATGGAGTCACCATTCTGCCTGCTGGTCCTTGATTTGATTTTAACATACAGCTTGCCTCTTATTTTATCGTTCCGTACAAGGCCAGTCCTTACACATTCTAAGATTGATTGCAAGGGCTTCATTTCAGCGGTTTATATTCATTGTTTGTATTGGTTTCTCATGGCACCCTACAGATATGGTACGGCTTTTACAGATATGTGCGGTCTGTCTCACTTTTATGAAATTGTAGACGTGATTCAAACCTGACTTTGTTTGAAATTGGTTTTATTGCAGCTCCTTTACTTTGGAACTTCGTAATCTTGAAATCTAATTTCTTCCAAGTTGTCAAGACTTAAAATAGTACCAACAAATTAAAAATTATTAAATTTCATACGGATTAAAATGGTTCAAACGTCAATCCATTTATCTGATATTTATTTTTCAAATCAGTTTCTCCAGTTACATAACTCTATTCAACAATATTAGTGTCACACATCTGTTGAAAACCGGATGACATATATACATCACACATCTAGGGGAGTATTTCTGAATGCTATTAAGGGAATACTTAATAGAATGCATGAACCAAACCTACAAGACTCGTACACGAACATTCTCATTAGCGTACCACACGTTTCTCTCGTAATAAATTATTTGTCAGAGATTTGTGGCCAAGGAAACCAATTCTTTCTGCCCAGAACCTCAGTTCACAGCCATTAGTCACTTTTCCTCTCTTAACTGTAGTCTAGAGACAAAAAATATTGGAATTGATCATCAATATGATCAATATGTATCAAATTTTGTTCCTAAAATCATCAATATGATTTCGAATTTTTGTTTCTATGATCTGTGCCTAAGGTTTTTTAATGTAACTTCGAGGAGTGATATATATAGTTTTCTAACCCCAAAATCGTAATTTCTGGATCCACCGTATCCCACGATACGTTGACGGAAGGACGGACGGACGGACGGGCGGGCGGGCGGGCGGGCGGGCAGGCAGGCCTGTGTGTCACTCGTAACTCGAAGAGATAAGTAGCGTTTGAGCTCAATCTTGGTAAACATGTCACGAGTACGATTTAGTTATACCGTTCAGGAATCATGAAGAAATATTCATTTTGTTGGGTACTTTACATGAATCGTGACATTTCCAAAACTTTTTGAAAAATGTCTGATTTTGCTGTCTTTATTTTTTACAGTGCATCTAGAAATCAGGTAGAGATCAGATTTGTATTAAAATTTCGGAAATTTTGAATATTGCGAAAATTCAGATATGCAACAAACCTCTCTTATAGGTCCAATATTAAGCCGGATATTTTTTCTCAACGCAAATTATGCCTCAATTTAAGATTTTGAAATGATGGCCTGGAAGTATACTATATAATATTAATAGTTGTGGATTGATAACATTAAGAGGAGGAAACGTGCTTTCTCACTTCTATAGGCTTTTTTGGTATACCTGTTTCCAAATTAACACTTAGTTATTCACATTTTCAAATACAAATAAGAGAATATAAATAAAACAAAAGATTTTTACAAAAATGCATATTTTTAAAATTGTGCTATTTGTTTCATTATAAAGGAATCAATTCAAATATTTAATTTCAGCTTATTTTTTAACAACTTTAGAAGATAATAATTATCTTTCGTGATAATTTGTATAGAATACATTAACTTCGTGCTATAATTAGGAAATAATCGTGACACAAATATATGCACTTATAGTAACTACGTACAATTTACACATTTTAATTATAAATCAAAAAGTGGTTACAAAATGTCGTATGTACGTGATAACAAACATTGTAAACATTTGTTCGTAAGCTTTCCGGGCTCTTGTGGTATCAACGTCACAACATGACAGAATCCGCGACGTACAATAATTTTCCAATATTTTGAAATGTTTTGCTTTTGAAATGTTTGTTGGCGCTTGCATTTATATCCGTATTTAATTAAAATTGTTTACAGAATTAATGTATCGAACTGGTTTAAAATACAGCTACTTCCTCAAAATAAACAGCTGTTTTTCGTCCCCAATGTAAATCATCATTTTTAGTGTCTATTGTATACAACGTAAAAATAGAAACCGATTTAACAATGGGAAACTTCATTTGGAATTATAGATTTATATATTTTTTTTATTAAAGAATTTCATATAGTACTTACTATATGTATTTTTGTATTTGTTATTTATAATTGTGTTGATCATCGAATCAAAGATACTCAAACTAAACCAATGTCTAAATGAAGTAGCAATGTTCCACAAAAAAATATATTTCCAATAAATTCTGATCTTTTATTCCTGCATACAAGTTTCGAGGACATTTGCCTCATCTTTAGTGCTATCAGATATATAATTACATTGGTTTGGTCATTAAGGCAAGAGGTAGAAGTATTTTTCCAATTTTTGAGTTCGAAAATGTTTCCAATTATTTTTTCTAAAATTTTCCCAATATATTTAATTTTGACCTTTTGAATACGTACAATTCCATTTTTTCAACCTGTAAAATGTTTAAGTTTTCTTTTTTATTGTGGAAGATAACTTCTAGCACCCATTTGCCTTTCCACAAGGTTTCTGCGGTGGCGCAGCCAAGTGTATTAAAAGTAAAACGAGCCACGCGCCTTGTCTGTGCAGGTGGGCTGGCTGAAAGCGGAGGATCAGACGATCCTGACGCTGCACACCAAGGTGGTGACCCACAACTCGCGAATCACCGTCTCCCACGACAACCAGCGCCTGTGGCAGCTGCACATCCGCCAGGTGAAGGAGTCGGACCGCGGGTGCTACATGTGCCAGGTGAACACGGAGATTATGAAGAAGCAAGTCGGCTGTGTCGACGTGCACGGTGAGTCCTTAGTTCTGTTTCATTTCGTAGAACGCGCTTCATTAAATGTGCATCGCTACAGCAAAAAGAGTTAGTGCTCGTTAGTTGTTTGCCGGGTTAACGTTAAAGAATTGAGTTCTATTTTTCAAGCTTGTGTTTCACGATTGTCAACTTGTGATTTCCTGGTACAACGACCAAGAAAGGAAAGCACGTAGCAGAATGCAATAAGTAAGAACCCTATATATCGATAATTCAAAGAATATTATCCAATTATCCATTAACCAAGAAGGTTTCTGCTCTTTTTGCTATCAAGTACGTAACAACTATTAGTTTTTGGAAGATGAATTATAATGCAAACATTACAAAATCTAAATCATGTCGTAAAATACGCAAATAAAATCGCATGGCAACGTGTGGATATTTTCGTGTTTTCTTTCCCAATATTCAATGTTAATTTGCTTATTTTGTCAATTCTGACATTGATATTTTAATTTCCAACTCGCGTAGCCCAACCAATTATGCTAGCTGTTGTTACGAATGTAAACACAACTTAAAGGTTTAAACCTGTTTTAAGGCACAGAAGCTCGTATTGTGTGATACTCGTAGCATCCATAATAATGATGAAATACGATTTATCTCTCCAATTACGTCATGAAAGGGTGCCTTCAGGTCAACACAAAGTTCGAAACGCTCAAGCGTAAACAATATTTTCGTTATGTATAAATTAACATTGGCATTAAACATTGGCACCTGAAAGTTTGTACTGTTTACTCAATACGGTTGCTAGCATCCGATCCGAGAACATAAAACACTTATCCCATTTATGTCAATATTGCAGTATTCATTTGTGATAGGAAAGGGAACGTCCGTTAGTCTTGCAAATTGAAACATATTTTTCATTTCCAAAAGAGAAGGAAATTCTTTATCTTGAAATTAAGTAAGACACTTATTAATAATTCGATGGGTTATCGTTCTTATTTTATGATACGAATTCGCGTTTTAGCAATAACGTACAATATTATGCTAATGCAATAGCTATTACCGTATGTATAGGGAATAACAAGCTGTAATAGCCAGTAGCTCATTCTTGTTTCTCCCATGGCAATTAAATTTCCAACACATGAATTTAGTTCATAGTGTTCGTGAGATTATTTCCTGAGGCACTAGATTATTGGTTACACGTTCGTCCTTCCTGTAATTAATCTCTGGCGGACGAATCAGCCAGTGCAGGGAACCGAAAAAGTAACCACCATCGCATTACAGGTCAGATCGCAGTTCGTTACTGGCCGCCGTCAAGCGGTAACATACAGCGGGTGTCTCAAAAACGATAAACACATCTCAAATTCAATCAAATTAATAATTTTCTCGAAGCCTTGGATTCCATGTGTGTCAGGCATTTCTAAGTGCCAACAATGTGAGAATTGCGACATAAAATTCACGTAATATGCAGAAACATGAACTCCTCGGAAGAAATAATGTAAATATTATTGCAAATATTCATGTGGTAAGTCTGACCTACCACTCGCCCATCCTCGACACCTGCTACATATTGCCCCGGCTAGCTGCGAGGTGAGACGTCGAAAAAAAATTATTTCGTTTATGGGATCTGAAGGTAGAGAATCTCGTAGGGGGAAGCTTACAGTTTGGATTACAACGTAAACATTGAATTTGGAAACTTTGGATTTATTAATTCACACTGTTACCATAATAACAACAAAAAAACTCGCTTGACATAGATTCAACTCAAATCAGATACACCCTCAGGTATGATTGCATCGTGCAGCCTTTTACCTCTATTCCGAATAATTGATAATCTCTTTATCAGTTCATATGGGGCCGCGTATACCGAATTTTCCTTATAACCAAATTATGATTTCCCATTAACAAAAACCTTAAATTTAAAAATCGCACACAATATTTTAAAATTAACGAACACTCTCAATGCAACATCAAACACAACTTGGCTACGAACAAACTACATTCAATCATATTAACACCATCTCATAAACAAGTGGTCCCAACCTAAAAATCGTTATCTACTATTTACAAATATGTTCCTCCTTTTCTTAAATTAACAGACATCATGTTTTTGGTGTTTACTCGTATTTTAATTGCCTGCGCATCAAAAATGGAGATCCACTGAATTTATTCCTATTCCAATAACACTGGTCCGCCTCAGTGTCTTACATCTTTATCGGCTTCTGCCTCCGTTAAACAGCCAAACCGATGTGATCTGGGCTGTACGGGTGACGCCGTCTCGAAGGCTGAGGTGCCGACGTTTCGACCAACATAACATATCGCGGTCTTCTTCCTCATTTCTCCTCAATCCTCAATTCTTTCAACACATTCGCAAATCCTCGCCAATCCTCATTTCTTTCAACACATTCCAAAATCCTCGCCAATCCTCATTTCTTTCGACACATTCCTCAATCGTCCCCAATCCTCAATTCTTTCAACACATTCCAAAATTCTCCACAATCCTCATTTCTTTCAACACATTCTTGATGTAGCTTTTGGCCGTTCTTCATTACGTAACAGAAGACGAATGAACGTTTGGAAATCAGGTGGCGGTCCGCAGGCAGGGGACAAAGCGATGGGCCATCAGGCGAAGTGCCTGCGGCCCCGCGGGGCGCGGAGGGCTCCAGGGCGGAAACGCGTCTCGCTCCGGCCGGAAGCCCAAGACGCGGCGCGGGCGATCCATCGGCGGCGGCGGCGACGCGTCGCGACGCTGCAGGCGGCCGCCGCGGAGCGCGCTCTTGAATTACGAGCGACGGTCTGTCGCCGGTGCGCGCCGCCAGCGCGCGCCAGATGCGACAGCGACAGTGACAAACGCGTCCCCATTGGCCGCGCTTCGGCGCTGCGACGCACCGCCGCCGCCCCCGCCTCCGCCACCCTCACCACCGCACTCACCACCGCCCTCGCTACCGCCCTCACCACCGCCCTCAGCACCGCCCTCAGCACCGCCCTCACCACCGCCCTCACCGCCGTCCTCACCACCGTCCTCACCACCGCTCTCACCACCGCCCTCACCACCGCCCTCACTACCGCCCTCACCGCCGCCCTCACCGCCGCCCTCACCGCCGCCCTCACCGCCGCCCTCACCGCCGCCCTCACCGCCGCCCTCACCGCCGCCCTCACCGCCGCCCTCACCGCCGCCCTCACCGCCGCCCTCACCACCGCCGCCGCCTTCGCCGCTGCCCTCGCCGCCCCCGCCGCCCCCACCACCCCCGCAATAATGAGGTGAGCCGCTTTCTGAACGCGCACTCTTACTGTGGAGACAGACACCGAAAGACGCTGCTCAAGTGGATAAATAAGTCAGGTGCCTTTGATGCCTTCTGGGCACAGTAATTTTTGTTACAAAAATTAGGAGTCGAATTTAATATTTAAATCTAAAAGCTCATAGGAAATCTTACTTTGTTTTTGTTATTGACTGTTTATATTTTGTTTAATAATTTTCTGTGTCTTCCGCGATTGAGTGCAACTATATGCAAGTGCTCTAATCTATCAGTGTAAACAAAAATGCTTTAGTAATTGAAATATTGGATAGGAAAATTCAAATGGTAAACGTAGAATAAAGTATGAAAAGTTATTTAAAATTATGAAAGATTTCAGAGAATGTATATTTCAAAATTACTTCCTCTACTGACTATATTATTTCACTTTCAATATTTTTTGTAATTATGTGTTTATTATTTCTGAAAGTAAAACATGGTTGTTTATTTATGAAACAATATGAACACTTTCATTCCGGGAGAATCAAGGGAAGGAGAGTATAGAGGCACAATTTTAGAGGGAAATGAATTCGAAAGTTAATTTTTTTGTAAAACAACCAAAAAACTGGATGGATTGTTTTCACAGTAAGCTCATTTAATGAATAAAAAGAAAATAAGAGCAAATTTCAAAATAAAAATAACTAAAAGATTGTGTTTCGGGAAATTCTCAAAAATATTTTTACTACTATTCACAAAGTTGTACTTAAGAATAAAACAACTTGTACTTCTGAAATATGTTTATAACTCATTTCTCTTGAAATGAGATTAAACTGTTATCGGTTTATACCCAGAAATATCCAGCAAACAGACCACTCCTATTGCGCAAACTACACACAATCTGTGCTTTCTACTTCTCATCGGATCTGAGCGTCCATAATCTCACCGGGAAACGGGTAGGTACAATATTTGGGGTGAATAACAGATTTCGAAAGGTTAGAACGTGATAGGATGTAGGTATTGAAATGGCTTAAAGGCCTTCAGCCTAGCCACGTTGTATCAAGTTATGTAATTCATATATGTAATAATTACCTATATCATGAAGAAAATTTCAGCAAATGTTCCCCTCGTAAGAAAAAGCATGAAATTGTGGTCGCGTTTTCCTCCAGTTAAATAGAGCTTTATATTGATATCCTAAGTAAATTAACTTGCAAAAATATGATAAACCACCATGCTGTATGGAATTCTCAATGTCGTTGTTTAAGGAAGGCTTGTGGGATATAAAAATCAAGTCCCTCCCCTAGTAAGAAACAGCATGAAATTGTTGTCGCATTTTCCTCCAGTTAGATAGAGCTTTATATTGATATCCTAACTAAATTAATTTGCACAAATATGATAAACCACCATGCTGTATGGAATTCTCAATGTCGTTGTTTAAGGAAGGCTTGTGGGATATAAAAATCAAGTCCCTCCCCTAGTAAGAAACAGCATGAAATTGTTGTCGCATTTTCCTCCAGTTAGATAGAGCTTTATATTGATATCCTAAGTAAATTAACTTGCAAAAATATGATAAACCACCATGCTGTATGGAATTCTCAATGTCGTTGTTTAAGGAAGGCTTGTGGGATATAAAAATCAAGTCCCTCCCCTAGTAAGAAACAGCTTGAAATTGTTGTCGCATTTTCCTCCAGTTAGATAGAGCTTTATATTGATATCCTAAGTAAATTAACTTGCAAAAATATGATAAACCACCATGCTGTATGGAATTCTCAATGTCGTTGTTTAAGGAAGGCTTGTGGGATATAAAAATCAAGTCCCTCCCCTAGTAAGAAACAGCATGAAATTGTTGTCGCATTTTCCTCCAGTTAGATAAGAGCTTTATATTGATATCCTAAGTAAATTAACTCGCAAAAATATGATAAACCACCTTGCTGTATGGAATTCTCAATGTCGTTGTTTAAGGAAGGCTTGTGGGATATAAAAATCAAGTCCCTCCCCTAGTAAGAAACAGCTTGAAATTGTTGTCGCATTTTTCTCCAGTTAGATAGAGCTTTATATTGATATCCTAAGTAAATTAACTCGCAAAAATATGATAAACCACCTTGCTGTATGGAATTCTCAATGTCGTTGTTTAAGGAAGGCTTGTGGGATATAAAAATCAAGTCCCTCCCCTAGTAAGAAACAGCATGAAATTGTGGTCGCGTTTTCCTCCAGTTAGATAGAGCTTTATATTGATATCCTAAGTAAATTAACTTGCACAAATATGATAAACCACCTTGCTGTATGGAATTCTCAATGTCGTTGTTTAAGGAAGGCTTGTGGGATATAAAAATCAAGTCCCTCCCCTAGTAAGAAACAGCTTGAAATTGTTGTCGCATTTTCCTCCAGTTAGATAGAGCTTTATATTGATATCCTATGTATCTCACTTGAACGGCAAAGTTGGTAATACCTCCGTTTTGCCGGAAACAAACGCCGGCGATCCGGGGCCGTGCATTCCAGCGGCAGACGAGCGGCAGCGAGGCTCCCCACGCGAGCCTGCGAGTGGGCCTGGGGGAGGGGAGGGGGGCGCAGGTGAGTGTAGGGAAAGCCTTCCGTTCCACGACTACTTTGCGCGCGCGGCCGAGAAGCGGAGGCGCCGCGCTCATAGCGTCGATCGCTGACAAGTGCTACTTCCACAAGTGGATTCCGCGCAAACTCGAAATTAGTTTTGTTCCCGTTAACTCGTTAACCGCACTCGATAACTCGATTTTTGTTTCCCTCAACTCGGGACTGACCGCGTGGCCGGCGCACGGGATGGAATGGCGGTGGCGGAGGCGGCGGTGGTGGTGGTGGTGGCAGAGGCGGAGGTGGTGGCAGTGAAGGCAGTGGGCGTGTGGAGGCGTAGAAGGGGCGATGTCAGTGGAGGCAGTGTGGGTGGGGAGACGTAGGGGCGGTGGCAGTGAAGGGAGTGGAGTGCGAAGGCGTAGGAGGAATGATGGCAGTGAAGGTAGTGGGGGTGGGGAGGCGTAGGACGAATGATGGTAGTGAAGGCAGTGGGGGTGGGGAGGCGTTGGAGGGGCGGTGGCAGTGAAGGCAGTGAGGGTGGGGAGGCGTAGGAGGAATGATGGCAGTGGGGGCAGTGAAGGCAGTGAGGCGTAGGAGGAGCGGTGGCAGTGAAGGCAGTGAGGGTGGGGAGGCGTAGGAGGGGTGGTGGCAATGGATGAAGTGGGGATGAGGAGGCGTAAGAGGGGCGGTGCAGAAGGATGCGGTGGCGGCGGAATGGGTCGAAGGCGCGGTGTGGCGAAGGCGAGGAGGTGGTGACGGCGGCCGAACAAGCGGCGGCGGTGTCAGCGATAGAAGCGAAGATGGCGCCTGTGAATGTTGGGTGGAGGCGAGGGCGAGAGACCACAGAGAACGCGTGCGAGAGGCGTCTGGCGAAGATGCGAACGAGGCGAAATTTTCCCGGGCGCGAAGGCAGCGATGATGATGGAGTCACCGCCGTTCCAACAGCCGCCGCCGCCGCCACGGCTGTACGCATTTTCTCAACGGCGTCGTTGCCGCTCGCTCTATCTCCGCGCCGTTGTTCTCCGACAGGCGGTCTCCCCTTTCGCTGCATTTTCACGTCGCCGTCAACACCTGCTGTCGCCTCGCTATCGCCCTCCCCCTCCTCCTCCAAGCACTGACACTGTCTGCCGCCGTAGCAGGAGTTCGCGGGCCACTCTGCACCTCGTGTCCCGAGAGTGTAGCCGTCGTTCTCGTGAAGATCTCACTGCATTAGAGGTCCAGGGACATCTTTTCCCCCAGGTACGAATGTTGAGTCGTTTTTTTTTTTCAGTACATAGTGGACATCTTTAGAGGTTACTTCACGTACACATTTTTAACATCCCGTTCCTCCTATGTTTCTGACCGATATTCTCAGTACTTTCTGAACAATCGCTTCCTCTTTATCAGTTCGCTGTTCGTTTTTGCGCTTGTCTTCAGTAAACTGTTACTGCTTTTCCTTCTGTGCCTTCCTCCATCGTCTCGAAAACCGTCGTTGAAGAAGCCATTTTGCTTGACGCCCCCCCCCGTGCCCCGGTGCCACTTCTGACACCGCCGCTCGCGGCAGACGGGCTGGGCGAGGCGGCCGTGGACGGGGTAATGGGGTTATAACAGTGGGCGGCGCGCCCGGACGACCGAGTGTGTGGAGGGGGTGCCTGAGGTTGGTGCAGGCAGGCGGGAGCTGAAGCTTCGCGGCGCAGGGTTGAGAGGATGAAGCGGGAAGGCGTTTGGGGTGAGAAGGGACCGGGAGCGGGGGCGAGAGCGAGGGAGAGAGCAGGGGAGAGGTCGGTGGGGGTTGAGTGCGGGGACGAGGACGAGGGCGAGGGCGGCAGCGGTGGCAGGGCCAAGGGTGGGGGGGCGAGGGCGAGGGCAGGGGCGAGGGCGGGGGCGAGGGCGGGGGCGAGGGCGGGGGCGAGGGCGGGGGTGAGGGCGGGGGCGAGGGCGATGGCGGGGGCGAGGGCGATGGCGGGGGCGAGGGCGAGGGGGAGGGTGGGGGCGAGGGCGAGGGCGGGGGCGAGGGCGGGGGCGAGGGCGGGGGCGAGGGCGGGGGCGAGGGCGGGGGCGAGGGCGGGGGCGAGGGCGGGGGCGGGGGCGAGGGCGGGGGCGAGGGCGGGGGCGAGGGCGGGGGCGAGGGCGAGGGCAAGGGCGGGGGTGAGGGAAACGAACGAGGCGTGAGCAGCCGCGCTGCCGGAGTCTCGTCCTCTCGAGGCTGCCGGACAGGCGGTGGGCAAACACCCGTCAGGCCTCGCTCGCCAGCCTCTCCCTTCCCCTGCCGCTGTCCCGCACGCGCCCCGGGCGATCGCCGCCGCCGCCGCCGCCGCCGGCCTCTGACAGGCCATCGAGGCCCAGGCGCCGGAAGCGAGAATGAGGGACTGCTGCAGGAGCGGGGACGACGTCGGCGAGGGACGAGCGGCGATTGCTCCGACACGGTTGACACAGGCAGAAGAGGGCAGAGGTAGCAATGAGTGACAAATTTGTAGGTGTCACAACGGAAGCCACCTTAAACGAGTTACAAAAAGAAGAGAACAAATTTATAAACCAGAGAGTGGGCAGTTTTTTAAAATGTGAATGCTAAAAAATGTGAAAAGATATTATATGTTTGAAAGGTATTATTAAAATAAAAAAAAAGAAGTGCAGATGAAAAGAAATTGATATTATAAATATCTATTGCACTTAACGTTCTAAGGTTACTTCTTGATACTTCATTTTGGCATTGATGAATTAATCCTTCGTTATCATTGTAATGTGTCATATTTAATAATGTCTTTTCACATATCGTATTCATTTAAACATGTATCTTTACATTAATTCACAAAATAAATTAACAATTATTTGTTTTCCCTCGGGTCATATTTATGACATATTTATATCAATTTTATGACAACATGCGTCTCACAGAATACTCCATTGAAGAAAAATCGGTAGTAATAAGTAAATCAAGTAAAAATACGAAATAAAAAATTGTAGGGAATAAAATGTAGAACTAGTCGAATTATTAATATATTTACTGTCGAAGACTAGGCGAATCTGTTAACAAAAAGACATCATTAAATGTTACATAGCCCCCCTTCCCCAGAAACAGTAACTGATGAGTGATATCCAGATCGCTAAAGAAAGCAGAAGGGAAAATAATATAACAGAAGAAGTACGTTAAACAGGCAGAACATACGGTATCACGCGAAAAATATGAATGAAGATATTATTTAAATCAGAATGAAACTGTAAGATAAATTTCAATTTTAAGACTTTAATGTCCTGGGTGAAAAATAGAATACTTCACAGCAAGGAGAATCTCTGCTCCCTTAACCCATTTTACAATTAAAATATTGGAAAATTTACAGCTACCCAGAAAAGTCTCCAAAGTACTGAAAAGTCTAAAGAAGAAAGCTCCCAGAGCTGCAACGAGTGAGAGTCGCACAGGAGGTGTCGCGGTGACAGGAACAGAGGCGCCAAAGCAACGCAAGCGGCCGGAACGAGAAGGCAGCGGCACAGGGAGGGAGGGCGGGAACTGGACGACGACATCCGCAGATGCGACGCAGGAAAGGAGAGAACGGAAGGGGGAGTTTGGAGGCAATGGAAAAGCCGCCTTATTCCGCCTGCCCTCCGCCACCGTCATCTCCGTTCCGTTCGCCAGAAAAGCTGTCGTCACCGGGAAAAGTGTCTCAGGGCACCACGTGATGTCACTGCAGGGCCTCTCCCCGGGAGGTTCCGCTCCTGTCGGCGGCAGGATTTGCGACACTAGCTTGGCAGCTAGGCCGAATTCTGTCGTTCTCTGGAGGAGTAACTCTAGGGGTCGACTGCTAGGAGAAATACCTGCTAGTCGACGGTAGTTCGGCGCCGGATCTCGCCATCCAGTGGGAAAAAAATCACAGCAGTCTCCCGTGGGAAACACGCACTACACTTACGGGACTGATGACATCTCTAATAGACGAGCCCGGAATCACGAACAATCAATCAATCATCACAGTCTCCCACACCATCATTGCCATCTTTTCCGTCCCTTTTTCTATTGCCGCCTCTGCCACTGCCATCTCCGCTCCGGCCCTTCTGCCACATCGTCCTCCCCCGCCGCCGTCGCTGTCGCCGCCGCCGCGGCCCACGCGTCGTGGCGACCGCGTCGTATCGACAGGCGCCACTGCATTGGGTCCCCGCTTCTCCCCGCCCCCGCGTCCTTCTTTGCCGGGCGCCGCGCTCCGCTTACAAGTAGCTCAAGTGTTATCGCTTCCTCGATTTCGTGTTATTGTGTGCAAACAGCGACTCTTTCCTTTTCTAATTTCTACCCTTCGGCACACCTGCTGCCTGTGTGTTGCACAGCTTCCGATTGTCCGAAATGTTAAGAATGAAAAGAAATCTCTAACAAGAAGAAGCGTATTTGGAGTTTCCTTCTCCTTTTTGTCGGGAAGAAATGCAGAGTAAATTAGATAATAATTCTTTTAATATAAATGTTTTGTCTTTATAAGTGCTAACAAAATTTGAAATTTTCCTTAAATTATCTAATAATTTTATTATCGTCAATTAAAATAAATTATTTCAATGTAACTATAAAGTTAATGGTCTTGTATTAACCATTGACCATTTATTGAACCACATATTTTACCACTTATGACCATTTATTGAACCACATATTTTACCACTTATGACCATTTATTGAAGATAAATGACTTTTTGTTCACTAGTATCATTAATTGTTTTATTGAATTCTCATCTTATCAACAAAGAAACTTCACTGTCACACTGGTTTGGCATGAACAACATATACAGCCGATTAATTCGGTGACAGTTCCATGCATGTCAAACTGACGTTTAATTTTCACTCGAGCTGAAATACGCTCGTAAGAATTTTGTTTATGTTTGTTATTCATTTGCCACTTTTGGTATCGCAACGTATTTAAAATTTTGCTCTTTTTATTTTCACAGTTAGTGGCATTCTAGCACACGTAGAGACGAGGCGCTCGGCGTGACTATCGAATGAACGGATCGCGGCCACCCCACCAATTTATGCCATACATTCCGGTATCCGACCAAGGTTACGTCAATGATTATGCATTGATTTATAACACAATGTACATGCAAAATAGAAACAGGATTACAACGACGTAATTTAGAGCCGCATAGGAAACGCTACCGCAAGTCGCGGGGTCGTGCGCAGAACTTCCCTCGGACAACATCTCGCGGTGCAGAGCGGAATTATTATTTATTCATCGGCGCAATTAGTGATATTACGCAGTAATGGCGTAAATAACGCCTGATGCCTGGAAAGCCCTCGGACCCCCAGAGCGAGGACCCTATCGCGCGGAACAATAATTATGTCCTTGCGTTAAATTCGTTCATTAGGGCGTTCCCGCCGTTCGATTGGGCTGGCTGGCCGAAGCACCGATGTTAATTCGAATGAACACAAGGATGAGCAAACCGGTCGCCTGTGGCTATTCCACTGAAAGAGTGTGAGCGAAATTGCGTGAGAAATTATTGTAAAATATACATGTTCTCTTGTTAATTATGCTGAAAATCAAGATTTAAAATAAATGAATATTTATGAATCGGCTTCGGAAAGTATTTAAAATAAGCATTACAAACCGATATTTTATTGTTTATTTCTGGGCATGGTGAACTGCAGCCGATTTTAATGTTTTACCTATAGACCCTGCCTTTGTTTCTCAAATTTCTGCTTTTTAGTTGTCACATGATAATTTATGCTATTATAGTAACATCGGCAGCCCCTATTATAACATCAGATATAATAATGAGACATTGCTGCAGGAAATATTAGTAGATTGAATATAATAAAGGGACATTTTCTACTCTGAGAGTCTGAGGAACAGCACACAGAGATGAGTAAGATAAATATTATTATTTTCACTAATAGAACTATTTTGGAACTCCAAGATGTTCCTCATTTATTTGCATCTTAATGATACATACGCGGACTTTCTGGAATCAGATACTAAAATTCAAGATTCGAATAATTGCATAAAGTCTCATTCTGACATGCAGTTGAACAATATTCAAACAACCATCACATAAATATTTCCAACACTCTAGTACTTCAATACATACAAATATCGCAGGACGTTGTCTTACGATGCAATGAACGGCCTTCTGCGAAAAAGAACACTTGAAAAATCCGGAAATTAAATGTGTATTTATATGTTCTTGCTTACTCTTTTCTCATTAATACATATGATTCAATTATCCTAAATGGCCTTTTATTACTAAATTATTATTTCATATTCTCTTTATCTGCATATTAATAAAACACTTAAAATAAGCGTTTACGTATATTACAGAAACTCAAATCTATTTCATCAGTTCTATTTTCAATAATTTGTAATGTTTATGAAAGTGACAAGACATCGAGAAAATGACCACGCAATAATATCAAACATCTTTCCATACTATGGTTTCATAGACGTCGCCTAGTTTTTCAGAGTGTAACAAAACTCGATGGCTAAAGTTCAGGAATGGATGCTTCTTGCAGATAGAAGATATAAAGTTCAGTATCATGTGAGTCACCAAAGAATAATAACACATTGAAACAAACTTTTATTAATGCGAAATACCTGAACATTTATTTTGGTGCAGACTTGATCGCTGGGGGTAAAATGCGCTTCTATGTTTACGTGAGAAGTCATGTTGCAAATGAAATTGACTAGCTCTACTCACGCGAACATTCCGCACTGGGAAAATTATTGTTTGGAAAGTGAAAATAGTTTGTTAATGGAACTGAACTTTGAATGACAAGCTCCGTAACAGCGCATCTCGGCTTTACAGTCTGGGTACTGTGCGTAAGTGAACATTATAAAATTGCTAAGCATTTGGATTGAATGGCTCAGATAATTAAATATTCACTTTATTTTTTGCAAGATATTACTTCTGCCTCTATTCCTTCAATTTGAAGCATTATTTACACTTGTTGAGTTAGTAAAACTACGCTATTAGAACCCATGCGATTGCATCACACACTAGGAAGATCTGCAGAAATGTTACAACAGTGTTTACTGCTTATCCATGAATACACATGCTTCGTATTTACCAAGATACACACATGTATATGGATATTGTTTTGGACCATAACAGCTAAACATGCTATCAACCGTACCGTATTGTAATGACTGAATTTTTTAATTTCATCACTGGCATTTTGTTTATAAAGGGACGTGTCAGACGCCTAAGTGATATAATTGAGAATAAGATGTATATTGAACATATATAAATCCAAGAAAAAAAGGTTTGTCCTGTATTAGGTAACAGACAGAAGGTTGTAGGAGAACGTAAATAAGACAGAGTACAATTCTTTCTTGTGTATAACTAAAGATTGTACAATTCTAATGTGTAAGAGAATGAAATGAATGAAATAAAGAATACAAATGTTTGATATATACAATTCAGATTGTAATGGGGTTATGTATTTTTTTCTTGTGTCTTCTTGTAGTAGAAAACTAAAGTGCCAGAGTTGTACATTTTAATTTGTTGAACAAGTTTCCGAACACACAATGGTCTCTAACAACTATATTATTCATGTGCGATCATTTCTTGGACAAATCCTTTAGCGATGAGTCTCCAAAAGTTATAAAGTGAGAGCTTTAATCTCTTTGTTTGACACCAATATTGTGGTATCTCACCCTCTTTGATGTTTTCTGTAAATATTACAAGAATTATACATAAGATACAACATTGAACACTTACAAATGATGGTAACAAACAGTCGTTTTTACGATCACACAACGCGATGTTCTCTAAGCAATACAAACTGCTCTTCCATTACCGGGAACTTACCAAGTTGCGCATGACGCCATCTTTCGTTTCCATTCTAGCCGCGCATGTCAAACGACGCAAATTTCGTAGCTTTTTATTAATAAAGGAAAACTTCGTTCTATTGAATATACTATTTTTTAATTTTCGTTTTCACTTGTTTAAAACCGTTAATTGTGAGACGAATAGGAAAGACATAAAATCGCTCTCTTTAGAGCTTTAATATATATGATGAATATCGATTATGTACAAGTCAATTAAAAAAACAGTTTTCATTAAAACATACTTACAAGATTCGTGAATTTTATTTATTCGTCTGAAAAAGTTAAATAATAGTTTTTTGTAAGTAAATTATTTTGTGAATGGGCAATAAAACACATACATTAGTAGCATTTTCACACAAAAATACCAAAAACTAACAATTTCATGTATTAGAAGTTCCTGAAAAGGCAATTTAGTGTTGCTTCGACGTGCTGATGGTGAGAGAATGACAAGAGATTTGCTTGCCGGGGTTTGTGTCGAAGGTTTGTTATAAATGTTACAAAATCGACATCTTTCTTTGGCGCATTAAAGAAATGCGTATCTCAATACCTCATAGAACCCGCAAATGCTATCCCGCAGTCTCAAGACATTTCTAATACTTGTAGGTTTCTTTCTCGTGTTTTCATGATGTTCATTCTCCTTTAAAGTACACACAGGAATGTCTAGCATGAACACATTACATCCACGCATGGTTTGACAGATGGCATGGTTATGAAAGCGCATCACAGGAAGGATATGCAACACGCAGATTGCCGAAAAAAATGAAGTTCTTCACCGCTTCTGAGAAAACGTTAATTTTGCAAGTCCACATAACCAAACGCCGAGGGACGCATAAAGGCTTTGCTGTATGCGACTACTATGCAGACTCCGTGCACACTTTGTGGCAGCCTGTCAGACATTACACATTACGCAAGGCGTTTTTAAACATGTTTAGCACTTAATGTCAAGATTAGCAGACGACGAAGTAACTTCATACATTTCTTATGATACTTGAACACAGCACTCAAACTAGTAAGTTTAATCACTTTATAATTTCTTTTTTCGGATCCACGTTTTAATGTTTTTTTTCTCTCTCGAATACTTTTTGAACTTTCGCCGTCGAGTTTTGTTTCGCCCCTTTTCCTCAGTTCAGTTTCATCACGCCACATTGGCGTGCACTTGTTTTTTTGCGGAATTATGTCCGTGAACCTTTCTGCTCTGAAACTCCTATTCGGACGTGCAAATAATTCCCATGGTTTTTTTTAAAGCGATGTAAAGGTTCTACGATTGTTGACTAATTTAGGTGGATCTTAAAATGTATAACGTAGCTCTCTGTGTGTAGCTCCGAAGTTATTTATAACTTCTCGCGTGTTCACCACTTCGGCATTCACACTGCGGCACTCACACTGCGGCACTCACACTTCGCCACTCACAATTCGTCACTCACACTTAGGTACGTTCGACATCCCACTTTTCCACGGAGACGTCCACCCATAGCCAGAATATTATAGATTCGTTGACCTTACATACTCAAAAAGCAACCACATAAATGCTTTGCAACCTAATTAGTACGTTCATTTTCTCAGCTATGCGCTCTGAGGCCATATTTGCGTCATGAATCATGCGATGGCGGGCAATTTGAATTGTTAAAATTATGTAATTTAATTCTGGTGTGGATTAAAGTTACTTCACTGATTAAGATTGCGGCCACAATACAACTTATTTGATTTGGAAAAGAAATATTAAAGATAAAGGTTATTCAGTGTCATTTTATGTTAGTATTATATTAATTCATTAAAACCTTAGGAAATGACACATGAAGTTTTGTATTACAAGAATGATTATTAGTCGAAAAATGGAAGCAGGTGGAATTAGAGTCGGAAAATGGAGGCAGGCTAACTCGGGATATTAACAAGAAATTTTGTTGTTATGATTATACTAAAGAATTGTTATGATTATACAAATGAAAATATAATTGTTAAATTATTAACAATAGTAAATAACTACTTGTAAAACCAAAATAAATCAGGAATTATCAATGACGTAGACATTTTTGAGTCAAATTCACTGATTTCACACGAACAGGAAGTTTCATGTTTAAAGATGTCTATTGTACTAAAATATATGTGCAATAGAACAGCTAGTTGTTATGTCTATACAGAGAGTGTACACCCGTATTTGCAAATCTGAGAGAATCGGCGAGTATGTGATCACGAACAGTGCTTTAGGTCTAGACCTCGCGAGCGACGTGGACTAGTTCCGAGCGGACACAAAGGTCCTGCGAAGACTCGATTCCGCCGAATGGTGCGAGGTCCGCCCACGGCCCTCGTCGCGGAGGCCACGCACTAGTGCCGCGCGGAGCGCCAGCGCCGCCGCGAGATGGACTGCGCAGTGTCCACAAAGCTGATTGAGCAGTCGGGGACGAGGCGGAGATGAAGCACAAAAGCTGCGAGCGAGCGCAGCGCCCGGACGGACGGACTTCCTTAAACACGCCGGCGCCCGCGCGGCGCAAAAGCATTCCGGGCGGAATGACCGAACGCGGTTTGGGCGGGGAGGGGTGAGGGAAGCCACCCGGGGGTGGGTGAGGGAGGGGGAGGGACAGCGAGGAGGTGAAGAAGAGGGAGGGTCGGGTTGGCGAGGGGGCGAGGGAGGGAGTGGGGAGGCGAGAGGGTGAGGGAGGGGGCAGGGCAGCGAGAGGGTGCGGGAGGGGGCGGGGCGGCGAGAGGGTGAAGGAGGGAGCAGGGCGGCGAGGGTGAGTGAGGTGGCGGGGGTGGCAAGGGGAGAAGGAGGGGGCGAGGCACCGAATGGGAGGAGGGGACAGGGTGGCGAGGGGAGAGGGAGGGGGCAGGGCGGTGAGGGTGAGGGAGGGGGCGGGTTGGCGAGGCGGTGGATGAGGGAGGGGCGGGGCGGCGAGGGAGGAGACGAGGGAGGGGGCGGGGCTCCTCGGCCGCATGGGCGAGTGGGCGGGTGCGGGGGTGGCGCGTATTTCACGGCGCCGCAGCTGTGCGTTAACAGCAGTTTGCGGCGGCGGCGCCGGAGCTCTGAGCGCGAATTCATTCTGCGCGTTTCCCTTTAAGCCCCCGGGCCTCGCCGCCGCCGCCGCCGCCGCCGCCGCCGCCGCCGCCGCCGCCGCCGGGCTGCCTCTCGCCTGCTGCTTATAATCGCCGCCACGCGACGCCCATTTTGTCCCAACTCTGTTTCGTCTTCATTCTCGCTTGACGTACGTACTGGTCGGTCGATTTTGCTGCCAGTGCAGCTCCAGAGAATACGCCGAAAAGCAGTAATACAGTTATCAAGGGATGTCCCTGTATGCATTTGTGGAATAAAATGTGTGATGTGATATCAATACGTCGAAATGTTAAAAAAAACAGTGACGCAAAATCTCTATAACTTTGATTTCTCGTGTATTTGGTCACTTTGATGTTTAGTTAATAGTTAAAGAGTCCCCTTTTCATGCTTATAAGGCTGATTATTAAACATTTGGTTAAGTGATAATAGGAGACAGAAAACACGCATTATAATAAAGTAAATAGAGCACCCCTCGAAAACGTGTGTGGAAAAATACACTCGTGCGTTACAGAATCAGACTGAATAATGGAACATGGCCCTATCTACGAGTATAATGACACAACTTTTAAATGAGTTTTACAAAGCCTATTTTGCATGTTGCGAACAGAGCAAATACATCCCAAGTTATAAAACTTTAATCAATGTACATTCTTTCAAATACCATGAAAAAAGTGATTTATTAAATTGCCATTATATGAATATGATATAATTAGGACTGGACATAACCGAACATGAATATAATATACCATGAACATCGCCCAGATATGATCGAATCTCAAACGAAAAATTCGTTCCATAGGCCTAAATAGTCTTCGTTAACACATAAAGAACATATTAGATCAGGATCTACCGTTCTGTTTATTTGCCACGTCACACGTACCCCGCTTCCTTTTTCCTTGTAACGCGAAGTGCATCTTCTCACCGTACGCAAAGTAGTCCGCGAGAGAAGGTAGGGAGACCAACTGGAGGTTGCATCGCCTCGGTGGTCGTTAAGGGGCTCGTCTTTAAGCCTGTCTTACACTTTTAATTACCCGACGGCAGCAGCGCGCGGCTGCCTGCAGCGGAGGCGACGCCGCGGCGAAGGCGGAGGCGGGGACAAAGACGGTGAAGCGGCGCGGCGGGCGCGGGGGCGGAGGCAATTAAGAAGGCCGCTCCAGACAGATTCCGCCCACGCCGCCACCGCCACCGTCGCTTCAGCGACGGCTAGCGACACACCGCCGCGCCGCCTCGCGCCCCGCCTCTCTCCCCGCCTCTCCCCGCCCTCCCCGCCTCTCTCCCCACCCTCTCCCTGCCTCTCTCCCCGCCTCTGTCCCCACCCTCTTCCCGCCTCGCGCCCCGCCTCGCGTCCCGCCTCTCCCCCCGCCTCTCTCCCCGCCTCTCTCCCCGCCTCTCTCCCCGCCTCTCTCCCCGCCTCTCTCCCCGCCTCTCTCCCCGCCTCTCTCCCCGCCTCTCTCCCCGCCTCTCTCCCCGCCTCTCTCCCCGCCTCGCGCCCCGCATCGCGCCCCGCCTCGCGCCCCGCCTCGCACCTCGCCTCCCTCCCCGCCTATCTCCCCGCCTCTCTCCCCGCCTCTCCCCTCGCCTCTCTCCCCGCCTCGCGCCCCGCCTCCCGCACCACAGTGCCTCGCACACGGCGCTCGGAGAAACCTCAAGGATACGATCATCATCAGGGCTCCGATTCTGATGACTGTACCTTTTTTAAAATGACCTATAAACTGACTTGAAAATTAGAGGGAAATCACTTAAAAATAAGGGGATAAAGATCTATTTTTTTAATACACAAAAATGTGTGTGAAAATGTGTATTTACTCAATGAATTTTACAATTGAAAAAAAAAATTATATAAATTCATGTTTAATACTAAGTCTTTATTTTAGGAGGAGATGCAGTCTGTAGCTCCGATCTTCCAACCGTCAGTTTTCAGAGGTCGAGCAGGTTACCGATGATTCGTGTAATTTTTAAAGTTTAAAACACAGTCCACTTTGAGAAGTGAATTTTGTCATGAAATGATGATACGATAAAACATTTGTTTTGGTAAGTCATTCTAAATTCATGAAACATTCACTAAGAACAAACACGAAAAGGAAACAAAATGCGTATAAAATGAAAAAAATGAAGCAAACTTCCAAAAAATTACAAAAAATGGCCTAATTACAATACATTGCTATCATCTATATGTCGTAGTAAACATTGATTTGCAAGTTAGCTACGTCTGGAAAGCACCAATGATGTCATCAGCATCCGATCCGTGATCATCACGACGCACTTATGCAAAGAAATGGAAAAAAGGAAACAAAGTAAAAGTAATACTTGATTTTCTCGTCTGGTTGGATTGTTTTTCTGGTTACTGGGTTGGTTGAATTCAGTGTATTATAATTTCAAAGTACATTATATTTTTAATACACTTTCTACTAGTTGTGACTCATCAATCTAGGATATTCATTTGGTGGATCTATTATCTTTCTGTGTAGGAACAACACTAGCGGTGCAATTTCAAGTATTAAATACATTGAAATCTTCATATGTGCACACTGTTGGGCGATTTAAATCTCGCGCTTGCTGTGTGGTTTATGTTAAGGCCGATGTTTTGTGTGAGTTTTACCAAGTTTTCAAATTATAATTTATTGTTAACAAAAATATAAATATATTATTTTTAATAACCATTCAATTATAATTTTGTGACTCTGCAGTTGATTTTGTTTACTTTACTATTTGTATAATCTATAGATTGGTCAGCATTGTAATGTAGGCAGAATCTTCAGAAAACTGAAAAAGCAGCGAAAAAACAATAGAGCATGACTGCGCACCTCTAGAGTCAAGTAAGGATCAGAAATTATTTTTGCTTAATACGGACGTAATTAGTTATCAACAACATAGTATTTAGAACATAGAAATACATTGAAAATGAAAAAGTTGTCTTTGTTGTTTTCGGATTTCGTGCGACGCTATTGCTCAAATTTCCTTAACCAAATATTTAGGAAGTGGATGACTCATAATATCAGAAGAGCGTTTTTGAAATCAAACATGTTAAAACACTTTCATTGTACTGAAACCGAGCTCTAAAAACCACATATTTTGGTATTGACAGACGTCAGGCGACAAGAAGAACGCTTGTCGATCCGTTTAAAATACAAATTACTGAGAGATTGATGTAATATCACAATATCAATGTATAAGGTAATGAATTTTCATATTGTAAAATGTAATCCATCTCTTGGGATTCCATCCACAAAATTCAATTCAAATAACGCAATGCAAATTCTACTTGCAAGATATAGTTGCAATTAATATTATTAAAGTTTTAAAGTTAACTTTTAATCCTATTAAATCTATTCTGCGCTACGCTGTTTACACTAACTTGATAATATACTTGCAGGTGTTGCAAGGTAAAATTAAGTTTCACTGTTGTGCGAGTGCTGTGAATTGTGTGCTGCAAAGAGGCATTAGCAGAAATAGTCCAAGGGATTGCGCGCGTGGGAGTGACGGGGACGGGGGCGGGGGCGGACACAGGGCGGAGGCCGCGGGCGGTGCTCTCGCATTCTCCGCATCGCCGCCGCGGCCGGGGGCGGCGCTGTGCGCTCACACGCCACGGAAGGATGCGCGCCGCTCCGTTGCTACCCATATGCGAGCCAGCCCCGCCGCCCCACTCCTCACGCCCCACGCACCACGCCCCACGCACCACGCCCCACGCACCACGCCCCACGCACCACGCCCCACGCACCACGCCCCACGCACCACGCCCCACGCACCACGTCCCACGTCCCACGTCCCATGTCCCATGTCCCACGTCCCACGTCCCACATCCCACGTCCCACGCCCAACGCCCAACGCCCAACTCCAACTCCCCACGCCCAACTCCAACTCCCCACGCCCAACTCCAACTCCCCACGCCCAACTCCAACTCCCCACGCCCAACTCCAACTCCCCACGCCCAACTCCAACTCCCCACGCCCAACTCCAACTCCCCACGCCCAACTCCAACTCCCCACGCCCAACTCCAACTCCTCACGCCCAACTCCAACTCCCCACGCCCAACTCCAACTCCCCACGCCCCACGCCCGACGTCCAATGCCCAACGCCCAACGCCCCATGCCCAAAGGAAACACTTATGTCTCTCCTACTGTTTCCATACGCGTTCCAACTTGCATATTCACTGCCGACTTCGTCATTTCCCGTCGCCAAATTCCTTCATTATCACAATTTGTTTCTTCCTGCTGACGCCATCTGCTGCAGCACTTCAGACTCTTCTCACTAACTACACCCGATCGTCGCACAGTCTTCCAGCACCACTGTTTGACCTACATATATTCAATAACGTACCGCCTGTGTTAATGACCGGCTCACACGGTATGCTGAGTTCCTGTATTCTCACCGACTTCTAACCTCGTGCCTTCGTGTATTTCTTCACGCTGATCGAAGAAAAGTTAACTCAGCGACAGCATTACCCTTGTTTCTGCAACGACACTGACCGGGACGTCCTGAGGCTTCAGTTCTAACGGAGGCGGACTTTTTGTAACTAGCAGGGTCGAATTCTGCCGTTGTCCGCAGGGGAATTCTAGCAGCCGCTTATTCTGATCGGTAGTTTTCCACAGGTTCTCTAATCATTACCAAGCAAATGGCGAAACTATCTAAACAAATGGGTCACGGACTGACGTCACCACCCGAGATGGAACATTCTCTTCATTAGCGGGTCTAGAGACCACAGCAGTGACGTTGACAGGAAACTTCAACAAATCCTGTCAATTAATCAAAAACGTTATTGCTGGCGCATTCCCACAGACATTACGTCACTGCAGTCACTGACATTGTCATTGCAGTGGCACATCCACTTTACTTTAAACAGCAATCTCCATCGGATTATATAACATTTCCATTCAAACTTCCAAGCCCTATCTAACTACTTACGTAGCGAACAACTTAATCCGAACATACGCTTCCCTTTAGAACACTTTATTTTCACATTGGAAAACATACGAAACTTAAACTTTTCATATACATAATAATTTAAATTTCCTTCTTTATTGTTAATAAATTCATTTATGGTCTTAGACATTGACTCTACTAAAAGCACACGAAACCAGACAGGACTTACTAAAGCAAGTTTATTTTTGTGTCACATTTCATTTTTGTGAGTCGATTGGATTTACATCAGGAGTCTTGCGATTGTATTTAGATCAGGAGAATTTCCTGACCACTGGAGCACTTGGATATTCTTCGTTTTGAAAAACATAACGGCTTTCTTCGATATTTCCGTGGTGTTATATCCGTTGAAATGGTCAGAATCAGGAACACACTGAGAACGCTACCATCACCAAATATTACAATAAACTGAGTAAACCTACTCCTACAAAAAGAAATGAACCACCAACAATGAATATTTAGATAGTGCAACAATGAGTCGATCGAATTACACAAGGCAGCTGCATATCAAAACAGTCCTACCAAATAATGAAAACATTACGACAATTCTCTCTCTTTGGATTAATTTGTTCGCTACTGTAGCTAGGTCGAATTCAGTCGCAGTTCTGGAGGAGAATTCTCTCGGCTGGCCGCTCTGATCGATAGTTTCCCGTGCTTTTTTCCAAACGATACCAGGCGAATGCCGGAGCAGTACTCTAACAAACGGGTCACGGACCGCGCGCGATCTTTCCTTCCTCGTCCTTGTCCTATCCCCACCCCTTACACGTACACCTACACTTACATGCACTACACTACCCCGCATGCCGGGAGACCGATCGTGAGCTTACAGCAGCTTGTCCCGGCTGGGGCGGTGCCCCGTTGGTGGGAAACACGTGGTTGAGGGGAAAACCCCGCTAGTCGACGGTAGGTCGGCGCCGGATCTCGCCATCCAGCGGGGAAAAGATCACCGCCACCTCCCTAGGAAAAAAACACGCACTAGGTTCAAGGGACTAATGACCTCAGTAGTTGACGCGCCCGGAATCACGAACACTCCATCTATCAATCAACTACTGTAGCTGCTTCCAACTTAGCACCATCTCCATTGTCACCGCTCTCACTGTCTCTATCGGCAACCTCCGGCCGTGTCCTCCCGCGCATTGCCCTTAGCGCTGGGTTGCGCGCGGTATTTGGGTTCCTCCGAGGTGTTATTAACGTTAGAGAGGTGGGGGGAAGTTGCGGTGGATTGCGCTAACTGGCCGAGAACGGTGGGTATTGAGCTTGGAATGTGCGGCACGTGAAATGTGTTGCAGACGTCAATTCGTTTGGGTATTTCACGGTGTACATTTATGGGATGAGCGATAGGTTTTCATACCAAAAGCATCTCTGCCGATGCTAAATCCCTAAAGTGGAAGTAATTATGTGGGTGGGGGGTGCTAAATGATGCCAACATATAAATCCACTGTGTTTGTAAGTGTGAGCAAATATATATTTCTAGGAATAATTTCATTATGTTTTATTTAGATTACAAAAGTGTGTGATGAATAAAGTTTTTAAAGAATTTATTTTAATCGAATTAATATTGCACGATAACAAATTAATAATGATGAGTTAATAAAAATAGTCATTTAAATAATCCCATCCCTATTCCGCTGATGTTAATTCCCAATTCTCCATGCAACTTTAGATTTCTCGCATAGGTAAAGTGTGTAACCGTGTCCTGTAGTAAGATATTGTGTGTGCTGTTGTAGCACCACCATTTCACTGAAATGTGAAGTTCTTGACTTAAAACGAACTGACAATAATAATGATATTCGCATTGTTTTCAAAAAATGTTTTGTTCCCTATTAATTAATTAAAACTGTATATGCTACACCAACAATACATACTTTCTCACTTTTAGGACCGGTTATGTAATATTGCAAGTTCTGCCTCACTTCAGCCATCAGTGGAGAGACTCTACGCAAATTCAAACGAAGCACCTGCGGTACATACAAGTACTTGTAACTGCAATTATTTCGATTGTTAGTGACAGTCGCCCTTTCTTGCTTCTTGCAGAAGAAACAAAGATGAAAAAATCTCAACTTTTACAATATTTGCAGCACATTATGCAGACAAGCAAGGATAATTTTACATAAAAGTTAAATATCCAGAACTGAACTCCATCAGATATATCACCCTATTAATCAAATAAGGTTACAAATATATAGTCTGTTATTATTTAAATATTACATCTGGAACACAATCGAAATGTTTATACGAACTTAATTCATTTCAAGAAAATACATCTTCACAACTTCAAAATTTAAGCATCGTCTCACTGTGCACCGTGTGAAAAATATTCCAAATACATAGTACCAAAATACGGTGCCATTACGTAATGTCCTTCTTATGCACAGATCTTCTGTATTACCTGTGACTGAATAGAACCGCCATTTACCGACGTTTGTTTACGCTGCACTGGACGGTGGCTATCACTTTGAACAAAGCTGGATTTTCTCTACTTACTTTTAAAAGATTGAATAGAACACTCAAATATTTGATTAACGTATTCTAGTGTAAGTCACGTGTTGCCTTCCTCACAGATTATAACATATCGTATTATTCGAGTTAGTCACCGTTTACGCGGAGAAACGAAATGCCCCTTTTACAATGCTAACTAAAAGCTCAGTTACCTTATATTTTTTTCAACTTAAATGGAGATTGTTACTCAGAACAAAAAGGTCGGAAAAATTACCTTCACATATTCTTTATGCTCATATTGTTTTATTCAGAAACAATAAGGAAACTTATAAATATATAAAACACTACGGGTTTTCATTTACAAAGGAGTTTGAGCCTGCTATTCAAACAAATTTTGTTATTTTTGTTTTCTTTCAATGAAAGCTAATGAGTGCTATATGAGTAATCATGCGCCTTTATTTATGGAGTTTGTAATACAAACACCAAATTTGAATAATTTCTTAAAATTAACAGAGTGAACGCTTGTCGGATCCCATTTGTTTATTATATAATTTTCAAGGCCTATTTCAATAGTTGCTCTCACCTCGATTTGAGGCGCGAATTGCAATAAATCTATCGGAAAAAGTCGTTTCGTCGGGAGTGAGAGGTTGTAGTTAGAGACGTGCCTTCCGACCTGTTCGTTACGTTAGTAAACATCTGACATATGTCCCTTTTCTAAAAAATGACAGCTACTTGTTTGCGTTCAGGTGTATGTCAGGATTTTCTGCTAAAGGAAACTACAACATCCATACGCTAATATAGTATATGTACAGAGCTTGGTAAATATAAAAAGTTTCAATTCTATTTGTAGTAACATGTTTCATTTAGTTTTTACAGTGAGTAGTGATTATATTGTTCCAGAATTTATAAACCTCTCATTCAATAAAGCCTTGGAGTACAAAAACTGAACGACATGATACAATATTTTTCAGGTTTACTATTTTCCGTATAATGCGTAAACAATTGCACTTTTTATGTAGCTTTGTTTCAGCTCTCGCTTTTGGGGCATGTACTTGCAAGAGTTCGTCACTCATATTTATTCAGGAGATTTGTTATTCTATTTAGGTTTCAAATAATTTATTTTATAATCAGTTCCTCCCTTCCACCTTCAGAATTTCATTCCCAACTCTTATCTGAGAAACAATTGCTTAAATACCCTGTCAACAAGATTCTCTTTACTGTCAGGGGAATTCACAATTTTGCCAGCTCATCTCAGCTTGTACGTCTGAGAAACTTCATTGCCTCTGAAGCAATGCTAGCTTTTCTCTCGGGAAACAAGATTCCGAAGCTAAAAGCGTGCGACGGAGGTCCAACAAGTACGCAAGAGTCGTTTTGCTGTGACTGAGCGAGAAAGGGCGTTGTCCGTGACACGCGACCTCCGCAACCCTTTGCCTTCCTCCGAGCCAAAACTTTGAGAGACCAAGTCCAGACTGCTTCGCTGGCACTACTGCAGGGAATAGTTGCGAAAGCGGCTCCATTCGTGTAGCGCGGAGTCGACTCAAGAAAGCTTGTTTTCTCTACGTACTTTTAAAACACGATTGAATAGAACACACACCCGTTTGATACTGTTAACTTATTTTAGTGTAAGCCACGCGATTCTTTCTTCACAGGGAGGGGAAACATTGGGAATAACACCCAAAATGTAATTTGGAAAATAATTCCACATCCTTTCGAAGTAGGGGTCTATTATATCCCATTGTACACACGTGTTCAAATTATTAGACTTAAGACTTGTTTTGTAAACTATTTGCATTTACTGCAGGCTTACATCCGTGTTCATACATTTATTACTTTGCGTGCTTAACAATAAGGTAATAAGCATTTCTTTCTCAATTTTATATCTTGTAACTTAAGAACATTAAAAAAATACATGTTTTAGTGTAATAATTTGAATGTGTCTTAATGCTTTAAGCTTAAATTTTATGTTGTTACATTGAAATTTTGCTTGCCTTAATCGTCATTCAAATGTTGATATTAAATATGAACCTTCTATTTCACAATTTTACTATAATTATTCGATATACGAAATGCATGTATTATCCCGATAATAAATATACAGATAAATACTAAATACCAACATTTTCGTGAAGAGTAAGTAGGCGTGTCACCTCCCATTAGATAGTAATCACGTTATCATGAATAATTTGGGGAGCACCTCCATTAACACGGTGACTTCATTCGTATTGCGTCGGTAGGTCTTCATAAATCCCCGTTAGAGAAGATATCATGGGATGCTAATGTAGAGCCTTGCTAAGAGAATATATAAAGGGAATAAAAGAGCAACGCAAAACGAGAGGGGAAATACTTAAAAGAAACGCAAAGAAGCGGGCGGAGCGGGCTGAAAGAGGGCCCGCGGACACCCTCATTTCGCAGCTGACTCAAAACTCGAGCGCCCTTTGTGGCCCCGGTCGCGCTCTGCCAGAGCGCCAGGACGTACTTTCCACGTGCACGGTGCGCAAAGCAGTGATGTCGGACGCGGCAGCGTTCAACTAACTCTCGCAGAAACAACGCGTCTTTTACGTGCAGCTGAAGCGAAAGTTGAAGAACAAAACGAAGATGCCACGCAGGGTAGTTTGCGAAGCCAACGCAACTTATTTTCCCGCCCTGTATAGAATTTGCGTTTTACTTTACAAAAATGTTGTGCAATATACAGTTGGTAACTGTCTTGTTTGTACAGTCCATAGTTTGCTCGAAAAATATTAATTTTAAGTAGAAAATTAATACTAATGAAAAAAGTAATAAAAGATAATTGAATAATTACAGTTAAATAAAATGTTTCTTTATACACCTAGACGAAACGGTCTTGAATTTGAAGTTCACCAGCACATTTACTTACTTGAAAACCTTCCTAGCTTCTACTTTTCGAGCGACTAAATGTGCTGGTGAATTAAGTACTGTACAAACAAGACTGTTACTAACTGTATGTAGTACATATATTGCAGAGTATTTTGTAAAGTAAACTCTCTTAGAACATTATTGACTGTTTGAAGGTCGAAACTACACTTGATTCACGTTGGTGTACCTGAGCAGCGGCCCCTGATCAAAAACTCAAGGTTTCAAAGGATTTTGAGTAGATTAAAAAAAGGTCAATCCAACTTGTCTCACACCTGATGTCAAATGAGCCGACGAATACGTTCCATAAATGTGGATCTGAAGTAGTTGATCCAACTATTAATACTATGCAATGATGTTCAACATCAACAGGCGACTTGGAAAGATTGTTTGACATTATAAATTCTTTTAACCATTGCGGTGCTTAATTCAATACACGCTGAACTATCGATAGTATCCACTTTTTGTTAATCAATTTAGTAAAATGAGTATAAAGTAGCAGTGTATATGTACATTATTAATCATGAATTACATTTTACAATTATAAATTTAAGTTACTAGAGACCCAGTCGGGATGTGATTATACTATATAAACCAGTGTTGTCAAGGTCGATGACACGAGCGGGAGTCCGTGGCACTAGTGCCACGACGAAATCGCTCCTCCACGCAGTTCATTTCCCCGCCACCAGAGACACCACCATCCCTATTGTAAAACTGCGGGATTACTAATAGTTCCCTTTCCCGACGCTACTTGCGCAGAGTACCTTGTAGCATGCTACGGAGCCACGACGCGTTCCACTGCCACCCGTAGAAGACCTTGACATCACTGATAAACGAAAAAACAAATTTTAATACTCCTAAATTCTTTAAAGTACCCTCTAAAAATAAGAATGTAAGTAATTATTATTAATTCTAGTATATAAATTAAAACTAGATATTAAAAAAATACTTATTGAATTGACAATGATCTCCAAACCTGATAGCACTTGACTCCCTGCAAACTCCTCTCGTAAAAACGGATATCTCAGGAGGAAAGATATGAAGTTCTTTCATGTAGCTGCCTCTCCTCCTCCTCAGGGTAAACGAGAGCGGCTAGGAAAGTGGAAGGCAAAGAAAACAGAGCATTCCGCCCCACGCAGGTAGCAGATCCACCCCCCCGTCGCGTCCCGCGGCCCCCACGTGTCCTCCGCGCGTGCGTTCGGGCGGAACAAATGCAGTGCCGGTGCAAAAACACAGCGCAGCCCCCTAGCCGCCCCCTAGCCGAGCGCCTCCGCGCGCCGCCAGGGGAAGAAAAAAAACTTAGCAAATTATCCTCGCGACTGCCGCTGACATTTTTCAATAAAATGTTTTATCTCCAATATTTATCCTGCAGCGACAAAGACGTAACGAAGAGTAAATATTTGAGGCGGAGCGGTGGGGCCGGGCAGGCGGGGAGGGAGGGAGGGGAGGTAAAGCAGGTCAAGGGAGGGAGGAGGAATTGCGACTAAGGGTGGAAGATAGTGGGAGGGGAGGGGGGAGGGGTGCGCTGCTCTAAACCGGTGGCCTGGAGGGATTTAAAAGAAAAGAAACTGAACTTTGATTTTTCCTTGCGTTTGTACAGAGCTGCAATCAGAGGAGTGGCGGTGTGGGCGAGGGTGGGGGAGTGCGGAGAGGGGAGGGGGAGGGGGGAGGCGCGAGAAGGCTCATCCGTCAGCGCGCGCGTCGTCTGCAGGCATCGACGAGGAGCCCTCCAAAGCGATTTAGGAGGCAGCGACGACGGAGGAGAGGGGGCGGAGGAAGGGAGAATCGCGCGGGGACAAGTGACGTCACACGTGCAGCCCTGGTGCCCGCCCCGCCCCGCCCCGCCCGGCCTGGAAGGGCCGCGCTTTGGCAGACCTTTGACGATCCAAATTGCTGCCGGCTAAAAGATTTGCGCGCTCTTTCGTAATTTTCTTGCCGATGAACGTACAAATATGAAACGGTTTTTGATTGGTTGCTGTTGCTAGTCAATTGACAAAAACTATTAAGTTTCTTTAGAAACAGTATTTAAAGATTTGTTATTAAGTTGAAGAAAATAAATAGAAAATATATTCTTGAAGGTAAATGAAATATTAAGAAAATATCTTAACCATGTATTTTCACGGAATATTATACTAATAGAAAACTGTGTGAATACTGTATTATATAATATAATAGTCGTCACATGTCATCCAGCAACACAAAAAGCTTAATACTTACTAAAATGGTAAATGCAAAACTCTGTATTGATATGGAGAAAATGTACAATAGAAAAATTGGTATCGATATTTTCATTATTTTTTTAAAAATAGTTACAACTTTATTATGTCGTACTCTTTAAGACATGATAATGCTCATGCTTTTTTTTTAATTCTGGCCCTCAAGAAAATGTGCGCAGATAAATCTTTTTCCCCACACGACACATACAGTTTTTACTGTTTTTTGACAAATAAATAAATAAATAGGGAGCACATATCTATGGTTTTGTCTACCTTTGTCCACTCATTCAGGGCAGAGATAAGTAAAATTTCTTGACATTTGGTTAGAGTTAGATGCTATTTAGATTAATATGTTAGTGCATATTTGTCCGATATTTCCTCTTGGTACATATCCGTGAAACTATCGGCGCATATTTTGTATATTTCGTTAAAATAGAGACTTATCTTTAAAAAGTTTTATCTTTTCATACAATATTTTGATTTGTGAGCATTCATTGACTAAAAGTAACATGTCACAGTTTGAGTTATTTTTTATTTTCTATAGATGTTAAAATACTTGTGCAAGTGAAGGATATTTCTTGGTAAACTTTTACATACAACACATACAAGGTGAATATTTACTTCAATTATTTCTCCCGCAAAGTGAGGTGGGTTACATTGCTTGCACAAAAATATATCATTTCATTCCAAGAATGTTTCTTCTGAATTTCAAGAAGAAAGATCATACGCTCATATTGAAGTGCATATTTAAGAATTTTTTGGTCATAAATACAGATTTTTAAACGCATATTTCAAGATATTTTAGGGCATTAAAATCCTCTCCCTGATTCTGATAAATGTCGATGCTAGTACTAGAAATAAATGTAAAATAAATGCTTTAATGGAATAATAATATATTTTCCTAACTTTTTAAATTTTGGTTTAGATTTGGAATATATATATATATAAATATGTATATATATATAAATATGTATATATATAAATATGTATATATATATATATATATATATATATATATATAGAGAGAGAGAGAGAGAGAGAGAGAGAGAGAGAGAGATTGATAGATAGATAGAACCCGAGGGAGGTGGCGCGGGGTCACAAGAGACCCCACGTATCTTTGAATAGCTGCAGTTGCCAAATTTTGCAAGTCACAAGCTTTATATTTGACATGCCTTTCACCACATTCTTTAGCTTTTGTCTGAAAGATTTTCAGAATTATATATGTAATAATTCATTTATAAATATGTGTGGAACTAATACAAACATCTTAAATTTCGTACTGTTCATTGGCTTTGAAGCACTTTTAATAAATTATTTGTTTTATATGAGACCATGTTAGAAAATGAAACACTGAATTTTTATAGCTTGGTCGTTGAAATATTCAGGAAAATGTAAATGGAGTCACTACATAAATTGAAACATATGTGATAATTTTGCCTATTTATTTGTTTCAATTCCTCATTTGCATGTTTGTTTATAATAGTGCATTAAGTTAAAACGACCTTATAAATGATTCATTGTTATTAAAAATAACTGATTTCGCACTTATTTCTTGCTAAATATAATTTTATAAAGAAATAATTTAAGGGGATCAGAAATGACCTTGCACCACCTCTAACGTAACTCCGGCAACCGCCACCTCTCCCGAGTTAATACTTTATCATACTAGTTAGTTTTCTATTCTCTTTAGTCTAGGGTAGCAGCTTTTCCGTTTTGCCTCGCCTACTTCCCAATGGACGTCTCTTGCCGCGTCAAGGACAATTTTCTCAAATTTTCAATTCTTTTGTTTACTGTAGGATTGAACTGAAATATGACTTTAACAGTATTACAGAAGAGTAAAACCTGGGGTCCTGGAACTGAGATATGACTTTAACAGTATTACAGAAGAACATATTTTCGTTCAAACATTTCAATTCACTTTTGAAAAAAAGTCGTTTGAGCGTTTCTGAAAACGCACAATTTTGAGCTCATTTACGGAGAAGACATTTGAATTTTCGGGAAACTACAGAATTCATCATTTGAAGCAGTTGTTCTCACAAATGCAATAACGTATAAACATTGTCGGTAATATAAATAAAAAGGTCCTGAGAGAGTTACAAAAAATTACATCGGTGTAATTTTCTAAAAAAACAAAATAATATAGCAAAATGGATTTCATGTCATCTTATACAATATTTAGCATTATCCCTACAAAACGTTTGTAGAAACTTGATGGAGTATTTGAGAAAATCTTGTTTCTAAAAGATTTTTAATATTGTCGAAATTTTACTCCAAATTACGGGAAAACAACGAAAACTTTACACTAGGACATTAATTCAAGAACTAATATTAGAACACAATGTTTATTTGCAGAAAAAATCTTCATCAATAATCTTGAATTGAAATCTTCAGTAATGTAGAAGTAGGAACACGTCGGAAAATTATCCAACTTGTGTGATTTTAGAAAATTCAGCCTTAACAGTGAACATTGGTCTTATGACATCTTCATACGTATATTTCATTCCATTTTTACAAGTTCAATAAAACATTCGGTGCAACTTTTAGAGAATTTTGAAAATGTCTCAGGGATTTTATGTAAAGTACCCTCAAAATTTAAAAAAATGTTTAGCAAAATTGCAGGACTTTGTTTGGGGCCAGATCGACTGGGCAATAATCATTTTGAAAATATCTTACGAATTATTTAGCCGCTAGTGTTTTTTTACTGACAAACAGGCGGACGGACGTATTAAAAACATTTTTTCGGTGTCGGTGACCTCAAAACGTGTATTTCTATTGAAATTTCGAAAATAATTTTCCCCAGCATTACATTAACTTCTCGACACTTGGCGTATTGCTACCTATGCACGTGAGTATACGAGATGGTAAAACTGAGTCTTCGGCCAGAATAAACGCGATCCCAGAAATCTCTACGAGGCGTATATCGTTCTTGCCGCTGTTAGAGCAGGTGGTCGACGAGAGGTCACAAGTGGCTCACACCATTAGCCCGGAAGGGCAGCTCTCTGGCGGCAAAGAAGCGAAATAGCCCCCCCCCCAAAAAAAAAAGTCTTTGCAGCTTCACCGCTTTACCCCTTTCTCTCCCACAATGCTACGTCTCAGCCTCGACCCACCCTCTCCCTTGCATCCCTCTTCAGCCTCACCTGACCTTCCTCACACTTCTTCTCGCCTCCTCGTCCATTGTGTTCTTCGCCTTTCAGACGTGACCTTTTATCCAGCTCATATCTCCCAGCCCCTCTCTGCTCCAGCAAAGCAACTCGTCGTCTCTCTCCTCTCCTTCTTTCTCTAACACCTTTCTTCCTTTCCTTCTCCTGGCATTGTGTTCTACCCACGTTCGTTGGGCCCTGTCTCATCACCGCACCAACCTCCGTTATTTGATATAAATTTGCCCCACGCGCTTTCAACGTGCTCTCTCCAACCCGTTGTCGTTAACCTTTTCACCGTCATCTTCACCATCTTCTGCAGTCTACTGCTGTTCTCGCTTCACTGACGTCTCTTGAGATTCCCCCACCTTGCCAAACCGCGATAAGAAATCCAGACCAGCTCTGGCCACCAGTTCTGGCCACCAGTTCTGGCCACCAGTTCTGGCCACCAGTTCTGGCCACCAGTTCTGGCCACCAGCTCTGGCCACCAGCTCTGGCCACCAGCTCTGGCCACCAGCTCTGGCCACCAGCTCTGGCCACCAGCTCTGGCCACCAGCTCTGGCCACCAGCTCTGGCCTCCAGCTCTGGCCACCAGCTCTGGCCACCAGCTCTGGCCACCAGCTCTGGCTACCAGCTCCGACTCTTCCTTCCCCACTTGCTACTCAACCACCTTCGCGGAGCTGCACGGAAGGCGTATTCCTGGTAGACGTGTCTGAACGGGACTCATTCGTCCAGAGACGGGGCGAGCGTGAAACATAAGCCTGTTTGACGGGTTGGATGGCTGGTTCCTTCAAAGGACACAACGCCACATAAGACCAGGCGTTCAGCCACCGCTGCCGTCCCGTCTTTTTTGGCTATCCCACAGAGGAATCTCGACCGCCCCGGCTACCGACACCAACCTCGGTCCGGCCCGCCTCACTCCCTTCATCGGTAAAGCCATCGGTCTGTACTAGCAACCACGGGAAATATGAGGGCAGGGTTTGACAAGCGCCGCAGAAAAAAGAGAATGGTTGACAGGTAAAACGTGCAATGCTGTGATTTTTAGTTTACATTTACTCGTAAAATATTAACAATATATGGTTTCATTACTAATTTTACGCACTTCAGTTAATCAATCACAAAGTCAATTACAAAGTTACCAATTACAAGGTACAAGGTTATCAATTACAAAGTAATAGCACCAATTTTTTTTTTGCAAGAAAAAATATTTAAAAATTCAATGAAGATTGAAATATGAAAACAAGTTTGTTTATATAGGTTGTTACTTATATACCATACTTACCATTTTGGCATTTTTATTAATTACAACATTATTTTACAAGGAATAACGGACGTTTGCTTTAAAATTAATCTCATACAAAATGTGATAGTGAACAATTTACATTTGAAAAGTGTACCCGGGTTATTGTAAGAAAGTCAGAGATACATAACGCGTGAACAAATCTTTACTACCAAGAGACGTAAAAATTCTCTTTGAAAGAGGACATTTTGCACGTACTTCGCTGTTTTATTTCTGGTAACAACGACAGAAAATAAGCTTTACGTACTTCAGTTTATGCGCGTGGTACAAAAGGAAGGAAATTTCTATTATCACAAAGAAACAGCTTGTTTGAGAAATAGAGCACGTAACATTGCTTATCTTCTTGCATTCAAGAGGCTCCTGTATCTTTGCAGTCTGATTTAAAAGGCGTGCCCTCGGATGGTTTCACGTGTCTCATGCATCGCGTACAACGGCCAGACGATCCTAAAACCAGAGGAATGCCCGGTAACATTGAGTACACAATAAAGTGTCTTGTTTCACGACCAGCTATGTTTCACCATCTCCGTTATTAGCGTTATCGCCCCCAAGTGGCGTCCGCTGGAAACCAGGGCGGCGCGCGGCGTAAAACAGCTCTCAAGTTTCAAGGTGCATCGCGCAGTCGTTATACTCCACGCGACTCTAACTGCGAGCGACACGATTCTCGACTTAACTTCAGCCACTTGGGCCCCCGTGGGATCGCAAGCGACGGCCTGGCGCGACGTCGGTCGCTCATAACCGTCGTCGTTGCCCGAAATGTAATGGGAGGAACGATTGATTGATTGTATTATTCGACCGGTTCTGCCATCGCTTCTAATTGTTGAAATCGATTGACAGCATATTGTATTATTATTTTCCAGTTCGTTGTTCCTTCTGTGGTGACGCTCTTGGTCAGTAGTGAAGTGAACGGACTTATGAAGCTCTAAGGATGACCTTGAAACATGAGTTATTGAAATCGTCGCTTTGTGCCGGCTCTTGTTCTGACTTCAATGCCACTAAATTGGTAAGAAAACCGACTTGCATCGACGTTGAGGCTCAAGAAAAGTTAAAACACAAATTAATTTTACATTTGCGTCTTACATTTCGTTTGGTTCATTCTTGTTATTTCCTATAATTCATCCTCGACTTAACTTCGAACATTTTCCCCCTACACTTGGACTGTTTGGAAATTTAGAAAATAGATAAAAAAACGTTCAGTAGTATCTTCGTGAATTGTTAAATTGTAACTAACGCTCTCAAAGCGCATTAGCATCCACCAAGCGGTTGGTCAGGAGATGATTTTGTGGAAAAAAAATTATTTTATTCTGAAATACATAAAGTATTCTTTGAAAACAAGATTTCGTGACTAATATGCAAGATATGCATATTCTCTGTTACACACTTCTGCGCTTAGTATTTACAATATTTTTATAACTGTGGATCATTTATATTCATTAAACCTATAGAATAAATTATTGTCCCTTCTGTGCTACAAACGTTTCTTTTTCTTTGGTAAAATATAACAGTTTTAGGCAGCCTCTAATATAAACTGTTACTTTTAGGCCAAGAACAGCGTGCTTAAAGTGCAACTTTCATCACTTTTCCTGGAAGTGAGACGATGCTCAACTGTTCAGATAAAAATGTAAATGTAAAAAAAAAATTCGTCTCATCAGCTTATTCTGGCAATGTAACATTGTCGGGGGCGGAAGGGGTCTGGCACCACGTGCAGGGGAGTGGAAGGACGGTAAGAGCAGAAGGTGCCCTCTGGGCCATTCCCTATTCTATTAAAGGCCTAAGGCGGATGAGAGGGAGCAATAAGAACAGGGATGACCCCAGTCATGGCAAACAGCAGTTTATTGGAGAGGTGTAACTTACACAGGCACCTGACGTAGCCCAGCCTCGGCGAGGACGGTTCTCCGGACTTTGCAGCGGCCATGGCGACACTCGAAGTGCACGGTGATCAGGGGCAAGGGCGGGATGCTGCTAGCAGGATCCCAGAGGATCTGTCTGGACTAGAGTAATTGAGGAGTGTCGGCAGGGCCAGTTAGGACTGATCTGAACCGACGGAGAGGTGAAGGCAGGTCGGCAGGGCCAGTTTGGGCCGATCTGAACCGACGGGGAGTGGAAGGTCCGTGCACACGGGCGACGAGCTCACGAGTAGCATTCGTCCCCCCGCTAAGCGGAGGTTAAGCCGTGATATAGGCCTTTTCTGCTGAGACGCTCTTTCCGCGGCGGAGCTACGTCATTATGCTTACGCGGGCGCCAGCCGTCTGCGGCCACGCGACACACAGTACCTAATTAAGTGATTTTTAAATGTGAATTAAAATAAAATTTAATTTTGTAAGCTCTCTGAAAACATTGTACGGCACACGTGGTACAGCTGATTTTATTTTACATATAGGATTGCGCCACTAGTCTTATCGGTCTCGTGTCGCAACATCTCCTTCTCGAAAAATAAAATCAATTTTACTACTCGTATCATTGTCTCCTGTATTATTTCAGTAGTACACCTTTACGTTCCGGCTCTCACACGCAACCAATCTTTATAAATGAGGGCTCTAAAGAAAGAGAATTTCACGGCGACGTGACAAATTCCACTTTGACTTTAAAAATATGGATGATTTCTTTAAAAAAACGCATCGAAATATTCATGTAAAATGCAGTCCGCATCACATGTCAATGTATATCGGCAAATAACTCATAAACAAAGCGTTTTAGACCCTTAAAAAGTAAATTTTGAGGCAAAAGGCCTCATAGAAACGTTTTTCACACCATAATCTACAAGATAAGATATTCCCCGATCCATTCAATTAACTTTTCGGTTCCACTCTTCTATACTATAAAGGCCACCTCAATATTTCAGCCCTTCCTGCTGGTAGCAATTTTTGTGGCGACACGCTTAGAAGGCTTAGATTTGACAATCTTTATTTACGCTTTCTGTTAACACCGTAGTTTTTGCAGTCTGACGAGGTTTATTTGCATAATCATTTATTAAAGGTTTGCTCTCCAGCAACAACAAGAAGTACTGTTATAGTTGCTTCATTCCTATGAAGATTGTTTCTTTGTGTCTGGTGAAACCAACCAATTAACGTTTTACCGGTGTCTGTAACTGCTGTGTACCTAATTGAGGAGGGATGTGGGTTCACAGAGAAGAGTGAAGACTGTGTTTTACCTGTACCAGTATTTTCGTTATCATTCGATGAAATTTTAAAGTCAGCGGGTTCAGACGCGTAGCTATCTCAAAAGTAAAAAGCTTTTCTAATATTTTTGTGACTCACGAGAAGCTAAAAGCTAGCTGTCAAAGAATATGGAATAATAACTACAAATGTTTTCTTTAAGGAAGTACTGTGTATTGTTCCAAGAAAACTCTCCATGATACTAAATAAATATTTATTGAAAATTTATTTTAAACATCAGTTGCATTGTTTTTTATTTTATTTGATATTGTGTTAGTACATTGCAAGTTACCTTCATATATTTTTAAATTAATAAACACATTTCGTTAACTACTTCCCCTCTTAAAATGGAAATATAAGGATAGGGATCTAACATAGGGTCTAACATTTGAGAGTATGCACGGGTACGCGGAGGTATAATAGTATGGGATAACTTGTGTATGGTACAACACAAAGAACAAACGTTTTAAATTAGCTAAAGTAAAATAGCTTGAAAACAATGAAAAACAAAAATCAAATTGCGCTGGTCTACAATACTACGTGAATTAATTTAAAAAATCAAGTAAATTTAAAATTACAGAAAGAATAGGAGAAGTCACTCGACAACTACCAACATTCGCAGTCCAAAGACACAATTTAAATGTTGGTGGTGTCTGGAAGTATGTACATCAACGCCCAGCTGCAAACTTATATTGTAAATAATACACCGTTTGATTTTAAACTCAAGGTGTCGGTTCGTTAAGATATTCAATATGAAAACATGAGTAACAGTTTGAGTAACATTCCCATGTACCGAAGTGAAGTCGAAGCTTACTAAATTGTTTCCAATGGTAACAAATTGTATTTAGTACTCAAAGGTGAAAATATTAGTTAATGTTTTGGCTCGGAATTGCTTTTGTTGAAGTACATAAGAACGCTGAAAATAATCCAATACTTTTTAATACACAAATAATTTTTCAATTTTCGCACCCCAACAAGCTGGCACCCTGAACTCTCCAAAACCCCCACTATTTCTTATGACAAATCAAGGAAATTCAAGTAATATTGCAAAGAGTAGGGTTGTACTTGTTCAATCGGTATATACGCACTACTTTACTTTGCTTTGCTTTCTGAAGAGTAAAAACCTTTGCTATTTTGTTTGTGACTATCAAGGAAAGCGAAAAGTTAACTCTCAAGGAGGAGTGAATAATTTGTTCAGAGTTGTTTTTAAAGAAGTATGAATTGTTCCGAGAACATCTCTCTATAATGCTGAATAAACTTTTCTTGAAAATTTGTTTCCAACATCATTGTTATTTTTGTTTGATATTCTGAAAGTACATTAGAAGTTACATTTATACATTAAAAAAATAAACAAGTTTCATTAACAACTTTCCTTCTTAATTGAAAGGATAGATAAATGGATAGGGAAATGGTGGGTTTTAACATGCGAGAGTTCTCGCACGAGTATGCTAGTAAATAACTATTACATGAACAAAAGTATCACTTCCCTGTATATCAAAAAATTTATTGTTACTGCCGCATTGGGAGAAGTATTATACTGTTTGAATAGTAGCAGTTAACGTACTAACTATACAAAAAATACTATTTAAAGAAGTCCGTTAACGTGTATAGTAAACTTTTCGACAAAAAACTTAATTTTCTCGCATTCTGAGGTTTGTAGGTTAGTCCTTTTATTTACTATTCGCGTATTCATAAAAAGAGATAAAAATGTAGTCGTAAATGAAATAACTGGAACTGAAATATAGATACAACGCACCTTAAAATATCATATGCGTTTGTTGTCGGTTACTCAAATAAAAACCCATGTAGATTTCTTCTCAAAAGATTTACATTTATTTCGCGAATTAAAAACAATAGCATTCTGTTCTCACTGTGTATTGAATGATTGAAACGAAGGAAACAATAAAACGGTATAAATAGCGACTTATTTGAATCCAACAAAGAATGCTATTTCCTACACGGAGGAAGAAAACGCTACAGTTTCGTGTCCATTTTGTAACATCAATCGCGTGCTAGTCGCCCACTTTCATGTCAACTGCATAACTGTCACGAACACACGTGTCAGGGCATGAGGGCGGGGCGGTGGGCCGGAAGGTCGATGGGCTATTCGCGGAGGAACGGACGCCACCTCTCCAGCTGGGCGTTTATTTACGACTAGCACTTTCACAAAAGCACTTCGATTCACATCACTCTGTTGTAGGTATTTTCGATCGAAAACTGACGCAGGAATAACCATAAAATGTTCTATATTAAATAATAGAAATTACATAAGCTTAAAACGTAAATATATTGAAGCATGAGTCAATACTACGATTTAGGATATTATATATTAATAATACACCTCTGATGATGGTTCATAATGCTAATTTTGAAATAAATTCTTTGACAAAATATCTCGAGTAACTCCGAAATATTTATTAATGGTTTGTAAATGATAAACAATATAGTTATACCCATATTAGTCGTAGATGTTGATAGAGAAGCCAATGAAGATGAAGAAAAAGTATTAGATATTTGAATTTATAGATTTCAATGCCTTTGTCTTTACTTAACCCATGTTGTAATTTTGACACACCACATTTTCACATATTCATTTTAAACTCACGTTTTCTGCTAGTGCTCTTTTTTAAAAGTGCAAGGCTGATTTTAAACACAATGCATTGACCATCATTAATGATTGGTTTATGATTCCACATGCGTTATCAGCCAAGGCCGTTAGCCGGCGGTGACACTGGAGGCCGAAATGTTGGTCATCCGATGTCGGACGTTTGTGTCAAATACGTTCAAACACGTCATAGTGAACGACCGGGAGAGATGGCTCAGTGCATCAACCTGATGTCACTTTAGTCCCTCTGACCGGGATGTCCTAGGTTCGAGTCCCGACGGCGACAGGATTTTTGACACTAGCTTGTCAGCTAGGTCGAATTCAGTCGCTGTCTGGAGGAGAATTTTAGCGGCCGGCTGCTCTGATCGGTGGTTTTCCGTGGTTTCTCCGATCAACACCAGGCGAATGCCGGAACAGTACCCTAACAAACGGGCCACGGACCGCGCGCGATCTTTCCTTCCTCTTCCTTGTCTTATCCTCACCACTTACACACACACTTACACTAACATGCACTACACTACCACACATGCCGGGAGACCGGTCGGGAGCTTAGAGCTTCTTCCGGCTGGGCCGGTGCCCCGGTGGTGGGAGATACCTGTTTGTGGGGAAAACCCCGCTAGTCGACGGTAGGTCGGCGCCAGTTCTCGCCATCCAGTGGGGAAAAGATCATCGCCACCTCCCAAGGAAAACACGCCCCACACTTACGGGACGAATGACCAAAGTATTTGTCGCGACCGGAAACACGAATCAATCAATCAATCAGTCATAGTGAATGGAAATGGTCGTAGTGAACCCAAACGACCTCTTTCAACGGTGTCCGAAAGCATCGACTGTAGGATAAAGATCTGTTTTGTTTGAATTTTTCCATTCGACTTGAGCCGACCGAATTTTCGAAGGAAATTGGCTCCATTACTACCACCGCCGTCTCGTAATTATAGTGCGATTTTTTTATCGCGAGACGTGATGGTCTTACCCGCTGTATCCGGGATCCCGGACCCCTCCTACGTTGGCTTGCGGATATTTATCCCCAACCAGGTATCTCCCACCAACGAGGCACCGCACCAGCCAGGGGCAAGATCAAAGGTCCTGACCGATCTCCCGGTGTGTGTGGTAGTGTAGTGCATGTTAGTGTAAGTGTGAGTAATTAAGGAGTGAGAATAGGACAAGGGAGAGGAAGGAAAAATAAGATTGCGCGATGTACGTGGCCTGTTTGTTAGGGTACTGTTCTGGCATTCGATTGGTGTTGGTCAGATAAACCACGAAAAACTACTGACAAGAGTAGCCGTCCGCTAGAATTCTCCTCAAGCCAGCGGTTAACTTCGATGTAGCTGTGGAGCGAGTGTCGAAGATCGTGCCACCGGCGGGACTCGAAACCTAGGACTTCCGGCCAGAGATACTGCAGCGACATCGGTTGATGCCATGAGCAACTCTTGCCAGTGCACCATTAATTAAACAAATGTTCAGTACACTATTACTTTAGATTGACTTTAAAAAGTATAAAAATAGCAATAGTATTGTGAAGCAACGTGAAAAAATGATTTTCAAAAATGCCCGCTTAATATAAAGAAGGCACAAAAGATAACAAAGTCTTTCAGAAAATCATTGATTCAGAAATTGCTGCAATGGAAAATGTACATTGAACTTCGATTTCCGTAATCACGTACGATGTTGCGCGTTTTGGCTTATCGGGGCCAAGCCTTCACAGCATGTGTGAAGGTGGCGCGGCGGCGCGGAACGGGGCGGGGATGAACGGGGTGGGCCGGGGAGGAACGGGAGGGGGCGGGGCGGGGTGAAACGAGGCGGAGCAGGGAGGAAGGGACGGAATAGATGGGGCGGGGAGGGACGGGGCGGGGAGGGACGGGGCGGGGAGGAACTGGGCGGGGAGGGTCGGGGCGGGGAGGAACGGGGCGGGGAGGAACGGAACGTGGCGGGGCGGGGTGGAACGAGGCGGGGCAAGTAGGAATGGGGCGGAACTGGAGGGGGAGGAAGGGGGGAATGGGACGGGGAGGGGCAGGACGGGGAGGCGCAGGGCGGGGCGTGAGGGGGAGGGGAAGGGGCGGAGCGTGGTGGGGAGGGCAGTTGTTCTAGGAGGAAGCGCCGTTCTGGACGGAGGTATAAAAAGCTCATAATCGACCACCGGGCCGGGGCGGGAGGGGTGAATATGGAGTGGGACGAGGTGTGGCGGCGGCGTTGAGGATGAGGGCGGCCGCAGAGCGGCGTATTTCTCCCAAGGAAGCCCCGCCTAAATTACAGGGTGCGCGACGGCGCCAGAAGCGGTGAGAATGGAGGAGGAGGCAGTGACCAGTACGAAAATGTTGAGGTGGAAGTGGGAACGGAGGATATCTGCATTCCTGACTGATAGTTGAAAACGATGAATTTAGATAATTAAAAATAGACGCGCTGTGATTGGTATGAAACAATTAGAGTTGGAAGAGCTCAGAAAAAAATTGAAAAGTTCATATTGCATGGAAATGAAAAAAAAAGAAGCTGGAGTGTTTGGGGTTGGCAAACAACCGCTGGAGAGAGAACTGAGCATTATTCCGTAGTGATGTGTTAGGGAAGATGGTGTTAGATAGATGTGACGATGAATCTTGTGGTTGGGGATGGCGTTGATCCGTTTCGGGCGGTTGCTAGGTGGCGTGTGAACGGGGAACGTGTGCAGGAGAGAAACGTCGGGAAATGAGGGACGCAGGTGACAGGTGTGGGCGAGGGTGTCGGGGGTGCGGAAGGGCAAGGGTGAAGGGTGAAGTCGTCGCTGGCGCGCGGGACGACGAGTGTGCAGCGTGGACAGAAAGCGATTCTGCAAGTGGATAGTCATCGGCCACGGCTAGGGCAATCTCGGGAGATGAAACGGTTTGCCTGGTGGTGGAGGTGGCCGTGGCGACGGCGGGGAACGGCGGCGGCCGGCGGGGGCCGGCGGGGGCCGGCGGGGGCCGGCGGGGGGCCGGCGGGGGCCGGCGGGGGCGAGGGTGGGGGCCGGCGGGGGCTGAGGGCGACGGCCGGCGGGGACCGGCGGGGGCCGGCGGTGGCGGGGTCGTGGGCGATCGTTGGGGCGTCTCTTCGTGCTGGAAATCGCCGGAAGGGGCAACCGCGCGGTCAGATAAACGGACGTGAGCGCCCGACGCCTCCGCCGCGGTGCCACCGCCACGCCTGCCTCCACACCGCCCCCGCCCCCGCCCGCGCCCGCGCCGCCGCTGTCTGCTGTGTGGGACGCCGCAGCCCGGAGATGCGATCAGACAGAGCTACTAGAAACGGACGTCCTCGAAACGGGGTGCTGCGTGCAATGGAAAGGTCGAACCGCACAGGCGAAGCGCCAAATGCGTCGATAAGGGAGGTGGTAATGATTTTGTGAATAGGGCGTTTGGAAAAATGTTATTTTATTTTTAATGTAAATGGAGAAACATTAAAAAATAGTAATTTTAATGATATAATTTTATTTATTATCTAAAATGACTGTAAGTCAATAAGAAGTATTATGTATAACGTAATGAATGTAATAATTAATATCATATAACTATTTTCCAAGAAAGTAATCTAACATTTTGAAAAAATTGCCTGTAATGAATGCCGGAAAAAGATCTTACGTGGAATTAGCAGTGGATAACCCATGCTATTATATAATAAAGGTTGAACGACATTGTTTCACGAGTCTCTGTTATGATCGACATTCCACACACGTTCGCGTAATATTTAATGTGCTGTAATGGGTATACTATTAACAGATATCATGTAATGAAACGTTTTGCATTGAGCTGCAAAGTCTAATACTCAGTAACTTCAAAAAAAGTTTAAAATATTATGTTTCAGGAGAAAGCACTTAATACTTATTCACTTCGGAATATCTATATTGTAATGGATAATAAGAAAAAACTCTCCTCTAAGAAACATTTTTTTAATAAAGTATTTCACACCTTGAACGCTTTCTGACTTTTGAATATTTGGATGAAAATGGAAATAACTTCTGAAAGACAAACGCGGCAAAATTGCCACAGGATCGAGATTTGCCTTTCAACAGAGAAGCAGATCCGCATGAATTAATCTATGGAAAGCAATGCCGTCGTTACTTGGCAGGGTGGCAAACAGTACGAAATGTTTCAGCGCCACGCCGCATTTAACCCTTTGCGTTAATTAATTAACCTTTATAATGCACCCCATTACAAAGAGGAGCTCCCCAATGAGTGAACATCAATAGTTAATTTTACGACCAATTCGGAACGAGAGCGTCACGATCCGCGCGTGGGGGCTGCCGCCGGCTCATTGGCCCTGGCAAAACTTACTACGCCAGCCACTCAACGCATCGAATATTTATGATCCGAAAGGCAGGTTATGCGCTCTTTCCTTTCAGGAGAAGTAGGCCAATGATGGTCGCATACCGATAGGGTATGTCGAAATAGTCGCATCGAATATTTATGATCCGGAAGGCAGGTTATGCGCCCTTTCCTTTCAGAAGAAGTAGGCCAATGATAGTCGCATACCGATAGGGTATGTCGATATAGTCGCATCGAATATTTATGATCCGAAAGGTAAGTTACGCGCCCTTTCCTTTCAGGAGAAGTAGGCCAATGATGGTCGCATACCGATAGGGTATGTCGAAATAGTCGCATCGAATATTTATGATCCGAAAGGCAGGTTACGCGCTCTTTCCTTTCAGGAGAAGTAGGCCAATGATAGTCGCATACCGATAGGGTATGTCGAAATAGTCGCATCGAATATTTATGATCCGAACGGCAGGTTATGCGCTCTTTCCTTTCAGGAGAAGCAGGCCAATGATAGTCGCATACCGATAGGGTATGTCGAAATAGACGCATCGAGTATTTATGATCCGAGAGGCAGGTTATGCGCTCTTTCCTTTCAGGAGAAGTAGACCAGTGATAGTCGCATACCGATAGGGTATGTCGATATAGTCGCATCGAATATTTATGATTCGAAAGGTAGGTTACGCGCTCTTTCCTTTCAGGAGAAGTAGACCAATGATAGTCGCATGCCGATAGGGTATGTCGAAATAGTCGCATCGAATATTTATGATCCGATAGGCAGGTTATGCTCTCTTTCCTTTCAGAAGAAGGCCAATGATAGTCACATACCGATAGGGTATGTCGAAATAGACGCATCGAATATTTATGATCCGAAAGACAGGTTATGCGCTCTTTCCTTTCAGGAGAAGTAGGCCAATGATAGTCGCATACCGATAGGGTATGTCGAAATAGACGCATCGAATATTATGATCCGAAAGGCAGGTTATGCGCTCTTTCCTTTCAGGAGAAGTAGACCAATGATAGTCCCATACCGATAGGGTATGTCGAAATAGTCGCATCGAATATTTATGATCCGAAAGGCAGGTTATGCGCTCTTTCCTTTCAGGAGAAGTAGGCCAATGATAGTCGCAAACCGATAGGGTATGTCGGAATAGTCGCATCGAATATTTATGATTCGAAATGTAGGTTACGCGCTCTCTCCTTTCAGGAGAAGTAGGCCAATGATAGTCGCATACCGATAGGGTATGTCGAAATAGACGCATCGAATATTTATGATCCGGAAGGCAGGTTAAGCGCTCTTTCCTTTCAGGAGAAGTAGGCCAATGATAGTCGCATACCGATAGGGTATGTCGAAATAGACGCATCGAATATTTATGATCCGGAAGGCAGGTTAAGCGCTCTTTCCTTTCAGGAGAAGTAGGCCAATAATAGTCGCAAACCGATAGGGTATGTCGAAATAGTCGCATCGAATATTTATGATTCGAATGTAGGTTACGCGCTCTCTCCTTTCAGGAGAAGTAGGCCAATGATAGTCGCATACCGATAGGGTATGTCGAAGTAGACGCATCGAATATTTATGATCCGGAAGGCAGGTTAAGCGCTCTTTCCTTTCAGGAGAAGTAGGCCAATGATAGTCGCATACCGATAGGGTATGTCGAAATAGACGCATCGAATATTTATGATCCGGAAGGCAGGTTAAGCGCTCTTTCCTTTCAGGAGAAGTAGGCCAATGATAGTCGCAAACCGATAGGGTATGTCGAAATAGTCGCATCGAATATTTATGATTCGAAATGTAGGTTACGCGCTCTCTCCTTTCAGGAGAAGTAGGCCAATGATAGTCGCATACCGATAGGGTATGTCGAAATAGACGCATCGAATATTTATGATCCGGAAGGCAGGTTAAGCGCTCTTTCCTTTCAGGAGAAGTAGGCCAATGATAGTCGCAAACCGATAGGGTATGTCGAAATAGTCGCATCGAATATTTATGATTCGAAATGTAGGTTACGCGCTCTCTCCTTTCAGGAGAAGTAGGCCAATGATAGTCGCATACCGATAGGGTATGTCGAAATAGACGCATCGAATATTTATGATCCGGAAGGCAGGTTAAGCGCTCTTTCCTTTCAGGAGAAGTAGGCCAATGATAGTCGCATACCGATAGGGTATGTCGAAATAGACGCATCGAATATTTATGATCCGGAAGGCAGGTTAAGCGCTCTTTCCTTTCAGGAGAAGTAGGCCAATGATAGTCGCAAACCGATAGGGTATGTCGAAATAGTCGCATCGAATATTTATGATTCGAAATGTAGGTTACGCGCTCTCTCCTTTCAGGAGAAGTAGGCCAATGATAGTCGCAAACCGATAGGGTATGTCGAAATAGACGCATCGAATATTTATGATCCGGAAGGCAGGTTAAGCGCTCTTTCCTTTCAGGAGAAGTAGGCCAATGATAGTCGCATACCGATAGGGTATGTCGAAATAGACGCATCGAATATTTATGATCCGAAAGGTAGGTTACGCGCCCTTTCCTTTCAGGAGAAGTAGACCAATGATGGTCGCATACCGATAGGGTATGTCGATATAGTCGCATTGAATATTTATGATCCGAAAGGCAGGTTATGCGCTCTTTCCTTTCAGGAGAAGTAGACCAGTGATAATCGCATACCGACAGGGTATGTTGAAATAGTCGCATCGAATATTTATGATCCGAAAGGTAGGTTATGCGCCCTTTCCTTTCAGGAGAAGTAGACCAATGATAGTCGCATACCGATAGGGTATGTCGAAATAGTCGCATCGAATATTTATGATCCGAAAGGCAGGTTATGCGCTCTTTCCTTTCAGGAGAAGTAGACCAGTGATAATCGCATACCGACAGGGTATGTCGAAATAGTCGCATCGAATATTTATGATCCGAAAGGTAGGTTACGCGCCCTTTCCTTTCAGGAGAAGTAGACCAATGATGGTCGCATACCGATAGGGTATGTCGATATAGTCGCATTGAATATTTATGATCCGAAAGGTAGGTTACGCGCCCTTTCCTTTCAGGAGAAGTAGACCAATGATGGTCGCATACCGATAGGGTATGTCGAAATAGTCGCATCGAATATTTATGAATCGAAATGTAGATTACGCGCTCTTTCCTTTCAGGAGAAGTAGACCAATGATGGTCGCATACCGATAGGGTATGTCGAAATAGTCGCATCGAATATTTATGAATCGAAAGGTAGGTTACGCGCCCATTCCTTTCAGGAGAAGTAGACCAATGATGGTCGCATACCGATGGGGAGGAGGGAGAAGTCATCGATGGCCCTCAGTGTAGATTTTTACTTTCTGGTTACGGAGTAGACAAAAAGTAATGTAATGCAGCACGAGAAAAACGGTGAATTTTTGGTAGAAAAACTCTTGTTACAGGGCTCTGATAACGAAAACGTGGATAAATCCAGTTTCTAAATTTAGAAAACAAAATCCTCTAACAAGTGGTGCAGCCAAAATTATATTTTGTAGATCCTTGATACCAAACAAATTGGAAAAAATCTGTCCGTTAATGAACAACGCAAGCGGATAAATCGTTTAGCGGATTTTTCTCCAAAATTGATATTTCTCAATTGATCTGGCTGATGTCGTGGTCCCTTAAATTTGAAACCGGATACTTTAATTTTGTGGGGTATTTACACGAAGCCCTTGGGACATTTTCAGAAAAGTAGATAAATCGTTTTTTTATTACATTTTGTTGTTGAATAGTGTGAATGACGTTTAAGAGAATGGCGAAGTCTCATGTTCGTTGAAAAAAACCTTATTTTTTGAAAATAGCAAAAGTTCAACATTTTTTCGGCATCTTCCTACATCTAAAATATTAAAGATAGAGATTAGTTTCCCTCCATAAAATCTGTTTTTAAATATAGATTTTGAAAGTGTGACCATCCGTTTTCCCTCCGAAAGCTCAGGAAAACGTGGCACATCTGTGTTTTAATCTGAATGATTTGCGAGACCGTAGTGTAGAGAACCCACGTCCCTGATCCCACCAATTTCATTTTTCTATGTGGCCCATCCTCATCTCGACTGAGCTACCCAAACATCCTAGGGAGTTATTAAGAATCCCTCTCCCTTATCACGAAGACGATGGAGGTCGCAAAAGAAGGTCATGTACGTTTTTTTAACTGAGGTACTTTTCGCATAATTATGCGTGAAAATACGGGCGAGAAAGTCCAAGCTGTTTTGGCACCACTAGTTTGAAACATTTTTGTTTAGGTAAGAAATACTTTTTCAGCTTTTAGGACCAATTAGGACTTAATATAATTATTTTCAATAACTTCTAATATCTCTGAATTCTTAGAGATAGTTTTGTCTCCCATCGCTTATTGGATGTTTACAAAAACATCACTTCATGAAAACTTCGGAGATCTCTTGACGCTAGGCCCGCCCCTAATCACGTTAAATTTTTTTTAGTGCCTGTCGTTGTGTAGAACGGTGGGAAATCAAAGGAACATTGTGAATATTGAATTTGCTGTTTAAGAAAGGTAATCGCCATCTGTGAGCCTGCAGAAAGCCCTTAGAAAATATGTCCTTGCCATACCTCAAAAACTAAAGATATTTGAATATATTCATGCAGAAAATGATTACACAGTGCCAAATATATTATTTAGTAGTATATGCAATCATTGCAGAAAAAAATTGTATATTACTTATATTACAGTAAAAATGTCCTTCAATTATATATTGGGTGGAGCTGTAAACATTCGTATTAATAAATTAGAAATAATCCAAAACCAATTACTAAGACTGGTTACCAAAACTCCCTGGTTTATCCCTAATCCAAAGGGAATTGAACATTAGTTGCATTAAAGCACACATAAATAAACTATCCAAAACTTTGTATTTAAGGCTTTTTGCTTGTCCTAGCAAAACAACTTTCAACCTTGGCCGTACAGCTTATACACCATCCAGGATATTGTCTATGTATAGCTATCCCAAAGATCGCTTAAAGCCGCTATGAATTGCTGGTGATAAGGTTGTAAATATTTTGTGTAATTATAATAACTGTTTGTATTATTCACAAATGTGGTATTTTACTCAATGTTATAATTATGTATTAAATGTAAATAGGAAAGATAGTATAGGTGTATGTAGATTAAAACATTAGCTCAAGTAAGTGTACTTGTGCCCAGATATAACTAAAAGATACTGTTATGTACTTCATGGAATGTATATTTTTGTAAATAATAACCCTCAAAATGCCGTAAGGGCCTAACGGGCAGGAAATGAAAATAAAAAAGAAATTGTAATTTATTGTGGGATCTGCCAGTGACCCCCTCTTATTAATATTCGTGTTCCGGAAAGGCTAATTACTAATTACTTTTTTTAAAGTTTTAAAACATAATTTAGCTGATGTGTTTTAGCATTCTCCGAGATAAGTACGAAATTTGAAAGATTTTCAATATACAAAAACACACACTTCTATCACACTGCTTAATATTTTTGTCCGTTTTCTTAAAAGAATAAAATCGGAGGGTATTTTTTGTGCAAATAGCAAGTATCTTTCGATTCAAAACAAAGCTCTCGACTACGGGAGGGGAGCAGAACGTTTTTGTGGGTTGGTGTGCGTCACCCAGGAGCATGTTGGCACCCCTGAGGCGGCGGCGGCGGGGATCCCCCGGGACGCGCCCGCAGCGCCGCCAGCGAGCACCACCGCAAACACAGGCCTCGCGGGACCGCCTTCGTCGGCGGTCCTAGAGGCCGCCCCGTCCTTCCTTCCCGCTCCCTTGGTCGCCCTCTGCCGGTCCTTCTCCTCCGCCTCCTTCTCCTATAATGTTTTCTGTTCCGTCCCCAACCCTACCTCACCTCCATATTGCTGCTGCGCCGCCGCGAACAGTCTCGCCGCTCCCAAGCCATCCCTTCTTTGCCTCCTTGTCCTCGTCCTCTGCGGCAGCGATGGTGTAACGGTTAGCGTACTGTTATACCCGAGATAGCGGGCTCAAACCCGATCGAGGACGTGGACCGTCATGCACCCGTTTCGTCTTCAATGTCAATTTTAAAATACATTTTCACATGACATTCGTCATTTTTGTCAGGAATTTAACGTATTTGAGGAGATAACGTGCTTTATTACATAAGGCTATTGGCTCGTTATCAAAATTTTTTGGGACCGCGGCCGCCGTGCCCCCTCCCCTTGTACGCGCCCTTTTAAACACTTTCTGGGAGCCGCTCTGCCCCGCCCCTTGTGCGAACCCTTTCCAAAATTTTCGTGGGGCCGCGCCCCCCCCCTGCCCCTCCCCATGTGCGCGCGCCTGAGGCCCCGTCGGCTACCCGTGCCACTCAATTACTACACGCCGCCGCCATGAGTCATCACCGTTTCCCAACCGTCGAACCAACCCCCAAGTTGTTTACCAATTCCTTCCGACGCAGCCAAACACTCTGCCTCCCCGCAAGAGGCTTACCATGTTAGATCGCAAGCACACTTCGAATACGGTGTCGGTTACTCAAGTTCCTCTCGACCGCTTGTTCCTACCTTTTATTTTTCTTGGGCGGCCGCTTTTTCTTTCAGGGGGGCCACGGCCCCCAGAAAATTTTGAAAATGGCGCGCACAAGCTCGACATCAACTGCTAGGACTTTAGCGACCACTATTGGATTTAACGTTGTGGTATGAGGATGAAATGATACGGTGATGAAAGGGGATGAAAGGACGAAAACATACAACCGTGCTTGAGGCGAGACTCGAACCCGCGACCCGTCGGTCCGAGGTCGCTACGTCACTACTGCTTTAGCGTTGTCGGCCGTCCCCACCTCTTCCATTCCCCTTGTGTTGACTCCACTAGCGCGCCCCGCGGCTGCCCCGGTCACCTCCGCGCCTCATCTCCGGCCCCGGCGTCCGATTTCTTGCGGCCACTGCGCCCGGATAAGCCCCTCCGCCCTCCGCGTGTCTATTTATAAAACAATGAGCTCTCTTAATATTTGATACTCGACGGAGGGTCGAAATAATGATGGGCTTTTCCTGACCCGGGTCCATCTCGCCGTTCGTTTTCCGGGAAATCTGCCCTCGAGACGGAGGAAAATGGAGGCGCGTTCTTTTATGTACAAACGTGAGTAGATTTCCCAGCCGTTGTACTCCGTTTGACAAAATTGTAATTGCTCTTTATTTATTCCTTTCTTTTACCTTCTTAACTTGCAAATCGAAAAGAAGGAAACTATCAAAAGGAATTTGTCTATATTTGTGGAAACGCGATAAGAGGTTAATAACAAATGTATTATACGTAAGAAAGTAGAGATTCATTACGTAAACTAAACAATAAAAATCTTTACCTAAAGAATTTAAGAAAGAAAATCTTAAAAGAATCTTTGAAGCAAAGGGTACGACATTGATTTGTTTCAGAACAGAAAAAATCAAAAATTGAATTGCACGATAGCTTTACAGACAACTCAACCGTTAATGATTTTTTTGAAAAGAGTCCGAATCTGCTGGGACTAAAACTTGTAAAAGAAATATAATTATAAACGCGTGTACACATTACATGTTCCATTGGAAAATTACGAGACTATGCTGTGCATACCATAGCGGGCGAATAAAGTACCGTTATCATATATATACGTGTTTCCTGACAAACTAATTTTTAATCAAATTATATTTTCATATTTCCCATTGCAGGTTTGGTAATCGTGTGTTCATTTCGCAAAAACAGGAACGCATAATTCACACTCATACTGTAATTTAAGTAACATTCAAAACATGAGATTACATATCAGCTTACATTACGCGCACAACGCCGAAAAATGAGAAACAAAAAGGAACACGTCAAACGAGGATTAAAACACTACAAAGCCCCTCTGAATAGCTTTATGCGAGGGCACTCTACCGGCAAAACCAGCGAGCTAATCTCTCAACATGGAGCCTAGAACAAGCATTCAGCTATTTGGCACGTGCTCGGAATGCAAGTGGCATGACGCTTTGGTTATTAGCGGCTTCAACGCACAATAGTCGCGGCAGCTAGACCGGCAAAGGACCACCAATGAAGACAATGCCATCTGATAGGTAAAAGCTTTCGTAGAGAAGTGCGTAAATAGCAAGCAGTGGGGGCGTACCTCTCTACATTAGGAGAACGTCAGGGTAAAATGGAAGATTGCAGTACTAGAATAATCAAATCACACCAGACTCGTATGTGTAAGCTAACAAGTTACTATTGCTGCTTTGTTTATCATAATTAATTGTTTTATGTTTAGATAAATGCCATGCAGCCTTATTCCATAAGTTTACAGAAGCAAATGTATGGGGTAGTAAAAAAAGTGTATTTAATTTAATTTAATTAGTTAGTTAGTTTATGTTATTTTAGGAAATTTATTGCAGGTTATTGTGCATCATTTTTCATGTATTGTGCGTCATTGTTATGTCGAAAGAAAATATTGAATAATTTTTGTTGTACTACTGCTATTTATTTAATAACTTATCCTATTTATTTTGTCAAATTCTTGTAATGAGTTATTCGTTAGAACACTCTAGCAACTACAAGACTGCAACTTTTCTTCTTGTATTAGTTATTAACTATAGTTTGTGTAAAAAAATTTACAAAAATTTTACTTTCATGATTGCAAAAAAACGGTTAGATGCAGTTAATGCGATCGTCATTCTCTTTGACACGTAATGAATATTACCTGCAGCTTTAGAACGCTGCATTTTTGTTATTTATATTGCACATATATAAATACTCTGTGTTCCAAAATGGACATTCACTCATTTAAACAGCGTTGTCCCAAGAACTGATTTTTCTGGAATTTAATATCAATCAGGAAGAAACTTTGTTCATTGCCTAAATTATTCCAGCTGAAGTACTCGATTGTTTAGACTATTGTTGAGAATCATTATGTTAAAAGAGAAGCAGAGACAATATGTGTGGGTGTATAAAATTCACATTATTTCCGTGAATATTTCATATAAATTTTGCATCGATATGCGGGATACATATAATACATTCATGAAATCAATCATTCAGTGATGGGGATTTGGAATTTTTACTAGTAGCAAATAAAATTTTAATTTTTACACGGGATTTTCTCGCACAGTTTAGATTAGGCTTCTCCTTTGGTCCTGTTCTTCCATAGACAGAAGTGAGATGACTCGTCTAGATGGCTCCACACTATTATAATCATGATGAGTTTTCTTGGGAGGTTATAATCATGGTAGTTTCCGTTGCTTTCCCTGATAGTACTGAGAGAAATGATAGGATAATGATGAGGGGTGAAAGGACTAGGATGGTGGTGGGAGGTGAGAGGTGACGTAATCGTGTCATTTTTTCGTGGCAATCATCCTAGCATTCGCCATATGATCGAGGGAAACCACGAAAAAAAACGGTCAGGATGGCCGGCCCGGGGACCGAACCCGGACCTCCCGACTGCGAAGTTAGCGCGCTACGCACTGAGCCACTTTGCTCGGTTTAGACTAAGCTAGCTTCTCGACATTCCCCCACCCTCTTTCCATTTGCTACCTCTCGGGGCCTCATATTTTTTAAAAGAATTTTCTCAATTTTTTCGGACCCCTATAGAATCAAAACATACTTTGAAGCCTATTTTAGAAGAGTAAAAACTGGCCCACCATGCAAATTTGTATTGAAAAATTTGAAGACGTTTTTCAGAAAATGTTGTTTGAGCGTTTTTGAAAAAGTGCAACTTAAGAGTTCATTTTCACAGAAAAGTTTTGATTTTTCTACAGGCTTCATCAGAAATAAGTTGAAGTGCTTGTACACATGCAATAATGTATACAAATCGCTCGTAAAATTAGGTTTAAATATTAACGAAGGGATAGATATTTCAAAAAAACTTACATTTGTGGAATTTTGTAAAAAGCAAGAAAAAAGTTATATCGAAAATGAAAAGCCCATAGTAAAGCAATGTAATGTCTTAAATTTAATTTAAATGTAAAATAGTATAAATATGATTGCACTCATTATTAAGATTACTTTCTATTTTCTTGAGACTAATAACTAGAGCCCGGTTTCTATATAGATATAGATATAAGCTTTATTCTACAATTGCACAGAAGTTTCCCGGTTGCCCATGACAAGCCATATATTTTTTTGCATTACTTCCCTGCAAAATGTAAGATAGCCGTAATATTATCTACAGTGACTAATATTACGCAATTTTCAATTGTCATATAAAGTCACATTTTGTTGTTTTAAACCTTTGGCCATTTTTCGTTAATATTTCATATTATGGTCATATTTGTTCATGAATTTTCGTAGTTTTTGTCATATTTCTATCTTTTTGATTCCATTTCCGCATACTTGCAGTCGTCTCAAAGATATTTTTATATCTTTCAATTGTTATCTATTTTCGTGTTGTTGTATTGTCTTTTCTATAAATATAATATGTATATGAATTAGGAGAGTAAGCTATATAGACGGGGAAAAAGAAAAAGTAGAAATCAACAGATACGATGAAAATGTTAGTTTAGTTTTGTCAGGATTTGTGCCAACGTCAACCGTTTCTATAAAATTTATTTAAGAACTCTAGCAAGTAGAATTATCTTCACGAGGCGCCAAAAGAGATGTGAATTGTGGCTGGGCTAGATTTTAAAAGTATTTTTTTAATATAATGGTTATTTAAACAGCGGAAATATTTTGAAGGTTTTGAAAATGCAAGCAAAATATGTTTAAGTCATATTTATGGTCATATTTTCATATTTTTTAGGTCATAAACGCTTGCAACATTTTAGGTCCAATAATAACGCCCCAACATTTAATCAGGCGTCAATGAGACCCAGTGTCGCAGAGCCCTTTGGGGAATGAACGGATGGCGAGCGCGAAAGAGGAGGCTCCGAGCGGTTCGCCTTGGCTGGAATGCGCGGGGGCGGGGGCGGGGGGCGGGAGTGGGGCGGGAAGGCGCCCGAGGCAGAACAAAGCGGTCGCGAAGGGGCGTTGACGGGAATCGCGAGCCCCGTGCGACAGCTCCGAGGCGGCGGAGGCGGCACAGCAGCGAGCGGCAGTGGCGGTGGTGGCGAGGGCGGCAGCAGGGAGGCGATGGGCGATAGGCAGTAGGCGATGGTTGGTGGGCGGCAGACGGAGGGCGGTGGGCGGTTGACGGTGGGCAGGGGGCGGTGGGTAGTGGGCGGCGGGTAGTGGGCGGTGTGTAGTGGGCGGTGATAGTGGTCGCTGTCTAGTGGTCGCTGTATAGTGGGCGGTGTGTAGTGGGCGGTGGGGTAGTGGGCGGTGGGGTAGTGGGCGGTGGGGTAGTGAGCGGTGGGGGATTGAGCGGTGAGGGAGTGGACGGTGGGGAAGTGGGCGGTGGGGGAGTGGGCAGTGGGGGATTGGGCGGTGGGGGAGTGGGCGGTGAGGGAGTGGGCGGTGTGTAGTGGACGGTGGGGTAGTGGGTGTGGGGTAGTGAGCAGGGGGGTAGTAGGAGGTATGTAGTGGGCGGTGGGGTAGTGGGGCGGTGGTTGGGAAGCGTTGCGTTGGCGCCCAACGTGGGGGTGGCGGTGATGGTGGGAGAAAAGGCATGACCGTGGGGAGGAGCCGAGGGAGGGAGGGCGGCGGTGACGCCTCCGAACGCGGGGCCCGGAAAGGAATTCAATAATCTATGCGGGATTCCGGCAGCCGGCGCCTCGGGCGGTCGCCGGCGCGACCTGTTGTTTACGCAACGGAGGAAAAGCTGCGCGCATCGAATATGGAGAAAGGAGCGCGATTTTGAAAACCGAACACCAGTACAACACGTACGGTAGAAAATATAAAAAAATCAATATTGAATTAATGGATTATGTAAAGAATTTTTAATAGATAAAACGGGGTGACTTAAAGATGATACCATTTCCTTTCCACGGAGGAAAGGCAATTTTTTTGTAGAAGAAACATGTGAAAAATATGAATTTCTAGGACGCAGGAGATAAAACTGAATAGAATTGCAGTGGATCAACGATTCAATGCTGAAGATAAAATTTATTCATAACTGGTGAATTCCGCTACTTTAAAGAGAAAATGTGTCGTTGATCACTGCAATAATAAAAATTCAATATTCGTAAATTGGCAGATTTATATTTTTATCTAGTAGATTTCACTTCTCTGTTATTTTCAGGGTATGAATAAATGTAGTAACAAAATATATGCCTATAAATGATATTATATAACGTGTAACTATAAAAATGAAAAAGTGTCATTGTGATTTTGTAGATATCGACTCTGAGTATTAATGTACTTCAGGTCACTTAAAGCTGGGAGCAAGGAATCTCTTTACATATCGATAGTTTTAAAAATATTCCAAAAATCAAGGTATACTAATGATAAATGAGGATTCTTGTACACATATAGTACAAAAATCTACAAACAAAATTGTCAAAACTTTAAAAAGTCGAGATCAATAATTGTACGTGAAAACGCGGTGAGAATGTTATCACAAAAATATGAAATACTGATGAGGAAGAGTAGTATTAAGAGGTTTTTACTTCTGGCACGAAACAAAATGATTAACGTTGGATTGAGAATCCATAAAAAACGCCGATTTTCTATTTCGAGGCCAGAGCAAAAATCTAAAAAGGCGTTCCTCAGGGACGGCAAAGTGCGCAATAGAAAAGGAGCCGGAGTCCGTGTCGGGGGTCGAAAGGGAGGCCGTTAGGTGCGGCCGCTGCGCGGGTGGGCGAGGGAGGTGCGAGAGAGGGGCGAGGGGGGCGGGTGAGGAGCGGGCGAGCGAGTTGCGAGAGAGGGGCGAGGGGGCGGGCGAGGGGGCGGGCTAGGGGGCGGGCGAGGGGGCGGGCGAGGGGGCGGGCGAGGGGGCGAGCGTGGGTGCGAGCGGGGGAGGCGGGCGATGGGCGGGCGATTGAGCGGGCGAGGGCGGGCGATGGTGGGCGAGGGTGGGCGGTGGTGAGGGGGCGGGCGAGGGGGCGGGCGAGGGGGCGAGCAGGCGCGGGCGAGGGTGGGAGGGGCGCGCCGCACCCTGGGCTCGGCCGGCGCCCCCAGGAGGCCCGAGCTCATGCCGAGCACGTCTTAGGCTTTCTCCACGGGATTTATCCATCACATTTAGCCGGAGCGCCGCCGGTCGGGGGCGGCGGCGGCGGAGCTGGGCGGGCGCGCGAGCCATGCACAAACAATGGGCGGCCTGCGCCGCATCGCCAATGCGCCCCACTGCCAGCGCCCCCGCCCCCGCCCCCGCCCCCCGACACCGCCGGCGCGTAGCCCCATTCACCGCCGATCCCAGACTTTGTGTCCGGATGCACTCAGCCCTGCAGCGGCGGCGGCGCAGTGCGAGCAGTTGGGGCTGAGAGGGTGGCGATCGTTGGCGATGGGAATGGGAGAGGATGAGGCGAGACCGAGAAGGGATGAGGACACGGAAGCGGAGATGATAGGAAAACAGAAAGACAGAATGTACTGAATATGGAGGTGTGATTTTAATAACAATGCCCTAAGCGTTACTGCGATTCGGAGAATTATTGAGCTCTGAGAGGAATAGGAGTTAAATGTGGGTCGGTCTGTAACGAGTCATTACTCGCATTCACTTCAGTAGAGTGGAAGCGTTAAACGGAACAAAATAACAGAGTCATCAAAATATAACAAAAAAGCATAGAGACAGTCATTTTAAAACGAACAGTCAGGATGTTAGGTACTGAACACAGGAATGTCACACTGACAGAAAGTGGGAATATCAAGGATGAATACATAAAACGTCGAGAATTGAAAAAGAAAGTAAGGGTGAAAAAGGTAGAGAAAATAGACGAGGAGGTAAAGAGTGACTCTGAAATGTATAAACCAAGTAAAAGCAAAGGTCGGAAGACTGAGGAGTGGGAGAGAGAATGGAAAGTAACAGTCCGGCGAGGGCAGCTTTTGAGCAGACGACAACGCGGGCAGCGGACGAACCGAAAGACCCGTCCTCGTCGTCCTCGTCCTCGTTCTCGTTATCCTCATCGTCAGCGTCGGCGTCGGCCTACTCGTCGTTGTCGTCCTCGTCGTCGTTGTCGTCGTCGTCGTCCTCATCCTCGTCGTCTTCGTCGTCGTCCTCCTCCTCCTCGTCGTCGTCGTCCTCATCCTCGTCGTCTTCGTCGTCGTCGTCGTCGTCCTCCTCGTCGTCGTCGTCCTCGTCGTCTTTCTCGTCATCGTCGTCTTCGTCCTCGTCGTCGTCTTCGTCGTCGTCCTCCTCGTCGTCTTCGTCGTCGTCGGCGGCGGCCTCGTCGTCGTTGTCGTCGTCGTCCTCCTCCTCGTCGTCGTCGTCCTCGTCTTCGTCGTCGTCGTCCTCGTCGTCGTCGGCGGCCTCGTCGTCGTTGTCGTCGTCGTCCTCCTCCTCGTCGTCGTCGTCCTCCTCCTCGTCGTCGTCGTCCTCGTCGTCGTAGTCTTCGTCCTCGTCGTCGTCTTCGTCGTCGTCCGTGGAGGGCGGAGGCGCGCCCGAAGTCGGCGTTTGTGAAGGGTCTCTCCGTCCCTCCGTTTCCCTTCGCCGCCAAGGGAAGTTCGGATGGCGCTGGGCGGCACGGCGCCGCGCCGTCTGCTGCCAACGATGGCGATCCCTTTCTGCAGCGAGAGAGCTGGAGTCGCTGCGAGGTGGCTTTGGGAGAGTCAACGGGCGATCTCCTCCCGGCCATTGGGCCTACACGCCGCGAATTCATTCTGAGGATACACTTCCCCTGCGTGAGCTGGAGACCCTGTTTCGAATACACCGAAACAATTCGCCATGAACGGGAGATTTACAACAGCGATAACGTTTGGGATTGAAAAGTGCTGGCTTCCGGTTTTGTTAGAAACAAATATCAGTGGAATTGCGCGGAAATGATACACGATAATACACATTTGAAGAAGACTATTGGTTTCCAATAGCACTCTTTGCTTTGCGTTTAAAAGTACGTTCTGAAATAATAACCTTATTTTTGTGAACCCTTTTCGTATGTATCTATTTGGCATTTCAGAGTCTGATTAAACCGACTTTTGCCAACTCGGGTATTTTGACCAGGATACCTTTTTTTATTCACGCCTGAGGGTAAGAGAGATATGTAGTGAGTATGACGTATTCCCTGTACTTACCTCGTTTGGTCTGCCTGAGATTTATTTTGTCGCACAGCTACAGAAATTTAGACTTTACATTAGAAAGATACGGCTTCATTTTTGCCCCAGCTGGAAATCGCACCGCGTCAGAGAAAACTAGCAAGCGGTCAATAAGCCAGCGGAGGGGTGTCTACCCTCTTTTATACCCTTATCTAATAACTGAGGTTCATACCTCTGATATAATGAAATTTTAATCATAGAGTACCACAAGACCTCTGCTGCCACTGCAGAATCTACAGAACTCTTTAATACCGTAAAATTATGATCAGCAAACGTCTGTAAAAGAGTAAATATATTTAGAAATACTTGTAGGCATATTGACGAGAAAGGAATTGTAATCAGAATATTCTGGTGGAACTCGTGCAAAAAAGGTACCGCCAAGAGGCTTTTTGAGAACGCGGAACTTCAGCGCAAAACCGAAGGGCGGAGACACTTGTTCGTCACGGAAACCGCAATATCTGCTCCGAAACGTGAAAAAGCATCTCGCGACGCTAAGCACAACGGCGGCGGCGGCAGCTTAGGCACGACGACCGAGCTGCCAGTGCCGCAACCGCCGCTAATTAACTTTCCCGACACCCGCGGCGGCCGAGCAAATAAACAGCTGTTTACTGCGGGAAATTAGTTTCCACTTCGGGAATTAAAACCGGCTTGGGGAAAAAGAGAAAGTTTCCAGAAGAGAACAACTTTTTAAGAGGAAAAAATTATCTCTGTTGTGGGCTGCGAGATCTTGTTAGCCGGAGCTCCTCCCACCGCAGCGCCCACGCAGGCGCCGCGCCGCTGCGCGCTCGGCCATCGCCAGCCCGCCATCGCCCGCCATCACCCACCCGCCATCGCCATCGTCCGCCCACCCACCCGCCATCATCCGCCCGCCATCACCTGCCCGCCCGCCATCGTCCGCCCACCCGCCATCGCCCGCCCGCCCGCCATCGCCCGCCCGCCCATACACCCGCCCGTTATCACCCGCTCGCCCATCCGCCCGCCCACTCGTCCGCTCATTCGTACCACTCGCCTGCCCATCCGCCCCCTCGCCCACCCATCCATACGGCCGCCCATCCGCCCGCCCGCCCATCTACTTACCCGCTCGCTCATCCGCATTTGCCCATCCACCCGCCTACCCGAACCCACCCACCCACCCGCTCGCCCGTCCACCCCCACCTTCGCCTTCCTATTTTCCCACCCACCCCGCCCGCCCATCCAACCATTCACCTCATCGCCCATCCACCCGCTTCTCCGCACCCTCGCCTTCCTATTTTTTTCCCACCCACCCGCCCCGCCCATCCAACCATCCACCTGATCGCCCATCCACCCGCTCCTCCGCACCCTCGCCCCCCGCCTGGCCGCCCGCCCGCCCTCCCGCAAACCGCTTGCCTCTCCACCCAATCCGTACCCGCTGCAGACGCTCCCGCTTTAATATTTTAAGCAGACATTATCATCCCCAAATGTTTCCCTTAGAAGAACGGCTACTTTGCTTTTTTATGCCCCGAAATGTACTTGGCAGTGATAAATTGAGCCCTCGGTTGGTTAGTCTGCGTGAGATTTCATACGGCGGCGGTAAAAACGGCAATGGTCATTTGCTTCAGGTGAAGTTTTGGGTGATTACGTTCCTCACACTTTCTTCTTTTACGTTATTACAATTGTTTGTAATTAACATATTGGGCATTAAAACAGACTTGTATCTAGTGTGTTATACTATTTTTTGTTTACACATGTTTAATTTTTATATATGAGAACCGTTGACATATTTCCATTAAAAGCACCTTTTGGAACTTTAAGCTCATGTGTATTTGATTAGTGCTACTTTAAGACAAAGTCTACTGTACTAACTGTACTTGCCCAACCCGACGTGTAATAACTACTAGTCCAGATATTATGCTGAAACTGCAATCCATCATAATCAAGATGTGAATCTCTTTTTAAAACTCAATGCTAATTTTGTAGACTTTTGTAGTGAAAATTGTTGATTTACAATGCCATTTTTTCTTTAATAATTGGACTGTTATGCATCAACCGGCTAAGCGCCATTTTTGAAAAAAATGATATATAGACGCCATCAGTTGTATTGGACAATGTTCTAAATGTATGCAAAAATTTTGGCGCAAAATCTGTAAAAATCGCCTTATAATTAGTGAAAAATGTAAGCGCCATCAGTCACATCAGGGATTTTTATCAACAGGCTATAAACCTAGATCTTCAAATCTGATGTTCTTAATTTCACATTACGCAACAGCACAAACGAGTGGAACTACACAATGAATGAATCAAATAATTAAATTTCAGTTTTTAGAGCTGAAAATGTAATAAAACCTTTGAACACGGTTATATCAAAACTTGTATGATGTCGCATAGCCGGTTGATGCATAACACCGTCCAACTGAAGAAGATATTCCACAGTTTCTTGTTATGTCATCTGTGAAGGGAGAGGGTGAGGATGTGCATATTCTCATAATACACTAACAGCAATTTATTTACTGTTTTCTGAAAAAGGAAAACGTAAAAATTTCTTTAAGAACTTAAAATAGTAAGTATCTTATGACGTTATCATAAGTAATATCACGAGAAGTGCTGTGATACATTGTAAATTCACCACTTGTACAAGCCCAATTAGCAACTGGTTGCGTCAATTTCGAATGGATTGAACCCACGTGTGTATTCATTAAAGTATTTTCCTGAATAATTTTGATAGTAACGTTAATAGCTTTGACATAACCTTGATAGCATATTATTCTCCATTAAATAATCGCATATTAGTTGTCTAAAATATGTGTAATTTTTTCACTGGTAGTTTGTGCTGTATTTCTTTCTACACACAATTTTTGAAATTGCTTCCATTCTCTTTCTCTGTTTCTTTTGCTGTTTTTCGGCACTGAATCTTAAATAATAGACTCTATTTCAGAGTTTTAAATATTACGAAAACGACATATCTGAATATTATATTGATGCTCACAAGCTATTTTGGATCTAAAACAATTGCTATCATTATCTTAAAAAGGTAAACAAATTGATTACAGCGGAGTGCAAAGGGTAAACAAAGTGATGATCATAAATTGCGACAGACATCTGGGATTGGTTTAATTTGAATAAATTCTTGCTGAGCATTGGCTACTTACGACACGTGCACACATGAATGTAATAGTCACTATATATGAAAATTTACCGGCAGGCTCAAGCAACCCTTTGACATTCGTTTTTGCATCGTTCTCCGCCCGGTGGCGTCCCTTCCGAGGGACAGCCTCCTAGGAAGGGCCTTTGCGGCGCCGCGAAAGCCGAAGGGCGCTGGGTCGCGTGGCCGAGGCAGCGGCGGCGGCGGCGGCGGCAGCGCGCCCGCGTGACCCGCTGACCCTTTTCAGCGCCGCCCGGGACGGAGGCCCTCGCGCCGCGACGATCCCTTCCGTCAACAGACCGCCCCGCCCCGCCCCGCCGCGCCCCGCCGCACCCGGCCCCGTGCCGTCACGCCCCCGCCCCGCCGCGCCCCGCGCCGTCACGCCCCGCCCCGTCACGCCCCGCGTCGCATCGCCCCGCCCCGTCCCGCCCCGCGCCGCCCCTCCCCGCCCCGCCCCGCCGCGCCGCGCCACACCCGGCCCCGCACCGTCACGCCCCGCCCCGCCCCGTCACGCCCCGCCCGCCCCGCCCTGTCACGCCCCGCCCTGTCACGCCCCGCCCTGTCACGCCCCGCCCCGCGTCGCCACGCCCCGCGCCGCCCCGCCCCGCCGCGCCGCGCCACACTCGGCCCCTCGCCGTCACGCCGCGCCCCGCCCCGTCACGCCCCGCCACGTCACGCCCCACCCCGCGCCGCCACGCCCAGCCCCGCCCCGCAACGCCCCGCCCCGCCCCGTCCCGCCCCGCCACACTGGTCCCGCTCCGTCACGCCCCGCCCCATCACGCCCCGCCCCGTCACGCCCCTCCCCGTCACGTCCCGCTCCGTCACGCCCCGCCCCGCGCCGCCACGCCCAGCCCCGCCCAGCCCCGCCCCGCGCCGCCCCGCGCCGCCCCGCGCCGCCCCGCGCCGCCCCGCGCCCCCCGCGCCCCCCGCTCCTCCTGCACCGCCCCGCGCCTCCTGCGCCGCCCCGCGCCTCCTGCGCCGCCCCGCGCCCCCCACGCCACGTCGTCCGGGGACGCAATTGCCGTCGGGCATTAGCCGCCCGGCGAGCCGCGCGTGGCGGCACGCCGCTGCCCGGATTAGCAAGCACGCCGCGCCGCCTCTCCACCTGCGTGCGCGGTGGATTCGGGGATTTGGAGTTTTGCGACACTTCCTAGCAGGGCCTCGCAACTCGCCATCAACACCGGAGACAAAGATTCAGGGGGCTACTATAGCGGGCGCTGGGTACAGATGCAGGTTAGTCTCACCAACTTGCGCACATAAAAATTGGCTGCCGGCCCCGTGGCCGAGACCGCTAAGGCAGTAGTGCCGTAGTGGTCTTGGACCGTGGGGTCGCGGGTTCGAGTCCCGCCTCGGGCATGGTTGTATGTGTTCGTCCTTTCACCCTCTCTCATCACCATATCGTGTCATCATCATGTCATAACGTTACTCCCAATAGTGGTCGCTAATGACCGAGTAGTTGATGCGACCTTAAACACAAAAAAAAAAAAAAAAAAAAAAAAAAAAAAAAAAAAAAAAAAAAAAAAAAAATTGGCTGATTTCTGAGAAATACGAAAAGTGTTTTCTAATTGTTCAATTATTCATAATATATATATACATACAAGAAACCCCCGACGAGAGCGCGGACATCGACGTTATCTTTTGTAACATAACGCTTGCGTCTCGCGAACCTACGCAGCAGCCACGCACGTTTAATGTATCGTTGGCAGCAGGTCCTCGTTTAGTTCCTGTAAGAAGGGGCTGCAGGAGAGAGCGCCACTGTAATGGTCTCCACCATAGTATATAGGAGACAAAAGGCCCTGCTTCCTAGATTGTGCTGCGTTGAGAGGAAATCAGAGCGTAACTTGGTGACACAAGCTACGACGAACCCAACATTGGTGAAACAGGTAATTCAAATCGGTAAAATGTCTTTGGGGTCAGAGTAACGTATATCCCAAATGAAGATTTTGACTACTTACGTATATTAGGATTTTGATGTCATTACTTGTATAGATGTGTATATATATATATATATATATATATATATATATATATATATATATATATATATAAGAGCAAACCTCCGACACCATTGGACCAATCTCCATGCAAGTTCACACTTCTGCGTGTTTTTTCACCCAGGAGGTTTATGTGTTGTTAATTTTGTTGTAACTCCACTACATGGACCTATAGAACAAAACTAAATATTCATGTCAAATGAACCTTCAACACACTCGGCAGCATTTTAGATCTATATCGTTAAATAACTCCTAAACGAGACGTTCTAGGGCCTAACTAAAATTTTGAGGCCGAAGGCCTCAAAGAAACATTTCTCACTGTAATCTACAGAATGAACTCTTCCTGAACATTCTATTACATTTTTGGTGGTCCGGCGCTTCCCGATATTACCTCACCTGCTCAGAAACGTGCAAAATCTGCAAGTAAATGTAAATGAGATGGTCAGAGAGCGGCAGGAACAGAGACTCACAGAGACAGACTGACAGGGACTCGGTGAGGGAGGGAGGGGCAGTGAGAAAGGGAGATGGGACGAGAAAGAGGGAAATGAAGGGCAGAACAACGTCTGCCGGGTATGCCTTCCTAGTACCTTATAGTTTTCGGACGTAGGTTGAACCCTAACTTTCATTCTAAAATACCTACTAATACCACATAGTATATATTTTGTTTAAAAATATGTACAAAAAGCGTATAATGCTGGAATAATTGTAAGTTAATATTACGAAAATATAGTTACCTGAGTTTAAGGTTCTATACAATACCCAAATAGTACAGAAACAAGATAGTTTGCTTTCTTACAACGTAGGGAAACTACAATGTTTTCCTGCCGTTTATCTGTTCTATTTTAAGCCTCTGCAAATTATAAATAATTTTTTAAAATTTTCATTGTAATGGTTCCAGAATCAAGCATAAACTTCATTCATCGAAAAATTTTTATTCCTGTTTAACCCAATTAGACTCTGAAGTGACAGCATTTTTTAAATTTCGGTATTTTGTGTTACGGTAGGGGAGACGGGTTACAGGGAAAAGGACTTATTAATTTATTACATCAGGGGCATATAGTTTCTTAATTCTTGAAAATCCTTACGATGTTTCTGCTAGTAGAATGATGGCTATATTAGAAGCGCTAGGGAGACGTAGGAAAAAGATGTGTTTCATTTTTTATGATCGATATTATAGACACTATGTCAAGATCGCTGTGAAGTTGGTTACTCTGTACAAACCAGACAGCTTTCGTGATTTGAGAAGACATTTATTTTGAAATGTATAAAGACGATTGAGATGTGTGCCTACAGGAATAGAAACGCACAAATCTGTTTTCCAAATAGTAGTACTTATACTGTTCCAAGGACCACAAATAAAATACCCCTATATAATATATACCTCTAATAAATTAAATATTTTGACAAGAACAGTCTTCATGAAGATCACAATAACATAGTATAGTATATGTTTTCAAAACTACTGCGTGTTCACCGGAAATGAGACTATCACCATTTCTTTTATCTTCCTTAGCTACTGGCGAGAAGAAAATTTTTAAAAATTTGGAGGTTTTTTTTTCAGAAAAAAGTGTTTAGAAATTTCCTAATTCATGCAAAATTATTTGAAAACTACTTATATTTTTTAGAATAAATCCCCATCTTCAACATTCTAGGTGTGGAAACACGAAAATATGTTTGAACATATTCAATTTTCGAAAAATCAGGGATTTTAACGAAAATACGACTTACGCTATTATTGGAAGCTTCTTTTACTCTATCCGAGGATTTTAAATCCAAAAATTTGTAGTAATTTTTGAGAAACGTTTGAAAATTTTTTGAGGCTTTATTGCACCCAAATCAAAATATTCATTTCAAGCTCAGGGGACCTCGAGTTCATTTAAATCGATAGAGAAATCTCAATTTTGGAGAAAATCGATTGAATCGTTTCGGGGCTAGCATTAAACACGGACGGACGGACGGACGAACACGCTGACGGAGAGATGTCAATGTATTTATTTATTTCTTTATTTAGTAAAAAAAGTGAAAACTGTGTATGAGGTATGGGAGCGAAGATTTTTGAATATCAAAGACTTACAAAACATGAATTCTGATTACCCAACATGTTAGAGGGAGTAATTTACTATGTTTAGAAACAAGATTCATCCACTTTTTCGGTACCAGGGACCGTCATTAAGAGTTTTTCTGCGGAAAAATTGCAGTTTTCCAGCGCACGATTACAATTTCTAGTCTCCTTACAAAGTAAGAGCGAGAAAATAGAATTAAATGACCGAGGCATGTATGTTTCAGGCAACAAAACAAATTGTATCACTACTGTCAGTTCTAGTTACTGAGATTGTTAAATTATACCCATTAGAAACAATTGAACAATTTTCTAGAAAATGGAACAAATCGTGACAGTTTGTCGTTTTTCCTCAAAACATATCAAAAGTTCTTTCTACAAAAATTATATTGCAACACGTGTTTCTCTTTTATGTATACCAATTATTTAAACTGCAGAGATAGATTCAACGTTTTAATAATGTTAGTGATGGTATTGTACTCAAGATTTCTCTTTCATCACGAGTACAAAAATATCCAAATGTGTTCCACAATTGAATAACAAAGTGATGGTTAAGTTAACATTTAGAATTTTGAAAGAGGTGCATGAAGCAGACGGAAACGAGTTGTGCACTAATGTATTTTCAATGAAGTTGCTCAAAGAAATTAAACATTCCCACAGAACGAGTTGCGCGGTGAAAACTGCATCGAGGACGTGTAGTATCTGGACCGCGCCGACCCCCCCCCCCCGCGCCGACCGCCTCTGAACTGAACGGGGGGTGTCTGCAGAAGCTCGCAAACCCACCACACGTCGCCAGATATTTCAATTATTTAGGTAATTTCGTTTGCGCACACAACACAAGTTCCGGACCGTGGCGTGTTGATTTTCTCTAATTGAATTCCGCTGCCGCCGCGGCTGCGGCGGAGGTGGCGGCGGCGGCGGCGGCAGCGGCTGCAGCTGAGGTGAAGGGGCGGGGGGAGGCGGGGCGGGGACCCCGCCGCCACCTGCACGCTGCCTTCTCTCACCAGCATCCCGCCATACCACCACCACCGCCGCTGCCACCACCGCCATTGCCACGCCCGACCCCGACCCCACCCCCCGCCTCCGCCCCCGCCTTCTCACCCCTCCTCCTCCCCCGCGTCCACCCCCGCCTCCGCCCCCCGCTCCCACCCCCTCCTCCTCCCCGCCTCCACGTCACCCCCACCCCTGCCTCCTCCCCCGCCCCGCCTCCACCCCCGCCTCCGCCACCGAACCCACGCCCGCCCCCGCCCGCCACTGCAGGCTGCGTGGAGGTCGCGGGGCGACCCAACACATTCTGGCGCTCCTGGCCAGAGTTGGGGCGGGGCTGCGAGTTATTGCCTCGCTGCGCTCCCTTAACCAGGCACGCCGCGGCGCGCCGCGCCGCCCGCAGAAGAACTACACAAGAAACAGGCGCAGAGTAAACTTTGGCGCCACCGAAAGCGCGATATAGAACTGTTACACGCTCTTCGAGGAAATGGTGTAGTTTAAAAGTAAACTCTCGGAGACAACGACGAGTTTTTCAACGTTGTCATCCTTAACCGAGATATTTAGCAAGAACGTCCTGCAGGAAAAATATTATAAAATGAACATCAAGGCCACAGGAGTATCTTCTGTTGAATAGTTTCGCGAGTAGAAGACATTTTCTTGTATTGATAGGTATTAAAAATATTCTACACTGTATTTTATTGGTCATCCTGATTAACTTTTGCCCCCCCTCCTCCTTTTGCCGTGAGCATGTATGTATTTTGCATTTTTGGGTCGATTGTCTGACATTGTTGGCTAGCTAACGGTCTTCCCAATTTCAGCATCTGGTTTAACTTCTACGCTTGGGGAATAAGAGAGACATAACTTAAAATGTTTTTGTCCTGATTAAATCAATACTTCAGCGTAAGTTTCAATAAGTAAGTTTAGAGGCCTGTTGAATAATACAATATGAATACTGCTGTGGCAGAAAAAATTCGATCAGCGATCACTCTCTTTCCAAACTAGAATCAATAATCAGCAGGTAGTTGGAAACTCAGAAGAAAATTTTTACATTAAAGTCTCACGACGTTCGTGTTTGCAAATATAATGACAGTTTTGTAGAGAACAATTTAATTTCTAACACTTTTCCTTATGTTGATCAATACTAGATACTGTTGAACGGTATATTTTTTAGCGTGACGGCTTGAATTAATTACCCTGATTCCAACGATGAAATGTTCAGTGATAAATAAATCAGAGTGGACGATTTATAATGATAAGAGGAGTTTTGAAGTCTCTATTAATAAAAATGAATTCAAAGACATGTAACACACATTGATACCACAAAATGTAGTGTAAGAATAGATACATTTTTTTCAGTCTCTTCAGGATTGTCGCAGTGCCCTTGCAAAATCTGATAAACGTTAATACTACACAAATGCAAAAAATAGATCATTTAAGTAATACGTTGGTAGATGCATCACTAACATTATTTTTCGCCTGTCGCTAAGAGCAGGTTGATTCCTAATATATTCCGCCAGAGGCCAGTAGCAGTACAACTGGACCTAATAGATTTGTTAGAGGTTAGTAGCGGTGCGTAACATACTGTATAATAAAATGAAAGAAATGTGGTATTTTATTATAAAATTTGAACCAATTATATTAAAAACAATCTCTATTGCCGTGGTTCATATAAAATTGATCTTTTTCCTCTCTCACAAGGATTGGATGTGAAGAAAGCCAGGAGAACGCCTGGAATTTTGCTAGTACCAAACAAATGTTACTTTATACTATATTCCAATGATGTCGAAATTTTAAGAAATTTTAAAATTTTACTTGTCCTTTTCTAATAAATCGACAGGCCAATGAAATGTACAGGGCGGTCAAATAAAGGTCTTGAGCTGAATAATTGGAAATGTTTAATTTCGCTCATTTCATAATACCACTAGTCACCTACGAGTAATTTGTTAACTTTACATGCGAGTTGTTAAAATTTCGATTTCTCCATATTTACATTATTTATTAACTTACAAAATTAACTTAAAAAAGTTTTTATGGAATTTTAACGTTACGTTTTTCGAGATAATAAAAAATATTAAAACATAAGTCTTATATAAAAGTTGTTTTAAAAACACAGTTTCATTACAATGAATAAACAAAATAAAGAGCAACCATGCTACAAATTTTTCTTCCCATTAATCCTTACTCTAATTTTAGAATTTAATTTAGGATCCTCTATAGAGCTCGATAGTTTGCTGTCATTATTTTTATTTTCACGAGCACAACATTCATTCACACATCAATTATTTGAACTACGCTTGGCATTGCAACTGGGCATAAAATTCAGAACAGTACGCAAACATCAAAATTACACAAATGCATGTTACATTTTTCTGCAGTCATTTCCGAGTTCTGCCACATGCAGTCTCGCCACATTTGAGCACACCACATTCGATAAAATCAGTGACACGAATGCGTTATTTACACGAAATTATAAAACGCATTGTGAAATTTTGAAAAAAAAATTTTGAACGCACATCACGACTTCCCCCCAACGTAGTATTTACAGTTTACTCCTGAGTCAAATATCGAAAATCAATGCCGCAATTTTAACCGATTAAATAAATATTCGCGCTCTCGTCGCGTAAATATTTTTCGACCGCCGCGCCCCCCCCCCCACACCTCGTTGCCACTGCTCCGCCGGCGCCTGCGCACTGGGCACGTGCTTCCTTTGTTTATTAAATTCCTGGCGGAGGGGAGGGGCGCGGCGGGGTTGGGGGTGGGGAATCAACGCGGACGCAGTCGGTCGCGAGCAGCGCTTTACTCTTTCTGCATGCTAAGAGGCGACTCGGCGATCGCCGCGCGGTTAAGTACGGTTAAGTACAGTCTTCACCACGTGGGGATCGAAGAAGAAAATACACAGGTGCAGCCTGTCATTAGAAAACATTACATAAAATACTTTTAATTAGCATCTCTTTTCATAACGGCATTTAATATCTGCTGAGTAAACCCTTTTGTAAACATTTTTTACTTTTATGTTTGAAAATATTTAAAACTTTCGACTATTTAATTCTTATTATATTTTTTATGAATGCCTGACTTCAACTTTCTTGTATGGTTGAGTAAGTCTTATGTGGGTCAGCGTCCCATCCACTACGTGCTGGGTATTGTCTGAAAACTTACTCTGTTAAAAAAATAAAATGGTTGGTTGGCGGAATCTAATTATTGAATGAATAAGCCCTATTTTTGTAAAGACAAATTGTATCGTTTAATAATATTCTTTGATATTTTTTCTACAAATGTTTACCATATGCAAAATCTCTCTTTGGCATACCATTAAATTTGAAATTTAATTGATTTCATTGGCATACATTAAATTTGAAATATAATTTCTTTGATCTATTAAGGACTTTTGAATGTTTAATCTTACCTTTACGAAGACTTTTTCCTAAACCTATTAATAATACAACACAAACAATTACGTCAGTCCTGTGGCCGAGAGAGCTAAGGCAGTAGTGCCGTAGTGATCTTGGACCGTCGGGTCGCGGGTTCGAATCGCGCCTCAGGCATAGTTGTGTGTGTTCGTCCTTTCACCCCCTATCATCACCATATCGTTTCATCCTCATACCATAACGTTACATCCAATAGTGATCGCTAATGATCTAGTAGTTGATGCCATCGTAAATAACATAAAGAAACTATTTACATTAAATCGCTTCCCGAATGCCTCGGACATTTCTATTTCGACTTCTATTTACAATTGTTTTAATTGCTGGTTTAGTTTCTAGCTTCCATATTTAAAATTCCACACGAACGTCCCCTGCCGAACCTAAAGGACTGCTGCCAAAGCCCTCTAACATGTTTGAATAGCTTCTCAAGAGACAGTGATCTCGTTTAAAAAGCTTCTGTCCAGGACAGGGCTGTCCAACTTAGAAGGGCACGTCCCAAATCGTGATTGCATTTACTTTATACTATGGATATTTAATGTCCAATATTCACTGTATATTCGAGCTCCGAACATTGCTGAGTCCTAGAATGTATGTCGTAGTTTTTGCACCAAATCCTTGTCCTGTTCAGAGCGCCAAGTCCCAGACGGAATCGATTCACACCACAAGTTATGGAGTGTCGAAAAAGCTTGCTTCCGCCACCACCGCGGTGTTTCCGCGGTGAGGGTTAAGGGCGCAAATGTATAGCTAATTTAACTTTGAAAATAGATTTTATTATATAGGAGCGAATAGTTTGTCAACAAAACTCGAAAAAAAACTGTTTTTTTTTCTGTGTTCAAAATTCGACTAGAATATGGTTTAGGATAGAGATCACAGAATTATGAAAACGTGCACAAATTTCACTTCTTCCCATAGCTCGTCACACACAGTTTTTAACTGGACGGTGTTTTGCATCAACCGGCTAAGCGCCATTTTTGAAAAAAAATGAGATATGGACCCCATCAGTTACATTGGACCATGTTCTACGTACGCAAAACTTTTGGCGCCAAATCTGTAAAAATAGCCTTATAATTAATGAAAAACGTAAACGCCGTCACATCAGGGATTTTATGTTTCGCAACAACAGGCTATAAACCTAGATCTTCAAATCTGGTGTTCTTATTTTCACATTATGCAAGTAAGCGCCAGATATTCCACTCATGTCTGTGTAGTTTGGCGCTTCAATGAATGAAATAATTAAATTACAGTGTTGAGAGCTGAAAATGTAATCTTTGAATGTAATGAAAACTTTGAACACGATTATGTCAAAACTTGTATGATGTCGCATAGCCGGTTGATGCATAACACCGTCCAACTGTTTTTGAAGTAAATAAATAAATAAATAGATATATAAATAAAAGTTCACATCCAAATCGATACCTAGTTCCACAAACGGGAGAAAAAAGAGCGATCATGTCTAAGAACGATGTAGAAGGTCTTGAAGGAGCTGTATCGCGTCTAGACTGCGGGTGAGCGGGAGGAGCGGACAGACAGGGAGGAGCGGACAGACAGGGAGGAGCGGACAGACAGGGAGGAGCGGAAAGACAGGGAGGAGCAGACAGGGAGGAGCAGACAGGGAGGAGCGGATAGGGAGGAGCGGACAGGGAGGAGCAGACAGGGAGGAGCGGATAGGGAGGAGCGGACAGGGAGGAGCAGACAGGGAGGAGCAGACAGGGAGGAGCAGACAGGGAGGAGCAGACAGGGAGGAGCAGACAGGGAGGAGCAGACAGGGAGGAGCAGACAGGGAGGAGCAGACAGGGAGGAGCAGACAGGGACGCGCAGACAGGGACGCGCAGACAGGGAGGAGCAGACAGGGAGGAGCAGAAAGGGAGGAGCGGATAGGGAGGAGCGGACAGGGAGGAGCAGACAGGGAGGAGCAGACAGGGAGGAGCAGACAGGGAGGAGCGGACAGGGAGGAGCAGACAGGGAGGAGCAGACAGGGAGGAGCAGACAGGGAGGAGCAGACAGGGAGGAGCAGACAGGGAGGAGCAGACAGGGAGGAGCAGACAGGGAGGAGCAGACAGGGAGGAGCAGACAGGAAGGAGCAGACAGGGAGGAGCAGACAGGGAGGAGCAGACAGGGAGGAGCAGACAGGGAGGAGCAGACAGGGAGGAGCAGACAGGGACGCGCAGACAGGGACGCGCAGACAGGGACGCGCAGACAGGGACGCGCAGACAGGGAGGAGCAGACAGGAAAGAGCAGACAGGGAGGAGCATGGGAGGCGTCGCAGCGGCGCAGCGGGGCAGAGGGCGAGTGCGCAGAGGGGCGGAGGGCGGGGCGGAGGGCGCTGCGCTCGCGCGGTCCGTAATTCGAAATTCATGGCGGGGTTTACGTGCCGTAAGCCGCGCTAAGCCGCGCCGCTTCTAATGGGCCGAGCCAGGAACAATATTTGAGCGTTTAGTAGGCCGCGCGGGCGGCGGTGGCACTGCGCGGGGGCGCAGCGCCCGCCCCCGCGCGGGACAGGTCGCGGGCGAGAGGGAACGCCCGACGCGGAGATGCGCGGGGGGGCGGGGCGCGGGCGGGCGGGGCGCGGGCGGGCGGGGCGCGGGCGGGCGGGGCGCGGGCGGGCGGGGAGCGAGCGGGCGGGGAGCGAGCGGGCGGGCGGGCGAGCGGGCGGGCGGGCGGGCGAGCGGGCGGGCGGGCGGGCGAGCGGGCGGGCGGGCGGGCGGGCGGGCGGGCGGGCGGGCGGGCGGGCGGGCGGGCGGGCGGGCGGGCGGGCGGGCGGGCGGGCGGGCGGGCGGGCGGGCGGGCGGGCGGGCGGGCGGGCGGGCGGGCGGGCGGGGCGGGCGACTGGGCGAACGGGTGGGCGGGCGAGCGAGTGAGTGGGCGAGCGGGCGAACAGACGGGCGAACAGACGGCGAGGAACAGAGGGAAAGAGAGTAGTGGAAATGAGAAAAGGGAAAGAAAGCAACGAAGCGAAAAGGAGAGATGGGGTACGAAGACAGAGAAGGGGAGATATAGAGAGAAGAATGGAAGAATGATGCCGGAAGAAGTCGGCGGAGATGGATGGAAAGATATTGAAAGACAAAGTCAAGAAACTGATGAATGAGTGGGAGACAATGAAGGAAATACCTCGATTATTAATACGTGTGATAAAAAATAAAATGTGAAAAGTCGAAAATGAGTAGGATTTGTGATTATTGTCTGCACGTTGCAACTCTTGATACCACAATTCCTAATGATGTAAATGTGTTGTGGAAAAAAAGTTAACGTGAGGAATGCTTTGTGCACTGACAGATGAAATAGATTGGGAAGATAAAATCACAGAACATGGCACAATCGGCTTCACCTGTGTTAAAGAGCTTCACTTGTGTTAAAGAGCTTCACTAGAAGCTTATACCTGACTGATGCTGGCAATGCGTAGATTCATGGATTATGCATTCGAAGGAAGGAAAGTGATTGAAACATCGATGTGGTCCTGAATAATGAAACAGATTTTAAATTGTTCTCAAAGCAGTTACAGTCTCAAGAATTATGCATAAGAGTAATATCTATTGATATTCTACATATAACTACATAAGATTTTAAAATAACTAGATCCTATAAATAACATTTAAAATGTAATGTAGAGGACTTAATATTTTAATTTTTCACTCTTTCTTTTATGAGACAAATTTTACCAAATATATATTGCATTATTTTGCACAAAATGGTACTCAGACATTTTATTATATATATTTACATTTTTTAAATAAAATTCAGCTCTTTTTCGATATGTCACTCTCACACAAACAGAGATAACGTACCGTATGAATTCAGTATCTTCGATGAGTTAGTGATGGTTACTTGGAATGGCTCAGAAATACATTTCTAATCCAAAGGAGGAAACTATTTGTTTCTGATCCTTTTTATTAGAAAACAGTCTTCGAATACCGGCTGGGAATATACTGCCTGAAAGATCTGGTATTGCATGTGAAGGATGTAAAACCCACTACACATGCTTACGAAATTCCAAGCCTCTCGTTGAGAGTATGAAACCCTCTGTCCTCAAAACTAACTTATTCACGCCTTCCATTTATCACACGCGTGTGCGTATACACATACGCTGCGGCACGTATTTCACTAACGCAGTAGCGTAGCTAGGTGAGGGCAGGTGGGGGGGCGGTTCGCCCCGGGTGACACCATTTTAGGGGTGACACCAATTAGAAAATTGTATAATTGGAATTGTATAATTTTAATGATTTATTTAAAAACCATAGTTTTATAAAAACATGCACTTGTTAATTAGTTATACTTCGTTTTAGATTGTTTACTTAAAAATTAAATTTAAATTATTCTGAATTAAAAACAGTTTTTAATATATTATAAATAAATGTCTTGTGCAAAATATATTTTGATTAAATAATGTATAAACCATTCATTAATAGTTTTTTATATTTAATTTATAAGGGGGGGATACCATTCGTTTTGCCCCGGGTGACACCAACTGAGGCTACGCCACTGCACTGACGCCTACAACGCGATACACCGAACGTGCGTGAATTTGAAAAAGTTGAATCCGCCACGTGCCATGCAAAGAACGGGCGTCTGCCTCGAGGTAGTTGCTCCCAAGCAGCGCGCTACTTGCATTACCTGGAACTCTTCCGCAGATTTCTCGTCGCCTCTTGAGACATTCGTGACTGCGGCTTAAGCAGCCCCTCAAGTCGGCGCGCAAGTTAATTACGGCGAGGGCCGTCGCCGGGCGGCGCCGCCAGGGCGCGCTCGTGGCTCATCCTGGCGGGCGCTCGGCCGAGGCGAAGGCAAAGGCAAAGGCGAAAGTCCGTCAAATGGATTCCACATCATTATTTTATAATTCAAATTCGTGCCCGTTTGGTTCTTACACAGTCACTTTCACACACCGCAATCACATAAAAACCATCGTCATTGTTCTATTTAATTCATTTTAAATCCATTCAATTCATACAACTATGCTTTTACACTTTAAAAACTGTTTTTTATTACCATTGTTGTTTACGTCACTTTAAAAAAAATTCGCAAATGTTTAATTTAATCAGACTCAACGTTTCAAGTCGTTTTTTCGACTCATCTTCAGGATCTGAAATTTAAAATATCCCTCTCAATATCGTCACATTAAAGTTACACATTACCCCCCAAAAAATTTCATATATATATATATATATATATATATATATATATATTACTTGGAATCTATATTACATATATTAAAAGTTTTTTACATCACTTGAATTAAATTAAAATATGAATTTTAATTCTAAAATTGTGATAAAGCAGTCAAATAAATAATAATAATAATTATTATTATTATTATTATTGTTGTTGTTGTTGTTGTTCTAGATACATGGTAAGTTTTAAGTAGGTTCGGAACCGTTTAGGATCAATCTTAGGTAGACATGTGCAATTAAAACTCTTGTATACTTATTTTAAACGTAATTAAAGTTTACCATGTAACTACATTAAACCAGGGTCAGTAGGAAGAACTAACAACAATATTATCATTAATATTATTACTATTATTATTATTGTTATTTTTATTATTATTATTCCTCTATATCACGACTAAAGATGTTAAGAGTCGGCTGAATATCAAATCTACTCCAGGTTGCAACCAGCTACCTAAGGAGCAGATCTAGGGAGTGTCGGTGCCTTTACAATACTTTACACAAAATGTGGGCTGTTCCAAATAAAGCAATTTCTTGCACTTCCAAGTCATTTCGCACTTCATGCAGACATACGCACCGTATCACAGGAATGATTAAGATCTTATGAGTTTGCATTTTTTCAATTTGAACTTTTTCCGTTATGAGCAAGTAATGTTCATCATCCACACACATTTATTTACACTTTTAAGATTATGTTTGTTCATTTACCATCATCATTCATTTTGTTTGTTCTTTGTGAACAAAATAAAAGTACGAAGCAATTGAAGCCTACAAAATTAGTTGTGATGAAACCATGAATACAGTATTCCAATATGTAACATCTATTACTATATTACACACCTCTCTACATTTTCGCTTTAATGTACATTTCGCGAATCAGTTGTGTGAATGCTTTTGCCCTACAGGAGTTTCACTAGTACGTGGTCGAGCATTATTCATCCCCTAGATGAATAAAGAATGTGTTTCTGCCAAAACACAATTACATTGGTTGGAGATCAGTACTAATCGCTTGACGGCGTTATGAAATAGAACCATTCAATGCACTTTCAATGCGCTCGATCGACTCTCCTCCCCTTTCCCCCTCCCCTCCCCCACCCCCTCCCTCTCACTCTCACCCTCACTCTTGTATACAGCTTTATATCCTAGTTGATAATTTCTCATGATTAGTGAAGCTGAAAGAGGAACTGGCAGTTTTCCTGCCATTAACAGAGGTCAGATTTACACAATACAATAATAGAACCTGTATGAAGTGCGTAATTAATCTTCGCGCAGTGATGTGCATAGGTGTGATAAGGCAGAAAAGCTGTGAGCACTTCTCGTACTTTCAATTTTTTTCGTAATTCATTGACATTCATTTAACGTACAATGCAATGAATGAAAATACACATTGTCTACCTACGACAGACGTGAAACGTTTCGTTATCACAATTGTGATACATCTTTAGGCAAAATGTGCAGGAATAAAAGTTTACTTCTCCCATCTGAAAGTGAACGTAATGTGGTTCAAAGTGAGTAAGTTGCAGAAGTTAATAATCATTATAATAAAAACAGGGAGAAATAAGATGATATCTAAACAAATAGTTTGTATTGTGAACAGAACTGACACAAACCCTTCAGGACATTCTAAGAGTCACTCGACATACTATTTGCAGACATGGCCAAGTGTCGAATGCTTTACACTTTGTGATTTGTATTGCGGATTATCTTATATGTACTATAGTGAAAATATCGTTGTTTTCAGAGCTATTCTCATACGATACCTCTACTTTTGAAACGACGCAAAGTAGTACGGATTTAGAAAGAAAATGCGCCGATATTTCTACCAATCTTAGAAACGTATTTCTACAGGTTTTTCTCCAGCAATTATCTAACATAACATCTCTCCATTTTTGGGCGTCGGTGAAGTTTGCATTCTAATTTTTCCATTTGTTATTTGTTTCTAAAAACAAATAGACGCCATCTGTTGAACAAATGTTGTAGAGTATCATACAAGTTTATACTTCGATTTTTCTAACTTTGCCTATCAAAGCCCGTCTTCACGATGGAATATGTCGCGCTATTTCATGTCTTTCTCAGTCGTGCGGCTAAATATAGCATGATCGCGACCGTATCAAGCAGTGCTTGCGATCATGCGACTTCTAGAGGCACGACCGAAAGAGACGTGAAATGCTATGTGATATTCCATCGTGGCCGTAGGGGCTCGAGAGGCAGAGTTAGAAATATCGCAGTATAGAAAGAAAACTGAATTTAGTGTTGTGCTTTCTTGGAATGTCGAGAACCCAGAATAAGCGTCTTTGGTATTAATCGAGAATTTCATACATCGCAAACCTTGTTAAACATACGAGTTGGATTAGAAAAAATAACACAAAATTATCAATGGGAAAACACAAAACGAAGATATTGCGATTGTTGCTATTACTTGTAGGTAAAGGGAGAGAGTACCTTCAACAGCTACCATCAACATTAACCTTCCAGTGGGCGCGTGTAAAATGTTCACACCAGTAAGCGCGTGTCGTAAATTTTACGACATTCAATGACTCTTGAAAAAATCAAAGAAACTGTAGAACAATGGATGTTTATGTCGCATTATAATATCTGAGAATGATATTTACTACTAAAAAACATATCCGTTGATAAACGTTTGTATTTAGTACCAAAAAGATCTTGTTCCGATCCAGTTTCGTTCTGATGATCGTCTACATTTTCAACATTCGTTTACTGTCACTGTCACTATCGAATTCATGATCTTCCTCCGTTCAGGCAGCTCTTGAAGAATATTCAGATTTTCGTTCGCATCAATTCTTTATCTGGACATTTTACAGAAAATTTCGATTAGGCCAAATTATTATACAATATTTTATCACAACAGCCGGCGCTCAGCGTAAAGTTTACGTCACTATGCACTTATCCCGAATAGAGAGTTACAAAAACTGATTATAGCATTCAAACTAAACAGTGGCTGCAGAAATGCATCACTAAAGATACCTGCAAGGAATACCAAAGAACGCAGAAGTCTTTGACAACAATGAGTTGACAGCAAAACAAAAAAATCTGCTATTATCGTAAAATTTACGACAGCGCGCCCGCTGGAAGGTTAAAGAAATTAAGTGAAGAATATAATTTCGACTAAGTAATGCTTAAAAGATGGCTAGAAAAATCGCAAGCAACAGAGCGCCTGTTGACGTGCCCCCACGTGCGCTATCGCTCCCCTGCGCGTGGTGCCGCGTCGCCGCAGTCGCCGTGCAGACCCGCGAGGGCCGCGCCGACTCCTCCCCGGCGCCGCATTTGAATTTTACGCGTGTTGTATGCAAATCAATGCCCGGGGCTCTTTACCTATCTCATAAATTGCGGCAAAATTCGCGCGCAAGTCGCTGTCCTCTCCCCTCCGCGCTTTTTATTCCGCGTAAAGGCCGGTCCCGCGGGCCTCTTCCTCGCCGCCCACCCCGCCCGCCCCCCGCCGCCCACGCCGCCCGCCGCCAACGCCGACCACGCTGCCCGCCGCCGCCCCCCCGCCGCCTCCCCCCGCCGCCCACCGCCCACGCCGCCCGCCGCCCACGCCGCCTCCTTCGCCGCCACACCGCCCCCGCCGCGGCACCGCCGCCGCTCCGCCCCTGCCCGCCGCCGCCGCCCGCCGCCTCGCCGCGTCGCAGTCCGCCGCCTATCGCGTAAGTTGCGCGCGAGTTGGGAACAGCCTGGGGGGCAGCCCGGCGCGGGGGCGGGGCGGGGCGGGGGCGGTCGGCGAGATATATGAGAGGCGGCGAGCCAGGTGCGGGAGTCAATCCCCGAGCCACCCGCTGCGGAGGAAGAAACTTCCTGCGGGCGGTCCTCCTGGCGGGGAGAGAGGAAGTGGGAGGGGAGACGGCAGTATAGGTCACGGAGAGAGTAACTTTGGGAATGGGGGCGATTATGGCGACGGGACCTGCGAGGTGACTTCGGCGCCTGAAACGAAGAGAGCGGCAGGGGCGATAACGGACAAGGCGACTTCACGGATGCGAGGGCATCGTGGTTGACGAGGGCGGACTAGGGCGACTTCACCGATGAGAGAGCATCGAGGTTGACGAGAACGGACTAGGGCGACTTCATCGATGAGAGAGCATCGAGGTTGACGATGATGGACTAGGGGGACTTCCCCGATAAAGGCATCGTGGTTGAGGGCGGACTAAGGCAACTTCGCCAATGAGAGAGCATCGTGGTTGACGAGGACGGACTAGGGTGGCTTCATCGATGGCGATTCCTGCGGGCGATTCATCGAGGTTGACGAGGGCGGACTAGGGCGACTTCACCGATGAGAGAGCATCGTGGTTGACGAGGGTGGACTAGGGCGACTTCACCGATGAGAGAGCAGCGTGGTTGACGAGGGCAACTGTGGGTCGAGGTTGACGAGGTTCATGAGGGCGACGGAATGGCATTGTTGACAGAGAAAACACAGAGAATGTGGGATCAACTGGAAAAAACGGAAATTGAGGTTCAGTATTGATTGAAAATTTTGTGAACTAGAAAAATCACAAAAAAATTATGAGGAAAATTCAAGTTAAAGTTTATTGGAAAAGTATCTCTGTTTTCAAATATTCAGAAAAATGTGCAGAAATATGCAAAAATAGTCATGAAAATCTTCTAAAGAAATTGCACGTTTCTCAAACAAAAATTATGTAACAAAATCAGCATACGAGTATTTCTTCTGTACAGCAAAATACGCATCATTTTTTGCTAAAATTTAAAGTTCTGATCTTGAACTTCTGTTTTTCTTCGTGAATTGTTCATAATAAAAGGTACATCTTTCTTAATTTTCATGTCAACTCAGGGTAATTAATTGCTAATACTTTTTTTTATTCCATCGCCAAAAACGTGTGACGTCTACGAAATGCTTCAACAAGTTTTAGACACTGGTTATTGCTGTTAGTGACTTTTAACTACGATTGAATCAGTTAATTCTGTACTTTATGTAAAGTAATGGTAACAAATTACGAAGAACATTCAGATATCTGACGCCCTACTGCATTCACGCTTCCAATTACGAGAGATAATTTAAGGTTTCAAGTACAAATCACTCAAATTTGTAATTATGTCCCATCATTTGAACTCGCAGATATAAAAGTCATCCAAAGTTCGAAACCGAAACAAACGGTTACATTGATAATGAATGCGATTACAATCACTTCATTATGGTCATTACAATATCAATCGGACTGAGTCAATTTCAAATATCGACTTGTGATATTTGAACAGTCAGAGAGTTAAATCAAATCGAGATTACCCTATAAAAGGGAATTTACTACATTCTTTGGTACGAGAAGTTTTTCTTATTGTAGTTTTACATAATCACTTTTGTAGTTTCATGTTTGCTTTGTTTTGATATCGTAGAAATGGAATGGAATTTTTGCTCTGTAAATATACTTAAACTTTAAATACGTGAAAAATATCTCTGTAGGATTAGCTGGTTATTTTATAAATCAGGGCTATCCATTTAGAAGGGCTTACGAGTCACATATCAAATTCTAGTTAAGCCACTGGGCGCACCATAATATCAGATGATTTTTCCCTTAACTACTGCAATTATATTGATACACACACACACACACTCACACACACACACACACACACACACACACACACACATATATATATATATATATATATATATATATATATATATATATTACTTACGACTTTTATTCAACGTACTTAATGTACATACGAGAAAATTAATATATCATTGAATAAAAATAAGATGAATTGTGCAATTGTATTATATTTGGTTGGTATAATAACATTTTTTCAAAGTAGTCGTGGGCCACCCAAAAAGATCCGGCGGACCGCGTGCATGGCCGGCGGTCCGTATGCAAAAAATGCTTCATTCATTTATTTCGTTCAGATGTGTCATTTTTTTCCCTTGTCAATCGAACGAAATATTCCGAATTCCATTCTTTCAAAGTAACATATACCTTGTAGGTTGCTATGAAAAATTTCCGTTTCTTATATTCTCAATCATTCTCGGAATAAATATATTAATTTATCATGAATAATGGGCATGCGATGTCAGGTAGCAGGAATTAAAACATGATGTCATGTCACTCGTTTAGAGACAATTAGAGGCAACTGTTTAAATAATCAAAAAACCCAATGATGAAGGAACCTAAAAGTACATTATTGTAGAGTGAAAAGTATCATTTTATTCTCTGAACAGGCAGGAGATAGACAAAATAAAGATGTTCAAAATTATTAACCAGTCCTATATAATTTTTGTAATATTGATTTTTGAAAAATAGTAAATATTTTCTATTTAAAACTTCTATGAATGATTTATTTGTACATGGTATTTTATCCGTTAAGAGTTGAAGGTGAAAATGAAAATTATGAACATGTAGAGGGTAAACTTGATTTTTTTTCAATATTTAGTAGATTTGAGTGCATGGATCTCGTCCGTACGAACATTTAAATGATACGGAAACTCAGTGTGCAAAAATGTTTTGAGAAAACATTAAAAACAGGGTAATAAGAGTGTTGTGTAAAGTGCTGTACAACATTTTATATTACTGTTTAATAAAGTGAGTGTATTGTGATAATAGGCTTTGTTCTTCTAAAATATTCGATTAAAACACTTCATCCTAGGTTCAAAATTGCATTATGTATTATATTTGTTTGTGCATGCTACGGACAATAATTGAGTATCTTTTGTATACATCTCTTATTTATTAAAGAGGTCCATTCATTCAAGAGGAATATTCATGTCGTGTTGTACTTACTGTATTTTATCTCGTCGCTCGCTCGAAGACGACGATGGGTGAAGAAAATGAGAAAGAATGAGGCAAAGAGAGGGAAAATAGTAGAGAGAAGAGGGGGGAAATAACTAGGAAGAATAATTGACAAAGAAATGAAACAGTGAAAAACGGGATGGTGGAAGACAGAGAAGCGGACAGTGAAAAAGTGGTCCATAAAAGTAATATGAGATACGTTTACAGGGATTAGTACGTAATAACAAATTAGCATTCGAATATAGATAACTTAATTTTCTCTGCAGGAAGGTAAAAATGGATTTATTTCAGATTTAATTATACTATCAATGTAAGTCAAGATAATCATCCTTAATAGAATGAAGCACAACGCATCATTTACATTTAATTAATTTTTTCTTTAAAACGTCAAATATTAAATGCTGACCCTCGTATTTAATTTTACTGGAGATTTAATTAAATACACATGATGTTTCGTTCCACGTTCCATATTAATGTAAGATATCAAAGAGATGTTTAACATTCTATTTATTTTAAAATCTCGAGTTCAAACATATAAACTAAGTAAATATTTGAGACATCTAAAAATCTATTTTTTAAATGAGAAAGTGAGTTTTAAATCATCAATAGAGAAAGTGTATGCGTGTTCACAAACATTCTAGAAATATTCTCCAAATTGAAATGATTTATAATTGCTGCCATTGCCATTATTATTAGTAGAATTACTTCTGTTAAAATTCAAAATATTACAGTACACATGTTATAATATGAAAATCAAAATATCATTTTACATACAAAATATTTTTTAATTCTTAAAACTCTTTTGATAATTTTATTCTCACTTAACAGTTGGGATACTTGTCTGAAATTTTTAGCACTTGCATGCAAAAACAACTACTAACGAAGTGTTGTGAAATGGAAATTTATGAAATAATTTTCTTTACATCCTTTAGTGTCTTTAAGTCGTGGTTTTCTCAATAACATAGTTCCAGAGTCTGAGGTCATAACTGGAAAATAAGTGATTCAATAAAAAGACATAATACTGGAATGATATAACGGGCAGAAAAAAATTTCAAAAAAACTGCTTTGCTCTTGGATAGTTAGTTATATGTGAGACGCCTAGGCACCTAGGGAGGTCAAAGGCACAGTTACCAACTGCTTCGTGCTTGCTATTCTCTTCCACGAATTATTTAGGGATTGATCGGAATTAGAATCTCAGTTCTCAAAAGGTGAAAATCACACTATGGCACGCCCCCTCTATTGTGATTATAAATCAATAACGCTTGTGATAACATGTTTCATCTCTAAAATGGTGCGAACTGTTGAAATGCTGTTCACACACACACACGTACGGACCTATTTCATTCATTATAGTCATTTTAATCACTTGTTTGATGAGGTATTCCTTTACTTTCTCGTATACGTTCATATATACAGTGTAATATACGTAGAATAGAGAAAGTTACGTAATGCTGCACAAGAAAACGGAGGATTTTCGGCAGAAAAAATTCATTGCCGTGTCCTGATAGCGAAAAAGTGGAAAAATCCAGTTGCTAAATGAAGAAAAAAAATTCTTTAACACATGGTGTAGCCAGAAACCCTGTATTGTGGGCCCTTGATACCGAAAAAGCAATTGACGGGAAAACGTCCGTCCAGCAGTCAACTCCCTGACAAGCTACAATCTACCGACTGGTCTCCCAGTCTGTCCCTACAAGTGCGGTAATGTAGTGCATGTAATGCAAGTGTGTGTGTATGTGTGTGTGTAAGGGGTGAGGATAGGAAAAGATAGTGCGCGGTCCGTGGCCCGTTTGTTAGGGTACTCCAGCATTCGCCAAGTGTTGATCGGAGAAACTACGGAAACATACAGATCAAAGCAACCGGCCGCTATAATTCTCCTCCGGAATCCGTAGCTGAATTCTACTTAGATGTCTAGCTAGTGTCTACAATCCTGCCACCGTCGAAACTCGAATCTTGGACCTCTCTGTCAGAGGTACTGCAGGAACGTCAGTTGATGCCCTGAGCCACCTTTTTCGGTACGTTTTGTTTCTTTAGTCTCCCAACCATTAAATAAATTGTTACCGATATTCTGCATTCAAAACTTTCGTGACTAAACTAAAGTATAATGCGAATTGCCCAACACCAGTTTCCTCAGATATGGATTTTTTGTGATATCTGAATCTTCTAAGAACCCGTAAAGGCATATCATATGGTTTTTGCAGGAACAGCTACGTTAGTGCAAGTGATGGAAGCAATCCGTTTGGGTGCATTTGAAGATCCACCTTGGTTCTTTAAACGGCCGCTTGCCCGCTCGTACACCTCCGCACCCACCTGCCCACTCGCCCACCAAACCTGACATTATCATAACCCTCCAAGAATTCATCATAATGCTGAAATTACAACCACCATCGACGCGATCCCATTGTTCATCACCCACCCCCAATCGACCGCTCACCCCACCACTCGCCCGCCCCGTAACCCGCCCCGCAGCCCGCCCCGCAGCCCAACCCACAGCCCGACCCGCAGCCCGACCCGCTTTCCGACCCGCAGCCCGCCCCGCAGCCCGCCCCGCAGCCCGCCCCGCAGCCCAACCCGCAGTCCGACCCGCAGTCCGACCCGCAGCCCGGCCCGCAGCCCGGCCCGCAGCCCGCCCCGCGGCCCGCCCCGCGGCCCAACCCACAGCCCGCCCCGCAGCCCGCCCCGCAGCCCGCCCCGCAGCCCGCCCCGCAGCCCGCCCCGCAGCCCGCCCCGCAGCCCGCCCCGCAGCCCAACCCACAGCCCGACCCGCAGCCCGACCCGCAGCCCAACCCGCAGTCCGACCCGCAGCCCGTCCCGCAGCCCGTCCCGCAGCCCGCCCCGCGGCCCAACCCGCAGCCCGCCCCGCAGCCCGACCCGCAGCCCGCCCCGCAGCCCGCCCCGCAGCCCGCCCCGCAGCCCGCCCCGCAGCCCGCCCCGCAGCCCAACCCGCAGTCCGACCCGCAGCCCGACCCGCAGCCCGTCCCGCAGCCCGCCCCGCGGCCCAACCCACAGCCCGCCCGCAGCCCGACCCGCAGCCCGCCCCGCAGCCCGCCCCGCAGCCCAACCCGCAGTCCGACCCGCAGCCCGACCCGCAGCCCGTCCCGCAGCCCGACCCGCAGCCCAACCCGCAGTCCGACCCGCAGCCCGACCTGCAGCCCGACCCGCAGCCCAACCCACAACCCGCCCCGCAGCCCGCCCCGCAGCCCGCCCCGCAGCCCGACCCGCAGCCCGACCCGCAGCCCGACCCGCAGCCCGACCCGCAGCCAAACCCACAGCCCGCCCCGCAGCCCGCCCCGCAGCCCGCCCCGCAGCCCGCCCCGCAGCCCGCCCCGCAGCCCGCCCCGCACCCCAACCCACAGCCCGACTCGCAGCCCGACCCGAAGCCCGACCCGCAGCCCGACCCGAAGCCCGACCCGCAGCCCACCCCGCAGTCCTCCCCGCAGCCCAACCCACAGCCCGCGCCGCAGCCCGCCCCGCAGCCCAAACCACAGCTGACCCGCAGCCCGCCCCGCTTCCAGACCCGCAGCCCGACCCGCAGCTCGAACCGCAGCCCGCACCGCAGCTCGCCTCTCAGCCCAACCCACAGCCCTACTGGAAGCCCGACCCGCTTCCCGACCCGCAGCCCGCCTCGCAGCCCAAACCACAGCCCTACCCGCAGCCCGACCCGCTTTCCGACCCGCAGCCCGACCCACAGCCCGACCCACAGCCCGACCCGCAGCCCGACCCACCACTCGCGCGGCTGTGGCCTGTCGCACGGCACAATGCAAACGCCCATTCAGCTCGACGGAGGTGGTGGAGGCAGGGATCGAGAGCAAATACCTCTGTCCCCCGCCTCACCCCCCACCCGCCCCCCGTTGCGCAAACTCCCATGTTAACCGGCGACGAGGAAGACGGGTGCGGCGCAATGAGCTCGTCTTTACAGCTGCCGCAGAATCCACTTACCTCGCGTCGAAGAGGAGAGCTGCCTGAGCTGTGGGAAAGCGGTGCGAAGGCGGGACAAGAAGAGGCACAAGGCGGGAGGAAGGATGGTAGCACAAAGAATGGGTCAGAGATGTTGCGGAGATCTGAGGTGGGGATTCACCACGGGAAAGTAGAATTGAGTGGAGAAATGTTACACCAGAGCAGCGTTTCTCTACCTAGAAGCCGTGGTAGTACGAAAGAAGGATCACAAAATTAGGCAGCAATTTTAGACGTAAAGCATAATCAAATCATTTTCAAAAAAATCGTGTATTACTACATTTCAACATATATTCATAAACACCAAAGTTAAACAAGTATGGTACTCATGTACACAGAAGAATTACAGGAGTAAAAATAATTACAGATTATTATCTGAAATTCGTTTATTTAATTGATCAACACATGCTTTATATAATGTTTAATGGATTGTAATATATTTTAATTAGGGACAGTCAAATACATAACAAGTTTATTACATTATAGGGTAATAAATTAGATATGGACAGATGACCATAAAATGACATTATGTATTTTCAATTAACGAATTGTAAAAACAAACAAGTTTTTATGTTAAAACAATTTTAGCGTGTTTTTAGTAAAGAATAGTTCGTGGAATTTATTTAAAAACATAATGAGTCTTCTTGAGTAAGCACTTTGAACTTAGCAAGGGTAGTTGGCGTGGGAAATAATTCTGGAAACGTCTGAAAGCGGGCAGCCCCTTCCCATACTGGAGAAGGCAAGGTGCGGGTGAAAAAGCGATGGAGCAGGGTGCGAGACAAATTGGTGGAATGGACCTGCGTCGTCTTTCTGTGCAATGTCGTCACTTCAACCCCCTATTCCCAGTTCTCAGCTGAGAAAAGCAAATTGCTTACGCAACGAATGTCGCCACTCACGCTTTCTTGGAGAGCCAAGGGCTAGAAAATAATGGCCAACAGAAATGTGTCGGGAATGCAGAAAATAGAAAGACAATAGCAACTCGGTATGTAATTTCTAAATTTATTGCGACGTATTTTGACTTCGAGAGTTTCTTCAAGTACATTTTCCTTTGTATTGAATTAGTTCCAAATAATTCTCAAGAATCGTAAAAGTATTAGAGAATATTTACGTAGAGTTCTTTCACGGTAAAATATTTAAATAACTTTTATCTAAATAAATATAGTTTAATTATCCTCTTAATATGAAATTACATATGTATTTATAAAGAACAAAATTATTTAGAAAATTATCAGCCGATTTGTTGAACATCTCGTAGGAAGCACGTTCACATTCAGATTGGCTTAACGTGTGCAAAAGCCCAGACATCCTCAATGACAACCGCATTTTACATCTTGGCGATGGCCCAGTTAAATTCGAGGACGAGATTACTCCATTAGCGACAAGTATTATGTCAATTACGGCGACCCTCCGAACACGGCATCCCCCGCGCTCGGGGCGGGGCGGGGCGGGGCGGGGCGGGGCGCGGATCCGACCCTCAGTCCTGATTCCGCGCCGCGCGGCCGCTTTCGGGGGAGGCGGTGGAGCGCATCTGGTGCGATTCGCCCCTCGCCCCTGCTCTTGTGGCCCGCCCAAACCCTCCTCGCCCCGCACCGCCTGCCCGGACACGCCCAGCCCTGCTGCGCGGACTCACGGCCCGCCCCGCCCCGCTGAAACCCATCGCACGCCCCGCGTCGCTCTTCGCCAGACCCTCCCCGCCACGGCATTCTTCGCCGCAAGGCTCCCTGCCAGTACGATCTCTACCACTACGCTCCCTGCGTGTACGCTCCCCTCATCGACGCGTCCCGTTTGGGCTCTTCCCATCTCCACGTTCCCGTGGATACGTCCCGCCACGATTCTCTGATGCAGGATACTTCCTGCCACAATGCCCCCACCACGTCGCTCCCCGCCTCGACGCTCTCTATACACCTCGTCATGTCCATCCCCGCCACGTCCATCCCCAACACGTCCATCCCCGACACGTACATCCCCGCCATGTCCATTCCCGCCACGTCCATGCCCGCCCCGTCCATCCCCGACACGTCCATCTCCGACACGTACATCCCCACCTCGTACATCCCCACCTCTTACATCCCCGCCCCTTACATCCCCGCCCCTTCCATTCCCGCCTCTTGCATCCCCGACACGTCCATCCCCGCCACGTCCATCCCCGACACGTCCATCTCCGACACGTACATCCCCGCTTCTTACATCCCCGCCTCTTACATCCCCACCTCGTACATCCCCACCTCTTACATCCCCGCCCCTTACATCCCCGCCTCTTACATCCCCGCCTCTTACATTCTCGCCCCTTCCATTCCCGCCTCTTGCATCCACGACACGTCCATCCCCGCCACGTCCATCCCCGACACGTACATCCCCGCCTCTTACGCCCCCGCCTCTTACGCCCCCGTCTCTTACATCCCCGCCTCTTACATTCCCGCCCCTTCCATTCCCGCGTCTTGCATCCCCGACACGTCCATTCCCGCCACGTCCATCCCCGACACGTCCATCCCCGACACGTCCATCCTCAACACGTCCATCCTCAACACGTCCATCCCCAAAACGTCCATCCCCAACACGTCCATCCCCAATACGTCCATCCCCAACACGTCCAACCCGTGCACGTCCATCCCCGACAAGTCCATTCCCGACACGACCTCGCCGCCACATCTATCCCCACCACATCTATCCTCGCCTTGTCGATCCCCGCCAAGTCCTCCCTAACGCTAACCCTCTCGGCCTTTCCCACCCTCCCAGCAACCCCGCCCCCACCTTCCGCGAGCCCCGCCGCACGAAACCGCAGCGTGCGCGCCCTTCCGGCCCCGGATCGCCTTCGGCCGCGAGAGCGGGCGAGCGTAAACAGGCCGCTAACTACCGTGAGTCCGGGGCGGCCGGCGCGGCCGCGGCCCCACACACACGCCCCCCCCCCCGCCACGCCCATCCGCGCCGCGCGCCGTCCCGCGCCTCGTATATCTCCCCCCCCCACCACCACCACCACGCGCCGGGATAAATAACTACGCATTTGTCTAATTAGCCGGCCCAAGGTAGAGGCGGGAGGGCGCGGCGCGGCGCCTCGCGAACCAAAGGGCGCGGTGCGGAGGGCGTTTCAGTTACTCTAAATAAACACCGCGGAGGGTTTATCGGGGTTGTAATGGCACGCGGCGGGTTGCAGGGGCGTGCCGCCTGCGTTCGGGAGGTAAAAGCGATCAGTGACGGATTTAGTGGCGCTTGTCGGAGGGTGCATGCGTTACAACGGGGGGCCGGTAAAACGCGCAGTTTGGGGCAAGGGCGAGAGAGAGAGAAACGACATGGAACAGGGTATTCAAATGCGTAACGGAGATGGGGAACCGACGCGAGCAGCGGAAGACGAGACATCGTTTATCCTGTTTCTTGTAAATGCTTCACTACCAGATCCGTGATTGTTTCTTCTGAAAGCCGGAGACGCATTGCACTGCACAAGGAACGCAAGGTCGTGTATTAATTTGTCATTTTGCCTCTTTAACGAAGGAATGCTAATTATACGCAACGGAGCGAAAATGGCTGTAATTGAATTCGTGAATGCATCTTTTACCCATTGTAATCGTGAATTGAAGTATTGTAGATGTGGATTTTATTATTATGCACCATTTCGAAACGAAAATGTCTTTGTTTAGAAAATGAAGGTAAATTCTCTACAAAATAATGCCAATTAACATGTAAAATTAAATTATAGTTGTTGAGCTCTAAAAATATTGTTTATCAGTTGAAAATCTCAATAACCTAATTGTTAGATACGATAATTAATTAATTATTTTTATTGAAGGCTGTATAGCCGAATGTTCTTAACGTGCTCGAATACCGCTTTCCATTTAACTATTGTATTTATAGTTACGAGTACATTATCAAACTTCAATAATTTAACATAGTTTATCAGAACGGTAAATCAATATACAGAGCATGTGTACATATTGTAATAATCCGGTCTTTCTTATCAAATTTCACGCCCCCACATTAGGCTTACCACTGTAATACCCCCGTCTTTTTGTCTTTTAATTTTAAGAAATAGTAATTGGAAACGTGAACGTGGTACATGTGGGTGGCTAGCTCAATACCACGTCCACTGGATGCTCCTGAAAAATAAGAATACTTACTCTCTGTATTCGTCGTGGGCTGAAAATACCGCTCTACGAGGACTCGGTCGATGGATCTTATACTTACGCTTTGGTTACCAATAATACAAAGGGAATAATTTTGAAATACCTAATTTCTATTGAATGAAACGAGAATTTATAAATGCACGTCACGACATGAAGTGTCGTACGTCTCTTTTTTTATTCTTAGAAATTTTTCATCAATCTCTTACATGAATTATATTATTTCTTGACAATTAATTTTCCCTATTGATAGCCATCTACTAATTGTTACAATTTTAAATTTTAATTATTGCTTTAACCAAATTTGTAATTACTCTTAGGGCTTAAACATAAAAATTTAACTGTTTTATGTCTTTCTCAAATTTGGGCTTCGCGGAAATACTTCCTTGTCCTTTCGGCGTCAGCACACGTGGCAGTTGAATACCAGTTCAGCTTCACAGCACCCTATCTTCTCCTGGATTCCGGTGTCCGCTTCAATCCACACTCGGTTAATTAATTATTCTAAGAAAACTTCCTACGATCCCGATACTCCTAAATTTTAACTATGTAGTTCTTGCACCGAGTTCCAATCTCAAAATTAAATCTTGAAGATGACGATTACTGTTCGTACATCTTGATCCTATCACGTGCCAATCTCGAGAAACTATAACTTCCGACATCCGATCGCTACATGATCCTGACACGAAGTGTTGTAAAAATTCCAAAAATGTTCTAACTCCGTTCTTCTTTTCAAAAGACTCTTGTTTCTATTCTTGTCCCATAGTCCTTCTCGTGTTTATAATCCCTATGTTATTGCTAATCCATCAATAAATGACTAATCTCTTCTTGTCAACAATGTTCGTATTTCTTTATTCAATATTTCGTGATAATTTATTAATAAAGCAATTTTGCCCATTCTCCAATTAAATATATATCATTTTCTCATATTTACACGTATTATTTCTCACACCAAATTACATACTGAAGTGCACGAAAATTGAGGGCTTTTCCGATACACTTCAGTATAAATAGGAAATTAAGTTTCTCTTTAAAACAGTCATAAAAATTGTCCTATGTTATGGTCAAAATATACATTTATGTCTCAAAAAACAAGCAAGCAAATAATTAACCATTATAATTCTCACACCAGGGAATGAAATCTGATTCAATTAACTCGATTAGTCTCATCATTTAAAGTTGGACAGACATAAGAATTCAACCCTCTTCATGTAGAAGGTTTTCCTTCTCTTTAGCGTGAAACATTAGGAGAGAACGCTTCATTTTTGCGTGCATCTCAACAGAGCGCGTGCGGGATTAAGAGGAGCATTCCCCGGCTGCGTTGTTCGCAGCCGTTCTCTGCTCCAGAAACAGCTCGCGTAGCAAGGCGATGGCTGGCGGTGGGGGCGGCAGCTGCGTGGGTGAAAACGGCGGTGCAAGGACGGAGGCAAGCGTTCGTAGGATGGAAGGGGACGGAGGAGAATGGAAGAGGACGGTGAAGAATGGAGGTGGACGGTGAAGAATGGAGGTGGACGGTGAAGAATGGAGGTGGACGATGAAGAATGGAGGTGGACGGTGAAGAATGGAGGTGGACGGTGAAGAATGGAGGTGGACGGTGAAGAATGGAGGTGGACGGTGAAGAATGGAGGTGGACGGTGGAGAATGGAGGTGGACGGTGGAGAATGGAGGTGGACGGTGAAGAATGGAGGTTGACGGTGAAGAATGGTGGTGGACGGTGGAGAATGGAGGTGGACGGTGAAGAATGGAGGTGGACGGTGGAGAATGGAGGTGGACGGTGAAGAATGGAGGTGGACGGTGAAGAATGGAGGTGGACAAGGACGGCGAGGACGGACGAGGACGGGCGAGGGAAGGGCGGCGGGCGAGGACGGGCGAGGGAAGGGCGGCGTAGACAGCGACAGTGGCGACACGAGAGCAGAGGCGGCGATGGTGGCCGCAGTGATGGCAATGGGGGCGGTGGCGCCCCGCTGCGGGACAATTGGAACTTACGAGGGCGAGTAACGAGGCGGCAGCTGTTACGCGCGGGATGGCCGCGGCGCCGCGCAGCTCTTGCGCGCGCGGACGTGGATACGGCTAGTGTTCCGGCGCGCGCTTCTTGGTCTATTGTTCCACTCGCGTGCCGCGCGGGCGGCGGAGCTGGCGGCGGGCGCCTTCGCGCTCCCAGCGGTGGGCAGCACACGTACAATGAACCTTCATGCTTGCTTGGCGGTGATTTTTACTCGCAGTAAAGGACAGGAATTTAATAGCACTCATCCCAAAGACGGTATCTCAGTCTCTACAAGTTATTCTTAGAAATGGTGTCTCTCTCGTTTTGTGATGTTTGAAAAGCTAGTTGTGGACGGGAAATTTCCTCTCTAAAAATCGCGTATTGTACGGAAATATTCAACAGCATATTAATGTAAATTAATATTTTGTAAGCGCAACCAGGATAGTCAACAAACGACCTGGTGAACTTTGCACATATCCGCAGTTAGGAAAAAGAGCCGAACTGCAACAGACCTCTGATATTATTTTTTGTGTGTGAAGGAGTAGTAAGCGAAGAATACGCAGAACACAGATGTATGCTATTCCTAATTAAATCTTTACCACCGCAGTTCTATTAACCATAATTTCGCGAATTCTGGTTTTAAGACTGTGAGGTACCAATGTCTATATTTTACAGTTCTCGTGCAGTGGTCTGGCCGATAATAAGTGAACATCACGTAATGCAATCCTCGTTCAGGTTAAGATATTTTCCCGTAATTCTTTTGAATCAAATCAGTGAGAAATTACTCATTGAACGTTTTTGACAACTAAGAGGGAATTAGTTTCATTTGTACATATGTGTAATTAAATCAGGTAACATTACATTAATTGTAGATTACTGTTCTGAGCTTGAGATTCAACGTGTAGAAAAATCCGTTTTCGAAACCTCAAAGAAATAATCTTCGGAAACATTTATATTGCGGTTGTGATTATCTCAACACATACACCGCAAAGAAAGGAGTTACAAACAGTTCGTTTTGTATTATGCTATACGATCAGTTATGTTATCTTACCAGTCACACTTTCCGTTTCATTAATAAAATTATCTAAGTTGCGAGTACGCGATGTGCTCTTACTAAAGTGATTCTTTGATAAATAGAAACTTTATACTTCAAAGATTTGGATTTGATCGTCAACCTTAACCTCATTTTTATGTCAATCTTGACTCAAATTTTCTTTTGTTTTTCATTGTTTCTTTTAATTGTTTTTTTTATTTATATGATCAAAAATAATCGATTAAATGCTTGTGAGTGTAAAATGTGTTGAATAAATATACTATTGAGTATACTACTTTATTTTATTTTTCTGAAAATGCATTTCTTTAAGAGTTGAATGTACTTTTCGATTGAAGCAAATTCATTGCCAATACCCTTATAAACCTAAACAGTTGCTTTCCCGTATCATGTTCATAAACCGATATCATTACTCCCGAACTATTAGAAAACGGTGTAAGTAGAAAATTGTTCACAATAAAATACTGCAATAAGTCTCTAATAAAGAATTTCAATGCTAATAAATACAGATAATTCAATCTTAAAAGCTAAGGAATTAAAAAAATACGAATAAGTCAGTAATTGCAGATTGATGAATCTTCTTTTACAAAAACATGAAAAATATTGAAATACTTCTAGGTGAAGTAACTTAACCAATGAATCATCTCTTGAAAAATATACAAAGAACGAGGCAACAAATCGACTGACAAGCAATAAAAGCTGAGCTTGAGGCATTAAACTGTGAAGCATTAACATCAAAGAGAAGAGTTTCTCTCCCTTGTCAGGGAAGTTTAATACCAAAAATTAAATTTTCGTTAAGGTATCTCAGAGCCAAACTAGAGATTAATTGAGTTCTTCTGATCCATCTATTAAGCAAGTGAATAGAGCGTGTACTGAACCTGAGTGAAAAAAAGGTTATGGATAATAAACAGATGACTTTTGTTTTAAATTAATTTTGATAGTTGATTCATTCCTTTCAATATATATCACATTTGCTTACAAATTTGGAGAAATATCAGTAAGTGATCATAAGGGTCATTTTAACCTGAATTTTCTTCCTTCTTTCTTTCTGAATGTTTATTTACATTTCTGTAATACATTGTACAATTTAAAGAACAATTTAAATAAAATATGTTTGAGTTGTTAACTAAAATTATCGAAGCAAATTCAATGCCAACAACGCCTTGTGCTACAAGAACAGGTAGCACAAACCTAAATATTGTTGCAAATCAGAGATTTAGCAACAATTCAGTTGCTAAATCTCTGATTTATAGAGTTTGTTAAATCTCCGATTTTCATTGCGACAAAGAGTATATCCAAGTGCTTAAAATAACAGTTTTCAATAGGCAAATTTAGTAACTCTTCGGACGCTGTGTTAACAATCCTCGATTACATTTTGACCTGGTTTTTTGACGTTAAATATTGAAAGATCGAAAATATTTAGCACATGCAGATGAGTACTTTGCGAAGTTACGACTGAAATATTTCCCAAAATAATGCGATCTTCCTCAGGCTGACGTAAGAGAAAAAGAAAGAAAAGAGATTTTGAAAGATTTCAAGGACACGAAGAAAACCGTAACAACCGACGAAAATTACCTCCATTGTGACTTCTGTCATCACTATCTTGCCTTGGTACTTACTTTCACTTCCATTTTGTTGCGGGCTCTCAGCCTCACCAATAGCTAAAGTGATAAACTTTCTCCACCACATCTTGCCAAATCTTTATGATTTTCCTTTGTTCTGCCATGACAATAAAATTCCTTCCCTATAATCATGGAGAACAATCGTTATCCTTTCGAAACCTTCCTCCCTTAAATCATTAATTCCGTCACCACGTTTTGTTTCCGCCACGCCATCTCTTCCCCCACAAAACACCGCATCCTCGCCGCCCTCTAGGATGCACCTCCTTCCTCCCGCGAGTAATAAACGAAGCAGCAGGGGCGGCGCGTCAATTAGCTGGAGCGTCGGCAGCGCCTCGGGCGGCAAGAAAGGGAAGCATCGACAGCGGGGGAGGGGGGGAAGGGGAGGAGAGGAGAGGAGGTACTCGCGCGCCTGCCAGCCCGCGCGCCCCCCCCGCTCCTCCGAATTGATCCAGCCTCTCGCTTAATTCCTCCGGGGAGCGCGTCGCGTCCTAAGCCCCTTGTATAAATGGTAATTTAATTGGTCCGCGACGCAACCTGCCTCTAATTACCTCGGCCGGAAACCTTTAAAATGCGCCGGCGAACGGCGCGGCGCGGCGCGGCGCGGCAATGCCCCAAGACCTCAAGCGGCGCGCGCGCGCCTCTTCGCATCGACGGATGGCGCGGGGACGGGGAGGAGGCGACGACACAGACGGGGACGCGAGTGTGTCTGGAAGCACGCCGTTGCCGGGAAAGTGGGGTTCCGTTCCGAGAAATGAGACAGGTAGACACAGGAAACTGTACGGTAGGATCGATTCGGATGTGGAGACTTCCTATGAGAGAGGAAAGAGAGAGAGACGACAGACAGAGAGAGAGAGAGAGAGTTCTGTTGCTTATTCAGTGTACAGTGTTCTGTTGCGTGTTATGAAGGAGTTGATGGGTAGATAGAGAATTTTACAGGAAATGAACACATCTATTAAGAAGACATACGAAGTCAAAGGTATAGAAGTATTTTCCGTGTTTGGAGGGTCAGCGTCAGAGTGGTACACAGAAGTTTGGCTAAGGGTAGACTGTGGTTTACAGGGCAAGACGGTTGAAGATGGCCACGCAGACAATGCGTACCGTTCTATCAAGTCTAAGGTAGCGAGTAAGAGGAAGCCAGCGAGTAGTCATAAGTTTTTGCAGGGCGGGATCAAGCCTATTCACCAACGACTGGGTAGTGATATTCCGTTATGTGGTATGAAGAGGCAGGCGTGGTTGATACGGGGAAATAGGAAAGAGGGTAGGAAATGGGTGCAGTGAAGGAAAAGAGGTGGGGAAAATGTCTTTTGTAAAGCAGAAATGGGACTGAAAGGGTTAAGCACTGTGATGCTCGTACTCCTTCGTTGCATTATCGCTGAGCAGATGCAGAGGGTTGGAGGATAGTGGTTGGAGGGAGGCGCAGAGATGTTAGCAAGTAAGGGGAACGTTCAACAGAGGGGCGGCAATGCGTCAGGGTACCCAGGGAAAATAGGATGCGCAGGTCTAGCTACACCACTTCTCCTTGAAATTGATACTCTAATTATGAATTTTAGAACATGATCCATCTTCATCTCTTGGCTTGTAGAAGGGGTAGGAATATTGTTTTCATGAATACATATGCACTCATTCCTTCTTTAGTCATTATGTTTTGAGATTGGACACGAAGTACATTTTAAGAGATAGGTTTAGAGAGTTTTGTTGAATGAACTGCATTCATTTTTGGTTCAATTAAATAGCGATTCTGTAAATCAGATAACAATGCAGTTCTTGGGTATGCTCCCAGATGTTTCACGGTAAAGAGACAAAGACTTTGACTCCGCAATTATCAAAATTGAGTTAACACACCGAGAGAGATGTCTCTGGCCATCAACTGGTGTCACTGCGGTGTCTGTGACCGGAATATCTTAGGTTCGAGTCCGAACGATGTCAGGAGTTTCGACATTAGCCAGAGAGCGAGGTCGAATTCAGTCCCTGTCTGGGGGAGAATTCTAGAAGTTCGTTCCTCTGATTGGTAGTTTTCCATGGTTTCTCCGAAAAACACCAGGCGAATGCCGGAGCAGTACCCCAGCAAACGGGCCACGGACCGGGCGCGATCTTTCCCTCCCTTTCCATGTCCTATCCTACCCCTTAGACACACACACACACACACACACACACTAACATGCACTACAGTACCATACGTGCCGGGAAACCGTTGAGGAAGGTAGCTTTTGTCCCGGTTGGGGCGATGCTCCGCTGGTAGGAGATACCTGGTTGAAAAAGCAGCTAGTTGACAGTAGATCGGCGCCGGATCTCCCCATCCAGCGCGGGAAGATCACTGCCATCTCTCATGAAAAACGCATGCACTACACTTACGGGACTAAGTAGCTCAGACATCGTGCTCTAATGAACTCAGAAGTTAATCACTAAACAGACAAATCAATTAATCAATTGAGTTAAGAGGTTCCAGCAACATTTCAGTACAAAGTTATTATCTCATGGAATTAAGACATTTTATTTTTTAAAAAATATGTCTTTACAACTTATGTACCTTTGCCATCCCAAGTATCTTAACTTAATAGAATGTTTCCTAATAAGAGTATGAGTTCACATGTACTTGCTATAAACTCTTTAGTTTGGTTCCAAGTAAAATATTTTCATAATTTACTGTTACTAATAACGAACGTCATTGATAATGATTGCTATAAATATTACCACTCAATAAAGTTAAAAATATTTACTGAATATAGGAAGGTTGTGAATAATCTACATAGAATGAAAACTTTTCTCTATTTGATTTCCATTTGACTTAAAGATTGATGCTATAAATTATGTTTTTAGTCCTATACATTTTTTCTATGAAAATTTGATTAAAGTGGACATAGTAATTGTTACAACAGTCACATTATATGAGTTAAAGTAAAAATGAAGAATATCTCCCTTAGTTTAAACATGATCCCATGTATTTACAAAGCATACTCTGAGTTCATACTAACTTCAAATAATATGTATTAATATTCTAGGGGTTGAGGCAATTATCAGATAAGAAAAATTATGATTACACAATCAGAAATAAGAAAATTTTAATTTGTAGTAAAATGTAATGAAATCCTTGGAACTTGAACAAACAATATTAATATGTATCTAAACAAATCAGTGGGACACGTATACACAGAACGTCTGATCCAATTCACATTTTGTAGGCTAATCTCAGATTTTTAGTGATCATGTGTCTCTTAAAGAAAGATGTGCCAGAGTTTTTAAAAAAATCTCCAAGATCTTGTTAGAATTTAAAATTAAATTTCTGTGAAAAGTTTTAAAGATTTAAGAAAACAAACCTTGTGCCGCAAGAGAACTTTATACACGAATTTAAAAAAGAAAGCGTTACAGAAAGACATCAAAAGTGATATTAAATAAAACACACTGTGTGTATATCTGTGTGTATCTCGCAACAAAACGAGAGGAGAAGCGCAACTTTTGATGGGAGTCTTATCATCCATCACACAGCGCGTCTAGCGGGAACGACGTTAATTAATGAAACTTCACAACTAAGAATTTTTTTCTCGTTAACACGGTCAGCGCTGACGCAAACACGCTGAATATTTCACAGCTGTTTTTCTCGGAGGATTACTTATTCATCTTTTCACAAGCGTCTGCCAGCAACAAGAAAACTGAGACCCTTTAATAGTAATCTCCTTCCTCTAACCGTGCACCCTGAAAAGCTCGGCCGTCTTTAAACTGCCTCCATCGAGATGTCAGACTGTGCTTGCTGTAGTTTTTAAGCAGATGCTACACTAATATTTTTCTCGCTCAATCCTGTTTGGCAAGTATTAAATTGTTTAGAGGAAATCCTCTTTTCGGGAGGATCAGGACAAGGTTTAATGTGAATTTCCAAGAAACGTGTTGAGAACTTCTGACAACTCACAGCTACCAACTTTTTGAAATTAATTTTTTGACTTAAGACGTTGTTTAGAAAGTCGACTTCTAAATATGAAATATTGTAGGTACGAATTTAAACATGAAGCAGAAATATATTTTAATTTTTTTTAATATTCAAATTACCTGTACACTGTGTAGCTGAGAGAAAATGTAGTTATTTAAAAATGTTTCAATTCATAGTTCGTTCATTATAAATTTCAAAAGAACATTATAAAAATATAAAAAGTTAAGTAACACAGCCTAAACTTTAAGAAAATAGTTATTGCATTTTTTTCTGATGTATAAACCTTCATTACAAAATGTCTCCTTCACGATTGATAAAGTTAAACTTTATTAATGTATTTTAATTACAATGTAATAGAATACACTGTGTTAATAAGTGGCTCAAATTAATATTATTATTCATTACGCTATTACGCAAAGTGAAATAAATCATTTAAAATACTCAGTGAGCTTTAGAGAGCCCATCATGCTCTAAATTAAACAGTTATAATTTTGATATCAGACACATTTCACATTTTCAAACAGCTTGAACACTTTACTCCAATGCTGAACGTGCTATTTTATAGATCCAATCCACTTCCTAAATTGTACTCCGCCCCCACAGAAAAATTTAAAGAAACCATCCCGGGGTCCTCTCCGGTTTCATAGCTGGCGCTTTGAGGGCTCTCCCAGTAATAAATCAGGCAGTCAACGAATCAATCCAAAGAGGAACGACGCCGTCGTGCGCTACACTTCACGAGCAGCGCGGCGGTGCGCGGTGGAGTCGTCTTTTATCGCGATAGCGCCCGCAGACCGCAGTGGCGCTGCGGCGGAGATACGTCGCCGCCGAGGAGCTCTGCGCGTCATTTGGGGCCGCCGACTGAAGCCCAGGGCATCGACGCCCACTCGCACTCGGCCGTGCCTCGCTGCGCCGTCCAAGGTGGCGATGGCGATGCCACAGAGTTGCCACATGCATTCAGAGTAACTTCTCCGCATGAATCTCGGAGTTTTCCCAAATGCCACCTTGCTTGTACTAATTTCTTATTCATTTTCAAGGAAATTATATTAAAAACATTTGATATAAAATGTTTTTTAATAGGTACTTTTAGAAATTTGTACTGAAAACGTAAAAATATATAAAGGGGCATTTCTATTTCTTCTAATCCCAAAAGAATGGCTAAACCTAAGTTGTATTGCTTCCTTTGTTAAAATATTTTCCTAAATTTTTCCAAGTTTTTATTTTTCCTATTTTCCCCCAGGGAGTAAAACACTTCCCGGGAAAATAACCTAAACCGGCAACATTGTGTTGCCGTTGGGCGGTTTGTTCATTACCCGCTTAATCTGCTTTCTGGTCTCCAAATTCGCGCTTTCTTTTCTTGATGTACTATTTGCCGACATTTGTGCCATAAACCCTGCTCAAGCTATGACTCCTATCCCCGTCAACTTAATATATTACCGTAACCTTACTTATTTTCGAAGTCTTCCTTCTCCGTTCTTTCTCTTTCACCACGTTTTCACCTTTCTTCCTCGCTAAGATTACCTTATAAGAAAACTAATCTGGTGGAGTACCCTTGCTTTTTAGTTGCTAATCCATGCTTCTACACTTTCCTCGCATAATTTCTCCACACTTTCCAGGAAGAAGTATACTTCGCTTCTTCTCAAATTCTTATTCTATTTTTTTTAATAACTACATTCTTTCTTGCACATCTTACATTTTGTGTCTATTCAGTTCACTCTATCATCTTTATCGTGGCGTAAATAGCTCGCTGATATCAGAAGCGAGGAACACCCCTCAACACATTTATTACCGTACATGAATCCCCTCCCCGATTTACATCCGAACCGTTACTACTGTATCTCCCTCTATTCCGCTCACCCGGTGGAAACCAGTTCATTGCGCAGCTGAAAGCGTCACAACTGACGCAGCTCACACCATCAGAACTCTTTCATCTAATTTTCCGCCGCCGCCGCCGCCGCCGTCTCCGTTTCTCGTCGCGTTCGCAGCCGCGGCCGCCCTCCGCCTCCGCCGCCCCCGTCGCCGCCGCCGCCGCAGCCGCCTCTGCGGTTACGGCGCAGACGGATGTGACGGGGCGATTTATCGGCGGGCGATAACCGCCCGTCCGCCCCCTTCCCGCGTCGCCCCGCTCGTCCCCGCTCGCCCGCGCGTCGCCCCGCCGCCGCTTTTACTCGTATTGGTTGCGCTCATAAACCGGTCCCGAGGAGGATGCCCGCCCCTGCGGGATAGGCTGGCCCGCAGAGCACTCGCGCGCTGCAGCTGAGCCGCGGTCGCAGGGGCGCGGTTCTCGGGCGCGGCGCGTGATGTACGCGGAGCGCCGGCGAGACGGAGGAGGAGCTGCACGAACCAGTTGGCGACGATTAGAGATCGTTTTTTTTTTGTGAATTTATTTTGTTTAATGAAAAGAAAATCTAAAAATGCAAAAAGCACATTTTCTTATTCTCGTGTTCTGTGGTAAATCTCCTCCTAGTTTATTACATTTGTAAGCATTATGTAAGAAAACTATACATTTAAAAGCTATTGAGTCAATAACATATTATGCTGTGTATCTGGGAATTAACATCTGACGCTGTTATTAATATGTAATGCTGTTTGTCCGGAAAACTAAGACCGGGTCTCAAATTAAATTGTACGATGAAACCTTGTCAATATTTTCTCCAGTTCGAATTGAGCACAATTAGTATTTTGTAGTATTAGTTTTCGTACAACCTAGTTACTAAAATTAATATCATTTCAAATTACCTCTTCAGCGCCTGTTCTATTATAATGGTGACACGGTTTAAGCTGTATTGACTAATCAATAACAGAGAGCATTTTCTAGATTAAAATGAATATATAATGTAAAAATTATATTTGAATAGTATCAATATTGCAATACAAATAATTACTGTCATGGAAATTGTTGTCGTTCACCGAGCAAAAACATGTAAACATCCTTCCTTCACCCATTGATAGCATAGATTTATCGTATTTTGTTTGTATCTCGTATCTCATTACTGAGATATAGATGTTTTTACTTTGAGAACACGTCAAAGGTTTTTATACAATGCATACCATCTAACCAAAGAGTAAAAGACACTTGCATCATGTACGGCGTATTAACCGTGTTCAGCAAACCCCCTGGAGTGTGTCAGAACGCTCATCAACGTCAGAGGAACATGTCCTCGTGCCGTCGAGGGAAACAGTCCTTGCCCTGCGCCCTGCGCGCTGCGCGCTCCCGGCTACGAGGGCCTCTCCGCGCCCTAGAGACGCTCCGCCCTCGCAGCCCTTCGCCCTCTTCAGGGCTCTTCCTCCCCGCCCCCGCCTGCGACCGCTTCCGAAGAGTTCAGCCATTCCCTTTGTGCATGCCAGATAGGCAGGCAGGCAGGAGAGGCCCCGAAAGGTAGGTGGGGGGTGGGGGGGTGGGGGGGTGAGGAAGCGTGTCGCGGCCGAGGGAGGGGGGGAGACATCAGCACGTGCGCCGTTGTTTACCGTGAAAACGTCGCCCGCTTTCGCGGTAGAAGCTACGAGCACGTGATATCTGCAAATGAGGTGAAGATGGGGAGGTAAACTGGTGGCTATGGAAATAGCGGGTGTGATATGTGGGCAGTTTGTTGAAATTATTGGTGTGAATAGGTTGCAAGTGAGGATCTCAAAGATTTTACATAACTATGAAGATTAAGAAGCTATGGAATATTTTGTAATATATACCATATGAATATATATGCCATATGAATATATATCATAATATATACATAATACATACATAATATATACCATAATATATATATATATATATATGCCATATGAATATCATATGAATATATATGGAATATATTGTAATATATACTGTAATTGGGGCTTTGCCCTGTTGTGGGTAATTAAATAAATAAATAATTTTTTCTTAATAGAAAATTGGCAATATAATTCGCAAACAATCAAGATAAATTAGGAATATTCAGTTATTTGTCAGTAACTAATAAATAAAAGGAAGTAATGAGCCATTTGTGATTAATACGAGGCGCGTCCAGAAAGTAAAATTTCAAAGGTCGTCAACAAAGAGAAAACACAATTTCATGAAAGAAAAATATTGTAGCAGAGACAGCACATGCTGCACTATTTTAGCACATAAGCAACCACTGAATTGGGATATTTGTCACATCGTGACGTCAACATTTGTATCACTGTCATCGTAGACGTTTGCCGCGTGGGATAGTTATCAGTGTTTGATAGCTGTCGCAAATATGTGTCATTATGTGCCGCGTAATGCTGCCCGGACAGGAATTTTTTAAGATGATAGACTCGGGATGCTCAGTAAAGGTGTTGTCTTCCTCCTCGGCTCACACTCACAACAGATCTTCATTAGTTCCGATGGAAAGTGTTTGAACATTTTCACCTTATAGTCCGGATCTCGTCCCTGCAATTTTTTTTATTTTCTTATACCCCAAGAAATTCTTGTCTGGTCAGCATGGGGCATATCATGGTGACACAGAGTTGTAGATGGTTGTTAAACACTGGTGCCTGTCCCAGATGTCAGACTTCTACGACACAGAGATACAATATTGTTCCTATGGTATGACAAATGTCTCAGTTCTGGTGATGATTATGTGAAAGAATAGTACAACATCGGCTAAAACTTCTAAAATATTTTTTTATGAAATTGTGTTTTATTTTTGTTGATGGCCCAGGTCAACTTACTTTGTGAATGCGCTTCATAGATAAATAATGACATTCTTTAATTACAGCGGAGATGAAGGCCAATATTACAAACCTGTCACTGTAAAGTCTTGAGTGTTGTGGTGAAATAAGAAATAAAATATTTGAAAACAGTTAACACAAAATAGTAGGCAAGTATGAGTACATGTAAAATAAAGAAGACTGGTGAAGACAAATACTTTTAAGATACTCAGTTAAATAATTAATTGTAAAAAATGACAGAATAAAAAATTGGAAAATGACTGAAAATAAAAACAATTTTTTTTATTTGAGTGTAGTTTACATCAGTCATGAAATATGTCTATGTATGAATAAGAGAGAATTATCAGAAACATATGAAGAAACAAGAAAAATTCATAGAGACCGAAGAAGTTGAAATTGAGAGCGAAATAAAGAGGAAAAGGAAATCTGGAATGTATATAGTGCCAACAAAGTCATAATGTAAGGGGAGAGGGTTCCGTGTATACCGTCCATGTTAAATTTGCTACTACTGATGTACAATCTCCAGAAAACGGATTCCTGGAAAATTTTGGTATTTTGCACCCTTAAAGATGGGTTGATTGAAAAAATTGGGTTGATTAAAAAATAATTAGTATTTTCTTCAATTATAACTTTAGTCTTCCTTTTTTCAACATTTGGACAAACATTTTTAAAAATATTTCTGTTATTGAAAAATGTTTACATAAAAATGCCAATTTATTGACAAAACTATAAAAAAAATGTATCCTGTAAATTTTAATAAATTACAAATAAACGTTTCTGAGACAAGGTACATTAATTACAAAATTAGTATATTTTCGGCAAAAGCCATTTGACAAAACTCTGTACATGCCACTGCTCTACTGGAACATATCTGCTCTGGATATTCTTCTTTAGTGAAAAAGCACAATTCTATCAACGCATGAACCAGAGCGTGCTTCAATATCTCATTAAAAAAACCAACATGAGTTCAAAATGACGAAAAAATAGTCATACTCGTATGCAGTGTCAAAAAAAGGAGGCATGGTTTGTGCGTACTATACTGCTTGACGGTTTCATCCAATCGAGAGCTTGAACGTCACCTTAGTGACGTCACTGTGGCGACATACAAGCTCCCGATTGGATGGCAGCGAAACAGCTGATTCCTGTTAGGGCACAATTAACATAATCGCAGTATAGGACATTTAAATGAGAATAAAAAGGGACTTCCAGGCATCCTAGAAGAAACAATATTAATATATATTTGGAAAGAGCGTGGTTTGAACTATTTATTTACCAAAACAAAACGAAAATCGATAAATTGACTCATTTCATGATACCCTCACCGCTTAAAAGATGTTAATGTTTCGCAGGGAATTGCAGGAGGTTTAAGAAAACAGCAATGTTCCGGATAACCAAAACACACATCTATGCCAACCATCTACGGGATTACTTGATGCTATCAAGGAAAGCAAGTAGAAGATCGTGTTTGCGAAGCAGCTTCAGTAGGTGCAGGATCTGAAAATACGATGGACGAAACACGACTCAGAAAGAGAAGGATGTGGGAGAAGATAATATTGGCAAAAACAGGAGCAGTTAGGTAGAGGCTCAAATCAATGGTGATGGCAAGAGGACGAAGTAAGAAAAAACAGCAAGTGCGAATGCACGGATGAATAAGAGAGCGAACACGAGATCATGTACGAGGCCACGTACGAGGGAGTGTTTGAGACGAATACGAGGATGAGAACGAAAGCAAGCGTGAAGGCGAGCACGAGGAGGAGTACTAAAACGAGTGCAAAGGCGAGTTCGAGTGCGAATACGATGGAGACTAAAAGGACGAGGGTTCAAAGAATGTTATAAAAGAAGTGAGTGACCGCGAGGACATTGGCGATGGGAAGGGCAAAAGCGATGGCGAGTACGTCAACGAAAGCGACCGCAGCGGCGACAACGGAGACGATGGAACCGGCGGTGACGGCGAAAGAGGCAGGCGGAGGGGGTGGGGCGAGGGGCGGGGGCGGCTGGGTGCTCGCGCAAGGGGAAAATTGGCTAATTATGATTCGTTGAATCTTTCACCGCGCGCGGCAGGAGCGACAAACGCGGGGCGCGGCCTGCATCTCTTATTCAGGCGACTCGCCCTTCCCTCGGCCACGCCTTCCGGACGCGGTCGCCGGCGCAGAAGGATTCATCCTGCAGGCAGGGCAGGTACGCGTCTCGTACGAAACCTTGTCTGTACGCACGAGCAGATTAAGAATAAAATGTAAATTGTAATTGTATTATCATATTCTGTTTGTGAGACGAGGAGACTAAGAGTTTTATTTAAGGGTACGTCCACGCGAATGTGTCCATTTCTGGTCAAAATAAAAATAATTTGTTGCGCTCTCTACACGAATGCATCTTGTTCAAAAATCATTGAAATGTTTGTTTTTGATAGTAAAATTGATGGCGAGTTTATTTTATGTCATTTTTTCACTTATAATTTGAAGCCGTTTCAATTGCGTTCGAAACTACCGAGAACAAGTGTTATTTTGAAGATTTTTTTAACAGGTATATACAGTGTAAACTTATAATTTTATTTTTTCCATAAATTTTAGATGCTTTTATCAAAGATTTCACATTAAAGTCTGTCGACTCAAATCACATTATATTCGAAAAAATGCATATATTAGAGACCATCTCTATATTGTCCGGATACTAACAAAATGTTGGAAAACTTTCAATAAAAACCTGTAAACTGCTGCTATCTTCTGGAACCTTTCAAGCCTCCTAGTTCTTGTGTATGTTAAAAGATGGAGGTAGTTGTCATGGGTTTTAAATGCCCTAGACTGAAACAAAAGAGGTTTGTTTTTGCGTCCGGATACTAACGGGAGATCAACACGCATGAGACAATGTGGTGATTTGAAGCGAATGTTAAGGTTTGAAGACAATTTAAGTAGGTAACCTGCATCTGTCTAGTGAAGAATATTAACTGAAAGGTACGTAAAGCCAAGATACTTGGATGTCGTTGCAAATTCGTATTCTTACATTCTTGAAAAGCTTTTTAAAATGTTTTAGGTTAGGGAATATGGCGAAAACAAACGCTGAGAGGCAGAAGTTGTATATGGAAAGACATAAGAATGATCCTAATTACAAGATTAAGAGGAAGGCTATAATGAAGAAATATAAAGAAAAGGCAAAAAGATCTGAAACATCAACTGCACGTGCACTGAGAAGAGCAAAAGATGCAGAAAGGAAAAGGTTATGTCGCGCTGCTAAAAGGCAACACGCTAAGCTACCGGAAACTAGTAAACTGTCTCCTTCAGTTGTGGGAAAAGCTGTTAAAAAGGCCACCACTGCAATGCCGAAAAGCCGACGTAAACAAGTCGTAGTTGTCAAGAAATTGGCAGAAATGTGTGGAGTTACAATAGTTGATCAGCCACTGAAGTTATCTAAGAAAAAACTAACTGATGAAAACATTCAAAACATTCTTACATTTTACAATAGTGATGAAATCAGTAGGGTAGATCCAGGGAAAAAAAGTGTTTGTGTTAAAAAATTGGAGAGTGGTACCAAGAAAACTGTGGCTCGACGTCACATGCTGTTTACAATCTCGGAGGCTTTTCGTTTGTTTAAAGATCAGTATCCAGAGGTGGATATTGGTCGCAGCAAATTTGCAGAATTACGTCCTTCGGAAATTAAACCATACCGTGACATTCCTCACAATGTTTGTGTTTGTCGTTATCATGAAAATTTTGAAAACCTGCGAGTGGTGGTATCACAATACCTACCTGGTTTTGGAACCTCGAGCACTGATTTTATTAATTCCATTGTTTGTGACCCAAATAACATAAACTGTATGAGTTATGATTGTTCCCTCTGCAAGAATAAATTTATGACTCTATTGGATGATTCTCAGAATGATGAAAAATGCAGTGTAACTGTGCAGTATCGTCAGTGGATAATGGTGGATAAACGGTATGAATACGTTTTATTAGAGGAAGCATTGAATGATGCCATTGAGAAAATTAAAGAGCAGTTTCCATTCCTCTTGACACACAGTTTTAATCAAAATCAGTCACAAAAATGCTTTAGGGCCGGTTTCACCAATGCTTGTTAACACGCTAACCGGATTTTAGGAGAGTTTAACGACCCGTTAGAGAAAATATGTGTTTCGCCAAACTTTAACGCCTGTTAACTTTCCGTTAAAGTTAACGCGTGATATCTGCTCCGTTAGCAGCAGTTAACGCTTGGTTAGTGGGCAGCGCATCGGAAATATTGGGTTTCGGTTTCACCGGGCATCGCAGTTTCAGGAAAATGGAAAGAGCTTTGCAGTATGTACTGGAAGACGACGACGAATTGGAAAGCCTGGAAATGCCGTCTGTGCGTCCACGTGTTTTCAGGGAAAGAAGAAATTATTTTTATATTTATTTTTAGCACCATCCGTTTTTCTGCTCGTAATAATCTTATATTTGTGGAGCAAGTCTACAAGCATTTCTTTTTCTTCTGCCGAAAAATTGGCGGATCTGCTTCTTTTTGACATGGCAAATTATAACCCACAAAACAACAAAACTTGTACAAGCACCACAATTGACCACAATAGAATGGCAGAGAATGTGTATACTAGTGTATACTGTGTTTTGTTTCTTTATTCTCTGTCTATTGAGAGCTCATTCTCCACAGCTGCTCCACAGTTTCCAGTTCACGGCCTTCTAAAAGCAAATATTCATGCATTTTGTACACTCATTAAAGTTAACTGGCGATTAGCTAACAGAAGCCGTGGAAACGTTGGTGAAACGGAACAAATCTTAACGGGGAAGTTAATTTTAACGGCTCATTTACTAACGTCACGTTAGGTGTATGTTGGTGAAACCGGCCCTTAAGATGGCAAAAGAAATTTCTTCAGCTACGAATGTTGTGATTCAAGTAGATTTCGCAGAGAATTATTCCTGCAACTACCAGAATGAGATACAATCTGCCCATTGGTCAAATCCACAAATAGCATTGTTTACTGCTGTTATATGGTGTGGAAAAGAAACGTGCGAAAGTTATGCAGTAGTTTCTGAAAATATAACCCATGATAGATATTGTGTTGACATATTTCTACGAGCTGTTTTGAACACCCATATTAGTAAAAACTCATCTTTTAAACATTTACATGTATTTTCGGATGGAGCTGCCTCACAATTTAAGCAAAAATACAATTTTGCTAACATCACTCTTTTAAAACAGGACTTTAGATTGGAGAGCTTGAAATGGACATTTTTTGCTTCATCTCATGGTAAAGGTGCCGTAGATGGAATTGGCGCAATTGTCAAGCACCATGTTTGGAACAAAGTGCGTTCTTTGAAAACAGTAGTTAGGAGTGCTGATGCATTGCGTGACTGCTGCAAGAGTCTCAGCACAATTGTAATTGCTATACCGCTTTCCACAATTGAAAAGAAAAAGAAGAATTTGGATAAAAATTGGGAGGGCATAATTACAGTAAAAGGCACGCAAAAAAATTCACCAAGTTGTTGCTCTATCCCCTTACGTTATTGGTTACAAATACCATGCTCTGGACTTGGAAGAAAGAATTAAGACAGAAAATTTATTGAAAAAAGGAAAGAAATAATTTAATGAGCAGAATCTAAAAAAAAAATAGTTTGTAACATTATGTTCTAAAATATATGAGAAACTTGTATAATTAATTATCATTCCTAAATTAATTTATTTAACTCTAATATAAATAAATATATAATAAAAAATAATAAATATAAAATAATAGATAACAATCAATATGTAATAAATACATTGATTTAATTGTATTATTTATGTAATTGTATAGCCTATTATATGAATATATATATTATTAATTTAACTTCTAAATAAATTTATTGTATTGTCTATGTGATCCACAATCGTAATTCGGAGAATTCATTGGAATAAGAAACACTACTGTGGTTTAATATGTTGGCTGCCTATTTGTCCGTTTACTAACGTCCGTATACTAACACGCAACACCAATTAATTTTAATTATTTAATGGCAATGCTTTGAAAGTATTACTGTTGTAAAATTATAAATCAAAAGAGAAATATTGGCCAAGGCTTCCTCCAAACTGAGTATGGTAATGATGTATCACAGTGAGGAAACATTCACCTGTCATTATATGTGTCCCTTTCTTTAACCATTTCCGCGTCCGTATACTAACGAAAGACAAATTGTTAATCTATTTTTAGCCTCAGAGGGTAAGAGTTAAGGAAATGACAAAAATTAGTACCTAATTTTATTACAAATAAATCGGTTTATTAAACGTTGCGTTTTGATTAGAGTATAATGCGTGACTTCAAACTCTTTGTATTAAAAATCGTCCAAACGTCCAGATACTAACGCTGGACAGACCCTTAAGCAAGTTTACTCTTTTGGTCAATGTATTCAAAATGTTGTCAGTGAGGCTAGTGGGTTTTTATCAATCCGTAAAATTATGCCACTTGTGAAACCGGACGAGAGTACAAAAAACAAAGTTTAACAATCATATATAGTGTTTTATAATATGTGATAACATTCTATTCCCTGTATCGTATTATTTTTTTAATCATTTCCAATGTATCGTGCAAACAAATGTTTGTGTAAGGATACGTGTGTTTCTATATGAATGTGGTAATGTGAAAGTACATGTGTGTATGAACGTGCGTTTGTGGCTGTGATAGTGCATGTGCTACCTCCACAATGAAAACAATAACAAAATCTAGAATCGGTATTGTAGCTATTTCTAAAGTTTCGACTTATTTCCATTCCAAACAGAATCTGTACCTTCAACTGCAGTTCGATGTTGATGCATCAATGAACGAATACAGGCTAATTTTTTTTTACGCAAAGATATTGAAAAGAAAAAGAACCCACCTTCCGCAAAAGAAACAAAACTCGAACTACGAAACATTCTGTTTGAAAGAGCCGAAGAAAAATTAACACGCACCAGCGGCACTTAAGAGAAGCTCCGCGCACAAACTGAAAATAAAGATACAGGAAATATCCTTCCTACGAGAGACGCGAAGCGCCCGAAATGAAATCGCGCGATCGAACACGAAGGAGGCGCCGCGCGAGAGGGCGCTCTCCGCCCTCAGCCTTCTCTCCTCCGACTTACGTCCTCTATCCTCCTCGGGTCTCGGGGAAGGCGCGTACGGAGCGCAGGTTAAAGTCGTATTCCGGCGCGCGGAGCGGCGCGGCGCGGCGTGGCGAGGCGTGGCGTGGCGCGGCGTGGCGGGAGGGGAGTGGCGGGGAGGGGAGTGACGGGGGAGGGGAGTGACGGGGAGGGGAGTGACGGGGAGGGGAGTGACGGGCAGGGGAGTGACGGGGAGGGGTGGGGCATGGCGGGGCGGTGTTGGCGAGGCATGGCGGGGCGCAGCGGCGCGAGGAGGCGCGGCGCGTCGTGGCGCGGCGTGGCGGGGAGTGGCGGGGAGGGGAGTGACGGGGAGGGGAGTGACGGCGAGGGGCGGGGCGGGGCATGGCGGGGCGGTGTTGGCAAGGGCGGTGTTGGCGGGGCGCGGCGGCGCGAGGAGGCGCGAGGCGGCGCGGTGCAACGTGGGGGAGGGTGGGGCGAGGCACGGATCGGAGCGGCGCGGTGCGTGGAGCGGGGCGGGGTGGTGCGTGGAGCGGGGTGGCGCGAGGAGGCGCGAGGAGGCGCGGGGCGGCGTGGCATGGCGTGGCGGGGTGGGGTGTGGCGGCGCGGGGCGGCGCGGGGCGGCGCGGGGCGGCGCGGGGCGGCGCGGGGCGGCGCGGGGCGGCGCGGGGCGGCGCGGGGCGGCGCGGGGCGGCGCGGGGCGGCGCGGGGCGGCGCGGGGCGGCGCGGGGCGGCGCGGGGCGGCGCGGGGCGGCGCGGGGCGGCGCGGGGCGTGGCAGGGCGGCGCGGGGCAGCGCGGCGTGGCGGAGCGGGGCGGGGCGAGGCGGGGCGCGGCGCGGAACGGAGCGTAGCGGAGCGGGGAGGTGCGTGAAGCGGAGAAGAAGGCGGTGCGTGGAGCGGAGCGGCTGGCGGCGGGGGCGCGCCTCGCGCAAACTTCGCCCGAGCGTATCGGCGCATATTTCCGAAAGCGCCCGCGCGCGCTCCCAGGGCGCCACTGAAGCTCTCCCGCGCTCTGCGCCGCCCGCGCGCCGCTCGCGTACGCGAGGGGAGGGGGAGGAAGATTCCCGCGCGAGCCTTATAACGATGACGGGGGGGGGGGCGGAGTGAGCGGCTGGGTCGGGCCTCGCGCGCGCACGCGAATGGGAGCTTCGCCTCACTCAGGCGGCGCGCTGCGTTCCTGACGACGATATGTGACTTGCAAGTCCGGAGCTAATTATAAGGATGTAATCAACGGAAATATAAATATGTATTGGAGTACAAAATTGTATGTACGAACCAGTACAAGATTGTATGTGATCTTAATGTTTCGCTGGAAAGGGAGTCACACGCACGCCTCAAAACGATAACGAAGCGTTCGGGCCGAGCTTCACGCCAGATCACGACTAAGAACTTGGTTTTTGTTATTTAAGGACGCATCAACTACTAGGTCATTAGGGTCACTATTGGATTAAAGATATAGTATGAGGATGAAACGATATGGCGATGATACGGGGTGAAAGGACGAGCACATACAACCATGCCCAAGGCGGAAATCGAACCCGCGACCCTACGGTCCTGCGGTCCTAGTCACTGCGGCACTACTGTCTCAGCGATCTCGGCCACGGAGCCGACTGATTAAGAAAGATTTGCTTCTCTTACGCTGACCGCTCACTTCCACTTAGACCCTCCTGTGGATGATGCTGTTCTGTGGGTCGGAAGCATTTCTACACAAGCAAATTAACGTCATTTTTCGCTGTGGACAGGATTAAAGTGTATTGTTTCTAATAATTTAATATAAAATTGTGAACTTGTGATATTTGAAGAGGTGTGGTAGAAATATAATTTTACTCGCTGCTAACAAGTTTATTTTCTAAATTATTACATTCTAATATCAGGCTTATTAGAAAATTACGACCAACATGTAACGTTCCGTAAAAAACATTCCACAAAATGAAGGTATTCGACAGTCAAAATGGCGCAAAAGCGAACAAAATATTCAGTAAAACTTCTAAAACAAGTTCCTTTGAAACGAGAGTATAACCTCCGTAATAACAAACTTTTTACAGCGTTTTACTCAAAAATTTCTGTAAACCGTTAACTCAATTTTGACGATTCCGAGTCAACAGTTCTCGTCTCTTCAATGAAAAACTTATCTGGGAACATATGCAAGAACCGAATTTCCATCTGATTTACAAAATTTATTTTCAATCCAATCTCAAACCCGTAGCTTATATATTCTTGAAAACAATATTCCTACCTTCCTTTAGGACAAGAAATTAGAGACGGTTCATAATTACAGGATCAATTTCGCGGAGATGTGGTGTAGTACTTGAGCTCCGCACCGTATTTTCCCTGCGTACTCTTACACATTGCCACCCCTCTGTTGAACGTTCCCCTTACTTGCTAACCATCTCTGCGCCTCCCTCCAACCACTTTCCTCCAACCCTCTGCATCTGCTCAGCGATAATGCAAGGGAGGAGTACGAGCATCACGGAGCTTAACCCTTTCAGTCACATCTCTGCAACGCAGAAACAATTCACCACTTTTGATGCTTCAGCATTCACATTACATTAAGATTTGTTGTAGTACATTTCCGAGATGAATCTCTCATAAACGGCAGTCTGCGTAAGGCCACGGCCACGAACCTTGTTTTTATTAAACTCTTAACAAATACTACAAACCTCATATATTATTGTAGTTGTAGACGACATGAGTGACGGAAAAGGCATTTTCTAGATAGTCACCTGTACATTTATTTATGCCAAGTAACTCCTTGTGTTATTAATGTACCCTCGACATTCCTTACTATTCGTAATCATCCAAATGAAAAAATACAGTTTTACCTCATGATATTATTAATTTTTGCTTTCGTATTATATAATCATAACTTCCTGATTCTAACGTTCCGTTAATGCGTTTACACACGGGCGTATACACACAAATATTACACTTTTAAACATACGGGCGAGATATTGGATAAAACGAAAACAAAAGTAACTGGTATTATCTTTTCAACTGTAACATACCTCTCACTTCCACGATTGTCTACATATTTGGAAAATATATGCATTAATTCTATTGTAGTATAACGCAGTGGATTGTCAAAAACATAAGTAGATTTTTTGTTACGATCTATAGGATACGTAGCATATTTTACCTTCATATTCGTATTTCAATTTTCAATTCCATTTTAAAATGTTTCAAATTGGGGATATTGTTGCTTTTAGAAACAAATATGTACATACGGATATTTTTAGCTAAAAACTAAGATACATTAAACAACGCAAAATTTTCATTTCAATAGTTGACCAAACGGTTAGTTCCTTTTATAAACTACAGGTTATTAAGACGATCTTTCCAATATTTTTAACAGTAGATTTATGTTACGAATGTAACATGTTCAACTTTAATAATCTGACCTTCAGTTCTGTCTGAAACATCCTGTTCATCTGTGCTCTGTCGGCTTTTGTCTCCCTCCCCAGAAACACTTTTTGCACTCATCTTCCCACTAGAGAGCAGATCTCTCTCTTCCTCGTCGACTGAGTTATCGCATCATTCAGCAGCTCTAGATGTACAACTACCCCTGCATCATCAAGGGAATTCTGCCGTCAATCTTCCGTCCCAAGCGAGCGACAGCCCACGTCGCCTGCAGCGCTCCTCGCGCCGCATAACCCGAGGCTCATTCTGCGTTCCATCAGCAGCGCGCAGCCGCGCCCCGATCCATCCACTTCCGCCGCACCTACGGCCGCGCTCTGTCTCCTCCCTAGCCGCCCCCGCCCAACCCCTCACCCGCCGCGGCCCACCCCTGCCACGACCCGCCCCCGCCACGCCCACCTCTCCGCTCCCGCCCCGTCCCGCCCCGGTTCTGCCCCCGAACCGCCCCCGGCCCGTCCCGCCCCCGGCCCGTCCCGCCCCCGGCCCGCCCCCGGCCCGCCCCCGGCCCGCCCCCGAACCGCCCCCGAACCGCCCCCGAACCGCCCCCGAACCGCCCCCGAACCGCCCCCGAACCGCCCCCGAACCGCCCCCGAACCGCCCCCGTCCCGCCCCCGTCCCGCCCTCGTCCAGCCCCCGAACCGCCACGCCCCCGAACCGCCACGCCCCCGAACCGCCACGCCCCCGAACCGCCACGCCCCCGAACCGCCCCCGAACCTCTACCACCCCGCCACACCGTCGCCACACCCCCGCCAGGACCCGCCCCCGCCACGCCCACTTCTCCGCTCCCGCTCCCCTCCCGCCCCCGCCACGCCTACCTTTCCTCTCCCGCCCCCGTCCCGCCGCTGTCCCGCCCCCGTTCCGCTCCCGTTCCGCTCCCGTTCCGCCTCCGTCCCGTCCCCGTCCCGGCTCCGTCCCACCCCCGAACCGCCACGCCCCCACCACGCCGCCGCCTCTCCCGCATTGCCCCGCCCCCGCCCTGCTCAAGTCTTCGCCCCTTCGAGTGAAACGTCACCGGCGCCGACACACTCCGGGGCGACGTGAGATTGTGAAGCGGCGGAATCCTCGGTTTCAAAAGGAGCGAGTTGTTCCGCTTGGTTTAATTACTACGAAGAGAACGACGCTCCCCTCGCCGCACCCCTCCCCCTCCCCCTCCACCGCTCGAGCTTCCCGCGCCTGCCACCGCCGCAAATCCGACGTTAACGCAGCCACTTACCGCCGCCGCCGCCGCCAGCGCCCCCGGCCCCGCCGCCTGCGCGCTTAAGACGCCGGAAGTCGACAGCCTCCAGCGAGTTTCGTCTCGATTCTCCCCGGAAGCCTCCGCCGCCGCGGCGAGCGAGGCGCGCTCCGATACCCGCCGCGATCGACGGAGCGTCGCGACGCGCCGCCTCGCAGGCCGCGAGCGAGGCGCCGACGTGTGCCGCGCTTAGCGCCTGGAGGCGACGGAAGTAATTCTTTTAGCGCCCAAGACGCCGATGTTTCCAGACGCCCGCGGCGCGGCGCGGCGCGCGGAGCAGTTCGATAAAGCGTCCGGTCGCGAGGGAGCGTCGGAAGTCGGGGGGAGGCGCGGCGTCGCGGCGCCGAGATGGGAAGGAACGGCGTCGCGACGGCGGGGAGACGACGAAGAAACACTCGCGCGGGAACGCGCCTTCACACTTCACCATCAGCGCCGGGAGGCGCAGACATGTTTTCGTACTAAAAACGCGCCCGGAAGCTTGTACTTCACTTTAAACTTGGCTGCAGTTTCCAAACGCACCGTTTCCTTCGGAGGCGTCGCACGCCGCTACCTGCGTTCTCGTGCGTCGGGGAGGGGGCGGGGCGCAGAGACGTTACCACAAACTTCCCCTCCATCGACCACTCCCCTCCGCCATCGACGGAACCGAAACTCGCGACGCGAGATGAAACGAAGCGTTTTTTCTCTCGAGTGGCGTCGGCGCCGCAACTTCTTTGCCAACACGTGTCTTCGCCCAACCGTCCCGAGGGTGTCTGTCTGCCTCCCGCCCTCACTCCCCACGCCGCGCTTTCCTTCCCCGCCCCTTCCCCCTCCCCGCCTCGCGACGGCTCAGCGCCCCGCGCGGCGAGAGAGAGAGGAGAGATTTACGCTGCACGCTCCCGAAATCTCATTTACCGGTAAGCCCTTCCTGAATGCAAGCACGGCCCCCCTCGCCCCGCCCCGCCCCGCCCCTTCCCCCAGCCCCACGCCGGCAGCGTCTCGGTGGGAAGGCGCGCGAAGACTCGCTTCTTGCGTTAAAGTTGCCTGTGTTTACTCAGGAAGGGTATGCGTGCGCCCGCGGTACCGTTGCAAGCACCTCGGGGACAAAAAAAGGCGCATCGCGGAGGAGCGTGGGTGTTTCCTGCTCCCGGGAGAACGCGTGGGACGTGAGAAGTTGAACCTGGCAACTAGACTCGGGTAGTTGCAATGGTGGTATTTAACGCAGTGCATGCGAAGTTTAAAAATATAGAGGGCAAAAAATGATGGAAAAATAAATGTAACTTTTGTGTCAAAAAAGGTTATTTAAAGGAAACATAATATGAAGGACAATAAGGCGGTAATGAAACTAATATAATTTTCCTCATTTGTGCGTACATTACTAAAACACATTTAAGCACCCTGAAAAAAGAAAATACGTGATCTTTAGGCACCAGTAAAATGGAAGTTTAATTTCGAAGTATCCAGAACTCTTTCGTACATCACTCTTTTCATTAACAATAAACTCACTTCGGAGTCCGATAAAGGACAAAATAATGGAAACTGCTCAGAAGACGCAACAGAGAATCACCACACCGTCCCGCGAACAGGACCGTGGGCCGAGAAATTGGGAATCTGCCGGAGGGACACGCGGAAGAAAGAACCCATCTGAGCGGAAGGAGGCGGACGAGAACCGGCGGCGCACCTGCTCTCCCCTCCCCTCCCTTACAATCTCCTCTCTTCCCTCCCCTCCCCTCCCCTCCCCCCCAGCTGCACCAGAAGCTGCAACGGCGGTGAACCTGCTCTAGCCAACCTCCCACTCCCTTCCACGCCGGCCCATTCCCTCCCCTCCCTTACTCTCCCCTCCCGCACCGGTCCATCCCCTCCCCTCTCTCACTCTCTTCTCCCGCGCCGGTCCATCCTCACCACGCGGAGGAGGCAACAAGACCACCGGCACCAGAAGCTGCAACGGCGGTGCACCTGCTTCAGCCAACCCTCCACTCCCCTCCCTTACCATCCCCTCCCGCGTTGGCCCCTCCCATCCCTTACTCTCCCCTCCCACGCCGGTTCATCCCTTCCGCTCAAAACGGAGAAGGCAACGAGACCAGGAGCACCAGACGCTGCAACGACGTTGCTCCTGATCCCGCCTCCCTCCCCCTCCCTTCCCGCGCCGGCGCATCCCCTCCCGTCCCTTACTCTCCCCTCCCGCGCCTGTCCATCTTCTCCACTTGACGCGGAGGAGGCGACGAAACCAGCAACACCAGAAGCTGCAACGGCGGTTTACCTGCTCTTGCCAACCACCCTTTCCTCCCCTTCCTTCCCAACCCTTCCCGCGCCGGCCCATCCCCTCCCCTCCCCTCCCTTACTCTCCCCTCCCGCGCCTCCCCATCCTCACCACTCGAAGCAGAGGAGGCGACGAGGCAAACTGCACCAGAAGCTGCAACGGCAGCGCACCTGCTCTCCCGTCCCCACCCACCCCTCCCCTCCCCTCCCGCGCCTGCCCATCCCCTCCCCTTCCTTACTCTCCCCTTCCGCGCCGGTCCATCCCCTCTGCTCGAAGCTGAGGAGGCGACGAGACCACTGGCACCAGAAGATGCAACGGCGGCGCACCTGCTGTCCGCTCCCTCCCCCTCCCCTCTCTTCCCCCCCTCTCTTCCCCTCCCCTCTCTCCCCCTCCCTTCCCGCGCCGGCCCATCCCCTCCCCTTCGTTACTCTCCCCTTCCGCGCCGGTCCATCCTCTCCACTCGAAGCGGAGGAGGCGGCGAGGCCAACAGCACCAGAAGCTGCAACGGCGGCGCACCTGCTCTCCCCTCCATCCCCCTCCCCTCCTCTCCCACGCGCCGGCGCATCCCCTCCGCCCTCGCTCCGCGGGATTGAACACGTGCCTCTCCAATCGGCCGGAACGTCTTCCCTCCCAGGCCTTTCGCTCCGCGGCCGTGATAATTCTCTTAACGCCGCGCCCGTGCATGGAATTGCCAACGGCGGCGCCAAAGCGACTCTCATTTTTTCCAAAAGAAAAGAGAGGAAGAGACGGAGAGAGTGCGGGGAGAGAGTGAGAGAGACGGTTGTAAAGGATTGTCGCACGCGAATCGCCTACGCAAAAGTCCCTCCGCGCGCCTCTGCACCGCTGCGTTCTGCTTCCGCGCCAGCGCGCGCCTCGCGCTCTATGACGTAATGTGCAGACAAATGCCGGCCGCCTGCGCGGTGCTGCTGCAGTATCACAGCCACTCCTGGTGATCATGGAATTCTAATTCTTTTTCCCTATAAAAACGAAATATTATATTTTATTAAAGTGAATATATATCTGCTACGTTGTTTAATAATTGTAATGTATTTTTTATCTTAATAAATCACACTGTTTTATGTATAATAATTTATTTATTGTTAATTTCTCCGTCATATACACAAGAACATTCATTATGTTTAAGATTATTTGAAAAACACCCCTGATGGGGTCGAAACGTCATGAATAACAATAAAAAATTGTTCTATAGAAACTGTGTTTTATTTAAGTAAAAAAAACATTACAATCATATTATATTTTAATTTTCTTCTCTACACACAAGAAGCTAAGGAAGGATTATGGTTTTGTACCATTTATGAGAAGCCATTGACATAAAATCTCGTGCGGGCAGGGAATTGCCCCGTCTCGGTTCTACAAATTTATGATGAATAAACAAAAACAGGATTTCTCAGATTATGGTACATCATGTGATAAGCAAGAGCATGGCTACACCCATTATTTTGTGACGGACTTTACAGCTACGAGTGCAAAACTCAAAAACAATACCTTTTAGGCTTTACATCCAAGTTTCCGCGTCCCAATGGTCACAAATTTTGTTTCTTATGGCGATATCCACCTTTCTGAATGTTTTATTACAATTTTTATGTACCTCCACTTTGTAGCTCGAGTTCTGAGAGACTTTCAAAGTAGTTCCAGTATGAAGCCATTTTCACCTTTAAATCAATAAATTTTACAGTGTATTGGATGCCCCATGGGTTCACTTAGAACGAAGTTTGACATTTTAGCGTATCGATTTGTTAAACCTTATCTGAAACACCTTAGACCAAAACGTTTTAAGTACAAATTCAGACGGTAGTAGATTTTCAATAGTATATACGCAAATAAACTGAACGGATTGCTTTCTAAATGGGAATTTTAGAGACCGGTTGGTCTGATGAATAGTTAACGTGATTTATTTCCTGCAATTCAAGCGTACGCACCAGTCGGACAATAAACATTTAGCCGCGGACAGCGCACGATTTTCTCATTTTTATGCTGTTTTCACTCCCATTCTGATGGCTGGACGATGAGCATATTTCTCATGTCCATAAGGACCTTAATCATGACACAGAAAGACTCTGTGGGCATTGCAAGCAAGAACGTCTCGTAGATAACAGGAAAAATCTGAATTTGACATGAAGCCTTAAGAAGAAAAATACTATTTTAAATTCAAACGAATGTATTGTAAGTTTATATCATGTCGTGCTTTAAATGACAAAAGAAGCATAGTTTGAGAAAATGTTTAAATAATGCTAAATTAAATCGAATAAATAACGCGAATAATTTCAAAAGAACGAAAATTGTATTATGATATGATCCCAAATAACCTAGTATGTCAGAGTAATCATTCCATCAATTCACTCTATCGACAAGATCTGTTGTCAAGAGAGCCAATAAAATGCAATTCTTCGCACCCTGTCACACCTAAACCTTTTCCATTCGCCAGTAGCTCAAAGCCAAAAAAAAGCGCAGCCTTTGTCGCAACCCCTGCTGGAGAGAAAGAGGGGCCCTCGGCCGTTTCCTTGGCAATGTAAAACCTCCTTCCGCCGCGACGCGCCTAAGGCGATGCGTGTTTCCCTGCCCTCCGCATCACGAAAACACTTTACGTTTTCCGAAAAAAACAGGGATTCGTTTCCGGGAACGACGGAGGAAATGGAAGCCGCCGCGGCCGGGGTCGTCGCCGGAGGGGAAGGGGAGGGGAAGGGAGGGGAGCTCGGTGAAGGACGCGCGTGCCACACGGGACGCGGCAAGGCCCGCGCTCCGCCGAGTTTACGCTCGCATGTCTCGGCACGCGAGGCGGCACACGGCGCGCCGCCGCTGCCGCTGCTCCTCCCGCAACTTGAGGCGGCGGCGAGCAGGTGTACGAGGGCAGTAAAACTCGTGGAACCGCCATAAACAGCCCGGATGCGGGGGCGGACGCCGCGCCGCCGACTCCGCCAGGTCCGAGGGCGTGAAGCCTCCGCGGCGCGGTCGCCGCCCCCACCCACACACTCCCTCGCCCCCGCCATCGCCCACACCCTCGCCCCCGCCCCCGCCCTCGCTCCCGCCCTCGCCCACACCCTCGCCCTCGCTTCCCCACGTCCCCGCCCTCGCCCCCGCCCACACTCCCCGCGCTCGCCCCCGCCCACACACCCCCGCGTCCACGCCTGCGGAGCGGCTACTGTCGGCCGTCACTTGTTGCTGGGAAGGGGTGGAGGGGGGAGCCACCCGTCACGACCTGACACCTCCCGCCGCAGCCGCCGCCTTCGCACGTGCGGCGGACAGTCGTCCTCGCGGGCTGGGAACGATCGTGTTCTGAAGCGAAATGCGTCGCAAAAGATGACGCAGGTTTTAGGAAACGACGGTCAACGGTCAAGACATTCTAGATAACGACATACATTGGCTCTTAGCGACTGATATATCACGTCGGCTTCCGAACTTTGCGATTAACAATACGCGAATTGTTATCTGTGACCTGGACAACCATTTTGTCTTGTTTTTCAATGTGGAATATATCATTCTCTCTTAGTTGGAAATATTAATTTCAAAAACGTTTTGAAATATAATTAATTTTAACTAATTATTGATTATCAGATAAAAAAGTGTTTATCAGAAGAAAAATGTTCTGATTGCTTTAAGAACGACATGCAAAATGTAGGCTAAAATAATACGTGGAATATTTGCCATCGTCTCTTTTCAAAATAAATTTACATAATATCTATATATTTTTAATAATGTTTAATAATAACTATATATTTTTATATGTTTAATAATATCTATATATTTTTATATGTTTAATAGTATCTATATATGCTTAATAATATCTATATATTTTTTTAAGATTTTGCTCAATATTTATTTCATGTTGTAGATGCAATTATAAGTACTTTAATGCATGATTTGTTTGCCTACTATTTAAAAAATTATAAATATCTCAAATTTATCGGTTTGTTTGCATATTTTTCGCTTAGTCTACTTTCAATTTAGCCTGCACATGATAAATCTCCTAGTTTTCAATTTACAAACCAAAACGCGCAGACTTCATTTTATTTATTAATTAAAATGACTGTGTAAAGAATTTCTAATCGCGATTCACTGAAATGCAATTAAAACTCATTTATTGTAAGTAATGGTAATACATTTTCCTGTGTTCTAGATTTTTAAATTTAATTTGAAAACTATGGAATTATAAAATAGCATAACTGCCTTCATAAACTGACATTAATATTAATGTAAATTAAATGTTTTAAAGTAAACTTAAAAGGCACGTTCTGCAAAAAGTCTCATCTGCTTCCTAAAAATTATCCTTGGCGGAGTAATATATATTAGATGATAGCATTTTCGTGAACATAAGGGTTATTAAACATGAAATGGGACTTAGATGTTAATTGAAAAACAAAAGAGGGAACACACCTCACGTTGCTGAAGAAGTTAACCACACACGCGATAAAAATAGACACTCTCTTTTACTTCAGTCTGTGAGCAAATATTCAATATTGCATTTCTTCCGCATTTTTAATATTCTGCGCGTTCAAGGAATTTTTCATATAGTTATTGGTGTCGACTTGGATAGTCGAGATTGCTACGGTAGGCGCGCCTTTGGAATTCAGTTTGAAGGGTTGAACGTTTTAATCCCGTCTCGAAAACGGAGGTTTCCTTATGTCATGTGGCATTATGCGACTCCGCGACATCCATTTCTCAACATTCAATACTCTTCTTTCCCTTCTTGGCTGGCCTACAAGGCACTGGCGATTGGAGCATTTGCGCCCCATTACATCAGGCCTGAATTCTCTGAAAGGGAGGGATTTTGTGTATTGCTCCTTGTGCTGATTTTGTGGATCTCAATATTTTAATGGTGATTGTCTTATTGAATTTTGCTCAGCGATAAATAAAAATATTTTCAAAAATATTTCGCCTTTTCTCAAGCCTTCCTCAGGGCTACAACGAACAAATAAAGACCTTGGAGCAATAACACGCTATGCCACATTTGTGATGAAATTGAGATATTAGTGTATTTCCACGCCACATACATATATCTAGATGTTGGGATTTTATCCGCCGGAAGATAGCTGTGTAATTCATACGTTAATGTTCGTTATCTCAATGTGTAGAATTCAATGTCTATATCTTTACTATCCGTTTTCTTTAAACTTACATATATTGGCATAGGATGTTATTGGCCCTAGGTCATCAATTCAATTGCTATAACGACTAATTTTATACATAATACAATATTTATTTTTGGTGAGTTATGAAAGAAAACGCTTACCATTTTTCACAATGTACTGAACGTTTTGCTGCTTCATGCTTCCTGCTCCCCTTCGTCCGTAATCACAAAACAGAGCTATATGTTATGTATTGCGACACGGTGTGCATTCCATGCACGTCACAGAGAACTTTTGATCTTAAAAGAGGTTATATTATAAAGATTATATTAACGTCTGTTATATTGTTTATTTTTTGTAATAGTTTCTTGATCTTAATAAACAGATTTAACATTTTATAACAATTTATTTATTGTATTAATATGATTTATAACAATTAATAAGCAGTTATAAAAAATACTGAGTCTGTTTGTAAAGGTCAAGAAATCGTTACAAAAAATGAACACTATAACAGACGTGAGCATGCACTGACACCTAGTTCCTTTTGACCAAGTATGTCGGGTGTTTTAGCAAAAGGCGCATGCGCAGTGGCTTCTGGGATAACAGCTGCTGGGCGCATGCGCACCTTTGTCAAAAGGAAACGTGTAAATCGACTCTTCAACCTGATGAGCAATGTAAGAGTCCATGGGTCGCGGCGTTAGTGCCATTGGTTACTTTTTGCCCCTGCATGCAGGACTAAGGGCTCGCCTACGATATCCAATGTGTCCGTTGTGGTAATGGTATGTAGAATGTCACGTATTGGCTCACTAATCAAATCGGCCTGATGTTTAGGGAGCCTAGTAAGTACTTCGGTGGGTGCAGTTGGAGATATACATGCGAGCCGTGGTGGAGGGCAACATCTGTGGGCACATAAAACTGCAGTACTTCTTGATGAGCATCCCATGTTCATGGAATTTCAACACGATCTTTTTCATTTACTTCCAGTCACCTGTCTTACTCAAGGCTGTTCCCAACGTGGTCTCCTTACTGATTGTAAGTGATTCTCGGTGCGGTAACTACTAGGGTGATTAGTCCCGTAAGTGTAGGGCATATTTTGCTCGGAAGGTAGCAGTGGTCTTCTCACGCTGGATGGCGAGATCCGACGCCGACATACTGTCGGCTAGCGGAGTTTTCCTAAACCAGGTATCTCCCTCCAGCGAGGCACCCGCCCCAGCCCGGACAAGCTCTAATCTCCCGACCGGTCTCTCCATATTCGCGGTAGTGTAGTGCATGTTAGTGTAAGGGCAGAGGATAAAACAAGGAAGAGATTGGAAAGATCGCAAGCTGTTTGTGGCCCGTTTGTTAGGGTACTTTCGGCATTCGCCTGGTGTTGACAGAAGAAACCACGGGAAACTACCGATCAGAGCAGCCGGCTGCTAGAATTCTCCTCCGGACAGCCACTGAATTCGACCTAGCTGACAATATGTAGAGTCGAAAATTCTGCTACCATCGGTACTCGAACCTAGAAGCTCCCGGTCAGAAGGGTTGCAGTGACATCAGTTGATGCTCTGAGTCAACTCTCCCGGTCCCTCTTCACTCGATAGCAAACAAACGGAACACGAATTTCCCTTCAAGTTCATTGAAATATTTTCCAGATGGACTACTAGAGATCGTACTGTGGAAAATAAAATCATATTATGAAAGTCTCGTCAAAGGACCAGTCTCCGGGGAAAATATTGCTTGAATCAGATATGTCTGCTTCTTCTGAGTACAAAACTCAATACGAATTCGAAGAAAAATATATCGTTTTAGGTATTATTTTCTTCTAGAAGTCTTCAATGTGAATATGAATAAAATCGGTGATGGTTTATTTCTGAAATGAATATTACGTATATTTCATTCTTGATGCTTTTAATCTCCAAAATAACACATAGAAAAGTAATTAATGTACAGAAGAAATTAAGAATGTTCAACGCGTACGAGATGGTTCTTCTAAAGAAGGACAGGTTTTGTCCGTCTGACTATCTGTCGGCAAATTTGCGGCTAAACCGTCGCATATGATTTCTCGAAAACGGATATTGTCCGAGCGATGGCCGAATACAAGGCCTTAGAATACTGAAAAGTATGTTTGAATTTTTGGAGATACTTAATATAAATACATTAATGTTAATTAATATATTAATATTAATAATAATTCAGTAAGTTGCCACGGCAACACAAGCCTGGAAGGAATTAGGAAAACCATCCAAATCACAAAATAGAAAATTCGACCTAAGAAATCTATTTCGGCAGGCGCCACAAACTCACTGATATTCATAACTTAGCCAGGATCTAATGCGAGGATTTCCAATCATTAAGCTGGTTATGCCTTTATGCTCGTCAACGTCTGGTGTCTGACCCGTTCTAGAACAATTACAAACCTGTCCTCAATTACTTAATATCTATTTTACATGCAAAATTAATTACTTCAGTTGATATAAATCATAAATCTAAAATATACACCTTAATTAGCATGAAAAGCAAAGCAATCTTATGTTTTTTCCTATGATATCAAAATTAAAAAATAGAAATTTCCAACAGTATTCATAAGACACGGCCTATACATTTACTTCGAAGTTATTTTGCAACCGGGCATGGAATAGTGAAACGTTCACTTGCTCTGCGAGCAGTTAAGAAGTTTCTTGCGTTCCAGACTCCCTTCATCGCCTACTGTGCGGTTGATTGGTAGATTGTTAGAGATTCCTCAACTACTGAGGTCATTAGTCCCGTAAATGTAGTACTTTTTTCTCTGGAGGTGGCGATGGTCTTCCTCCGCTGGGTGGCAAGATTCGGTGCCGTCCTACCGTCGGCTAACGGGATTTTCCCCAACCAGGTATCTCCCACCAGCTTGGCACCGCTCCAGCCGGAAGAAGCTATTAGCTCCCGACAGGTCTGCCGGCATATGTGGTAGTGTAGTGCATGTTAGTGTAAGTGAGTGTAGGGGGAGGGGATAGGACGAGGAATGGGTAGGAAAGATCGCGCGCGGTCTGTGGCCCGTTTTTTAGGCATCCGGCAACTCCGGCTTTCACCTGGTGATGATCGGTTGATCGGAGAAACCACGAAAATCTACCGATCAGAGCAGCCGGCCGCTAAAATTCTCCTCCAGGCAGCGACTGAATTCGGTCTAGCCGACAAGCTAGTATCGAAAGTCCAGCCACCACCGTCGGGAGAGGAGTCCTAGGACCTCCCGGCCAGAGGGACTGCAGTGACACCAGCTGAGACCCTGAGCCGTCTCTCCCGGTGCCTACTGTGCGTATCACGCTGTTCCGCCCACCGAGGTCACAAGGGAGAGACGCGAGGAGAGGTGCGAGGAGCGACGGGAGGGGAAGGGAAGGGAGGGGCGAGCAGGGGGGAGGAAGGGGCGGGGCGGATGAGGGAAGAGCGCGCGGGTGATGACGCCGCCGCCGCCGGAGGAATCCCATCTGCCATTGTGGCGCTGCGGGCAAAAATGAAAGCGGCGCGGCGCGGCGCGGCGTCGGAGCGCGCACGGGGCGGGGCGGGGCGCGACGCACACTGGTTCCAACTGACCAACACTCTGGCCATAATTACGAGCTGTGTGTACAACTCTATGTATTATGTTTTTTTGGGTCGCTGATTACGAGTTTTATGTCAAAATTGGAAAATCCAGAAATGGTAGATCCAATAGAGTGGAGCCAAGTTTTAAAAATAAAGCAGATTCCGGTGAAATTGTGCGCATTCAAGTATTTTAGGAGTTGCTGATTATGAATTTGATCTCAAAATTTAAAAATTCAAAATAGATATTAGTAGATTGGTAAATTTTCATTACGTAAAGACACTACATGATATATAGTTAGTATCCTACATGCAGATAGTTATAAATGGATACATATAATTAATTATTTGTCACTCTGAATGTGACTGTTTGTTTTGTAAGTCTGAACGCCAGGTGTAACTGTCAAAGGTAAACATGTAGTCTACCGCACCCGGGCGGCGTGGGTCGTGGCACGCCTACCGAGACAGACCGGTTACGCACTCCAGTGGTTTCTTGAACAACAAAGGGCCAATATGCGCAGCTGAAATTAGACATACTGATACATAACAGACTGGGATTTCTGACAAACTAGATTTCAGGGCGGTACTAAGTGGTACAAAAGTTGTAGACCTCAATATGTAAAAAAAATATACGTGGAAAAGGTGTCGGTCCACGCGCTTTACTCGTCACAATGTATAGAAAAGAAAACTTGTCAGATATTCAACTTACTTTCAGATATATTATCCATTCGGCAATACACAAAAATCCGAGCAAAAATGTTAAAAAACACCATTGTTACTAACAGAAACGTCCTTCAATATCTGGCGTAATTTTCATCATTCAAATACCGCCAATTTCACCTTTGAATATGAGAAGGAAATAAGGTTGGAAAATGTTGACACACTGGAATATGTTGCACCAGGGACACTTGTACACGATTCGATGGGACTAACCTCTAACACGCAACACTCACCGTGCTGGATACTCGGATTGACATGAAATTTCCCCACCTCATAGAACACCATGAGAAACCTATATACACAAATTTTGAAGTGCTATGGAATATTATAAATAGCGTTTTATTGGCATTTTGTATTAGGACCTTTCGTGACCTTCGCGCTTCCCGCAGCGGGCGAGCCGTTGCTTCGGCAGCGCTAGGAACGTTACGCGACGTCTATCAGCCGGAGTCAGATTTCCAAGCGCGTTCGTTCCATCTGAACCAGCAAAGTAAACACCGGTTTTTGTCACCCCGCCTGCCCTCCAAGTAATTAAGACCTTGCCGACAGGCCGATAGTGCAGGCGCGGTGTGTGAGTAACGTCCGCAGAACCAGCGGCGAGCAGCGTTTCCTCCCTTCTACGGTCGGTAAGGTCAAGAAAGGTCCCAATACTAATTATCGCAAAAACACTACTTGCAATGCTTCATAGCACGTAAAAATTTGTATGTAGGAGTTTTGAAAGGTGCTCAACAAGCTGGTAAAATCTCAAGTGAATCCGAGTATCCAGCATGGTGAGTGTTGCGTGTAAGCACGAAGTTCGATCCTTTGAATTGTGGCCAGTTTTGGCCCGTTGGGGCCAGTGTGCGTCGGGGCGAGAGATGTGTCGCGGGGCCGCGATATTGCAGGCGCAGAGGAGACGGCAGGGGAGGGCACGGCAACAAGTGGCGGGGCGAAGCAGGTGACGGGAGGCACCGGGGATGGAGAGGGGAGAGGCAGTCCGCCGGTTGCGAAGCGCCAAGCGAGATGTGCGGTTAGCGGCGTATTTCGCAAGACTTGTGAAAAAAAAAATTCGAAACACGAGAATTGTTCCTGGAGGGAGGTGACGATTCTGCGGAAAACTAAACGTAACGAATGAAAAGCGGGAAGGTTTTGCAAAATCGTAGGCTGTATTGAAATATAAACGTTTCTGTTGTGATGCCAATAATGTTTTTTGTTCCCCTGAAAGAAAAATGAAATTCGCAAAATTGTAATAATTCATTGGAGTAATAACAACCTAGTTAGATATTTTCTAGAGAAGTAATTCTCCCTTTTGAAGTAAACAAAGAACATATTGTATTATGGAGAATAATATAAATTATTCTGTAATATTACCATGTATCTCTAGCGCACGTATAATGAAAAGGTTTTAAAGGTTTGTCTCCAATGTAAATGCATTATTCAAGTATTTTGAAGTTAACAATCTGCAACGGCAGAGACAAAAACGTATCTTTGTATGTTTGACACAATGATAGCAAAAAATAAATAGAACTACAATAATGCGTAGGCCACACATTATGGGAAAATAATGTTTCTTCGCATTTCTGTAAACAGACTGGCGTTACTGAAATATAAAAAAAATGTTTATCATTGTTTACGCATAGAATGAGGCTTTTTGTTCTCGAACACAAGCTAAATTTAACAATTCATGAGAAAAATCAACATGTCCGAAATAATTTTTCCTAAAAACTTCTGGTTATATTTTTTCAACAAAAAGTGAAAGCACGTAGTACATGCTTGTAAATTCTGATTATAATATGGGAGAATAAAAATTTACCTGAAACTCATTTAAAAGTTGTGATATTCCGTCAAGGAACTTGCTTTTAACTTAAACGGGGAAATGTTAATTAGTGACTGAAAAGTTAAGAATATGGTTGCGAGCAGATGTTAATGCGTATAAAATGCTAAGAATTATTGTTCCAGAATTGCAAAGGAAGAGCAAATGGCTTATACAGCATAGTTCCTAATACACAGAGCACGATAATAACCACCGCTGGAAATGTCTCATGTTGAGATACGACTCCTGGGTGCGCATTATATTTGTGGATATAATTACTACCATCTGGATTGTTCTCTATCCCGGGCCAGCATTATAACGAGCTCTTTGCTCAGCGATATAATAACGCTCTGGATTGCTTTAAACGTATGAGTTATTAAGCAGAACTCCATAAAAGGAAGATGCACATCAGAAAACAGTTGTCTGTGTTGCATACAAACGTGCTACTTACTATCTTCCCAGAAGAAGTGTATTTATATTTTTTCTGCAACACGAAGCCATTAATTTATACTACATGTACTAAAATCCCCACGAACGCAATATTTTTCTCAGATATTACGGCGAGGAGATATCCTCGAAAATGAGAGCAACCTTTGGGGAACGGCTGCCAAAAGATCTTCTATATCAGCCTCGCTCCCAGTGAACAGGCCGGGAGGGGGAGAGGCAAGATGAAAAACACCACCCGCACTCCCAAGTTCGCTAACGAAACAGACACGAGGCCGGAGCTCCGATACATATTTCCATCGCCGATCTGGGCAGCGCGCCAGCGGAGAGAAAACTTCTGCGTCTGCTCCTTCCATTGGTTTTAATAAATAGCGGCGATAGAACAATACCTCTGTGCGAGGGAGCGTGCAGTGCTGTACCTCGCCGCGAAGCGACGCTGAACCCCGCAGGAAGAATCGTGCCAAGAAATCGATTCCTTATTCATGAAGGCTGCAATTTACGTTCACCAAGTTACCGGCGGAGGACAAGTAGTGAAAAAAAGAGGGAACTCGAAACAGGGAACTCTTGCCAGTGTAAGAGAGAGCCCCAATTGGAAGTAGCTCTGCTTTGCTACGAGGAAGGCCAAGTCGTAAAGAACGTAGACGCCATGTTTTAAAGTAATCTTTCAACTAACAAATACACTTTTTTGCTGCAGTAACATGAATACTTATTTGTAATCTTGTAATATTTTGATAAAAGTTATTCACAAATGCAGTTAATTCATCAGAAAATGCTTGATTTGAAAAATGAATAATAAAACACAAATAATCACAAGCAATGCAATGCTTCTTCTGTATTTTTAAAAGTGAAACATTTCAAAATGATTCACATTTAAAAACATAGAAGAAGCATTGTGTATCATAACAAACAAAATGTTTATTAATTTTTCTTGATGCATTATTAAAATTTATGTGATATACTATGTGAACGTATTCTATAGGTTAGCAAAAAATGGTAGCTTATAGTTTGAAAATCATTCACGTTAATTTGTAGTAAATAATTGTTCTAATTGAACGCAAAGGATGTTATATTTTTACAAATTCATTCAGTTACAAATAAACGCATTGGACAAACTTAAAACGATCAAGATGAATCTCATCAGTAACTTGTCAATTATGTACAAATTTCTCACAGCAATAGTTGACGATTGTACACGTGTAAAAAATACGATTTTTTAGTCAATCGACGCTGAAAGATTTAAAAAAAAGAATACTTTTCAATATTTTTGGGAGACGATAAACAATTTTGATCTTTCTAGAATATAAATATGTAAAAAATTTAATAATTGAAAAAGCAACGAGAAGGCTAATATGTAATTGACATTTAATAATTGCGTTTGGCCAAATTTGATAATGATTATTAATCATTAAAAATTATTATTTAAATATAAAGTAACAAATTACTTAAATTAAACTTATTAATTTATACGCACGATAATTGATCACATGTTTTTATTTACAAATAAAGAAATCAATAGGGTATTTAATTTTACCTCAACAGTCTAATGAACTGCATTAGAAAAACTATAACTCGTTTGAAAAATAACTGATTACTTGCATTAACTCAATAAATTTGTCTATTCATCAAGTATTTTGTGTTGTGCAGATAAATTATACATAATAAAAATACTTTTCAGCAAGACTATATATTGAGGACAAACAACGTTATTGCATTACATTAAAAAAAAACATACTAATGAAGAACTTTATGTTACTTCCGTTTTGCAACATAATTGCATCACCGTGTTAAACATACAGTACGTAAACATCTCAACACACCTATTTGAAAACTATGTTCGCCTTAAAATGGTATCTTGTGGCATCTTCTCCACCAGGCGTCACTTTCTTGGAGGAGGTCGTGATTTCCAGGAAACAACGCACAGTCACATCGGTGAGCTCCACGTGCACGAGAAGAACGACCGTGCGCCAAACAGCGCGGGCAATTGGACGACGTAATGTATCAACCGGCTATGTGACATCATTCAAGCTTTGAGATAATCGTATTCAAAGGTTTTATTACATTTTCAGATCTAAACACTGTAATTTAATTATTTCATTCATTGAAGCGCCAAACTGCACAAACGTGAGTGGAATATCTGGCGCTTACCTGCATAATGTGAAATTAAGAACTGCAGATTTAAATATCTAGGTTTATAGCCGATTGTTCCGAAACGTAAATTCGTTGATGTGACTGATGGCGTTTATATTTTTCATTAATTATAAAGTTATTTTTACAGATTTGGTGCCAAAATTTTGCACACACTTAGAACATAGTGTAATGCAACTAATGGCGTCCATATCTCATTTTTTTCAAAAATGGCGCTTAGCCGGTTGATGCATAACACCGTCCAATTGTGATGGATTAATTCGTGTTTCCGGGCGCGCCAACTACTTAGGTTATTAGTATCGTAAGTGTAGTGAGTGTTATTCTCGGGAGGTGGCGATTATCTTTTCCCCGCTGGAGGGCGAGATCTGGCGCCGACCTGCCGTCGAGTAGCGGGCTTTTCCCCAAAACCAGATAGGGGCACCGCCCCAGCCGGGACAAGCAGTACGATCCCGACCGGTCTCCCGGCATGTATAGTAGCGTAGTGCATGTTAGTGTAAGTGTGTGTGTGTAAGAGGAGAGTATAGGACAGGACAGGACAAGGAAGAGGAAGCAAAGATCGCGGGCGGTCCGTGGCCCGTTTGCTTGGGTACTGCTCCGGCATTCGCCTGGTGTTGACCGGAGAAACCACGGAAAACTACCGATCAGAGCAGCCGGCCGGTAGAATTCTCCTCCAGACAGCGACTGACGTAGCTGACAAGCTAGTGTCGAAAATCCTGCCTAGAACCTCCCGGTCAGAGGGACTGCAGTGTCATCAGGTTGATGCACTGAGCCATCTCTCCCGGTGTCCAATTGTGGGAGTGGCGGGTTTCATTCAGCGCGTAATTACGGAGCGTCTGCGATGGGCGGGAAAAGAGGCCGGACGTGAGCTGGCGCGCCGAAGAAGCGCGTTCGCGAGCACGGGGGGTGGGGGGAAAGGAAGATTGCGCGTGGGAGGCGGGCGGGCGGCGGCCCGACGCGCCGCTGGGCGAAACATTTTAAACTTGGGGAGTCAAAACTCGGCCGCGCGGGGGCTGCGGCGGGCTGTGAAGGACGGGGCGTGAATCGGGGGGGGGGAGGGAGAGGGCGGCGGCCGCGGAACGCTGAATGGCGCCGCGCGGATGGAAAAGTTGCGCGCGCGACCGCGCATGGGAAGTGGGAGGGAGGGCGCGCCTCCCTCGCACGCCGCCCGCCCGCCCCTCGTCCGTTGCCACACACGTGTGTGGTGTCTCCTCCTCACCGTCTGTCCTTCCTTCCTTTCTGCTCTCTGATATATCCTATTCATGACTTTCTCAATTGTGTAGATACTCGTCATGTCCGTAGGTGACTTTATTTATTTATGTGTTACTTTCCAACCACATCATCCCCCCTCTTTCCTCCAAATACTCTTTAAAGCTCAAGTTCATCTTTTTCCTTCAGTTTCATTTCTTCCCTATTCTCCTCTCCGTCCCATTTCTTCATTCTTTTATCTATCCTCGATCCCCTTCCCCCAATCCCCACGACACTTTTCTCATCCCCATACCTCCTCCCATTATTTTCTCTGCCTCCTTCGCCCTGCTCCTTTCTTGCTTACCATTCCTGCTGTTCTCTTCTTGCTCCTCTCCCTCCATTCCTCCGTCTCTGGCCGTCCTCGTATTCTCCCCCACTTTCCGACCTCTTTCTCCTCCCTGCGGGATCTCCACAATAGCCTCACTCGGGCCGCGCCCCGAAGAGTGACTGCCGCGCGCCGGTGGATGAAGAGGCGGCAAAAGTTGCGAACGAACGAGCGTGGGAGGGGAGGGGAGGGGGAGGGGAGGGGGAGGGGAGGGAGGGAGGGCGAGGCGTTTACGAGCAGCCAGAAGGCTCGAGGCCTCACGTAGAGAGCGCCGTAAGAGCAGAACGAACGACGATGCAGGTAAAACGCGTGAGCGCTAAAAGGGGATGCAGGAAGGGATTAACGACAACGGAGTGAAACGACGGCGCACCACTTCGATCGAACTTTGCTCCCGCGGTAAAAGTCCTAAATTGTCCAATTACAGGGTGGAGTGTTTACTTAAGAAATATAATGCGTGCGCTGAGAAATAGCATATACAAGTACACTCGCTCTAAACGGGAGCGTTACGCGAATAGCATCGCTTTGATAAAGTGTGGAAAAGGAAACACACGCTCTCTCAACTCATAAAATGAAACGTGCGTATTCACTTCACAGCACCGGAAATGCGCAAAATGCCGTATACATGAAATATAGAATATAGAGAATGCTAACTTTCGGAATATTTTATACAGATCAGTTAAAATATGTGTGAACATCAGAGCATATGCTAGGCAGGTTCTTTAAAACCTTTTGCAATATTTTTAAAAGATCGCGTTGAATTCTATATGCAATTTGAAAAAGCACGCACTATTATTTAATTTTCTACATGGAATTTTTCTCTGAAAACACATTTAGCGTTATCATAAACAAACTGCTTGGTTGATTTAACAATGCTAAAGTAAAATTTAATTATAAGTTATTTTAATTTTCCGATTTTCACTGCGCGAAAAGAAAGAGAAAATGAATGGAACTCAGGCATATGTTACGTTCATTATTGTTTTGCTGCCAATATTAACTGTTACTTGAATTCTGACTTTTGATACTTCTTGTACTTAACTTCCGCCAAAGTAATTCAATGTGCAACGAGAAGCTCCTTTAACTTCATCACATAAATGACCTCTCTTTCTCCTTGTTCAGACTATAAAAACTATAACGAACTTTTTTAATTTGTTTTTGGTAAGATGAAATTGTTTACATGTACTATAGTGGTAGTTTGAAAAATAAAATTCATATATATATATATATATATATATATATATATATATATATATATACACTTCCATATTGGCTTAATAGATAATTTATTTTGACTAAATATCAAAATGTTTACACGTTTAGAGGAACCGGTAGAAGATGCTGAGTTGCGGGATGATTAGCCAAATAAATTTTCAAAATTTACACATATATTGTATTGCAATCCACACTACAACTTAAGATTTTTTCTTTTCAGTCATATTAAAGTTTAATAATAAGTATAATGCAGTTATTTTAGTAATTACGTACACTTCTTAATAGAAAGCGCAAATATCATGTTATTTCTAAAATTCTCTAGATGCTCAGGCACAAAGCCTAAAGAAAAACTGTTTCTCCCGTGCATTCATAGAAAAAAAATAAAAGAATTTCCCCAATAGAAGAAACAGCCTCAGGAAAGCGGGGTAACAAGTTGGTTTGTGAAAGGCTGGAACTGCGATTACGTTGCTTGTAAACGAGATGGAAACGGCAAGACGACTTCCACCGCGGCTGAGTCCGTGGAGCAAGCACTTGCGCGGAACGACGCGGCGTGGCGTGGAGGGGTGCGGCGTGGTGGGTGCGGGATGTGGCGCGGGGTGGCGGGGCGGAGTCCGCAGCGAAGCGTCTCCCGTTGTGCGGAGTGGCCGTGACAGCTCGGGCCCGCTCTCATCCCGTCGCGCTGCTCCAACGGGCGACCGCAGCCACCCATACGACACAGACCTCTCGGACGCCGCCGCTGGAAGCACGCCGGGATGGAGACCGCCGCCCCTCGCAAAGGAGACGCCACGCGCTGTTGGGGAGGAATCAACGCATCAACCAACCCAGGACTTTAAATGAAAAAAAAATATCGTACCTTGTATTTATTGTTAAGATTGATCCTTTGCCTTCCAACCGCAAAGGAACACCCACTTCAGGCAAAAAAAGTTTATATAAACTATAAATGTCCATAATGTGCAGATACAGAGACTCTGCAGTTATTGGAGTTTCAATTGAAAGTCAAAACTGCAATGCAAAAGGCGAATTAGAAGTAAATACGAAAAATTGTTTTGCATTGCAACTATTGGTAAAAGAAACCTAAATTATTTACAGATGCGTTGTACCAGACCTAACAGTAATTTAAAATTATGATTTTTTTCTATAAAATTTACCATTTATTCGCAAAATTGGGCGCTTGCAGTTACTTAGTAACTGAATGAACTCTTGTCCCTTTGAATCAATTTTGTAGAATAGAATGGTCTTTGGTTGACATACCTAAATAACTTCTGTCTTATAGTCTAAAACAATTTTATTAAAGTTTATTTTTTGAAAGTTTAGGAAAAATATTTTTTTAGAAAAATGCAGACTACCTTTAGAGAATATAAATCTATTTGTACAATAGGAAAAAAAGTATCGCATTTTTGAACAATTGAATATACATTTATATCCCCAATTTGTTTTACGACTTCCAAATGTTACTTATTCTGAAGAATATCACCGCTTTCTGCTGTATAATCTTAAGTCCCCACATTGTTTTCCTAAACAATACAGTGCATACTTGTCATTTTTTCCTCCTAGGCAATTATTCATATTGACTTATTAGTGATATTGTGTATTAGAACGATAATCACTTAGAAGGGGCAATCATTAAAGATTATGATCGTTACACCATTTCCTCCGTACACTGAAATAGCGAATTAATCCCTGGTAGAAAATGGCTGATAAGAAACCGGCGGAAGCTATCACGACATTTTGACTTCATCTGCACCAAGAAAAACTAAAGAAAGAGGTAAGGAAAGTGCGCCAAATTTATTCCATTAGTGCATATGATCCGAATAAAAAAAGAATGCTAAGAAAAGCGTCAACCGTGCCTGTGATTGGAGACTTACTTGTTTAAGATATATATACGAATCAGCGCTCGCGTTGTTGGAAAGTCGTAAATTAAATCTTTACGCTGTAACTTTTAGAGGTTCTTGATTTAGAGCGATTACAGTGCAAGACGGGGCATTGCAATCGTGTTGTTTCACGTAGATAGTAAGTTTTTATTTACTGATAATATCTAACTTTGTTTGATATGAACAAATTTTATACGAAATGAAATAATGAAGGTTCGTGTTTCCATGTCGAGGTTCGAGTCCTAAGTGAGTGTACGAATGACAAGTATGCACTGTATTGTTTAGGAAAACAATGTGGGGACTTAAGATTATACAGCAGAAAGCGGTGATATTCTTCAGAATAAGTAACATTTGGAAGTCGTAAAACAAATTGGGGATATAAATGTATATTCAATTGTTCAAAAATGCGATACTTTTTTTCCTATTGTACAAATAGATTTATATTCTCTAAAGGTAGTCTGCATTTTTCTAAAAAAATATTTTTCCTAAACTTTCAAAAAATAAACTTTAATAAAATTGTTTTAGACTATAAGACAGAAGTTATTTAGGTATGTCAACCACCATTTGCGCATCTCGAGTAAAAGCTAAACGCTGGGCGCTGTGAATGTCCTCTTTGAGGCAGCGAGTCTGGGCAGGATGAAATTGCGAACAATCCGATGGTCACTTAGAAGGGGCAATCATCAAAAGTGATGATCGTTACACCACTTTATTTGTACAATAAAATAGCATAGTAAGCACTAGTATAAAATGATTGCTAAAAAACAACTGAAGCTATCTTTACGTTTTGACTTCATCTTCACCAAGAAAACTAAAGAACGGGAACCAAATTTAAAACGAAACTTGCTATCTCGAGTAAAAGGTGGTTTCCTCTTTGAAGCGGCGAGTCTGTGCAGGACGAAACTGCGATGATTACTTAGAAGGCGCAATCATCAAAAGTGAAGATCGTTACACCACTTTATTTGTACAATAAAATAGCATAGTAAGTTCTAGTATAAAATGATTGCTAAAAAACAACGGAAGCAATCTTTACGTTTTGACTTCATCTTCACCAAGAAAAGCGAGAGAACGGGAACCAAGTTTAAAACGAAACTTGCTATCTCGAGTAAAAGGTGGTTTCCTCTTTGAAGCGGCGAGTCTGTGCAGGATGAAACTGCGGCAAATCCGATGAGCGCGGTCATCTCCGTCGGCGCATTAGCCCGACGCGCGCGCGCTCATCGGGCAGCGTCGACGCGCCGCCGGCGGCGCTCGCTTCCCGCAGATAAACGCGCCCTCTCCCGTCGCGAGGAAAGTGAACGCGCCCCGTTAACCCCAACGATACGGCCTCTCGTTAGAGGTCCAACAGTTTCGGACGGAGGCAGCCGCTTAGGACTGCTTCTACAATTTGCACACAGCTGGCGAGGAGAGCTTTGCAGACGGGCGGGCTCCTCGTACACTCACTTAGGACTCGAGCAACACAGCGCGTAAACACACTGCGGATTGTCTTCGCAAAATGACTGAGAAGAAACGTGGTGTTAATAGTAATGCATGTAACTTAATTATGAACGAGACAAGTGAAAAAGAAATATGAAAGGATGTTTGGTCAATAAACGCTAAAAAATAGTAAAGATGTTTTTCAGTAACGATATTTTAAAAAATACAAATGCAAAAGAATAAGGAAGAATTTGGTTAATGGAATTATTTATATTCATCATAACTGTTTGGTCAAGAAATATTTTAAAATGTAAATGTAATTGAAAAAATAAACAAATACTTCAAATTACAAAAACAACATACGTAGGATCATACATGTCATTGAAATACAGATGAAAAGTAAAGCGAAATATTACATAACTATTCTCTAAAATTATGAATTAAAGAGACAAACTATTTCTTTAAAAGTAGTTCTAAGAGCAATCTCACCAAACACAAAGCAAGACATTTCCCAAAGGAAATATCCCCACAAAATGGAAAACGCTCATATTCTATTTTTAATCCATAAAGAACGAAACATATTTCTCATCTCTGTTCTCGAGAGAGGCGCGGTGGGTCTCGATTGTGCGAGTAGTTCAGAGAACAAGAATGCACGGTCCCTGGCCGCATTCGCCCGAAGAGGGTTTCCGTCGCTCTAGATATTCCCCCTCCTCCCCCTCCTCCTCCTCCGCCTCCACCGCCTCCTCCTCCTCTCCTCCTCTCCTCCTCCTCCGCCTCCTCCTCCTCCTCTTTCTCCTCCTCCGCTTCCCCCGCTTCATCCTCCGCCTCCTTCTCATCCTCCTCCTTTTCCTCCTGCTTCTCCTCCTTCTCCTTCTCCTCCTGCTCCTCCTGCTCCTCTTCCTCCTCCTCCTCCGCCTCCTGCTCCTCCTCCTTCTCCTCCTCCTCTTTCTCTTTCTCCTTCACCTCCTCTTTCTCCTCCTTCCCCTCCTTCTCCTCCTCCTCCTCCTTCTCCTCCTCCTGCTTCTCTTCCTCTTCCTGCTCCTCTTCCTCCTCCTCCTCCTTCTGCTCCTTCTCCTCCTCCACCGCCTCCTGCTCCTCCTTCTCTTTCTTCTTCTCTTTCTCCTTCTCTTTCTTCTCCTCTTCCTCCCACTCCGCTCCGTCCATCTGAGCGGCGGCGCCGCCGCAGCGGACGCGATGTCTCCGAGCCCCCGGGGGTCGATCTCCTATCCTCCGCTTCCCGCCCTCCTCTCTCCCCACCCCGCCGCGCCGCGCCGCTCCGCTCCGCTCTCACCTCCGCCTGCTAGCCGAGTAAATGTTACGGTTCGCGTCCCTCTTACCTCCAATAAAATACCCGTTCCTCGCGTATCCCAAGACGCGTATGCAGAGCGCCCGAAACGACACTTGCGAACTTCGTGCTCCAATCACATGCGAGGGCGCAATATGGAAGGCAGAAGGAGCGGAGAGCGAGCTTTGGCGCCGAAAAGCAAGCAAGTGTTCTGCTCCCAGGGCTGCGAGATCTGCAGAAAGATATTTCAGTGCTAAAGTGTGCTTCAAATATACGTTTTGAAGTATAAACTGTGGCATATTCCATACTACAGCTATCTTTATATTTTGTGGTAAACTACAATATGTACCTTCTTAAAAATTCAACACTTCTCCTATTATATTGCTCTTTTCCTATTTCGAGATATATTTGTAGAATATTTATTTTACATAATGAATGTTCCAAATAACTTGGTGTCTCTCTTCACAAGTGAAGACATCTAAATTTTTTCAAAAAAAATGCTTCTGCTATTAACTATATAAAATGTTAAATGAAAAATCATGAACAAATTCGTAAGAGTTTCTCATGATAACGTTGTAAGGAATGTTAATTCCTTTAGATGTTTCTTTTTTTTAAAATCTTAGAAAGATTTTATAACTTTTAAGATGCTGATATAAAAAAGAGGCTTACTTTAAAATACATTCGCCTGAAAATGTGTACCACAGTTACAATTTCAGCAATGTGACAGAAGTAATATTTATATGCAGAAATCAACTATACCTCTCCCTCTTAAAACAACTCTCTCTCTCTCTCTCTCTCTCTCTCTCTCTCTCCTCTCTCTCTCTCTGTGTGTGTCTTGCGTCATTTAAATTTTTCCTCTTTGTTCCTACAATCTTACTGCTTTTCAACATTTTTTTCTACCTCCTCTTCTGCCTTTTTGACCGCGTGACTAGATAGTAGTGTTGCAGTGTCTTGTAGTGACGAGACACTACAAAACCACTCACAATAATCAGACTACAACGCACGATATTAACGTAAACAATGCCGCCAAAATGCCAGGAAACAAATGACTGTCGCGAGGCAGTTTTGTCACCACTTAAAATACAATCCTGTAAGAAATTTTCCTAAAAAAGATTTCGAAAACCGAAAAAATAAGTGCAACGGACGTAAAGTGCAAAGTGGCAACTAGTGTAAAAATGGACGTGGCATTTTGCTAGACATTTAAAGGACATTTTTAAGCCTTGAGGAACAAAATGCCTCGAAAATGTGTATTGCACTGTGCTAAGTGAATATTAAAAATTCAAATTAACACAAAAAACAAAATTTATTTATTTATTTGTCAAAAAACAGTAAAAACTGTATATGACATGTGGGGAAAGAAATTTATCTGCGCACATTTTCTTGAGGGCCAGCATTTAAAAAAAACGAAAAAATGAATTTAGAAAATAATTATTTTAGAAAAATACAAATATTTGAAAAATGTTTTTCCAAAATTGAAAATTTTGGTTCTATGACTGTACAACCTCCCCTTAAGTGGCACATAACAAATAAATATTGAAAAATAATCATCTCTTGTTTCCGGCACAATATTGGTTTTGGCGAATAAATATGCATTCAGTAACTTTCGTTGCCTTTCTTAGCAATATTAATACTTTTCTGATATGTATCTAAACTTCCCACCATTAAAAACACCTCCATGTACCCATTCGTATTAACCCGGGATGAAGCGGCTCAAATCACAGAATGGTTTCCCGTGAAACTTCACTAAAACTAATTTTTCAAAAAGGATTTTAATAGAAGTGATTCATAGCCGAAGAACCATTGGCGACAACGAAATAACACATGACTTTATTCAATTTAAGCTACATAAATCTCCGTGTCGTTTCTAGTCACAAAATATTTTCTACCGCCTGACCTATACAGGTAGGGTGAAAGATGAATGAGCTTGAATATTCATACATTCGTTCTCTGACAGAAATATAGAGGCATGAGTTTCAGCACAGAAACATTATTTCTTCGTCTTCAAATGACCGATTGTTTTAAAATGTTATTTCAAACCCATACTGGCAAGATGCAACTTTTGGCGATAACATGAATTCAACACATTGCTTCTAAATAATATACATGACAATTACAACTTAAAAAATCTTAGGAAAAAGAAGTTAGAGTTTTTTAAATAAAATTCTACACATTTCATCTTGTAATTTACACAGTTATTTTTACACTATATATTATTATTTAATCGGATTCAAGAAGTAGAAGTTGGACGAAACCTAAATTTTTCGAATGCGAGTTCTAAAATCTTTTCAAATCTCTGAGGTAGCGAATTTATCTGAACTTCACTTCGTGACCAATAATAAATTTAGATAAATGAGAAGGAATTTTTACAAGGGGGATAACTGTGAAGATTGTACCAAATTTGGGGTAGTTATTTATGCACCAAGGGCATTACAAAGGTTGTAATGATCGAGTGGCGACAGAAAGATCGAGGGCATTTGGCCCGAGGGCATTCTGTCACGGAGATCATTAGAACCAGATAACGTCCGTGGTATATATATTATTTTCTTCTTCTTCTTTCGTTTGGGTCATCTAGGGACCACGCACCAATTTCTTTGCTTCTTCCTTTGTCCTTCTTTCTTCTTCCTCCAGTACTCTTTCATCTTCTCGCTGTGTATCACTTTTCTCTCCTCGGACCATTTTGATCCTGTCTTCTTTTCCTTCCTGCCCTGGAATCCTTCCATTTCTAACACTTTCTTCTTAAACATCTCTCTTTCTGCTTAATTTTTACCTAATTTTATTTATTCATATTTTCTTATTTACTAATTAACTAGTTATTAACTTGACTCGGCTTGTCATTTCGTAATTCCCTCCCACAATTCCGTGTCATTCCCTCCGTAACAGAACATGAAGCACCATTCAACTGTTTTCATATTTCCCTCGTCACCATGATCTCTCGATCCAGGTAAGTTGTGCGGTGAATATCGAGCAATGACAAACAATAACGTATCAGTAAAAAGTAAAATATACAACGAAGAATTGCAGGCGTCCTGCAGCGCTGGCGGACGCGACGCGACGTGACGCGACGCCTGCAGCGCCGCGCGGTGGCAGTTACGGATGCGACATCGCTGTCGATGTTTTCGAAACATCGACGTTTTTAGAGTGTGTTGTGCGCATGTGCAGATGCACTAAAGTGACGCGAAACTTGCACTGCGCATGAGCAGAAGATCGATAGTACTTAACGTTCGAGGTGGCAAAACTCCCTATTATAAAATAATCGATGTATTTAACATCGATATTTTGAAGCTGATGTTTCTTTAACATCGATGATGTATGTTTGACGTTTTCACGTGTTTAATGTTTTTTAAATGAAAAAAGAGCCATGGTAACGATATTTTTAAATAATTTTCAGATTTCCATAAATTGAATATTGTTTAGATCAAAGGGACGAAGGGTGGAAAATAAAATCGATTTTCGTCCCTACAGAAACCTTATTTTTGAGGTTATTGGATTATTTTTGAATTGTGGAATCTGATAATCAAAGTTTTGTTACTACACTGATGATTAGTTGGATAAATCTCAATTAAAAAATAATAAACGACACTACTTTAAAATTCAATCATTCCCGGGCATGTATTTAATGGTTACTTATCCAGTTTTAAAAGCATCGATGTTTAATAACATAGATGGGTTTGTGTCGATATTTTACTAACATCAATGTTTTAATTTTAATTTAAATGTAAAATCTGCCCTTCTTTTTCTTGCAATTTTTTCAACAATTGAGACATTTGGGTGTAAGAGAAAATTTTGACATTTTGCGAAATTAAACTTATTGACTTCCACGCCCTGCTCGTAAATAAGAAAAATGGGCTCTCTTTATATCATGTTAGCTGTTGAGTCCAGAAAATTGCCAATGAATATATATTCACACTTTATGTTCATTAGTTGTGTGTTGTGTCCGCCCGATCACCTCAACTGTAATTATGTCATGTATTTAAGTGGTTAGACGTAAGAGCAGGACTTGTGGCCTGAGCATCGCCAGAAATAAAGACATTACTATTATTCCACTACATCATGCCTGAAGGTATTATGAGTCGGCTCTTTTATTATTTTTGTTATTATTATTATTATTATTATTATTATTATTATTATTATTGTTTCCTATTTTTCACACTTGCTCTGCGTTAGTAGGGAAAACTTTCACCTGTCCAATTGATGTTATAGGACTAGGCTTGCACTGCGCAGGAAGGAAATTCATCCTGACCTACATAAATGTCACTCATTTAAAAATTTTCTAACAATATGACGTGTTTGAAGGAGGGTGGCTTTATGGGCTTCGTCAAAGACATTTTTGATATCTAATTTCTCCAGATTTCTTTTAAAGTTCCTGGTGAGAACTCCTTCAGCTGATGTAACCATGGGGAAATGGGAGACCCCGTGCAACTTCCAAATGTTTTTTTAATTCAATTGTCAAGTTCTCATATTTTCTTAATTTTTCCGCTTGGGACTTCCGCAAGTTGCGAGTCAAAGGGATTAGATTATTATTATTATTATTATTATTATTATTATTATTATTATTATTATTATTATTATTATTATTACTACCACTACTACTCTATATCACGACTAAAGATGTTATGAGTCGGCTGAATATAAAATCTACTCCAGGTTGCAACCAGCTACCTAAGGAGCAGATCCGGTGACTATCAGTGCCTCTACAATACTTTACGCAAAATGTGGGCTGTTCCAAATAATAATAATAATAATTATTATTATTATTATTATTGTTATTATCATTATCATTATTATTATTAACTTTGAGCATCAGTGCTTAGAAACAACGCTGCTTCGTCGCCGTCGCCGCCGCCACGGCGCCGTGGACGCGGCTCGCCGGCGCCGCGCGAGGACGTGAGTGGCGGCGGCTTCCGCCGCTTTCAGCTGCCCGTCATCGCGGAGAAAAATGTCTCCGGGGACGCCCTGCGCGCTCCGGTGGCCTCGCGTCCGCGCGCAACTTTGTCGTCGGCCGCTCCCCGCGGACGCGCCCCAGCGGCCAAGGAGCGTCAGGAACCACTAACCGCGGAGAAACGGACGCGGGAGCGCGATCCGATGGCAGACCCGGGGACGGGGATTGCACGAATTTTAAAATGCATACTGACATTTATTTGAACTGCAATAGGGTACGACACGGTGGCAGTTAATTAACAATTATTACAATAATAATAACAAAAACAGTAAAAGAGTACAATACAAAACAATCCAATAATTATACTATCTCTAATATTGTTATAACAATTATTTCAACTCTACCATGAAATACAATTATATGTTGATGACAATAAAATCAATACGAGCTTCATAGACATTGGCTAAATTAGATTGAAAAAAAAGGCATTTATCATATTCACTACACTTCATTTCACTGCACTTCACTACACTTCACTGTTTTGCTTTGAATTACACTAACCAGCACTTAGTTACTAATTTAACATCTATTACTCTCAGTTTGTTCAAGTTAATTTCTAAAACTACGGGCACTTATTTATATTAAAACGGTCAATGTGTGTATGTGGTTAAGGCGTAATGAAGATAAGTGAATATTTCTATCTAAAATAAATAATTTGCTTCAATATGTAATATTGCACAGCCAGCACTGAATTCAAGAATAAACATTATCCGTATCTCCATCTTTAAACTTAGAGCGAAAATTACATTATCAATCAAAAAATTACAAGTAACCTTAACTACTCTTCATCAGACCACGTTTGTCCCCCATTGCGAGTGTACTGAAATTAAAATCACATGGATTTGTTATAAAATATGTATTGATTTGAAAAATTATTAACATACTTTTGATTAGCATCTACATATGCCAGAAACACGTACTGAGATCTAAAATGTAAGTTAAAGGAATATTCTACAAAGAAAGAACAACTGAGATCGAATAGTATTTCGTTTTTCTTTTCACTGACACTTTCATACAATAATAAAATAATAATATTTTGAAACATCCCCTTCAATGACGGTACTTTCAATATTTCTATCATTTACCTTCTCTCTTCCACTTGGCCGCCAAAGCAAACGACCTGAAAACAATCCGAGCAACAACAAATGACGCACGATCAGCGAAAGGCAACACTTCAAAGGCAGCAAAGCACACCTCGTTTCGCGAGCCATTCCGATCGACTAAGACCTCGAGACGTGGACAAACGTCGTTATAATGGCAGGTTATCAAAGCGCTAAGCCCCGCCACGCCCGCCACGCCCCGCCACGCCCCGCCACCCTCACGGGGCTCGCGGAACGCGGGTGCGTCGTCTGGCGTTCGATTTTCTTAAAGGCGACGCGCCGGACCGGCTCAGGCCTCCACTCGCACTTTTTTTCTCCCCCACTCGCGGCTCTTTCAATAATGCGCCGCGCTGCGAGCAAAGAATAACGTCGCCTTTATTGAGGAAAATACTGTTAGGGGCGCATTCTGGCGCGTTAGTGGGTAATTGCGCACTCCCGGAACAACCCCCGCCCCGCCCGCCCCGCCCCCGCCGTTCGCTCCGCCCCCGCGCGCGTCGTCGCCCCCTCCCCTCCCCGCCCCGCCCCGCCCCGCCCCGCCGCGCCGCGCATCCTCGGCCGGGCGAGCAAGCGCTGTGTTACCGAAAATTGACACGGTGCGTAATGGAGCGCGTGGTCCATTAGGAGGGGGAGGGGCCCCTCGTCCCCCTCGCCTCCTCTCCCTCCTCCCTCCTCCCCCACCCGCCCTGCACAGGGGGTGCATTTTACGGGCCCGCTGGCCAAAGCGACCGCGACACTTTGCAAGCAGAATGTGCTCTAAAACACTACTCTTTTATGCTAGTTGAGGAGAGGGGCAGAGGGAGGACGACACGGAACAGAAGGTAGCTCCCCGTTTTCAAGACTTTCAGATGGAATAAATAAAATCGTAAAAGACGATGCGAGGGAATGTGTATTGGCCATGGACTTCATTAAAAACAAAGACTATAAAACAAAAAAATGTTAAAAATCATTACTCACTTTTTATATATATATCATAGTTATTAAAGGTCTTTATTTGTATCTAAGGCATCTATTTATGCGAGTAAATACTTGACATTTAGCATCTTTTCAAACACTGTCAAGTTTAATTGGTCTAAATTCATACGGATAAAATTTTTAGAACTTTTGTGTACAGAAAAATATTGAATAAAAGATGACGTGCATTCAAGGTGTCTTTGGAAATTCCACATTTTCACGCATGGCGAATGTTATCGATTTATTTTTGCACATTATCACATTTGAAATATATAACATTTAATGAATAATTATTTTATCTACTATCAATATTTGTACACTGTACTTCATATACTTGTGCATTCAAAATTTATAAACCAACTCTTTTTTTTTATATTTGCCCCCCTAAAACTTTGAATTACGGTCAATAATATAGGATGTTGAACATACCTGAGACCACCTTAATTATTATATCAATAACCATTCTTCTTACCCTGTCACAAGTCAGCCTCTGATGGTTCTGTTCAGGCAAGAGATAAAAGTGCCCAGTGTCCACGAGTCACGTCCCCTCGCTTGGAACGCCCGACCGTTCACCATGTACTCCATCCCATCAACATGGCGGGATATCTGGGGCTGGGACGAGAACACGCGCAAACATTGTGTTGCCTACGTTGCACGCCACTGGGACCATCTGCATTGTTGATGGTTCTTTGTAATGAAATGCCTCCAGGTCAAGGGAGTGAAAGCTCGACATAAAAGATTCAGGTCAATTAAAAGGCTAATTATAATCTTAGCGAACATTGTCTTGTCTGGCATGTGGATATCAATTAAACAGCTCAATGATGAATTCTGATTTACATTTAATTCTCTATAATTCATATCCTGCACACCCTTTAATTAATACTGGTGACAAAATTAATTATGGTTTTTGGTTAAATAGATATCTTAATTACAGAAACTCAAATACGTTAAGTTGCAGGAGAAAATTATTGCTTTAAATATGGTTAACATTATTTTAGTTTTGTGAGAATTAACAATTCTGTCTAGAAATATTTTTTACCTAATTTATAAGTCTATATCACTGCAATTTTGATTCTGTGCTACACAAATAGTTTCATCATACGTTTATGATTTAAACATTACATTGGCTTCAAAATATATTTAAAAAGCAGCTAGAAGTAAAGAATATACTTTCCAACATACATTAATTTTTTTATTTGGTAATGATTTAAAGATGCAATTGTTTGTTAATTTAAATCATCGGTGTATACTACAAATACATCATGTGTTCCAAAAACGTTTATTTTTTTTCTACTTTTATGAGCTTTTTATGTTTTTCGTATTTTTATATTTTATTTTATTTCTCATCTTTTCAATGACTTGAGGGAAAAAATAAATATTGTATTCCCTTCTTGCAACGTATTTTGATACTTCCCCAAGAAAAATCCTGTCCACTTTCCTGTAAAACCCTGTACACACGTGCTTTTACAAAATTGAAAGAATTTACGAAAATCAGGGTTCAATTTAGTATGTTATGGTTAAAAAATACACAACAAATTGCAAGAAGTCCTTCTCAAGAATACAGTTTGAAACAATCTCTCTATATTTTTTATTATCGAATAAACTATTTCTCTATTAATAATTAATTTCTTCTCTCTTACATCCAATGAATTTCTACAAATGAAGAATTAATATAAATATTATTAAAGACATCGACGAATACGAGCTATACGTTAGACATTCGTTTCTAAATAAAAACATTCAGAAAGTTTTCTCACACGCTCAGAAACGCGAATAAGGAATGCGAATTGACTAGGAAACTGTATGTTACGTGCGTTGATTTTCGAGAACTCAGTGCCTTTGAGTTATACTTCGGTCGCCTATTAACCGAAACCTTTCTACAATTATTAACTTTTGATTAAACAGTTCTTGTGAGTATCGCAAATTACATGGAACAGATTGTCAAGATTCGGAATGCTGGACAATATAAAAAATAAATTGACCATTGTCTTTTCTGTGGCATTTAATTTCATTGAAGTCCTTGTATTTGGTAGTAAACGCTTATAAATGGCGTAACATCAAATTCGGTGTTGGGACGTTTTCGTGCATCCTATTAGAAGCAAAGTGTGATACAATTATTTAAGTGCCTGGCGGGACAGCGCATATGCCCAGATACTTTTAATAGATGATAATATTTTCAATAGATAAATCCAGGGTTTACTCTTTTTATACGAGTAATGTAACTTACATTAAGTATTAACCCAAGTGCATCAAGTGATTTTGATTGTTCCTAAAGTAAACATCGAACTACAGATGAGCCAAAGTGCAACGTACTGGAAACCTCAAATCGTTCTCATTCGCGAATCTAATTTGTAGAAGCTCGCTCTCATAAAGCCCGCCGCTCTTTACCTGCGGCTCTTTCGCTCCGCTGCCCTGAAGGACGGCGCCGTCGGAACCTCCCGCCCCGCGCTCGCGCCGCCGCCGCCGGTGGATCCAACTTACCCAACTTTAAGAGGCCGCTCGACAAGATACTCCGCGCGGGGAGTCCTAACGTCTTGGTTTCAAAGTCCCGAGCGCCGTCTGCCTCCGCCGCCCACACCCTGCCATCGCCCCCGCCCCCACTCCCCCGCACGTCCGCATCCCGCAGCTCTGTCCACCATTCCCGCTCCCACCCCCACTCCCGCCCGCCCCCGCCACGGCCCGCCCCCGCCCCCTCCCCCGCTCCCTCCCCCGCTCCTTCCCCGCTCCCTCCCCTGCTCCTGACCCCGCTCTCGACCCCGACCCCGACCCGCTCCCGACCCCCGACCCCGCTCCCGACCCCGCTCCCGACCCCCGCTCCCGACCCCGACCCCGCTCCCGACAACGACCCCGCTCCCCGACCCCACTCCCGACCCCGCTCCTGAACCCCGCTCCTGAACCCGCTCCGACCCCGCTCCCGACCCCGCTCCCGACCCCGCTCCCGACCCCGACCCCGCTCCCGACAACGACCCCGCTCCCTTCCCCGCTCCCTTCCCCGCTCCCTTCCCCGCTCCCTTCCCCGCTCCCCTTCCCCGCCCCCTTCCCCGCTCCTGACCCGCTCCCTTCCCCGCTCCCTTCCCCGCTCCCGACCCACTCCCTTCCCCGCTCCCTTCCCCGCTCCCTTCCCCGCTCCCTTCCCCGCCCCCTTCTCCGCTCCTGACCCGCTCCCTTCCCCGCTCCCGACCCACTCCCTTCCCCGCTCCCTTCCCCGCTCCCTTCCCCACTCCCGACCCTGCTCCCGCCCCGCCCTGCTTCCACCGACCCCATTGCCACCCCCACACCTACTGGGCGCCAATCGGCACAGCCGTCGCCTCCCCATCCCCACCACCTCCCCCTCCATCGCCGCCGCCGCCGCCTGCGCCCGTCCAGATAGGGCGCCCGGGGGTTCCCCTTCCGCTCTTTATTCCCGGCGGGGTTGTCGTGCCTCGTCTGAGCACCTCGGCTCGGGTTGCTGGCATCGATCCTCGCACCCTTGTGAGGCGAATGGCGGATGTTCGTCATCGCCTCAAAGGAGGAAGTGCTGGGGGACCAGCGACGAAGACATCGTCGCGAATGGTTCGGGTGCTCAGGGTGAAAAATGTTTCTTGGGTGCTGTAATTGTAAGGTTAACTGTACATGAAGGATGCATTTGATTGACACACTCGCAGAACTGCTTAAGCACCCAGTGATATCCTTAATAGTGAAATAGTAGTTTATAATGTTAAGCTTATTTGCATGAGTACATGTTTTCGAAACTCGCTCCTAAGGTCGCTCGTTTTCAAATTTGTACCAAAGTAATAAAGCAGCGTTATAAACGAGTTGCATACGCTATTTTTTTGTATGACAGCATTATAAATTTATTAGAGTATCATACTTAATTTTGCGAAACAACTTTCCTGTGATGTCTCGGGTACTTGACATCCGTCCGAGAAAACGGTAGTCGGCTGTTCCGTTTACCACTACCAGCCCCGGATTCTCTCGCTTCGATTGGCTGAATGCGTGATGACGCTATCATTCATGCCGTAAAATCCAATACTTCATCATTTGTGCCGTAAAACGCCCGATTATGAACGATTTTTTTGCAACAGAAAAGGTCGAAGTCGTAGGCTTCCGCGGCCGGAGTCAGAACAGAAAAGGTCGTTTATAAAGCTGGATTAAAAAAATAATGTTTCTTTGATTACTTTGTATAATGGTTTGCAATGTATGATTCTGTGTAAATTGATAGCTTCTTTTTTGTCACTCAGCTAGACGTTTGTGTAATAATGGACAACTTTTTTTCTTTCTTATGCAATTGTGATTGTGCCACCATCAGTTGACTTGGATGTCGACGAGAGAGAAGATTCCAGTAAATTACAATTCATCTCCACATGCTTCAATTGAAGTGATTTATGTTTTCCTACCAATAAATTTCTTGCTTATAGTTAGTTTGCGCAGGCCAATAGAACAGTATCGCGTCGTAATACTATCCATTGGATTAAGCAATAACCGTAAATGTTTATCGTCTTTGAGGCCTTACTAATGTACAGTTCTCATTCGATCTCTTGGAAGTATCGGCCTGATGTTATTATTTTAATCCCGCTGTAATCTATTGCGGTCAGCTAAAATGCTCTATTTCATGTCAATCATCTATATTACGACATTCATCCCTATGATCACTTAGCGATACCATGAAATGATCAATGAAGTTTTTTGTAGACTACCTTATTGCTCGTTTCAAATACTTTCAATGCTCTTTCACAATGAAACTCTCAAAGGAAGTCCCAGTGAATACTCTTCTATGAAGTACATCAAAATATTTTCTGTGGGGCAAAAAAAATTCTGAATTTGGATGTTTCTGATTTTGTGTATAGTTAATTATAATATTTTACATATTAGAGAACGTTGCTATTAAATGTGGATTTCTAGCCTGCATGTTAAAGTTTATGACTTTTTGATAGTTATGAGGATTCCACGAATTACTTGTATACTTTTTACATTGTAGGTTTCATCCTTTTCACTAATTTAAAACTGGTATTTTGAAAATAATATGTTGTTTGTTTCTTTGAATACACGTTGTGTCACAAATAACTCTAATTTATGAGTTTCATGCAAGGTAAAACATTATTTAATTTTCTTCTAAATAAAGATTGCAGTAAACTAAAGATTTCACACAAAATTCTATGTCCTCCACGGGCACTTGACTTTTATTCGCAAAACAGAGAAATGAAATGATTTTCTGAAGTCACTGTTTCATATGTAACGAACAGAGTATACGTAAGAGAAAATAGTATTGAAAGAAATTAAAGGAAAGAGAGAATAAGAAAGTGTAAAAGAAAAAGAATATATGGGAAACGGAAGGATGAAGACAATAGAATAAGAGTAGATACTGGAAGAAAAACAGAAATATTGAGACGTACCGGAGGAAAAATATTATGTATGAATGTGAGTCAGAGTAGCAAAGGCTGAGATACTTCAAGATCCGTGTTCCGCATAAAAATCTCCTGTGAATGAAAAATGCCCGAAACACAACAATGTAAATAATAATATTTCAAAGTGGAGAACTATTAACAACATTAAGTCCCTTAGAAAAAATACAGGGGCGAGAATAAATTTTAAAAAATCCACAAAATATTTATTTTTAAAAATAATGAAAATTTGATTAAATAAAAAACAATGAATGTGCTCATTTCTCAGAAATGTATCAATTGGTTACTGTAATTAACCGCAATTGTAATGAAACGAATTGAAGTCAGTGAATGCAGAAACTGAAAGAAAAAAAATACTAAAGATAGAAAACCCAGAGAGATGCCCAGTGAAGTGAATACAGAAGAGGGGAAAACCCAGAGAGAGTAAAAATACTAAGACATAGAAAACCCAGTGAAGTGAATACAGAAGAGGGAAAAAACCAGAGAGAGGAAAAACACTAAGAGATAGAAAACCCAGAGAGAGGTCCAGTGAAGTGAATACAGAAGAGAGAAAAATGGGGCTTCCAGGAATGCCATAGGCCGGCCGACTCGGCGAGGTGCTGGGGCGGCGGTTGGCAGCTGGAGCGCAGGGGAGCGAAAGTGATGGAGAACTGAGCGGCAGAGCAGAGCAGAGGGCGGGGGCGGGAAGGGCGCGACACGCGGGCACAAGCGCGCCAATTTATATTCGCGGCCCGAATTAAGTGAATAACAGCGGTGGCATTACCAAGTCGTATGAGGAACGCGAGGGCGACGCGACGCGACGGCGGCGGCGGCACCGCCAGCAGCAGAAGCTGCAGGAGCGGCGGCGGCGGCGGCGAAGCGGGACGCAGCGCCCCACCACATACACAACAATTAGAGGCGCCCGGGCACGGCGGCGGCGGAGGCACAGGAGGAGACTGCAGCGCCGGCAAAGGACAGCGTCGGGTGGGTGCGCGGGAGGAGGGCGGGCGGGCGGGGCGGACGGGCGGGCGGGGCGGGCGGGGCGGACGGGCGGGGCGGGCGGGGCGGACGGGCGGGGCGGGCGGGGCGGGCGGGGCGGGCGGGGCGGGCGGGGCAGGGCAGGGGCGGGGCGGGGCGGGCGGGGCGGGCGGGGCGGGCGGGGCGGGCGGGGCGGGCGGGGCGGGCGGGGCGAGCGGGGCGGGTGGGGCGGGCGGGACGGGGTGAGGTGGGGCGTGGCGAGGCGGGCGGGGCATGGCGGGCGGGGCGGGCGGAGCAGGGCGGGGCAGGCGGGGCAGGGCGGGGCAGGGCGGTGCAGGGCGCAGCAGGGCGAGGCGGGCGGGCGGTGGAGCGGCGGGACGGAGAGCGCGGCGGAGGCGACCCCCAAAAACAACGCGGGCGGAGGCGCTCCTCGCCCCGTCCATATTTCATGGAACTCAATTAACATAACGCGGTTATGCAAAAGCGGCGACATGAAAACGTCCTCATGAAACGCACTTATCCGCGCGGCTCTGGCGCGGGGCCGAGACCGAGGCGGGGGGCGGCGGCGAGAGGGGGGGTGGAGACGGAGAAACAGCGGAGCGCAGAGGCGACGGCGTGGGCGGAGGCGGCGCGGCGACAGACGTCGAGGCGGTGGTGACGGGCCGAAGGCGAAGCTCGGCCGCGGATCGCAGTGGAAGGGAGTAGACGAGGCAGGGGCTGCCCTAGATCAGGGCTGTCCAACTGTCCAGTCCGCGGTGCCATTTATTGTGGCCCGAGGAAGATTATTAAAGTAAAATTCTCTTTCGTTCAAGTCGAGCGAGAACATTACGCGTCTAGCGCACGCGCCCTGCCGGGGTCAACTCCCCCTTTAATGTAAAAATAGTTCAAATTTAAATTTAAGGACTTTTCTAGTAAATTCTGAAATTCAAAATCATCCCAATGTGTTGTAGTTATGCTTGTACGACCTGATATTACGTATGGTTCTATTCCCCCTCCCCCTCCTGTTTCAAAGCAACCGGGCAAAGTGCCCAGATCGACAATACGGGTAAGTCAGGTGAGGATGGCCCGAGCAATGAAAATATGACCCGCGACCACATCAAATGTTTGAGCTGTGGCCCTTGCGGCCTTGGAAGTTGGTCAGCCCTGCCCTAGAAGAAGGGCGGCCGAACGGAGTGCGCGCTGGCAGTCGCGGGCCGGAGCACGTCCGCCGGAGGGGGGCGGGCCTCGGGAAACGGGAGGAAGAAAAACGGATCAAGAGGCATCAACGTACGTGCCCTTTGGCGAAAAGTAAAGAGAAGATGGAAGAGAGCAAGAACAAAGAATTGATTAATTCTGTAGCGGATGACCTACTACCGGGGAAACGTACACATATAACGTAATAACGACGATGACTACATTGACCTACATTCAGAAATAACTGTCGCAGACAGAAGTTTTGAGCGTAAAAACTTTACGTTTTAAATATTACTAAGTTTTACAATGTATAGTAAATTCTCTCTGCAATATAATATAATATTTTATATGTATTATAATATTTAATAATAATGTTTTTCTTTAAATAATTGCCCATATGCGAGGAATAATGCATTTAATTTTAAAATAAATCTTAGTTATCAATAGATTAGAAGCAGTGTATAACTTCGTAATGGATTTTTCAAACATCTCAATTTTTCATTTATTGCTGGTGATGGAAGTATATCTTGTCATAATAATATCTTATACATAATGTTTGTAAGTAATTATACATGCAATCCATTAAAAATGCAGTAAAAGAGTCCAATCATATCGTCTAGATAGCAAACCGCTTAGCTCTCTGTTCATTGCCTAGAAAGACTACAGTAACAGGGAATAATGTAGATGAATACAATTGAAAATGTAAAGTTAATCTTCAAAACAAAGATTTAAAAGTCTACATAAAATAAGATATAACGGATGGCAGGACAAGAAGTGACAGAAGCAGATTTTTACAAAATGGTTTCACCCGTGTACTTCGAAACGCGCATCAATTTTATTCAGTTTCACATTATTTGAAGTTTAACTCTTGCATTTCAAGACAGAAAATTAGCCTGTAAACCATGCCTCCCCTGCTCATAAAAAATATAACTCTATAACCTCTAAAAGTAAGCAAAAGTTTTTGACTAGAGGTTTCGAATGAATCCAGCAAGAGATCATTCTTAAATAGTAATGATTTGTAACGTAAATATGTTCGTTCTTCATGGTCGCTCAATCAAATTAATATTGTATGATCATTTATGAAGTAAATTTATTTCTGTTTGTGGAAATTTGTAAAATAAATTATCTTGAAACTTTCATCAAATCTTTTCTGATTTTTTTCATAGTTTCTGATGTATGGATGTTATTAATGATGAAAATAAGTAATATTATAAATATTAGTTTAAGTTTGAGAATAATCAAATCTACGTTTCTTTTGTACTTTTTTCATTTTCATTAATAGAGAGCATAAATAGAGATCGTTTTAGCTTGTTAATACAGAGAATTTTGCTCGTTAACACTTGTACATTAAAAAAACACTCTATTTAAACTTAAATGTAAAATTAACATTTTACATAAAAATGATGACTTAAATTTCCAATAATTCATTTTATTCTTTCGATGTATCATGATTTCCGTCTTTCACATTTTTTTTAATCAAAGCTATTACTTCTTAAATATCGTCCAACCTCAAAACCATCTTCAACAAAATCATCCTATGCACAAATGAGCCTAGGCTTCAGCAAATTTATGGTTAACCTGACTGAAATTACCAGTGAAATGAACTGCCCCGTTGAAGACACACCGTGACAAAATGCACCGCATTTTGTGGTAGGCGTCCAGCTGACGCTTCCACCGCACCGAAACGATTATGAAGTGCATTACGCGTCGTGTCTTGTCGCGCACACAGCAGGCCTTGCAGGTCTAGGCCGCGGAGACCGCAGACACACCGCAGCGATCAGGACGCTACCGCCGCCGCCGCCACCGCCGCCGGCTCCGCCGCCGCCTCCGCCGTCGCCGCCGCCGCCGCTGCCGCCACCGCCGTCGCCTTCTCCACCGCCGCCGCCACCACCGCCGCCGCCGCCACCGCGCCGCCCTCGCCACCACCGCCGCTGCCACCGCCACCGCCGCCACCGCCGCCGCCATCGCCGCCGACGCCACCGCCGCCGCCACCGCCGCCGCCACCGCCACCGCCGCCGTCGCCGTCCGACGAAAACGTCCAACCTCAGCAACCATCACGTTATCTCGTCCGCGCAACGCGGGCCATCCCTTGCGGCTACTCGTTCCCTCGTAACACGCACGCTATCTATCGATCTGGTTGCAAAACCATGCGATAAATAATTAACGGCCCGGCAACCCCTGGGGCGCGGCGGTGCGCGGTCTACGCGAGCGGGGGCTGGCGGCCGTCGGCGCTCGCCCGGATCCGGTGCTTGAGCCCCCGTTGGCGGATTATGAGCGGCGGAAGCAGCCACGGCGGCCGAGCGGCCACAGCGCAGCAGGAGCCGTTCCAGAACGCAGGCGGATAACGCAGGAAATGGGCCGCTGATAGCGCGGGAGAGAAACGTGCAAGACGTTCCAACAAGAGGTTTCTAGAATGTGATCTCATGAGAACAGATATATTTATTTTTGTTTATTTATTTATTTACGTCAAAAACAGTTTAAAACTGTGTGTGACGAGCTGTGGGGAGAAGTGATATTGGTGCACGTTTTCATATTTCTGTGATCTCTATCCTGAACCATATTATAGTCGAATTTTGAATACATAAAAAGGGCGGGGTTTTTTTCTTCAAGTTTTGTTGATTTCAAGCTTTGCTGGTTTGTGTAATCAAGGAGATTGAAGAAACAGGAAACATTTCATGAAATTTACACGGCGGGACCATGTAAACGGCAAGTTCGAAGGAAAAATGTCTCTAATAGAAATCGTAACAGTATAAGTAACAAGGTTTAGGTGGCACAAAAAATGAAATAAAGGTACAAAGATGTAAAGGTGTATACTGTAACCAATGTACGGGATCTTTTCCTCAAATTTAGGATGGAAAAGGTCCCTGGTTCTTCAGGGTTACAAGAAATTTTACTTGCTTGTGGGGACTGGGCAATTCTCGGATTTGTGATTAACAGAAAAATACACCTTGGATGTGTAACGAATCAACAATATAATTACTTATAGAAATAAACACAATTACATGATAAAGCACTGATTGAAATGCTTGCATACACCTTCATAGAATAAATAATTTTAAAATGTTTATGATCAATTGTCCTTGATTCTCCTCAGGATGTGAGTGTCATATTATAGCAAGTACCACAGTGTTGTACTGGCACGTGCATAAACTAACAAAACTCTTAGACCTATTTCACCAGAAACACAAAAAAAGAATATCTCATTCTGCCTTAATTTACATGCTACCGCGCAGTGCACTGTTACAAAATCGAAAAAATGATAAGGTGAAAAGTACAATTTCTCTTGGTCCTATACTCTCTTAATTTACTAATTCTTATTAACAAAAAAAAATGCGGAAAGTGACAAAATTTAGAAACCCTTTCCTTTGTAACGTAAAGCTTATGCTTTCGTCAAATTGTATCGTCTGCTTCACAAATAACAAGTGACTCAAAATGTAGTTCACACCGATTCCACTGGGAGTTCGCAAAAATATTATATACAAAGTTAATGAACGAAATTCGTCCGACTTCCCTTTGCGATGCCGGTGGCAGCGTGACCTTACACGCGGCAGGCGGGTCGCAGCGCCTCGCGATGCAGCTCGCCCAACTGCTGGCTGAGTTTCGTCCGGTCTCGTCTCGGACGAAAGATTCTGCCCCTCAGTTGCAGGATGGCAGTTCGCAGGAAAGATAGAGGGCTCTATTGAGCTGGCGTATTTGTTTCTCTTCGTGAAGGATGCAGTTCACTCCGCGTTGCTCAGTGCAGCGGCGGCGCTCTCATTCGGTCGCTCTTGACGGCACGGCAGCTGGCGAAGAAGTGCCCGCTCGCTCCGCCCAGGCAGTAGTCCGTCGATTCCCCGTATCGATTGCGGAGCGTTTCGTTCGATTACTATCGCGCTGGGCGTTCCGTGCCGGTGTTGTGAACGTATAACTTTTTGTGTACGGTCACAATACGCAATATGAAACATAAATACATCAACACCTAGTTGCTAGTAGTAACAAAGCAGGAATTGAGATTTAAAAAAACACAAAACAAAAGCAACGATGCAATACTGTACGAAAGCTGCAATACTTTTGGTCCAAAATCAAGAAGAAGAGTGCCGGCTTCGTGGCCGACATCGCTGAAGCAGTAGTGCCGTGGTGGTCTCCGACTGAGAATTCGCGGGTTTGAGTCCCGCCTCGCGCGTGGTTGTATGTGTTTTTGCTTTCACTCCCTATCGTCACCATACAGTTTCACCCTCATACCATAACGGTACATCCAAAGTGCCGCTAATGACCTAGTAGTTGATGCCATCTTAACACTCTGACTGCCATGTGCATCACATGTGATGCACAGAAGGTTTTTTGTGACTGGACGCGTGCATCATATACGATCACGTCCAGAGCTGTGGATTTTTGCTTGAGAATCACATACAATCACAGCTCCATTGAAATCAAGTGGGGGACTTATTCTGCTGGCCAAGTGTAAAAGATTTTTTTCTTTGGCTATTCGCTGGCACCACGAGTCGCCTGAAATAATTATTTTTTGGGCACCTACGCCCAGTGCCTGGACACATAATTGGAGAGTGGTCTTGACCAGAATCAAAAGTTCACGAAATATCGCCTGGCAGTCAACAAAAAAGAACAAGAGCGAATTTCTGGAAGCGGGATTTGTTACAGCGTTAGAAGGAAAGCGAGAAGTGTGGGCCGAGAGAGAGCAGCATTCGCAGGCTCAGCGGCTGGGGGCGGGGCGCCGACGATACTGATTCCTTCCTCAGGGGCGTTTCCCCTCGGAACGCTACGGTCGCTCGCTTAACAGCCCGCTTATTATCGCGCCTTATAGAACGCGCGTATACCGCCTGGCGGCGGATAAGCGGACACAATAGCGCATAACTCGCCCGCTTTATTAAAACAGCAACGGGTTATGAGAGCGGGGGAGCAGCCGACGCAGCTGCCCCTTCGCCAAGCTTCCCCCCCTCCCTCCCCCCGCCACGGTCTTGGGAGGCGGGGGGGGGCGTTCGCGACAGGTGCACTGCCTGCGGGTCGTTTCTCGTGGCCGCCCTAACGACGTCGGTCGAACGAGGCGGAGGAGACGAGGAGGGCGGATGCGGGGAGAAGAGGAGGAGGACGATGAGGTTTGGTGGGATGGAAGGGCACTTTGCGTAGCGTGATGTAATCATTAAAGCGCACGTAAAGAATCAGCGAAGCGGCGCTGGGGAAAGGAAAAAAAATGAGATCTAAGATGACGTGTTTGGAACCGGGAGAAAGTGTTTGAACGAGAAAAATAGCGAGAAAGAGATTGAAGTAGATTATTATTTCACAGAACTACCATAATCAAAAGATTTGGAAGTAATGATAGAAATAGCCACTCATCAGGCAGAAGTCAACCTGAAAATAAAAGGTACTGAATAGCTGTTGCGGTTTGATGGCGAGGCAAACCTTCATATTTATACAATTGAAGAGAGTCGTGAGTTACAGATAGTGCTACTGCTAACCCTCATTTCATAAATCCAAACCAAAAGACGTAGAATGTCTCCGAAAACACACATTATGACCTACATGCTGAACAAACCTGTTCATAGAACTGTTGTATGTGTGTAGGAAGCAGTCAAGAGTGTATATATAAAAAGTAAAACAAATCTCATTTAATAAAACGTTATTTTTCCCCTGGAAAATTATTTACATGTGAGTAAGCACTTTATTCCCCCGATCATTTCAATCGTAGTAATACAGAAATGAAATGGTCCTGGAAGCGCAAAAGGGACGGATCCAACTGATCATTGGGGGGGGGGGGGCATCGCAGATTTTTGTTAAATAATAGACATATTTGTTTTTATATTGCATATTATTTATATACTAAAGGTATTATACTATACAAAATTATTGTTTAAATAATTACATAATTCGAACATAAATGAATATTAAATCAATTGTTCCAAATAAAGGAAGGTAAACGAAAACTCTAGGCTTTTTGGGGAGGGGGTCATGTCGCCTATGCTCCCCACCAGTGGAGTGCAGTAGGTGGGGACTGGTCGCTGTGGGCCGCAAAGAAGGTGGGGCCGACGGGAAGCAAGGCGCAACGAGGCCGGGGCGAACGTGCTTTATCGCTCGTGAAAAGAAAACCCCGCTTTGATTTATTATCCTCTGAGCGCGCTTGCCTCTTAATCCGGGCTTAATGTATAAAGCAGCGTCTCTGTTGGGAAGTTTCGGCTGAGAGGGCCCGCAGAGACGCTGCGCGGGGGGGGGGCGGGGGGGAATGGGGTGGGGGAGGCGACCTGGAGGAGCGGGTGACGCGTAGGTGCGGGGGCGGGGGCGGCATTGGATGGGGCGGGGCGAGGTGGAGGAAGGGGGGAGAGGAGGAAACGGAGAAAGGACAAAAGAGAAAGGATAAAAGAAGTGAAAGGGTATATGAGGAGAAAGAGAACAGGAGAAGAAAGGGAAAAGGAAGAGAAAGGGTACAGGAAGAGAAAGGGTACAGGAAGAGAAAGGGTACAGGAAGAGAAAGGGTACAGGAAGAGAAAGGGTACAGGAAGAGAAAGGGTATAGTAGGAGAAAGGAAAAAGGAAAAGAAAGAGTACAGGAAGAGAAATGGTAAGGGGATAGAAAAGGCAAAGGCAGAGAAAGGGTAAAGTCAGAGAAAGGGCACAGGAAGAGAGAGGATACAGGAAGAGTAAGGGGAAAGGAAGGGAAAGGGGAAGGGAAGAGAAAGGGGGAACAAGAGAAAGAGGAAAGGAAGAGAAAGGGGAAAGGAAGAGAAAGGGGAAGGGAAGAGAAAGGGCGAAAATAAGAGAAAGAGCGAAAAGAAGAGAAAGGGTAAAGTCAGAGAAATGGTACAGGAAGAGAAAGGGGAAACAAGAGAAAGGAGAAAGGAAGAGAAAGGGCGAAAATAAGAGAAAGAGCGAAAAGAAGAGAAAGGGTAAAGTCAGAGAAATGGTACAGGAAGAGAAAGGGAACAGGAAGTGAAAGGTAAAAAAGAGAAAGGAGAAAGGAAGAGAAAGGGCGAAAAGAAGAGAAAAGGGAAAGGAAGAAAACGGACGAAAAGAAGAGAAGGGAACAGAAAGAGAAAGGAAAAAGGCAGAGAAAGGGAAGGCGAGCAGAGGCGCGGGGTGGGAGAGCGCTGGAGAAGGCGAATGGGAGTGGGTGGGAGTGGCTGCGGGGCGTGGGCGTGGGCGGGGGGCGGCGAGGTCGCGTCGAAAGATTCGGGCGCGCGACGGCTCTTTCCAGGGCCCCGCCCCCGTGCTTAGCGCCGCGGAGCCGCCGCCGCCTCAGGTTAAGCGCCTGGCCTCACGCGACGGCAATAGCAACCGGTATTAGTGCACATGAAAGCGCAGCGCTCCACGGCGGGTGCAAGTACCACGCGCTGCTCAAAGGCCGGCTAATGTAAAACGTTGTTTGGAATTGAGCTCTGAATGGTGCTTTGAAATCGGTGGTGTCATCGAAATTAGTCCACAAAGGAAACAGTGAAACAAGCAAAACACGGCCAAAGATGGCATTAAAACTAAAGTGGACTTCATATTCAGTGAAAAGGACTACTCATTTTCCTTCCAAGAACGCACAAAAATAGCCTTTTGAAATGGTTTTCATATACCAACTCTTTCGTACAATCTTACTAAAATGTGTTCTGCTTGTCTTTGTAATATAATAATTTAGTCACTTTGTAATCTCAATAAGAGTGCATTTTCAACAATAAATTTTCATTACAGTATTCTTTGAATTAAGATGAAAGTCTCAATAACGTATTTATTACACGAACTAGTATTACAATGAATTAAGAATATTTCTCTTTAATTTATTAGATTCGATTCAATTATTATTGATGAATCCAACAAAACTATTACATAGTGTTTCCTTACTATGGACAGCCAACGTCTTCCATTTACTGATAACAAATGTAATTTTTTTCATTTTTAGATATCGATTATATTGTGCACCGGGCACCAATTACATTAGAAGAAAATGATTGTGGCTGTTCGTACTACTACGCGACTTGTAGATCCTATAAATTTCTTCTTCTCCTCGTAATTTCTGATAATAACTGTAACCCAGATTTTTCCGTAAATTCAATTGTCCTTGCTTAGCCCTTCTTTGAATTTCGTTTTCGTTTGTGACTAAATTTGATTTGTGATTTGAAATTACATTTGAGCTTTTCTGCACTTGCACAATATTGCCAGTTCATTTTCACAGAAAGCTTTTCAGTTTTCGAGAAACTTTGTGAGAGAGAATCTTTGAGAAAGAATCATTTGAAGCTTTTCGACTCACAAATGCAATAAATTATTAAAAATGTATCTAATAATTATTTAAATATTAAGAAAACATAATGTAAATAGTAAGAAGTCATGGGAAATATTTCAATGAAAATTACTTGATGTAATTTTTGAAATATCGAAAGTTACCTCAAAATCAAGTTGATGTCATATTAACCACTGCGTTTAGCTCTATCCGTACAATAAATTCTAAAACGTTTTGTGCCGTTCTTTACAAGATCTTTTTTTTTAAAACTTGGATCATTATTAATTATAAAATTGAACAATTTTAACTCAAATTTTACTCAAAATGGCGCGAATACTAATATTTTCAAAAAATGTACATTTCATTACACAAAAAATTAATGGGGAAGAACGAATGATTTAAGTGCTAGCATTGTTCACAGATGGACGAACAGACGAACGGAATGAATAGATGAACGGGACGAACTGACGGACGGGACGGAACGGACAGATGGACGGGCCGGACATTTTGAAGAAAAACAAAACGCTTCCTTTTCAATTGACCCTGTACCGTGTATTTCCGTTAAAATCTCGAAATCGATGTCCCGTAGTATTGCCAACTTGCTCTTACGTACATTACTCAGTAAATTAGTAAATATAAAAAATTAAAAATATTAAACACTTCTGCAATTAAAAGAAACAAATGAAAGAAATGTAACAATCTCTCTCAAATGCTTACCGACGAACACCCCTTTAGACTAGGCCACTCTACACGTGTACTGCACGTTTTTTAAGTTTATTTATTTATTATCATTGCTTTACAAGACGGTCTTTGAAGAGTTATAGATGACATAAACAAAATAGTATTTTTGGACTTACATTTGATCATATGTGTACAATGTTTGAAGCAATTGGAGGAGAAACTAACAAGTAACGGTACACAGGAAGTGTACATCAGAAATACACTAGAAATATTTGCAGTACACAATCCATTTTTAATGAAGGGATTTGTACTAAGGAGGGTTGTGCGGTGTGGTTGCAGTGCCGCCGGACATCCTGTACGACGAGACGAGCGCCGACCTGTCGGTGCAGGAGGGCGAGAACGCGACGCTGGTGTGCCGCGCCACGGGCCACCCGCCGCCGCGCATCACGTGGCGCCGCGAGGACGGCCAGCCCATCATGCTGCGCACCGCCCCGCGCAGCACCATCAGCGGTGAGTGCTCACCCGCCCCGCCCCGCCCCGCCCCGCCCCCGCCCCCGCGCCCGCCAAGCTCTAACGCTATGATACTATTCAAACAAAATGTGTTAGAAGCGACAGGAAAATGCTGGGAAATTGAAAATATTAAAAATAATATCAAATTAAAATAATAATAATAATAATAATAATAAATAATAATATAAAATTGAAATAATAATAATAATATAAAATAGTTATACTATAAAATTAAAATAATATAAAATTGAAATAATAATTATATAAAATAGTTATACTATAAAATTAAAATAATATAAAATTGAAATAATAATAATAATAATAATAATAATAATAATATAAAATAATAGAAATAAACCTTCATTAACTCCAATTTCAAGGCACCGAAATAATCGGAGTTCGTCTTTTAAAAATTCTTGTAATCCAAGTATTGTAAATGTCATTTTTACCGTAATCCCTTATCGGGACCGAAGTTTTGTTCGTGTTACGGTGAAATTCGTGTTAAGTAAGTTCGTGCTAACGTGGGTTCACTGGATTAAAATTATTAGCTTCTTTCCAAACTGTAGATTTCTTTGTATTTGACTGTATTTGATCTTTTATTTTGAAGAATTTTCAATATAAAACAATTTTCTGTCTTTAGAATAAAACATTAAATACGTTCTGGCTAAATAATAATAATAATAATTATAAAAAATAATATTAAAATAAATAAATAATAAGTGCTAATATTGATGAACTTTACCAGAACTTTTTATTTTTCGGGAAACCGTGCACTATAAATTATTTTAAAATGCTTATTCATTGTACACAATTTTTGTCGCTTTGTATTTCAATCCAACATATAAAATTGGTTTCTCAGCTGAATGTACTGAATAATATTGTACGTAACAAATGAAAATTATAGATGTTATGGCACAACTGTTTATTTTTACTTTTGTGAAATTTATTAATGAATTTCTATTTTTGAAAAATACTCCCTCTGCCATTACGCTTATTGGAATTGAATTCAACAATATTTTTGTCAGAGGTACAAACCAAGCTAATATCAAATAATATTTTTTTAAAAATTTTAATCAGAATAACTGTGTTCACTAGTATGCAATTCAATAGGTTTGATCTCTCACACTGAAACGAACATCAAATATTTAGACTGCTAAATATACAGTGACTCCGATATTTTCCCCATAAGCAGAAGTCAGAAATTCGGGAATTCAAGATTTCATAAAGATTTTGTGTTTAGCTTTGAAATGTGGTTATGTTCTAGTATCTCAAAATTTTACAATTCTAGTATAGTCAAATATTACCAACGATCAAAAAATTTCCAGGAATCAACCATTTGCGAGAAATATGTATGTCTCGAAACCAGTTTTAGTATCAAATAAGTGGAAGTACTGATCCAGCAGTTAGGAATGAAGCTTTATCCATCATTCTCCATTGCATTTCCGTAATTGTTGGACTTCTCCTGCCCAACAGCCTCACCATAGATATTACGGATTGATGAAGGTGGTGTGGGAGATGTCCGAGAGTTCAGTAGTGTCGGTGTCCTTGGTGAAGCCAGTGGTGTTAATGGGGTCGATTGAGACAGTGGGGACGATGGTGATCGTGGGGACGATGGTGACCGTGGGGACGATAGAGACCGTAGGGACGATGGCGACCGTGGGGACGATGGTGATCGTGGGGACGATAGAGACCGTGGGGACGATGGCGACCGTGGGGACGATGGTGACCGTGGGGACGATGGCGACTGTGGGGACGATGGTGACCGTGGGGACGATAGAGACCGTGGGGACGATGGTGACCGTGGGGACAATAGAGACTGTGGGGACGATGTCGACCGTGGGGACGATGGCGACTGTGGGGACGATGGTGACCGTGGGGACGATAGAGACCGTGGGGACGATAGAGACCGTGGGGACGATAGAGACCTTGGGGACGATAGAGGCCATGGGGACGATGGTGACCATGGGCACGATGGTGACCGTGGGGACGATAGAGACCGTTGGGACGATGGTGACCGTGGAGACGATAGAGACCGTGCGGACGATGGTGACCGTGGGGACGATAGCGACTGTGGGGACGATGGTGACAGTGGGGGCGATGGTGACCGTGGGGACGATGGTGACCGTGGGGACGATGGAGACCGTGGGGACGATGGTGACCGTGGAGACGATAGAGACCGTGGGGACGATAGAGACCGTGGGGACGATAGAGGCCATGGGGACGATGGTGACCATGGGCACGATGGTGACCGTGGGGACGATAGAGACCGTTGGGACGATGGTGACCGTGGAGACGATAGAGACCGTGCGGACGATGGTGACCGTGGGGACGATGGTGACAGTGTGGACGATAGAGACCGTGGGGACCATGGCGACCGTGGGGACGATGGCGACCGTGGGGACGATGGTGACGGTGGGGACGATGGTGAAAAGGAACGATGATGAGAGGAGAGACAATGGTGGCGATATTGAGGTCACGTTCCTGATAGAGATGCGTGTATTGCACGTGGTCATGGCCGTGAGGGTTTGGAGGGCGGGGGCGGTGACTGCGTCACGGCGCCGAGCGCCGCCGGTGCCTCAGGTGGTGCGCGCGGCGCCGCATGACATTTGGCCGCCCTTTGGCCGGCGGAGCTGCAGTCGCCCCTCCTCCGGCCCCGCCCCCTCACTCTACCCGCCTTCCCGCCCGCACACCCGCCCGCGCCCGCCCCCGCCCGCGCCCCCGCCCCCGCCCGCCCCCGCCCGCGCCCGCCCACGCCCGCGCCAGCCGCCCGCGCGGATAAAGATCGATTTCGCCAGCGGCTGACTGACGCAGCGCTCGCCGCCTGCGGGTCGTGAGTCGATGCTCGAGGATGCGAAGCGACGCGCGGCGAAGGGCAGATTTCCCCGTATAATAATACTCCTGCGTTAAACGTGGGTACTCACGCAAGGCCATAAGCCCCTCCGGCAGCATTTTCCTTTTCAGATTAGGTCGTTTACGATGGCCTAGTGTAACAGCTGTCCTTCTGGTACGTACGTGTACTCTTTGTCGATAATCGAGAGCTGGAAGTTATCGAATGTAACTCAATTATGTTGAAATATTTAACAGATATCGTGAATGAAAATTTTAGGGAGGAATGACGAGTTATATGTTTCTTCTTTCGAAGAAAGAATCGAATTAATTGTAAAATGTATGTCCAAATAACTAGGTGTAGTAGTTTGCTGCTGCATGTGCAACAGTTAAAAATAACTTCAATGGAGAAGTTATAGCAGGAGTGCCGACAGTACTGCGGAAATTGTTTATAATGAGACTAGGGAATGTGAAATGAAAGTATAAATATCAAAACCATTTTACCGCATTGCTAGGTTGCTATGGTTTTGCGCCGCCAGTTTTTAATCTCGTAAAGTAGCGCATTTATGCTCTATATTCCGGATCTTTACGACGAATATACGATTGTACAAAAATAAAACAGTTTTCTTCTGTATGTAAAACCAAACTTTCGTTATCAAAGCAGAATACAGCGGTTATAATTGATTGTCCTCCTTGTATGATACATTAGGGCGCAAAAATATTGGAATTTCCTCAGCAATACGATCTCGAATCATCGGGCATAAAACCAGTGCTAAAGGTGCTTTTGAGATCGAACTTGGCCCACACGTGGACATTAGGGTCTATTCGTGCCGTTCCAAATACTTGTATAATTAAAATAGATGAAAGTGGATGGAAGATACTAACAATTTTGTATCCGGCAATCGGTGTGTCTGACTGTATGTATGCACATATTTCAAACGCAAAGGGTTTTCTTTTAGAAAGAAATTTGAACTTTCTTCTCAACCAAATTTCCTACTTTTTGCTATAAATGAAAGGTAATGGGCTCAGATTTGTTACAACTTGCTATTATTAACCGGTTTTATGGTATTAACCCGAAATTGTAATAAATTAGTGAAAATAACTGAACACTTATCTGCTGTCATTTGTCGATTTCATCCTAACGGTTGGTTCTGTCAAGGCCTTCTTCAAGGAGATCTTAGAGTAGTTGAGAAAATATGTGTGAGTTTTTGGTCATATTTATAGAAAGGAAGATAGTGCGTTTTTAAGTTTGAAGATTGAGTGTTTTTAGTTGTTATAATTAGTGGGTGAAGACGAACGGTATTGACAGCAATCAATGGAAAGGTATGTCGATTTAAAAAAATCAGTAATTATGTGGATCAGTGTAAAATGAAAACCAAACAAAAATTGAATGTAAACTGTTCATTAATTCATAACTATTTATACATTTATCTTACGGTTATACAAGACGGTCAGTGCATTCTTAGAAAAATGTGTGCCGTTACCTACAGAACAACGATTGTACCATTGTACCCAGCCGTTCACCTCTTCGTGCGAAGTAAATCAAAAGCCACGAATTCTTCAGTGCTCCAAAAAATTGGTAATCGCACGGTGGGAGATCTGCACTATAGGGATGATGTGTAAGAGCTTGGAAAAGAAACTTTTGCAGCGTGGTCGACACAAACTTGGCAACATGTTAGGCGAGCATTATCATGCAACAGAATGTTGCCGACCGTCAACATTCCTGGACGCTTGGACTAGATGGCGCACTACAGTTTTTTCAAAGTTTACACGTACCACTGTGAGTTAATTCTGTGGTCACGGAGTAAAAGTTCTCAAGCCAAAAATCTTAGTTTGGAGAAAACAAGGGCTAGATTAATGAGCCAACGCTTTTCCCTACACTCAGCGCTATTTCCCAACGCTTTTTTCTCGTTAAGGAGGCAACATTTCAATTCGGTCGTTTTACTAAAATAAAATATACTTAACTTGTAGTTTCAGTACATTACCTCATTTCGCCAAAAATTGAATTAAGAACTTTTGCGTGCCCTTGCAGTCAGAGACAAAGGTCATGACTTTCCCAGAGCTGGCGTGCAGAGCCTAAGAGCTTTCAAATGGGAATGAATCCATATGCTTTCATGTTTGCTCTGACGCTTGAACTCCGACACAAAAAGATGATACCACGAGAATACGGAACAGGAAAGGATATTTTGTAACATGATACCGTTTCAGGTGCAGTAATAATGGGAATGATGTGGACATTCTGTTCAACTTCTGCTCCTCCGTCAGGCTTTGCACAGATTCACTGGAGGTTCAGATGTTCTGTCAAAGCTCATGATGGCTCGAGCAGTATTATGATTAGTGACCAACATGAGTCTTCCGTTGTCCTCCGTCGGTCATTTTTGACAGCAGCATTCACCACAACAATGACAAGAGAGTCTGTCGTGGCCAACTGTTTCTTCCAATGAAATTAGACCTTCCCAAAATCGTTCATTACATTCAAACACACGCGCATGTAACATATATAGTAGACATTCAGGGTGAATTTCATCTCCTGATACTCCTTCCGCTGTCAAAAAAAACACACTACATCTCGCAGTTCCTCTTTTCCGGTCTCCATAGTTATGTCGGACATTCACAGTCTCGCTGATCCCACTTCGAGCACGTCTAAAAGACAAATGGCAACGATGATTTGCGCTCTTTCTTCTAATTTTCAATAGACGACACATCCATACACGCAATTCCCAGCGTTATCAATTTCCGCGCCATATTTTGTATATGCTCTCTCTCATTTTCATTTGACTGACCTCATCAAATTATTCTCAATAAAAACTTTGTTTTTAAATTAAAATGGATAGCATAATTTCCTGCACTAGTTCATTAAAATATAAAAGTCCAACCTTGATAAATCTATGAAATATTTCAATTCCATTTTCAGAAACATATGCAACTACGTGTTCACCGCGAATAGTGATTCTGTTGTTTCCGAATTTGTAACCCTCCCTCACTACATTAGTCGTTTAAAGAAACAGTTTTTAGGGGAGTATCGATTTTCCGTACAGTATAGGCCGGAAATATATATTTCCGTACAGTGTCAAGGTCGAGGTCAAGGTGACAAGCTTACTATGGCTCGCGGGCACTGCGACCAGAAAAATTGGCGCGAAATTTAAAAGTAGGGGTTGTACAAATTGCTCTGGAGTAACGTTACGTTACGTAATACCTGGTCTAAGACAGTCTTCGGGAGAGGATTTTTGAGAGTTATGGTAACTAATTTAGCTATATTCATTCTCATTTTCTGTTGAAAGCGAAGTAATGATCCAATAAAATGAAATAATGTATAGGTCCGATTTCAAGTTCTCATTTGAGAGTACAATTAAATATTTTAAATCGAAAGTATCTTGATTTTAGAATCGTGTTTACTTAAGAATGAAATATTCACTTTCTACGTTCAGGTTAGGAAGTTTAATATATAAAGACTCTTGTCTGTTAAAAGCGCTAACCCGCCGTCCGTAATCGAGAATCGTTAACTTACAGAGACATGCCAATATTTATTTCACATTATTGCTAAATGCAAAAAATAACTGAATGATTTAATAACGCAACAAAAAACGAACACACGAAAACACATCGTTCACACATATTCCTGACAGTAGGGAAAACTGTTTATACAAGGCCGGATTCAAAAAGAAAGTATACATGAAATATTAAAAAATAGGAAAGAATATATGAATAATTCAACGCTCGATTGTTTCATGGAACAAATGTGGCAAACATGTTTCCTACAAATCCTCCATTCCCCTCCTCGCGCTGTTTTCAACTTGCGCGGTTCTTTCATGGTCTGATGGGGAAATGAGTGCGGAGTCAGCGGAGGTTGCCTGTGCTCTTAGGAGAGCCGGGCCTCTCAGGCAGGCAAGTAGCTCGTGCGGGCACGGTTTGACATGCCGGTTAGTGCATATGTTGTTTTTTTCTATTGTAACTTTTCCATATTTCTTCGTTTTGTGTGATTTAATTGCAAGTTTTCAGATATTAGTTCGAATTTATTTTCAAATGTGTCCCGTATCTCTACCATTAAAGTACCAACAATTTCTTTCAACGAATTCAACAATTGGGATTTTTATTGACTGTCTGAAAGGAAGGTATGAAAGTTATTTTCGATAAACGTGTCTGGTCTTTTCAATTGATTTATTACCACTCGTGCACTTCTTTTGAGGTCCAACATTGGAAATCATGAGATGCAATTAGTTAACCGGTATCCCATTATGCATATTCGATTGGAAGTTTTCGATTTTTCTCCATCTCTTCAAGAAACAATGTAACGAAGATATTAAATTTTTAAATAAAAATGCACAGATTGTTGATTGTTTTGATAACTATTGTATTGTAATTGAATCCTTATTGCGAGCAAGAACATGAAAAATAAAAAAGGTTAAAATTAGTCACCTTTCTCCTACTAAGGGGAAAATTTACGTTATGAAAGAGATTTATCAACTCTTCGATATCAGGGACCCACAAGATAAGTTTTTTCTATTAAAAATTTGCCATTTTACCTGCAGTATTGTAATTTCTCTTTACTTTGTAAGTACGTAGTATGCGATAAAGTCAAAAGTATACAGTCACGCTCGTAATTACAAAAACATACCACTTTGCACTCGAAAAATATATACAACGTGTAAACGCAGCAACTTTCATCACTTCAAAGGAGATACACTCGTTTCCTTGTGTTTCTCATGAGTATTGCTGTCAAATACAATTTTCTTGTTTAGTTTCTAGTGAGTTTCTAATTCCACAGAGTTTTGGGGATTCTACTACACTTGGACTTCACATTCTGACAATGTCTCTCTCTTAATTGTCAACTACTTTCATTGCTGTTTGAAACATTACATTATAAATACATCAACAGACTCATAGAATAATTGAATATGCATATTATAAACAAATGATTCAATATTTCATTTACATTTAACAGTTGTCTACTTAATCTCACCTCACAGTGGAGCAGCCTCTTAATGAGACAGGATCACCGGTAATAGATGAACAAGCTTCAGTGAAGCTATTACAACCTAACCAGAATTCCTCGGTTGTCGATCTCTGGACGTGGGCGCGCAAGTTGTGTAGTTGCTCGTGCGGAACACAATACGTTAGGCGCCTTCAGACGCCGCCTCTAACGAGCCAAGTTTCCGACGTTTTCAATCGATGCTGCGGCGACGCCTCCCGCCCGTGGAGACGGCGACGCGGCGGAGTTGACTTTCGAATTCGTCTCCCCCCCCTCCCCCAACCCCCGCCTTTCAGGCTACCGACGACCTCCCGGATGTTATAGAAGCGTCTCCTTTGCATCAGCACAGAATTTTTTGTTGTGGATTTGCTTCAGACATGTATTCTTATCTTGTCTTTGTATGTCTGGATGTTCTGTATAAACCCTCTCACCGAATGTAAGCTCATTAGCAGGAAATAATAATAATAATAATAATTATTATTATTATTAATTATAATAATTATTATTAATTATTAAGAACTTGGCTAAACTTCCAGGTCATTCAAAAGACTGGGAAGTGCAAGAAATTGCTTTATTTGGCACAGCTCACATTTTGCGCAAAGTATTGTAGAGACACCGTTAGTCCCTAGATCTGCTCCTTAGGTAGCTGGTTGCAACCCGGAGTAGATTTTATATTCAGCCGACTCATAACATCTGTAGTCGTAATATGGAGGATAATAATAATAATTATTATTATTATTGTCGTTGTTTTGGGGTGATTAATTTGTCACTTTAAGCTTCACGATTTATTTATTATTTGTTTATAATAATTCATTGCGTACCTGCTGCTACAAATCTATATTTATACAAACTAAAAATATGAATAAACATATCCAATATGGTGTCACTCACTCAAAAATATGTTTGCTTTCCTCCATCAGAAATCAAACTTAATACATTCTAAGTTGTTCTCTTTCCCGCGTTGCTTCTGGTTTCGTACGATTGACTGGGAGCGCCTTTATCCCTCGCGAACTGTTGCGACATTTTGTATTTTCGCTCGCAAAACGCGCGCGCACGTTGCCCGGGGGCCACCTTTGCGGAAACTCTTTCCTCGCCTCCACTTTCGACCAAAATGTTCGTTGAATCCAATTTCGCCTTCTTGGAAACTTCCTCTCTACATCAACGGGCACAATCCATTCTCGGAGGCCAATTTAGACAATAAGGTAAAATATTTATTTTTCATGGTAATTCCGGATTAAAGCCCATGCGGCGCTACCTTCGTGCTCGGGGGCTCTTGTTCTTAATCATCTCCTGCGCCGACTTGGCGGGCCGCGCAGCCGCCGCCGCCGCCGCCGCCTTGGCGATATCCCACCGCGCGCGCGCGCTCTAATTATCATAACAGTAACGCGCAAACAGCGTGGAGCGCACGACTTTATCGGACGAAGAAGCGCAAAAACCCGCAGAGGCGGCAGCGCTCTTCGCAGATTAAACAGAGCCGCCCCGCCCAGCCCCGCCCCATCCCGCTCTAGCCAGCCCCGCCCCGCCCAGCCCCGCCCCTCCCCGCCCAGCCCCGCCCCTCCCCGCCCAGCCCAGCCGCATCCCGCTCTAGCCAGCCCAGCCCCTCCCAGCTCCTCCCCGCCCCGCCCATCCCCACCCAGCCCCGCCCCACCCAGCCCCGTCCCGCCCCGCCCAGCCCCGCCCCGCCCAGCTCATCTGCGCCAAGCCCCGCCCCATCCCGCTCTACCCAGCCCAGCCCCGCCCCCCACCCCTCCCCGCCCAGCCCACCCCACCCCGCCCAGCTCCACCCGCCCCGCCCATCCCAGCCCATCCCAGCCCCGCCCCGCTCCACCCCGCCCCGCCCGCCCCGCCCATCCCCGCCCAGCCCCGCCCCGCCCCATCCCGTTCCTCCCCGCCCAGCCCCGCCCTAATCCCAAGGAGTAGCAGGGAGGGGAGGGGCGGAGGTCGGAGAGGCGAAGGAAGTGGACCGAAGGCGCTTTGGGATAACGGGAGCATCCGAAGCGGATTCTTCGGCGCGGAAAAATCGGATCCCAACACTTCGGAACTCGCCGCAGAGAAGGCGCAGCCCCGAGCGAAGAGAAGACGGCCCACAGTGGGTCGAAACCACACAGAACGAATCCTTCAACGATATAAATAATAATAGGAACTATTAATAATGACTAGTGACCTGCAACGGCAAAAGCTCTGCTGAACAAAACCATGAAAAGCGGTTTTCCAAAAGTAGCTCGTACGCTGCTCAAAAACAACAAATAAATTCCTATCGTACAACGCTGCAATAAATTGTTTTAACAAAAATATTGATCACAAGTACGCACTGCGACAGTTATTTACATTTCAAGAATATAAAAATGGCGCTGTCCCATAAAGCAACACTCGAATAGTAAATATTTAATGGCGGGTGGCCTCTTCTTGCTACCGCGTGACGTCAGTTGTGTCGTGAGCAGTGAGCCTCTGAGAACGAGTGAAAGCACATGCTTCCGCGGTCAGATTCAGTTTCTAGTTGGCTTCCCCGCGTTTCTCCCTCAGGAAGATCACAGTATGACGAAACTTTGGAATCTGTGTCTTCGAATAAAATCGACTAGAATATTTATTTTGCTACTGATGAAAACATAGTATATATTACATAGTATACATATTTCCGGTGGTAGTGCTATATGAAGTTGCAACAAAAACACAAAACAAACAATCAAACAAACATTTCAATCGTCTCTTTTATTTCAGTTGTATACCTTCCCTTCGCGGCTCCCACAAGCAACCAATCTTTACAAATGAGCCTCTAAACAAAGATAATTTCACGGAGACGTAACGCATTGCACTTTGAGTTTAAAAATAAGACGAATTTCTTTTAAAAAGTGCATCTAAATATGGATGTAGAATGCATCCCGCAACACACGTCGGGATTTGTGAATCTGTATCGTTAAATAACTTCTAAACGAAGCGTTCTAGGGTTTTAAAACTAAAATGTTGAGATCAAAGGCCGCAAAGAAACGTTCCTCGCATCGTATTCTACAGGATGAGATCATCTTTACCATTCTATTACATTCTTGCTCCTACGACGCTTCTCGATTCTACGTCACATCTTCAGAGCCTGTAGAATCCGCAACTGTATGTGAAATTACAAGTTACGTGAAGTTCTATGCGACTGAATTACAAGGGTGTAACTTTTTGCTCGATAATAAAGTTAAATAAGAATATTTTGTATTGGCATTAGTGTATTATATTGTTATCAATTACAAGGTGACATATAGAACAATTGACGGAGGATAAGACGGTCTTGAAGTAAAATATATATTACCAGCTTAATATGGAAATGGAAAAATAAGGAGGAGGTTGGAGGTGTAACGTACGGGAGTTCTCGCACGGGTACGCTAGTATTTACGTATTACTTAATGCAATTTCACAAAATTAATTTATTAACCCGAACATGCTAAAGCTGTCCTAATACAAAGTCACAAGAAGAAGAATAAAAATTAATTTTAATGTTAACATGTTCTAAAAAATATTATTTATTTAATGTAATTTAAAGAAATTAACATTCTCTTAACCGTCTTTAACGCTATCCGAGAACAAAGTTTAATCCAACAATTTTGAGCCATTTTTGAAAAAGTTTTTAAAATGTTTTAGAAGTTTCATTTAAAGTACGCTTCGAAATCAAAATCTCCTGTTGAAATTACCAAAGCCTCGAGTTCATTTAGATTGAATGGGGAATATCAATTTTGGCGAAAATCGGTTGAACAGTTTACGCAGTAGCCATGACCAGACGGACTGACAGACAGACACAGCCGTTTTGCTGTCAATTGGTTTTTAAGTATCAAGTATCACTAAACATAGATTCTGGCTGCACCACGTGTTAAAGTAATTTACTACATACAGGAACAGACTTTATCCACTTTTTCGTTTCAAAGCCCACAATACGTTTTTCTGCCGAAAATTCGCCGTTTTCCGGAGCATGATTTACGTTATACTTCTTACGAAGTATGTGCGAGAAAGCAATTATCTCAATTCTTGAGGTACATTGCATGAAATCTTTGGGACATTAACATAGTCTCTCAAAAATCGCCGGAGCTTCACTCTTAACTCTGAATGTTCGCAAATTGCAAAAGTTGGTATTTTTTGGACCCCCTTTACATTATGAGTTATTTTCGCGTAATTGTAGGTACACTGTAAGGAATTTTTAAATAATTATTTTCTCATAAACGTTCCAGAAATTTTCTTTATTTTTGTTTGTTTGAATAGAGCCAAGAACCCTTAAAAAACGGCACAGTTAATATTTTTGTTGATCTCTCGGACTTTCCAAATATTGCAAAAGTTACAAATAATGCGAGAGAGTAAGCGCTGTTGTATCACCACTAGTGTCTCTTTCTAAAGGGCCGTGATCCCGGAACGGCCGGTGTGAGGCGAGCGGGCGGGGCGGAATGAAGCGGATGAGTTCGGCGAACAAGTGGGGCCGGCGAGGTTGCTAATAGATGACTGTGATAAATAAATACCCATGCAGTGTTGCGAAATCACCTATCAGTGGAATAAATAACCAATACATAAATCAAACACACATAGTAGTTGACAAATCAAACAATTTTCTACAACCTGACGTAGATGCCGGAATATGTTTACTTGCTCAGAACGGAACAAATAATCCTTGCGTTTATTTTATGTTCGTTTTAGGAATTTGTTCCGTCGTCGCGTTTATACTAAATATTGCTCTAAGAATATTCTGGCAATGGCATCTGAATTGCACAAACGTACCGTAGCTTAATTATTATTTGTGTCAATGTCGAACACGGGTCCATGCAAGACCAGAATACGTCCGTTCGTAAATGGAAGATAGATGAAAGCAGGCACCACAGTGGCTTCGCTTGTCTCGACAGTGGGACTACAACATCACATACTTTCTCGCATTATTTGTTCGTACTGTTTAAACTTTTGTAAATACAAAGAGTTCAAAAAAATGAGACCTGAGACAATTTTACGTGTTCTTTGCTCTATCCGAGGAAACAAGTAATTAAAAATTCGAGCATTTTTTTTAGGAAATTTTGGAAAGGTTGTTTAGGTTGAAGGTGAATAACTCTCAAAAACCAAAGTATTTGATCATCTTAACAAGCTTTTATTCTGACAGATCAAACCGGAATTATCAATTTTGGAGATAATGGTCTTCACAGTTTAAGTGCTAATTTTAACACAGACAGATGGACAGACGGAAGTTTTGCCGTCAACCAAGTTCTCAGTATCAAGGAAACGTGGTTTCTGAATACTGAATTTGTTAGTGGAAAGTAATTTACTACATGTAAAAACAAGATTTAGACCCGCATATTAACCTTTAAACAAAAATTAGACCCCAAATTATGAGCTTTTCAACGAAAAATTTCCAATTTTTGTTACAGCTTTATACAGTGGTACACATAAATATTGGAACACCCGTAAATTTGCGAATATTATGCCGAAACGCGAATAAAGAGAATAATACTTATTTCATGTAAACTATAATTTGAATAAAGTCGAGTGTGAAGAGAGGGAAAACCTGTAAAATAATTTATTTTAACAATATATTACATCAAAATGAGTAATTTTAATGTGAAAGGACTAAGTTCGACTTCACCAAAGTATTGGGACACTGAATATCAGGATAATTTGAGTGCAAAATATGGAGTGTAGTGAGCGTGGGAAAACGGTACAACTTTCCGAAACCTTGAAAAGGGCTCAGTTACTTTCTTGGTTGCATGGGAACCAGGAACAAGAGACAGGACAATGGTGCACAGAGGAAAAAATGTTAGCTTTAATATGCGTCAGTTGTTGATATTCCAGCATGAGAAAGGAAACAGCATCAGAAAAATTGCGAACAGGTTTCGAATGAAAAGAACAACAGCGTATAATAATATTAAACTCTATAAAAAAGAAGAAAGGATTGAATATAAATGTCAAACGGGGCGTCATAGAACATTTTCTTCCAGAGAAGAAAAATAACATTTTGAGAAAAATTAAGAAAAAAACGTTTTATTGCAGCGACACAGATTACTGCTGAAGTGGAAACTGAAATTGGAAAACGTGTGCATCCCGAAACTGTTCGGCATGTTTGCATAGAGCCAATTTCCACAGCATAATCGCCAGACGAAAACTGCACATCAGTGCAGTTAACATCAAGAAAAGAATAGCGTCCACGAAATACCACATTCTGAAGGACAAAGACTGGTGTAAAAGGGTGATCTTTGCCGACGAGAGCAAATATAACCTGTACGTGTCGGATGGGCGAAATACCGTGTGGCGGAGACCCAATGAGGAGCTCCGAAAGATTAATGTTAAACCGACAGTAAAACACGGCGGTGCAAATGTAATGGTTTGCGGGTGTATGGCAGCCAATGGAGTGGGAGAATTAGTATTTTTGGACAAGATTATGGACCAACATGTATTCTTAAACATATTAAAGGACAATCTCAAGAACAGTGCAGAAAATTTGGGACTTTCTGGGTCATTTCAATTCTACCATGACAATGACCCAAAGCACACTGCCCATCTTGTGAAGCTGTGGCTTCTTTATAATTGTCCCAAAATGCTCCACCCTCCTCCACAAAGTCCAGACATAAATTCCATTGAACATCTGTGGGCAAAATTAGAAAAAGAAATACGCCAGAACCCTATTATTAACAAAGAACATCTGAAATAACGAATACGGGAGGAGTGAGGGAAGATATCCTCGGATTATACCTGAAATTTAGTAGAAAGTATGCCAAAAAGGTTAAAAGATGTCATTAAAGCTAAAGATGGGTCCACAAGATATTAGTATGTTTTTTATTCAAATTTTACTTGTAAAAATTATCAGTGTCCCAATAATTTTGTTGAATTGCCAAAGGAGCAAATAGTCTTGTAATATGTTAATAGACTTTATTTTTTAGATTTTCTTAGTGTTTTTAATAGTATCATTTATGTGATTATTCTTCGTTATTTGCTTTCATCATTTAAGTGTTTTATAACATTAATACGATTTTTATTGAAGAAATTATTACAAAACTGCCCCTCTCCCAAAATTTTTGTGGGCCACTGTATATGGAAATTATCATTAGGAGTGCGTACTTTCCTTTTTTTAGTGTAAACTTTATAAAAACAAGAAGTTTTCTTCCTAGTCAAATACTGTTATAATGATGCTAAGGGTATAATGTTTTCTAGAAAGTAACCCAACAAATGAATAATTTGAATACTAGGATGGTGAAAAATTGAAGAAAACAACTAAGGTACTAAGAACATTCTGTGAACGAAATGTTGGCTTATTAAAAACAAGCGTTAGCAAAGACTATGTCTAAAGGGATTGCAACGTCGGGTGCGTTACTTGGTCAATAGGGTTCTAGGAAATTTTGTAGATCTCATTAATTAAACGCCCAAGTAATACCTTCTTTCACCTCTAGTTGATGAAAGGAACGCAACGAAATTTGCGTGGTCAGACTGAAGACCAGGGCTCATGGGCTGAGTCTCGCCAAGTAAAATAAGGCAATTCAATTCAATTAGTTGACAAATAATTAACAAATTGATAAAGAAAAAGTGATGTACCATTGTGTTGGGATATTCAGGAAATAAGGAGTTGGCTTATTAAAAACAATTATTCTTAATAATTGTTAATAATTCTTAATTATTATTAATAAAATAATTCTGGAATTCAATTCAATTAGTTGACAAATAATTAACAAATTGATAAAGAAAAACGGATGTACAATTGTGTTGGGATATTCTGGAAATAAGGAGTTGGCTTATTAAAAAGAAGCATTTGAAAAGGCTTCGACCAAAGAGATTGCAACGGCGGGAGCGTTACTTGATCATTGGGGTTCTAGTAAATATTGTAGATCTCAACAATTAGTTCACACATAATTAGCAAATATACAAGAAAAACTGATATACAATAATTGTGATAGGATATTCTGAAAACAAGGAGTTGGCTTATTAAAAACAAGCGTTTGAGCAGGCGTTCGACCAAAGAGACTGCAACGGCGGGAGTGTTGTTTGGTCATTGGGGTTCTAGTAAATATTGTAGGTCTCAACAATTAGCTCACACATCATTAACAAATATACAAGAAAAACTGGTATACAATAATTGTGATAGGATATTCTGAAAACAAGGAGTTGGCTTCTTAGAAACAAGCGTTTGAGCAGGCGTTCGACCAAAGAGATTGCAACGGCGGGAGCGTTACTTGGTCATTGGGGTTCCAGTAAATATTGTAGGTCTCAACAATTAGCTCACACATAATTAACAAATATACAAGAAAAACTGATATACAATAATTGTGATAGGATATCCTGAAAACAAGGAGTTGGCTTCTTAGAAACAAGCGTTTGAGCAGGCGTTCGACCAAAGAGATTGCAACGGCGGGTGCGTTTTGTGGGCGTCGGCGGCGTCTCCTTGCAAAGGGGAGCGTTGGGTGGGGTGTGGGGAGGCGCTGCCTGGCGAGTAAGCCACGCGGTGCAGGGGGTGAGGCGGTGCGGTGAGGCGGCGAGAAGACGAGGAGAGAACTTTAATCAGGGAGTGCGGGTCTCCTTAACGGCCCTCTCGTTACGCCGGAATAATTACTCGGTTTGTCGGCCGCCCACGAGGTATTAATGAGCGTTCCGGGGAGATGCAGACGCCGCCGCCGCCGCCGGGGCGGGCTCTCCCTCCGTTACAGCGCTCGCTTCGCGCGTGAAACGAGGGATATTGCCGTTAGGGTGCCCCCTCGGTCAGCCGGACGGTGCCTTGTCTTGATTAGAAGTGGCCGTGTTTTCGCCGTACAGCAAGGTGAGAGTTTATCCAAACAACAGTTTCTTTTATATGGCCTCGCTATTAAAGCCGAATCTGAGTCTTGGCCGTGGAAGTATTTCTAGGGAATGAGGGGGACCACCGACACGAGAAAGGGATTTCGCAGATGGGAGAGAGGATAAGATGTGGAGAAGGGCAGGTTCTCGAGCGATGGTCACTTGTTTAAGGTACTGCTGTGGCATCCACCGAGAAATGCTTAGAGGAAACCGCTGTTCTGAAACTATCTATCAGAGTTGTTGTCCGCAGGATTTCTAATCCAGAGAGAAGTTGGTTGCCACCTGGCTCCTAAACTGAAGCTAAAAATCCCCTAGCAACTGAACTCGACGTTTAGAACATCTTGGAATACGAGCTTGTGTTTGAAATTTGTTATTGCAGACCCTATTGCACCCGGTGCCATAGTTCATAACAAAACCAGAATTGTGATATCCAACATAAAACTGTCTTCCTACTGCATAATCGCGTACATATACTAAATAATCACATAGACAACATTTTTGTTAATATTATCAATAATGTTGATTCATTAGTACATTCGCAAGGTAACATTGCGTTTTTTTGAGTTGTCAGTTTGACGTCGTGCTACTTAACCCCAATTTGACGATAAATAACTTAATAATAAAATAATCTCACATAATATCAATTTTTAACTTCAAACGTTAAAAATTGATATTATGTGAGAAGATTTGTACACAAATTGCTCTGCCATGCAACGTAGCGTTTGTGAAATTAATCTTTAATTTATAATGATTTCTCTGTAACAGGATCATTTATCGCCGTGGCAAAATGAAGATCTTATAGGAAACGCTCAACTACTGCTACGAGTTGCTAATCATTTGTTGATCAGAAAGGGAAACAAACTTTGTTTAGGTCAGCAGATGAAAACTGAGTTGTAAGTCTGATTGATCCAACCTTTCATGTTACAGCCGTGTCACAACGGAATTATTTGATGTACCCTGGCTTACGTATTTAATCTTCCATATAAAATACTGGCATTTAGGGAGATAGGGTAGAAGGGCATGATCTCACTCTGTTTTTCTTAAATTTTATTATTTGAATGAATAGTACATGGTTCAGTATTTACTACTTTTTCACATGTAATTGTTCTAACTTACAGTTAACCTCACCTAGAACTAATTCTAATCTAATTACATAGTTGGCTAAAAATACTCATTGAGCACCTACGCTTAGCTTACATCTGAAAATATATTGAGGAAGGTGTGTAGAGGATGTCCATTGCGGATTCGGGTCGGTAATTCATGGAGTGTGGCTAGGTTGTAGAGGGCTATTTGATTTATTGAGGATATATTTGAGTCTCACTCTATTAGCGTTTTCCGTGCTCCGCACTGGACAGCTTTCGCGTTCCATTTTTGGTCGGTAGGCCGCGCCGGCGCAAAGAAGCGCTTGTTCCATTCACACAATGACTCGGAACAGGACGCACTAACCTGCACTGAGGAGCACGTCAGTGCACCGGGCCGTTTTGAGATTACGTACGGACGTTACGAATATTGCTATGGATTCTTGGTGAATTTGTGTTGAGGATCTTCTGTCACGCAGGGACACGTCCAATAATGGAGTATACCAGGTTTTACAAGATGTCTTAAAATATTTTTTTGTGATTTATGCAAAATTTGGAATATTAGTTTGACTTTCATTAGTTTACGTTAGTTATAAATGAGTAAAATAACCATATTTCTTTTGAATTTCTTATTAAATTTTTAATTTTGCTGACGTTTTCAGTTCAAGAGGCTCAGTTTTTTTAATCTCGTATTATTTGAAGTTGTAATTTAAAAGACCTTAATTTTTAAAGACCATGAAGAAAAGTTGTGGAAAATGCAAAAATATGTTTTGTATTGTGAGTACAAATACTCTGGTTTTAGAACTTTTATCTTATTATTAACATTTTTTTCCCGAAATATGTCATAATTGCATTATTTTTAAAGTAAAAATTTGAATTTTAATGGCATTAATGTTGGGAAATGATGTTACTGTGAAATTTACTGCACTAATTGTACCGTTTTTCTTTATTTTAATGGCTCATTTTATCTTATTTTCATTTTAATTAATGGTCGAATAGCTCTTTAGACTGAAGCTGGCATCACGTCAATCGGTAACCACAGAAACAAATATGTCATCATACAGAACGGTTTAAAAGTATTGTAGTACAAATTAATATGAACTAACTCATAAAAATAATTTTAAAATTCTTTTCCTGTTTGATGGTCAATCTTGTCTCTAATTGTAGATAAATACTAATGCAGCAGAAAGAATTTTATCTGGCAATTAAATTTGCCATTTATTTTAATTGTTTAATGTCATCTTGCACTGTGTTATAAAGTAACAAAGTAACGTTCAAGTTTCGTACATGGAATTTTGTAGTGAGCTGTTGACATGGATCCCAGATGATTTTCGTCGACGTGTAAATATACATATCAGAATTATATGAAAATATTTCCCTAACGTTAAGTAAATCACGTAAAAAACTACAGATTTGTAAATAAAGTCGTAAAAAAGAGCAATGCAATGGTATGATTCCAAACGTAACGCGGAGAGCCCTGCATAAATCACGTGGGTGGCAATTGAGTATTGTTCACACAATGTTTTCTACAATCTAAAAGTCTGGGTTATTTCCACACAGTATTATGCTGCATCTCAAGCGGGAACATATGTTCACAAAATGCATGAACGAGCTGCGTGAAGACTGACTGAACTTCAAAGAATTTTGAATGTGACACATAATAACATAATTTAGTGTTTAATTAATTTATATGGATATTCCCTCTGATGTTTGACTGAAAGTTTTGCGAGAGCCCACAGAGTGTGTTCCATCACCCCATAAATTCCGGTCATTCATTGGTGGTGTGGAACGAGTAAGGGTGCGTGTGCCATTTACATTAACATAATTCTCCAGTGAAGAGAAAAACACAGATTCTGCATATTTTGCAATTAATAAATTTGCCGATATCCATATTAACTGTCAAAGTCACTTGAGATTGCGATATTTGAAAACAAATATATAAATTGACAGAAGTTCTTTTGAAAGTGAAATTTGTTTGAGTAGCTCAGATGCTTCGTTGAAACATTTATTTTTAATAAATGGAATATTTGCTTCTGTATCAACGTAGTTCTTGATTGTGATGTGTATTATCGTGTAGTAAAGAGCTAGTAATTGCATTATTCTGTAAACTACAGATCATTATAGAAATTTCTCTAGCATATTATTCTAAAATTTTGCTTTCAGAGTCCTGAAAGTGGCTCTGATTGATATAAAAATTATTAGGAACATACCCTGTACGAAAATTACGAATCACCTGTTTTAAGAAAATTGTTTGAAAATAGCATAATTAAACACCAAAAGATGCAATTACCTACACATTCTTCTTTTCCGCAATTATGTGTTAGAAATAATTGTTACAGCCGCGGAGAGCTTTGACCCGTCTTTCGCGTCCCAATCCCGCGCATTGTGCTTCCGCGTCTGGCGGCTGCGAGACAAACGCGAGCGGCTGGGAGGGATGAGTGGGCGGGGTGGGTGGGGGAGGCGGGGCGGGGAGCAGAGGGGCCAACAGCCCGGACGCTCTGACGCGTTCTGCAATCGCTTTCGAAAGGGGCTCTCCGACGCAATTTTCTGTTTCTTTGTATTCCTCGCGAGCCAATTTCCACCGTCAGCCCGGGCTCCGGGGCGGCTGCAGCGGCGGCGGCGCGGCGCGGCGCGGCGGGGCGGGGAGCGGCGGCTGGGCAAGGGATAAAAGGGCAGAGGGCGCGGTGCAGCGTGGCACGGCTCGGCGTGGCGTGGCGTGGCACGAGATGAGGACGGAAGCGACGGGTCGGGACTGAGCTTGGCGTGGCGGGGAGGAGAGGAGCGGGACTTACCATGGCAGGGCGTGAAGAGACGAGATCTGTGGCGAGGGACGTGAAGGGGCTGGACGGAACGGGGCAGGGCGGAGCGCGGCAGGGTGGAGCGGGGCAGGGCGGAGCGGGGCAGGACGGAGCAGGGCAGGGCGGAGAGGGGCAGGGCGGAGCGGGGCAGGGCGGAGCGCGGCAGGGCGGAGCGGGGCAGGGCGGAGCGGGGCAGGGCGGAGCGGGGCAGGACGGTGCGGGGCAGGGCGGAGCGGGGTGGGACGGTGCGGGGCAGGGCGGAGCGGGGCGGGGTAGGGCGGAGCGGGGCGGGACGGTGCGGGGCAGGGCGGAGCGGGGCGGGGCAGGGCGGAGCGGGGCGGGACGGAGCGGGGCAGGGCGGAGCGGGGGCGGGACGGAGCGGGCCAGGGCGGAGCGGGGCTGGACGGAGCGGGGTAGCGCGGAGCGGGGCAGGGCGGAGCGGGGCAGGGCGGAGCGGGGCAGGGCGGAGCGGGGCGGGACGGAGCGGGGTAACGCGGAGCGGGGCCGGGCGGAGCGGGGCAGGGCGGAGCGAGGCAGGGAGGAGCGGGCCAGGACGGTGCGGGGCAGGGCGGAGCGGGGCGGGACGGAGCGGGGCAGGGCGGAGCGGGACGGGACGGAGCGGGGCAGGGCGGAGCGCGGCAGGGCGGAGCGGGGCAGGGTGTAGCGGGGCGGGACGGGACTGAGAGGGACGATGTGAGATTGAGTGGGGTAGGGCAGGTGGGGAAGCGCAAAGTGAGCGGAGGGGGGTGGGGTGGCAGGGAGGGTGCAGCAAGGCACTGAGGGAGTAGGTCGCGGAGCGCGCCAAAGGACGCAGGGCGCAGGGCGGCGGTGCGCACCGCCTCGCGGGCTCCGGCGCGTCCCAGCGTGCGAGCCCTGCCCTTCCAGGTTGCCCTTCGGGGCCCTTCGACGCCCACCGCTTGGAGAATCCTCGCGCTCAACGCAGCCAGCCAATCGCGACTGGCGCACGTCAGATGCGGTGGGGGAAGGTTACGACGAACGGTAGTCGCCTGTTCTGGATAGATTCTGAAAATGTGGTGGACCCTTCCTCTTTAATTGCATGTTTTGACATGTGGCATCTCGTACTTCCTCAACGATGTCAAATGTGAAGTGTAATGAATACAAAATATGGAATTAAATTGTTAGAGTGTAATACATTTAGAAATACTCGGTAGAATCCTTATACAAAGGCTGAAATTGGTAGTTTACCTACATTTGGAAGTCAGAAGTGAAAGGAGCTCAGGGGAGAAGGGAATGAAAGAGGAAAATCAGTGAATAGCTATGTGATGAATATCAGTAAATAGCTAAAATGCACTGTAAACGTCAATAAACGTAGGAAACTCCTGTTAGTATGAATGTGGAATAAAAGAAGTCATTTCGACAGCATTTGCACAATTAAGACATGCCCAACGAAATACTTGATTGTAGTGGTAAACCACCACTGACCAGGCTCTGAACAATTGGGAAGGGCATCTCATGGTTCTTGTTGGCACGAAAGAGATGCGATGTGTGGCAAGTGGTACACGCATGTATGAAAAACTTTTAATTTTTTAAAGTTTTAATGTGTTTTGGGTTTTTTAATTATGTCCCGTGCGTCGATAAAATGCGAAGACAACAAGAAGAGTAAGTTACAATTATTGGACAGGACGATTTTTTTTCTATTAGGATATACGGTCTTATTTCAATATATATGTTTCCAAACAATTTCCCACCTTCCAACGAAGGTTTATACCGCCTGAGATTTCGTTTTAGCGGAAATTACTTGATGTAAAAGTTTATAGTTTTCCTGTGAGACAAAGAGAGCACGTGGTTGGGCAAACTTAGTATGAAGTACATGTGTTAGGAGTATCATAACACATATAAGTATAAATGCTATAAAGTATTGAAGACTAGGACAACTACAATTACGAAACAAACTTTAAAAAATTATTCTTCTTAGATTATTATACATTTTAAATGGCTTTGACAGTAATTTATTGCACTTTAAATGTGCATTGTTGTTATCTTTAAAACAAATTAGGTACATTTCCAGGTTTTCAATTTTTATAGACCACAAAGAGAAAAAAGTGTTTGATGGCATTTCTTTATCGAAGGTAATACCACAGGTGCTGTGGAAATTGTTGATAAATCCTCAACTCGGGAAGCAAGGAGGGGGATTTATCTCAGAATTTTCAAAGCACGAGTAGGACTATTCCACAATGAAATTATGTTCGACAGAGGTCTTAAATGCGCCAAATATTGAAAATAACGAAAGCTATTATAATCAAAAAGGCTTATGTTATTCTATATACGCGGTTTATTAGTCATATACATAGCGATCGATGTATTCCGCCTCCTTAGATAAAATGGGTCACAGTTTTTCGTTTGGCCGATAGGGAGAAGCGGTAAGAAAAATCGAACAAAAAAAGCGATAAACGTTTTGAGACACACCACCCTGATTGGGGAATCAATTATTACATAAGAAATTGAATAGTTTCTAGTAGTGTATAACGGATGTAATTTGCTATACCTCTCCACGACGACCCGCTCCTCCCTGGTTCATCGCACCCCACTCCATTCGCTCCCCCCTCCTCCTCTCTCCCTCCTCCTCCCCCTCCTCCTCTTCCCATCCTCCTCCCCCTCCTCCTCTCCCCCTCTTCTCCCCCTCCTCCACCCCTCCACCCTTCTCCCTCCTCCTCTCCCTCTCCTCCCTCCCCCCTCTCCCCCTCCTCCACCCCCTCCACCCTTCTCCATCCTCCTCTCCCCCTCCTCCTCTCCCTCGTCCGCCCCTCACCCCGCCTGCATGCCATCCCCTGTCGCTCGGCACCGGGAAAGATGGCTCAGTGCATCGACCTGATGTCACTGCAGTCCCTCTGACCGGGAGCTCCTAGCTTCCACTCCCCAAGGCGGCAGGATTTTCGACAGTAGCTTGTCAGCTAGGTCGAAATTCAGTCGCTGTCTGGAAGAGAATTCTAGCGGCAGGCTGCTCTGATCGGTAGTTTTCCATGGTTTCTCCGATCAACACCAGGCGAATACCAGTGCAGTACCCTAACAAACGGGCCACGATCTTTCCTTCCTCTTCCTTATCCTATCCTGTCCTCTTAAACACACACACTACCATGCACTACACTACCACAGATGTCGAGAGACCGGTCGGGAGCTTGCAACTTTATCCCGGCTGGGGGCGGGTGTCCCGCTTGTTGAGGGTAAAACCCCGCTAATCGACGGTAGGTCGGCGACAGATCTCGCCCATCCAGTGGGGGAAAAGATCATCGCCACTTCCCGAGAAAAAAAAAACGCACTATACTTACGAGACTAATGACCTAAGTAATTGACGCGCCCGGAAACACGAATCAATCAATCAATCAAACAAACCCCTCGCTCGGCTCTCCCTGCTCGGCCCCGCCCGCTCTTTCAGCCCATCGTCGTTCGACTCCTCTCTGACGGAACTCACATCCACTGTTGACCTTCAATAACTCGAAGCCTAATTCCGCCATTGAAATTAATCAAAATGACTAAGTAATTGATGTTTGCGGGCGCGTCCACTACTATGGGCATTAGTCCGGTTCGTGCAGTACGTGTCCTTTACGAGAAGTGGCTGCGTCTTGTACAGCTGGATGGTAAGAACCAGCTCCGATCGACACGTCTTACCTTCTTCAGAAAGGTATCTTCCCCCAGTGGAGTACCGCTCACGACAAGTGTAGTAGTGTAGTCTGAGTCGATCGGTCTCCCGACAAGAGTAGTAGTGTAGTGCATGTGAGTGTGAGTGTAAGAAGGGGTGGAGATAGGACAAGGAAGAAGAACCCCGCGCGGTTCCGGGCCGCATTTTTAGAGTACTGCCTCCGAAATTCGCCATGGTGTTGATCGGAGAAATCACGAAAAACTATACATACTATACCTATACTATACTATACTGTACTATACATAAGATTTCATCAAAAATATTCCGTTTCTCTATTATTCCCCACCTATCCTAAAACAAAATGTATGTAGACATTCTTAAGAGTTTGTCGGAAATATCTAAAAAACACTGTGAGCAAATATTCCAGAGATCCTCAATGTTTCTTAAAATTTATTAAAGATCCTACTACATGCTTTTGGTTTAAACGGCTAGGGTAGTCCCGGAGCATCCGCTGTGATTCTTATCTAGATAGCGGAAAGATTTGACCTAGCAATGTAGTTAGTATCAAAACTCCTACCATCAACGAGACTTCAACCCTAGGCCCCTACCGATCAATGGGAGACATTAATTGATGTCCGGAACTCCCCCAGCCGTTTAACCAAAATCATGTAGTAGGAACTTTAATAAATTTTTAAGGAAAACATTGAGGATCTCGGACTATTTGCTCACAGTGTTTTTTAGATATTTCCGACAAAGTCTTAAGAATGTCTACATAAGTTTTGTTTTAGGATAGGTGGGAATAATAGAGAAACGGAATATTTCTTATGAAATCTTATGTATAGTACAGTAGCGTTTCTCTTATTTTGTAGGAGAAGTGTTCAACATTTTTCTTTAGATTCGATTAAAATTGTAGATTTGTGTAAATCAAACAAACATTATTCCTTGTGTAACAGAAGATAATGATTTACAATTATTTTAAATTTGAAGTCCATGGGTCCCTATAAGGTCATGGGCTTCCAATTTATTGTCTTGAGGCTGAACAGATAAAATAGTTGTTGAAGTCAGTGCGTCTCAAGTTGTATACTTTTCAGGGGTGATATGAAATATGTAATGAATGAAGAGATATACATTGGTAAAAACATTTTCTGAAATTACATTCGTAGCTATATTAAATTATTTTTTCAGATAATACATTTTTGTCAACGATGAAGCAATTCGAAAGAAATTACTCAACACAAATTTATATATAAGCATACATACATAGCATACATTCATGTGAACATAAGCATCAGTTGTTCAGGAAATTATTCTAAACATTTGTAAAATTTGTATCAAGTGTTAATGATTTTAAATAATATTTTATTTTATCTTCCCTAATTTGTATAAATATTCTTACAAAATTTTCAATAATATGTTCGTTCCGATACCATATTTTCAAAATTATGTAAGAACGTATTTTCACCGTGTGTCATGCTGTTGAAAAGTTGAGAGATTAATGCGTTGAAAATCACAGTACCTTCACTTGCATCTTTCAGTTTCTCGGAAATGGTTGCTTGCGCATAAACTATACAGCGACTTATTCTCAGAGAAGAATTTTATAACCAGCGCACGATATAGCACAATTATACGTAACTTTGTTTCTATGAAACACTGTTTTATGTCTTGTCATTTATATTTTCCTCAACGAAATTTCTACGTTTCAGAAAAAGTGAAACCAACTACAGAAAATTGCGAGAAAATAGAATGAAATATACACAATTTTGCTTTTAGATGCGACATTCAGGGTTAAATATATTTCTCACACTCACGACAAAAGAAAAAGTACTAAGAGAAAAAGACGCACTCAAAGAGAAAAAAAGTGCTTCTTGCCTCCTCCACCGTTCATTAGTCAGCGTGTATTCTTCTTACCTGAACAGCAGTTTCCCTCCATTTATAAAATCCGTAAAGAACCTCGTAACTCTCCGCGAGAAACACGCCCATGCGGTAAACTCCACTACCTCCACGTGTTTCCCCCCACCCCCGACGCGCAGCCCTTGCGGCCGACACGCCTTCCGGCCGGCCGGCCGGCGGCGGCAGCGGCGGCACTCCCTCTAAATCTGTTCGGGGAGTGGTCGACCGCCACTCCTGCCCATATTCAGATCGGCCCGCGCCGCCGCCGCAATGTGCTCGTAAAGCCTTTTATTGCGCGTCTGAAATTGAGAATTTTTCATCCCGAGTTACGAGCGTCTGCGGCGCGGGAGGTGGCGAGGCGCGGCTGCACCCAACGGAGACGAGCGGAGGTGGGAGAAGCGGTGAGAGGATAGTTTTGGTGATATATTGACGATCGTAGAAATAGAAACACGTCGTCAGAATGGCCGGGACGCTATCGGAAGTGGGGAGAACGTACACTCGTGAGAGGGATTGGGATGAAGGTGGGATAGTTTCAGAATCATGAGGAGGGTGTTGGGAAGGCACTGGAAGAGAAGGGTGAAAGTCCGTGGTAGTGATGATGCGATTTATTTGCGTGACTGGAGTATCATCAGACATCCTGAGGACAAGGAACGTTGAACAAAAGGGACCAGGATAGCGGGAGGCACAATGGGAAAAGGTCTTGTTTCAAATTGATGGCCTTAAATAGAACTGGGGCAAGTAGTTTTTGTAATGGTTGAGATTCAAAAACTGGTAAGGAGAATAAAACAGGACATCCCCTATTCTCGGGAAATACAATGAACTATTTGATAGTAGAATATTACTGCGTAAAAGAGAAATGACGATCAAGGACACCTTTCAGTCAATTGGATTGTTTTCAGAAAAGCTCTAAAGGAAAGCACAGAGTACGCAATAGTTGCTGAAATTGCAGAGATGATGAAAGGTCAGCCCATGCTAAGTATTGCATAAATGGTACGGAAGTTGATGCATAAGGTGACGTAGGAAGAGGCGTTGGGAGTACTAGGATGGCGACGGATGTGATGGCGGTTTCATAAGTTGGATGGAGCTTGAGAGTAATTTCGGGACAACGAGGAGAAAACACGAGTGTATTAGCAGGGACATTCGAAACGTCAGTGTGACGATGAATTGTAATTCAAAAGGAAATTAGATACAGTAAAGTTAACTGGGAAGATACAGTAGAAACACGTCAGCTAGCAGAGAAAGGAGCTGGGATGAGGTGCACACGAATCTAAATGACGAGTTATGTTCATGACGCACGAGTGTTGATGCTAATACAGGGACGCAAATAATCTAAAAATTAAGATTATTACTAAGTTAATTTATGATTAATGTATAAAAATTTTATATGAGTTGTGATGTCTTATTTTTACATAGTCTTCCCTCAGATTCTTCTTGTTCTCCCAATGCTGTTACTTTTCTTGAGTGCGTACCTGAAGACATTCATTAGAAGTCTAATGAATCTCCATTCATTTAAAAATGGTATTCACGATCGAAACAGCTATCTGTAAATTAAGGGCAGGTATTTATTTGACTTTGCATACAGTTCCGTTGATTATATCTGCCACTAGCGGCAGCAAAGCCAAGAGGGGTCACTGTCTCATCAGCGAGATCACTAGCCTAATCATTCTACTTTCAAATTACTGTAGGCAAATGGATTTTCATAGTTACACATTTTAGTTCAGTCATTTTAACATTTTTGCAACTATTTTACAGTATTGTATTTCGCTTTTTCATTACGAATGGGACAGAAATTCCCTTTGATCGAAAAGAACACTTTTTTTCGACTTGTATTGATTATACAAAAAGTAATCACCAGAAGTAGCCGAATTCATTCTGTTCTTCAGGTATTTATATAAGCTTTTAAAACCATTCACGTATTTACGACCGCTGGCTGACGCCCGATCAAAAAGCCCGACAGCATTTTTCAAGCTGAGTTCCAACCTCAGCGACACTGGGTGACTAGCGCGCGCTGCCCCCGGCGAATACCGTCCCGCGTGACGCTGTCGCATGCCAGGCACGCACGACGCGGGAAAAATGTTGGTGGCACGGCCGGAAACTTAACGGGCCGTAAATAACCGCCTTTCCTATCACGCCCGCGTCCGGAAACAATAGCGCAAGTTGGTAGGGCGCCGCCGAACACGGGCGCGGTAGCGGAGTGTCTTCAATGGCCCGTGAGGGCTGGATGGAGGCGGGCGGCGAGCGAACGCACGCCGAAGCGCCCCCGAAGAGCTCTCGGAGTGCTTACGTCGATTCGAACGCCCTTAAATTTTGGAACTGTTTCTTCGAAAGACGACATGTATAATGGATGGAACTCTCTTTAACTGACCTTGGGAAAACATTCTTTTTTTTTTCAGTGAATTGAGAATAGAAAGATGGTGGAGTAAAAACAACCCAAGATGTACTTAATATAGATAACGTCTTTTGATCCCGCTGAATCAATATCACGAGATATTTTAATTGATCTCTAGAATCTGTACAATAAATGTTTAACAAATTAAAATTTCACATTTCTGAAAGGCAAATGAATTGAGACAGAATTCAACAAAACATATTACCGATGCTTAGAATTGATTAATCTAAAGAACTGAAAAGAATTTTATCATTCCAGTGCGTTACAAAACTTGTAAATAAAATGAAAAAATAGATATTAAAGATATTCAGAATAAAATACTTTCATAATGGTGAATGCGATTGTATTTCAAGTGTATTTCAAGGAGCATGTTAATCAACGCAAAAGTACGAAATTAAACGAACATGTAACATGTTTCTATTCGTTACAAATAATGTACTGGTGAAGTATAACAAAAATAAGTTAAAAGATCTTCATTCAAGAAGACCATCTGCACTCGAAATCATTGCACAACATTCACAAAGAGAAAAAATCTCTTTAATGTAGAAGCTTATATGATGCGACAAAAATCCCACATTCGTGGGAGAATTTTATTTTTTATCAACCTTAATACCGTATAAAAAATCCCTTTGGTTGAATGTCTACTTTATATTCGGTGAATATTTAAAATGGTCACGAGTGGAAACGGTCGTATTAACTTCAATGCAGAATCGTCATATCCATTAGCAACTAAAAATATCCGCTGATTTTCTAAAAATGGATTTTTTAATAACATACATTTCCTACATTAAGCAGGAAAAGCTTGAGCAAATTATATTTTACGTCTCATATGTACTGAACATCTAATTCATAAATTAAAAATAAGCATTTTGCATGGTTTAAAACACACACGATTACAATACAATCTGCTACAAGAAATACTAATTTAATCGTATAGAACTCGCAGACGTCAATATTCATGAAAATAAATTCTGCACGAGCTGTATGAGCAAGAGAAATATTGGCGTTCGATTATGTTGCCATAAAATGTGATGATATCAAATAGTAATCCTACCGCATACTAATAATTACAGAGAATTGTATTCGAAATCAAGGAGGAATAATCAAACGGAACAGGCTGAAGGAGAGTAAAAAATATTTTTGGAACTATAACGTACAACGATCTAAATAGAGAAACCAAAATATCTCTGAACGTAATTAAAAGCTATACTGATCGTCAATGTGGTGAGTCTCATTCATAAAGTTCTCTTATGTTGTATTATATTCACTACGATTCTTCGCAAAAAGCGTGTTTGAATGGAACGCCCTTATTCACAGAGACACTCGCAAACACATTCCGAACTAATGTAAATAAAATGCGCTAATGAGAAATGTCCGATGAAGAATTTGAATGGACAACGCGCAGCTGAGCAATATTCACGATGGAACAACACGCGCGTTGGTTCGGCGAGGACGGCGCGGCGGGCAAGCCTGTTTGCTTGATGATTCATCCTTCCGGGATAGCAGAAAAGCCCTTTTGACAGGCCAAGGTAGGAAAAGCCCTCTCCTGGATACGCAACGTTGAATTATGTTGGCCACTCTAAAGCACCTAAATATTAGCGCGGGTCTTTTTGATAGCGGCGGCGAAAGAGGCTGACCTTTCTGCGGTATTGGAGCCCGCCCTTCCACGCGCACGCGGCCCTTTGACCGCTGCGCCCTTCGACAAAAGCCGAGCGCCGCCCCTATCTCTGCGAGTGGCCGCGCGAGCGCCCCTGTCGGCGGCTGCCCTCTGCATCCCGTTGCACAATGCGAAGGGTGAAGTATTGCACGAGTTACACATTATGATTAGAGACCGGAAAAATATGGAGAATGAAATGTCAAAATATGTACATAAATATGTAAGGAAAATATTAAGAATATGTAATAAATATGTAAAATAGGATATAATATGTAAAATTAAAATACTCTGATCATAAAACACATTTACATAATACGAACTTACATTTACAAAAATTTCCTATACAAATTTTTAAAAAATGCAGACGTTTTAAAAATCATTTGGTAAGCACAAGTTGATGCACTCTTGCACCATACAACTCTCCCATTAGCAGTAAAAGATTCACAAATTGTTATCCAGATATGCAGTTTAGCAGCCAGTCTAGACGCAATAGAAGCCATTGTACAAACGATAACGATAACTATGATCAGTCAATAATCACTGCAGCATGCAATATTCTCGTCGAAGTGTCACACGAAGTGAATCGCCAAAGTTTCTTGCAAATTAAGGTTCTAGGTCACACTTAAAAGGGTGAAAATGTCAGTCGCTGACGCGCCCACTTCCCACCACTGAGATACTTGAAGCAGGCGCGCCGGACTGTCAGAACATCCGATACCGTCTTCACGTAGCGTACCTGGAGTTGAGTACGCAGTAGTACACGGTAATAATGTAGGAACAAATGCTGAATTTTTTGAAATTGCCTCTTTTCATAAAAATATGCAAGAAAATTGATAGAATAAAGAAAAATTTTGAGAAAATAGCAAAATATGTAAAATATGTAATACAGTACCGAATATGTAAAAATAGGTAACGAAAAAATTGGATATTGTGTTAGGACAACGACAAATCGCCAAGATTAAAATTTTGAGAACGGTAAGTAGAAAGACAAAAAATATGTAATTACATAAAAACCCGGTGTCTAATTATGATGAAACTGTCTAGCGTACTGTACGCACGCACGAACCTTTTACTAGATTTGGCACTCTTGGAAAATATTTGAATCGTTCTGTAAAGCATCGGCAAAGGTGTTTCAGGGCTTCAACCGTTGTCACAGCAGTGCCTCTGACCGAGAGGTCCTGGTTTTGAGTCCTGAGGGTGGCAGGATTTTTACACTAGCTAGACAGCTAGGTGGAAGTTTGCCGCTGTCTGGAGGCGAATCCTCGTGGCCGGTTGCTCTGATAGGTAGTTTTCTGTGGTTTCGCCGATCAACATCAGGCGAATGCAGGAGCAGTACCCTAACAAACGGGCCACGGAACGGGCGCGATCTTTTCTTCCTTTTTCTTGTCTTATCCTCTCCCCTTAGTTACACATTTATTACACCGTTTACTTACAAACACACTCACACACTCGAAATATCTGACGGAAGCTTAAAGCTTGTTTCGGCCGGTGTGGTGCCCCGGAGATGGGAGATACCTAGTTGCAGAAAACCCCGCAAGCTGACGTAGGTTAGTGCCGAATCTCGCCAAACAGCGGAGGAAGACTACCGCCACCTCTTGCGATGAAAATATGCACTACACTTACGGGCTAACAGCCTTAGCAGTTGACGTAACCGGAATCACTAATTGATCAAACTTAAAAGAAGTCTAATGTAAGTATACGTGTGCGAACTGTTTATTATACTTTTATGAATTACAAGTTTCCGTATCTGCTAATGCGAATGACCTCAGTTGACCGACATTTAATTTAATTTTTTATTCATTCAATGCCAATTGTATAGAATTGGTGTGTGAAATATTAAAACATGTTTAAAGGTGAACTACAGTGTAAAAACCCAAAGATGATTGTAAAAGAATTTTTTTGATTTTTTCGCTTACTATTTAGGTAGTATTGAGAATACTGCTGAGGGGAAAACGGAAATAGAAAACTCGCATCGTGAGGTTCTGATACCGAAAAAGTTAATAAATCCCGTCCCAATATTTAGACAATTTCTCCCTCTTAACATGTTGTGTGGTCAGTATCTACATTTTGTGGGTCATTGGTACCGAAACATTAGTTTAAGCAAAACGTCTGTCCGTTCAACCGTCGTCGTAGAACAACCCTAGCGTCTCAATCATAAGTATAATCTTCATTCAATTTGATTTTATCCTATTGATCCCTCTGATATCACTGCCTTTTCGAATTTGAAACCGATATTTTTATTTTTGAGGTTATTTTACATTAAAAATTAACTTTTTCAAAATTTTCTCAAATAATTCCAATTTTTTCTTGAATAGAACAAAATACCACTTTAAAGATTGCACAGGTCGCTTTTCCGTTGAATTCTAACTTCTAGAAATTAACAAACCACGAAATTTTGTTGAGCGTCATCCGTCAACTACATTGTTGAAGACACGGGTTTTTCTTCATGAAATCTGTACAAAGTTAGCTTTTAATTTAGTTTATGTACAGTTTTTTAAAATATGAGTAATTTCCACGAATTTTCATTTCGGAAGGTCACCGCCACCTTCCGCGATAAAAATACATGCGCTACACTTATCTATTTAACCTAGTAACTTACAATGACCTAATCGACACAGCAGGAATCACTAGACAATTGATCAATCTGCCTGTGTAGAATGGAATACTGGATTGTCGTATTTGGTTTTATGTATTAGCTTTAGAATTAGGTTTGACCTAATGCACTACTACTAGTAGTGAGTTTTACAAGTAATTACTGGGATAGCGATATTAGTAATGCCAAAACTGGTGTATTAAAATCTTACGTTATTGTAACTAATGCAAGTACGTGCTGTTGGGCACCACTTCTTAAATATGGAAGCGGTAAAAGTCCATCGCATCCCATGAATTCACGACCATGTCACGTATAGTGATGCAGCGCAATTCATTTGAAAAGCGAGAGCAGATGCTGGCAGGCGTTTTGTATTGAGAGCGAGAAGTGGTAAAATAGTACATTTTTCAAAGAAGGCATAATGATGGTTATTATTCACGAGTTGCTGTTTATGACACGAGCGACGTAGGAGCGTGTGTCGTAATTTATACGAGTGAATAATATTCATTATACACGAGTAGACGACCACTTTCTCTACGACCTTAAAATATTCAGAATAGATTTTGTTTTATTTGAAACTCAAGAATAAGGTTTACCTACACCAAACAGTATTTTAATATAAGATACGTAATAACTCTCAGTTTATTTACTGATCAAATTATTAGTGGAATTACAAAGAAAATGCAATTCTGCCCGTGGATTCCGAATATTCTAGAGATGTGGTTGGTCGACAGGTCGTAGTTTCCGGACTAGAACCCATGGGGCGTGTACTCGATGTCATTCGTCGATTAAATATACAACAGGAATACGTATATTATTAAATGGTCTTGGAGAAACAGTGTTTATAATAGCATAAAGTGACAGTTTTCAAAAGTGATCAGTAAAAATGAGACGATTAAGATGTAATTGAAATAAAAGACGCAATATTTTAAAACAATGCTTTATATATCTGTTTCAATGACTTGTAACTAGATGATAATTTTGGTACCTGGCTTCATTTAAAATTCCTGCTAATATTGTGACGTAAACTGGTCCCTGAAGATCATTGGCTGAAGGCGGATACGATACGCAATAGCTCACCCATGCCTTTCCATCATGGTTTGTCACTAGGCAAGAATTCTTAACTACATTTTATAATCGAATGGTATCTATTAAGGAACCTATTAAAATTTTAATATAGTTGAAGCATTGTCAGTCTGAATGTGCAGATGTATTAAGATTATCTTTCTAATACCCTTATGTATTATATTCTCTCGATCCTTTTGTTCTCATAGCTATATAGTTATAAATTAATTAGTATCGAAATGTGTCTCTTTTGTAAAATAGTCACATACTAGAAGTGTTTATATAAAGAATTCCAGAATAATGTATTGGAAACAGGAAACTGAATTTGGATAATGTACTATCCACAAAGTTCTTATAACAATATTCCAGCAATGTAACTAAGATATATTCAATTGTTTAATTGTACATACAACTACGCTTTGGTACATCGTAAACCTATACAATGAAATGGTCTATAAAAACATCTCAATACAATTATTTATTTATGATATTAACTATTTACTTACTGCAAGTCGAAAATAAGATCACTACAAAAATACATTTTGTAAAACTATCATAGTATTTAAAGCAACTAGTGTCTAAGGAAGGTATAATTGCAATAGTGGTATATTAAAGAAATTTGTGCTACGATAGATGTAAGCTTTTTTATTTGCCACGAGTGCAATTATTTGACTTCATCCACGTGTTACGGTTAATATTTTTGCGTTTCTATTAAAGAATAATATTAATTATGAGAAATAAATCATATTTTACTTTCGATTTGATATATATCTTCGATGTCGTCATATTCGCTCACAACGTGACCATCCTTCTGAACAACACTTTAGTGGGCCGTGCATTGTGTACTTATGATCTCACCATAGTGTTTTAGAGTATAAGAAAACGGTATTTAAAATGGAATTATATTCCAGATCAAATAGATGACGGGTCCTCCGCGTCGCAATGCTGAGAAAGCATAGTGAAGACAGATCTGAGAGATGGTATTTATAAATATTGGAAAATGGAAAAGCAAGTGAATTTTGATTAAGAGGAGGGTTTGCTTGCACACTTTTCAGAAAGGGTAAATACAACTGACTTTACATTTTTCACATTTGAAACACGCTTACACCAAATATTTTCTATTTGTTCATTTAATAGTAATCTTGTTAAATATTTATGCTCTTCCATTAGTCTAGTGTCAAACCAACGTGGTTGTGGCTGCATTTATACGTGCGAAAGAAGATGTATCATGTGAAAGGTCATAAAGATAGTTAACATAAATTAATGTGTCAACAGCCAATTATGTGTAATAACATTCTTCAATGTATGTAATCATACTTATATTAATACCACTAAGTAGTGGAATGTAATTAAGTATTTTTTCATAAATATTTCAGATTGATGTTATACGTAATCTGGGTTGTCATTGATTTCTTTTGTGTCCATAGTAACTTCATTACACGAATTTTATCATTTTCCCTACATTAGTATTGGTATTTGTGAAGTTTTCATTGCACTTGTGCCGTAAATATTGAAATAACCAAAAATTTTTCGGGGAATTAACGTGTATATTTAATTGATTAAAGAAGATGTTCATCATTTTCTATGTTGAAGACATGTTTACGTATTATTTTGCGATTTTTTATTAGTATTTATTATATTACTATTATAAAATATTGTATTACTTTAATACTAATATTATTTATTACATTAATATTATATTATTATTATTATTATTATGAACATCATTGCACCTAAGAGTTGGTGAATCGCGAAAATACCGTCAGTCTAGAAACTTCATTTGTTTTATTAATTCGAGAACTTTCCGCCAGCAACGCTGCCGCCGCCTCGCTACAAGCGGCGTGCTGGAGCAGGGGCAGCGGATTAGCAGGAGTTTTTGTGTTTTCCAAACGTACCGTGCGCTACATCTTCAACATATGTTAAAATATATTAAAATTTATCTTGTATGAATACACATTAATGGTCCGAAACGTTCAAATAGATGCCGCGTGGCCCAGACAGCCGGCCGGCAACATTACAATTTAATTCCGGTTGCGTTATTAAACCGAAAGCCCAGCGGGAGATAGCTGTTGCGGTGCGGTGCGGGGCGCGGCGCGGTGAGGGGTGGGGAGGGGAGCGGGTGAGCGGGGCGGCGGGGGGTTGGGAGATTAGGCGGCCGCTGGGGAGGTGGTGAGTGGGAGGGGAAATGAAAAAGGAATGCAGAAACGATGAAGAGGCGAACGATCAAACGATGGGAGCGAACTAGACACAGCAGAAGTGGGAGTAAAGGAAGAGTGAAAAGTGTGTATGGAAAAATGAGAAAAAACTAGAAGCGAGGAATTTTTAATATAAAAACGGAGCAAATGCATGCGTGAAACCTGTAATAAAAATACCTTTCTCATTAGCATAGAGGTGGAAATGTTATGGTACCAGAAATTAAATACATAAAAAATGAAATATTGTAAGAGAATGAAGAGAAATGTTTTTTTTTCACTGAATACTTTATTCAGATCTGTTTTTTTTTAATTTTAGAGGTAAAGTAGAATTTTAAAAAACTGTATTTAGTTTTTAAAGTAAAATCCCGAGCACAAAAGAGAATTTGGGCGCAATATCTGACAATGATGTTACGTGAAGATAAAGACTATTTCATGTACAATTAATACAATTTGTATTCATGTCCTCTCGCAATTGCATTGGAAAGGCCTATCTAATGGCGTGGGGTGATATTTCGTCCAACAGAAATATTAGTTCAGAAAATTTACTCCATTGATTTAACTCAGTCACCACATACTATGGCGTCACACCAAAGAAGCATTTCAAATATGAATATAATCATGTATATTTTTATTCCAAACTGATCTAAAAATATCACTTTAGAAATATTTAGGAGCGACCGAACATCCCCTCTTAGCACTTTCTGCATTCCAAGTGTGAGTGCGTGTGTCAGAGACAGAGAGAGAGAGGGGGAAGGGAGAGGAGGAAAGAGAAGGAGAGAGAGAGAGAAAGGGAGAGAACAGGTGGAGACAGATGTGGAGGCAGTCAGATATAGAGAAGTGAGTGAGATGGATGGTCGGAAAGAAAATAGTGACACAAGAGAGAATAAAAGACAAAGTAAGATGAAGAGAAAACAGTTAAAATACATATCTAGATCACGAGAGCGGAAAACGTAACGGGTGAACATCTAGAAAACGTAAACCGAGAATAAGAGTGAAAATATAATGAGAAAGACAGAGAGAGCTACACCCATATAACCGTCGGATACGGCGAGAACGATATAGCACAACCCACAGGATGGTCGCTGCGTCAGGGTCCGATGGTGGTCGGGCGGGGCGGGGCGGGGCGCCGGGCGAGGTACCGGGCGGGGCGCCGGGCGGGACGCCGGGCGGGGCACCGCGCGGGCGGGGGCGGGGCAGTGGGCGGGTGGGGCGGCGGGTGGACGGGCAGGCGAGGCGGGCGGGACGGCGGGCGTGGCGGCGGGCGGGGCGAGCGGGGCGAGCGGGGCGAGCGGGGCGGCGGGCAGGGTGGCGAGCGGACGGGCGGGCGGGGCGGCGGGCGGGGCGAGCGGGGCGGCGGGCAGGATGGCGGGCGGACGGGCGGGCAGACGGGCGAGGAATTGAGCGGGGCGGCGGTCGCGATGGGGTAGCGCGGCAATCCGCGCGCGCGCTTTTTATCAGAAATTGCGCGCAATAACCGCCCGGCCACGAGGACGCCCTGGCCGCTCCGCGCGCTGCGTCCGGATCCGATAGCGCGCGGCGGACGTCCGCCGCCACGTGGCCGGGGCGGCGCTGCGCGGCGCCCGAGCGCGCGCCGAATTTTCCGCGCGGATTTGCTCTGGAAATCAGCGGTAAATAATGCTGTGAAATGGACCGGCGGCGTACAATGCCCCGGCGACATTCCCATTACTTAGCGGCGACGCGACGACTATGAATTCATGTTACACGTATGATCGCGGCCGGCCAGACGTTGGGCTATTGCTCGAATGATTGCGTAACGAATACGCGTATTGGAAATTTTATGCGTGAAAGCCGCATTTTCTGTTTAAATGATTTTGTTGCGTGTAGCTTCCATGAGGTATGTAAACGTGACGGCAAATGTCGAAGATGGTGGTTGTGCTAGAAAAAAATATATTTATACGTACCAAGTTGAAAAATAGTAATTTCAAACTTTTCAATGACAAAGTTATCACAAGTCGTTTTTTTTTTATTTTTTAAATAATTTATTAATCATTGTTCGGTTTGTTAGGCCTTTCAAGGTTTTGAATCATACATAATATTTTCATACAAAGTTGATATACGGTATTTTACATATTTTTTAACTTGCATATTAACTAATTACAGAGGAGTGTCTAGGAAGGGTTCTCTTACTACTCGAATTTATTTCTAAGTTGTAGTTATTGCCAACTGCTTCCTTTTCTACCATTTTACGGAGATCGAAGTAAGTCTTTCGAATGCCGATTTTTAATTCTTGAATACAGGTATGAAGTAGAGCCTGATTAAAATGTTTGGGTTGCAGGGCATTATGGTAAATTTGTATAAAATCGGGTGGAGAGTCTGTCTATCCATTGTTTAATTGGACACAGTTTTCTTAATTGATTTCAATTATTTATACGAGAGTGTAAAGAAAACTGTTTTGAAATGATACGTCAAGTGGTTAACAGGTATGTAATTGTATTTGATTGATTGATTGATGTTTTCGGGCACGTCAACGGCTAGAGTCGTAGTCCCGTAAGTGTAGAGAATGTTTTTTACTTGGGGTTGGGCGGTATTTTTCCCCTACTTGATGGTGTTATCTCATCTAGCATTGACCTTAACGTCGGTTTACGGGAATATTCCTCTCCAGGTATCTCCATTTGCCAACACCGTCCCGGCTGCAATCGCGCTAAGCTGCCGACAGGGCTGCCGACTTGTGTGGTCGTGTAGTTATTGTACGCGCGCGCGCGCGTGTGTGTGTGTGTGTGTGTGTGTGTGTGTGTGTGTGTGTGTGTGTGTGTGTGAAGGATGAGGAAGGAATGATTATGCGAGATATCAAGTTCTTCTTTAGGGTACTATTCAGCCATTTGCCTGGTGTTGATCGAAGAAAAGTGCGAAAACTGCCAATCAGAGCAGCCGGTCGCCAGGATTCTCCCCTAGATATCGACTGAATTCGACCTAGCTATGGAGCTCGTATCACTAATTCGCCACTGCCGGGACTCAAATCCTATCAGTCGGTATAGCTGCAGATTCAGCGACAATGCTGGCTTTGAGTTAAACTTAGTCGGTAATTTGTATTAGATTCTTCAGTCAATTTCGAAAAAGCCAGCTTTTCATTTCGCGAAAACAAGCATTTAATTTTAAAATTCGCGAACAAATCAAATATATCTACCATTAGACCTTGACATTAAGTTTATGAATTGCATTACTGACTAGGAAAGTAAGCTAAATTAAAATTCCTAATGAACTACTATATTGTAGATTTTATTACAATTAAAAGGCATTAATTTATGATAGTGCATTGCTATAATACAAAATTACAACGAAGAATATTCTTCTTATCATAACAATGAAAATTAGTTCTTTTGAAACCATTGAAACCTTTCCAGAACTTCATGTGTATTTCTCACCATTTGTATGCATTTTAGATATTCTTAATATTCATAATATAATAATATTCATATTTACTCATATTCATAATACAAAAATTTTTTCAATAATATTAGAAAGCACTGAAAACATCGGTCGTGAATCAACATACCTCAGACTCAAGCGAATTGCCGCAATACGAGCGGATATACCGAATACCACCGCTTTGACCCCCACCTTTCCACATCCTTCGCATTGCTGACTCTACCGAGGTCGTCCCCACCGTCATAATCAGAGCTCGAATTCTGATGACCTAAAAATGTTTTAAAAATGACCTATAAAATGACATTTTTTTATAAATACTAAATAAAAATATAAATATGTTTATTTGTACTATGAATTTTACAAATTTTAATAAAATGTATTGATATAACTTTATATTTAGTACAAGGGCTTTATTTTCAAGGAAAATGTAATCCTTAGCTCCGCTTTTTTATAAGTCAATTTTTAGAGATCGAGGAAGGTACCAAAGATAGGTGTAATTTTGAGAGTTCGAAACACAGAATCCATTGCAAAACTGAATTTCGTTATGAACTCATGATACAATAAAAACTTCGTTTTAATGTGTCATTGTAAATTCACTAACAAAAATATGAAAAAGAAACAAATTGCGTAAAAATGAGAAAAATGCCCAAAAATGACCTTCAAATTGAAAGATTGCAAACATAGACAAAAATGACCCAATAACTATACACGTCTATCACCTATAAGTCGCGATAAACATTGATTTACAAGTTAGCTACGTCTAGAATGCAGAAATGAAAAGATGACCTGTCATCAGAATCCGAGCCCTGGTCACAACCACTCCCTAGCCTCACTCCCATTACTTCCCTCGCCATCGCCATCGCCATCGCCATAGCCATAGCCATAGCCATAGCCATAGCCATTGCCATCGCCGCCGCCAACTCGCCATGGTGTTCGGCGTTGTCATTCTCCCTACAAGGCCTCCGTTGCCGACGTCTTCAAAAACGCCGTCGCTCCAAACCCTGCACGTCTCACTCCGCTCTACCCATCATCGGCTCGGCGGGGCGGTGCGAGGCGTGACGGGGTGAGGCGTGACGGGGCGAGGCGGGGCGAGGTGGGGCGAGGCGGGGCGAGGCGGGGCGAGGCGGGGCGAGGCGGGGCGAGACGAGGCGGGGCGAGGCGGGGCGAGGCGAGGCGGGGCAAGGCAGGGCGGGGCGAGGCGGGGCGGGGCGAGGCGGGGCGGGGCGAGGCGGGGCGGTAGGGGGAGAGGCAGGGCGGGCAAGGCGGGGCGAGGCGGGGAGAGGCGGGGCGAGGCGGGGAGAGGCGGGGAGAGGCGGGGCGAGGCGGGGCGAGGCGGGGCGAGGCGGGGCGAGGCGGGGCGAGGCGGGGCGAGGCGGGGCGAGGCGGGGCGTGGCGGGGCGAGGCGGGGCGAGGCGGGGCGAGGCGGGGTGTGGCGGGGCGTGGCGGGTCGAGGTGGGGCGGGCGGGCAAGGCAGGGCGGGGCGAGGCGGGGCGGTAGGGGGAGAGGCAGGGCGGGCAAGGCGAGGCGAGGCGGGGCGAGGCGGGGCGAGGCGGGGCGAGGCGGGGCGAGGCGGGGCGAGGCGGGGCGAGGCGGGGCGAGGCGAGGCGGGGCGAGGCGGGGCGAGGCGGGGTGTGGCGGGGCGGGGCGTGTTGGGGTGGGGCGGGCGGGGCAAAGCAGGGCGGGGCAAGGCAGGGCGGGGCGAGGCGGGGCGGGGCGAGGCGGGGCGGTAGAGGGAGAGGCAGGGCGGAGCGAGGCGGGGCGGCGCTGGGCGGGGCGGGGCGGCGCGCGCCGCCAGTCGGGCGCGGAATGAGTCGGTTTAGCGGAACGATACAGCGGCGGCGCCATTCGCGGGTAATGGCCTCGCATTAGCTGGCGATCGGCGGCGATCGCGGCGCAGCACATGCTGCCTCCGCAATCCCCATTGCTTTTGCTGAATGGGGAGCCGCTTTACAGCGCTGCCGCGTCATTGCTATTACCTGGAGTGCCCTGCAATGAGAGAGCCAGGAGACACGCTTCGCCTTGAGTCCGCGGACTCTTTTAAAATGTCTTAGGGGCCGTCCGTAAATCACGTGACCCAAATTTCGAGTATTTTCAATACTCCCGCACCCTGGTAACGCACTTCCCTACCTCTATGTAACGCAGCGTAACGATGCCTCAGACCCTCTCCTTCCCCCTTTAGCGTTACGTAATTTATGGATGACCCCTTAAGAGAGCATTGTTTCATTTAAAGATTTAGATAGATTATGTTTTAAATTTTTTAAAATTTATTTTATCTGATTGACTAAATGGCTTGACAGAAGTGAGAACATTTCAAAATGGCGTAATGGAAAACTTCCTAATGTTATTTTAAGTGTTTTTACTCAGCAAGTACTATATATTATATTATAGTTGAGTTTTATTGATAATGGTTAATGGTTTAGAGAAAGGATAGAAATGGTGGATTTTTAAGGGTTTTAGAAACTTTTGTTGTGTTTTGATTTTAAGGGGGGTTAAAAAAGTCTCTTGAGAATGTAGATTTGATTGTGTTTGGGGTGTTTGCTTGCTTACCTAGTTGAAAGTGGGTTGTACTTGGGCACGATAGTAGGAGAGAGAAGCATTTTGAAGATAGGTTGATCAGATGGTCTGTAATTAAAGATATTTGGAGTTCGTAATGTATTTGACTATTGAATATAAACCATGATTCATTGATGAGTCTACAGAGAAATTTGTTTTGAAAAGTTGGTAGAGAGTTGATATTACTGGGTGATACGTTTATCCAGACAGGACAGGCATATGTCAGTGTGGATCTGATGATACTTTTATAGAGGTGTAATTTGGTTTCAAGTGGTAAAATTTGCAATGAGACTGACAGTACCGATTTTTATGAAACCATTCTTAATTGTGGGACTTTTTGTAACGAATGAGCAGCAATGCTTGAAAGTAGAACTTTTTTCATGCAAAGAGTGTACAACAAAGGTGAAAGGTGCAAGAAACGGCATAAATTGTAACTGGGATAAATTACTCTCAATCAAAAAACAAAAATGAACTCAACAAAAAATTAAGTGCTGTGTTCTGTAACATTTATCATACGTCATAAATAAGGCTCGAAGTTGGTCAAATGCCTTTTTTATTGTTACGATTTTATGACTTTAAACAATATGAATCGCTTAATTGTACTTCTGGAGTGGTTTTAATAGATTTTGCTTTCCTTTTTGGTCAATTTCAATTTCTGACGACTGTTTTTAGTGCCAGTAGATGTGATTTTTCTGAGCTGCTCAAAATCACATGCCATTAGGAATTGGTTTGACAATGTAGCGTAAAATCAATAAACTTACGTGTGAATTAAATTTTCTTCCACAATACGTCGGAAACATATAGTACCCCAAACTTGCTTACTAAGAGAGATCTTTTCATGTGTAAAAGGGGTTAAAAAGATATTAGGGTAGTTCATGCGTCATCTTTTTAATTGGATAACATCATAACGTTCTCCACTGCAACACCGAATTAACGTAATAAAACAACGTAAAAACTATGGCCGCCTAATTCCGGACGTAAAACAACTTCCTCGGTGTATTTTATATAAGTCTGTACAGCCTTCCTGCAGTTCCTTCCTCTTCCTCGGGACTTGCGGGCTAAATTCAAAGCCCTTCCGCCCGACCCAGTCCACAAACTTCAAACCTCCAAATTCCCTCTCTCGCAGGGACTCACGCTGCCGACTTTAGAACCAGTGCCACTAACATCACTACCACCACTACAGTGCCTGTAACCGGGAGGTCCTACGGTTCCAGTGGCAGAATTTTCGTCACTAGCTCGAAAGCTAGAACGAATTCAGCCATTATCTGGGGGAGAATTCTAGCGATCATCTGCTTTGATTGGTAAATTTCCGTGGTTTCTACGATCAACACCAGGCGAATGCCGGGGCAGTACCCCAACAAACGGGCCACTGACCGCGTGCGGTTTTTCCTTCCTCTTCCTTGTCCTATCCTCATCCTTCACTTACTCACTCTTACACTTCTGTGTACTATACTAACACATATGTCGGGAGACCATTCAAGAGATTAATATTTGCCCCGACTGGGACAGTGCCTTGGTAAAGAAAACTTCACGAACCGACATGGCACTGGATTATGCCATCCAGTGGGGGAAGATCACCTCACGACGAACTTACACTACACTTACGGGATTAATGACCTTAGCAGTTGACACGCCAGGAATCGCTAACGAATCAATCAACCATCATCACCAGCACTGTCGTATCTGTCTCTCATTGTGGTGAGAGGAAGAGGCTGTTTTCCTTTTTAATCACAACCAGAACTTCTAAAAATGTTCACATTACCTTTCATTGCCGCATTAATCAACCGCTTCCATTGTCACTCTAGTATGTGTCGGTGTGCTAATAAGTGAAAAGTCTCCGAAATCGGGTTAAGTAAATAAATATGCTGATAAAATAGTCTGTTTGTTACTGGTAAACATTTGTTAAAGATAGTTCATAAGACTGTCGTATTTAGAGAAAATAACTACTTGTTTAACCGCGAAATAAACGAATTCCTCAGAACTAAATCGTTCTTTTTCAAAATTACCGTTTTGGAGGTTGTTCACTGGTCGTGGGCACCGATGATGTATGACATCTTTAACTGGATCTCTCATTGCATTCTTGTACACTTGCATCCATCGCACAGTGTCGTTCGCTTTATCTCCGCCGCCACCCCTGCACCGTCTCCGGGGCCCCTTGGCAAGATGATACAGGCCACCTGCGGACGAAGACTGCCACAACGGAGCTGGGGAATGGGGGGGGTGCGCGCACGCCGGTAGAGTTATCCAACTTGCGCCAAGGGGGTGTGGCGAGGGCGGGGGCGGGGGCCGTAGCGCTGGGTATGGTGGCTTTGGGAGGGGCAGTGGTTAAGGGGTGCGGAGGCGGGAACGAGGACGTGGGTGAGGACGAGGGCGAGAGCGAGGGAAATGGCGAGAGTCAGGACGAGGACAAAGCCGCTGAGAACAAAGACGAAGGTGAAGGCGAGGGTGATTTCGGAGGCGAGAACAGGTGCAAGGGCGAAAGAAAGTGCAAGAATGAGTGTGAGAGCAAGAATGAGGGCGAGAGTACGGGCGAAGGTGAGGACGAAGACGAGGGTGAGGGCGCAGAAGAGGGCAAGGGCGAAGGCGAGGGCGAGAGCGAGAGAGAGAGAGGGAGGAAGAGGGCAAGGGCGAAGGCGAGGGCGAGAGCGAAAGAGAGAGGGAGGAAGAGGGCAAGGGCGAACGCGTGGGGCGAGTGAGAGGGGCGAGGACGTGGGTGGGAGGCGGGGACGGGATGGGGCGGGGCTGTGGGCGAGGGGAATGATGGGGGAGGGGGCGGCGGCTCAGCAGGGTCCTGCAGCCTCGCGCTTGGCTGCGTCGGAGCTCAGCCGACGCCCGGGGCCCTCCCGACGCCTCGGAGGCGGCCTCGGCGTCCGGCTGCTTCGCCTCCAGTTACCCCGTCATTTTCCCAGCAGCCCAGTGGTTAGGCGTGTCGTTTTGCACTGGAGATGTCAAGTTTCAAAACATATCAGTTCGCTTCATGACAGGGGCGGAAAGGATAGCGAACATAAAAGCAAAAGTGCTATGGACAAATGAAGAGGTAGAATATTTTTACTTTCTCACCCTTACTTCGTAAGGAGAGAAAGTATTGTAATCGTGCACCACTAGTTTCAGATTGAGAAAGGTGAGAATTCGAAAGGAAGAAGAAATCCTTTATCATTAATCTAGAATGATAAAAGAGACCGAAAATGAATAATGTGCATAAAAATTAGGTATTACTTCTTTCTCAAGTTTTAAAAGCAATTGCCACAAACATTAACAATAAAAGGAGTGAATAACTTCTCTTATCGTGAGCAATTTCAACCTTTGGAGAGTAACTGGTCTGCCGTGGAGCAATTGTCTACTTTTCGTGTGAATGAAATAGCTTTCTTATAGCGCGAAGAATTTAAGCCGTATTTCTCCAGCAACGTCAGAAGGAGACTGAAAGAGTATTGAAGGAGTAATAGTCAGGTTATAAGTAATGTGAAATTTTAGGTGAGTGAGTAAATAATGTCACACTTCCTACAATTTTGTCAACACAAGGTATACGCGTGAAGAAGAGCTACTAATGATTATACCTTTTTCACGTGAAAAAGAAACAAGAGGGGGCGATAAATAAGGAAAGGAAAAGAATAATATTTTTGAATTTTCTTGACAGATATTCATTTCCAAACTCTTTGGCTGAAGATATAGACCAGCTCACTATTTCCAAAATATTTTCTGCTAAATAGAAATGTGACGAAAGTAAATACAATAGAATTTTACATTAACTTATCTCTAGAAAATAAGGTAATTTAATTGTAATAGAATTTCACGAAATTCAATGCAAAGAAGAACATCAGTGCTATTATTTGTCATTAACAATTGGCAGACAATTACGGTAGACAATTATAATACCAATATTTATATTAGTAATTATGTAGTTTAAGAGATTGGACAGAAAATCATGTCAGTTGCTTAAAGTTATAATATTATAGAGAAAATTTATATTTCCCCCCTTTAAATATTTTACCTTGAAATCTAGTATTTTTCAAATTCAAAACGAGAAAATTACAAAAACTCGGGATAATCACAGGAAGTTTAAATTCCCATTATTAATTGGACGTAATGATTGTTTTGAGATTTTTCAATCGCTAATATGACGAGCAACCAGATAGTATGTTTCCTTAGGTCTTCAACAAAAGAAAAATAGATTTTCGTGAAAAAAAGCCTATTGTAGTAGATACAGCACATAATCACCACGAGGCGCAATTCTTCAGAATATTTGTTGTGAGCCAATTCGTGTGTGTCCCGTTGTAGTCTGGTTCTCGAACCCCAGGGATGTGTTCACTTTCTTCCTTTTTTCTTTCTTTTCTTTTTTTATTTTACGGCCTAACGAAACTTACTTTCTGGTCCTCGTATTTTAATTCACATCTGAAAATAATATGAGAGTAGTTCTGTACAGAATTGGAGTAGTGTACCTAATGACAACAGCTGTAAATAATTAGTTCACACGCGCAAAGGTCGCTGAGATGTAGCTTACCCGGCACGTTGCATTTATTTGAGCTTTTTTATGGTTATTAACAGATTCATATAAACACATAACATTCATATAAATAGATCAACTGCAATACAAACTGAGTAAACATGATGTTCCACCAATTAGGATAATCGAATTGGAATGAATCGCATTGTGTTCGGTTGGGAGTAGAGGGCAAAGATGGATGTAAAGGAGATTGTCAGTAATTGCAGGGAAGAATTAACGCAAGAGACGAGGATGCCAAAGTATAGCGATATTTGGAAGAGGCCGAGAGAAACCGAAGAGAAAAGGAAAGGACAAAACTCGGACGGAATAAGTGAGGAGAAGAAACTGTGAATGAAACATGTTAAATACCTAGGAGACGAAAACGTCAATGGAGATAGGAAGAAAAGGAGGCAAAAAAGGATAGAAAATGTTAGAAGATAAAACAAGGTAAACCAGACGGGTAAGAGCAGACAAGGGAGCGAGAGAATGGTGAGTCAGAGTCGGGAGGTGAGCGCGGAGGTAGCGAGAGAACGAGACAGGAGGACGAACGAGTTTCAAAAGGAAGCTAGGCGAATAAAGTAGCTGGAGCGAAAGTGCGTAGGTTTCATAGCAGTGTAATTAGCCGCACACAAGTTGTCTGCACGCATATTCCCAATCCCCGCCATCTGCACCGTTCTCTCTGCACCCTCACCTCGCCTTCGCCAAAAGGCAGAGCGCTGCGCTAGGAACTGTCGACAACACAGACAGAGGGTCCCCGCTCCCGCTCCCGCCCACGCCCCCGCCCACGCCAACTCGACGCAACACCGATCTCGGAGAGAAAGCTCGCGCCAAACAGGGTCGGCGGCGGCGGCGGCAGCGGCGTCGCGGCCTCTGAGCAAACAAGCAAACAAAGAGCGTTTAGAGAACAGGTGGGTCGCGTTTCTTTTACAAACGACGCCGCTGTCGGATAAAAATATCGCTTCCGCGTCTGAGCAGAATCGTCTATCCAAGTTCTCTTTTTTTTTCCTTCTCCGAGGAAAGAAAGGGGAAATATGTCTGTGCGAGTTATAGTCCGCGGCGACTTCTCCTTCGTTGCAGTGAGACCTCGTGTCTCGTTTGTGGAGTTTCAGCGAGAAATTCTTTTGTCGCGCGCAGCTTTTGTATGACTTTTCACGGTCGGAGTTTGATCGTTATTGCGGCTGGAGTGACGTAACTTATTCAACTTTGCAACGTGAGTTTGGCATAGAGGTAAATTGCGTTCTGTTTCGGAGAATTCATTTATCGGTAACATGAAATAACGTGTATCTTTTTATAGAATCACAAATTTCATAGCAAGCTAGGTTGGATGCTAGGATAATTTAAAGTTGCAAAATTTCCTCTCATGAACTGAAACCTTTCAAGTTATCTGATCAACAACGAATATTTGGAGCAGATTTATTTTACAAGAGCCAAAACACCCATTTGCTTTGCAGAAATTCAATGGATTTGACAGAGAAGATCTGTCCAAATAATATATTTTTAGAAAATCATGATCACACTGTAACGAAGTAAGAAAATAACATTAGTGCACTCTTCATTCGAAGGCAATGTCAGTTTCAGACATAGCTCCTTAAAATATCGGTTATTGATATCCATCTCTCTCGTTTTTTTAGAAGAATCCTGAGAAAATATTGTAGCTGAAAAAGCAACAATTTCAGGGAATGAACTTTTTATTAATTGCTTTCTTCAAAATTAATTTTACATAAATTTTTAACAAATCGCCCCTTAAATTCAACTTAACACCTCTCAAACTGTTGTGTTTCCCTCTGTTTCAGTGGAAAACTACAATGGCAGCAACCTTCACTTCTGGCGACTGGACCGTCGTCAGATGGGGGCTTTCCTTTGCATCGCCTCCAATGATGTGCCCCCCGCTGTCAGCAAACGGATCATTCTCAACGTCAACTGTAAGTTAAACTGTTTTCTTACTTTCATAATAATAATAATAATAATAATAATAATAATAATAATTCATAATAATAATAATAATAATAATAATAATAATAATAATAATAATATTTCCCTGAAAGTGGACTGTTGTCCAGTGGCACATTACAAATATAATAATTTTAGACAATATTTTAAATGTAATACAATAGTAAAAGAAGGTATAATAATAGCAACAATAATATTAATAATACAAGAGTAATCTCAATTTTGAAACAAGAATGTTGAAAGTATTATACAATTACAAATAATATAGTAGTTATTTGTGTATCTTGAGCACTAAATAGATGCCTTCACCCCGAGGGCCTCTGGCCCGAGGGGTTGGAAGTCGCTCGAAGGACAAAAACATCTAGCAACGCCCGTGGTGCAACAAAATCTTATGACTTACTACCTCGTTGCTGAATCAAACGAGAATTCGAAACATTTTATTTTTCTTGGGTCTTATGATAAACTATACTCGTTCCAAGCCCTTTTTTTTAACAATTAGACAAAGAAAACACACAATATTGATATGAGCAAGTCAAAAAGCTTACAAAGTGGTTTTTAAATGTACAACAATGAATACTTACTAAAAAAATCTTCATATTATTACATGTGCAAAAAAATTAACCTGGTTTCGAATATACTAACAATTTCTTATGTGAATTACAAAACTCTCTATTTTATTTGAAAGCGCCTTTATCTTTTGTATTTTCTTAGGAGTTTCCCGTATTTGTGTTCTTTTAAATGAGACTTGTGATACATTTCCTAAAAAGTGTACAAAATCTTAAAACAAGCAACACACACATTTCCAAGCAGAGCCTTGCATGTACTCTTTCAAACTAACCACTCGAAAGGTTTTAAAGTACTTGTAATAATTAGTATTTAAAGGTGTGCACCAGCATTAAGCATACAACACAATGGGTGTAAATAAACCGTTAGAGGTAAAAGAATACGACTAAAATCCATTACAATCTCCTCTCGAGAATGTTTCACAAGGAGAATAACCAGAATAGTTATATTCTGAACTAGAAGCATAAAGCAAAAGTAGTTCATTAAATTATGGTGTTTGTTTCAAAAAACAGTACTTTCAGAAAGTTGATGCTACATGAAATACTCATATCTCAGTCGAAAACATGAGCTTCAAAGAAATGCTGCCATTAAATTGAAGAGACTGCAAAACTAAATTAATGCTTACACACAACTCGCTTGGCACACGCAAAACAGCGTTGGACGTTGTTGTTATTTAAAATAATGGATATTATTAACGTAAGAAAGAATTACTGAGAGAACATCAAAAAACTTGATTTTAATTGATGTTTTTAGTATACAAAGCTCTTTGAGATTCAGATTTTTAGATTTCCGTTATCTTGTTATGCAACAAAATATATCTGACTGGTTTTCTTCTCCCTCGTTTATTTTATGTGTCCGCCAAACATTAAATTATCTATATTACAAAATTGCATTAATGTGATATACTGATTATCACTTACTACCCCCAATCCATAACATCCACGATTGATGCAATCAGTCGCCCAAACATTCAAAAATATATCGCCGCGTTAAAGATTTCTCTGACTATTCAACAAATAACGTATTTTTGCCGATCCCTGATGGCCGAGATCGCTAAGACTGTAGTGTCGTCAATCACGGACAGAAGGGACGTGGGTTCAAGTCCCGCCTCGGGCATGGTTGTATTTGTGTTTTTCCTTTCACCCCTATCATCACCATATTATGTCATCTCCACGGTTAACATTACGGTGAATCCAATAGTGGTCGCTGATGACGTATATGTTGATGAGACATTAAATAACCCCAAAAAGTATAATTTTTATTCATTGTCAAATGAGTACCGAATATAATTTCGCAGAATGTCAAACTTCAAGTTCCAACCAAGGTACAGATTACTAATATTCTTCGTTTCCTGAAACTTAGAGATGCCGATGGAGCACAATTCCAGCAAATGTTGCCGCAATTGCTGCGAGTCTCTCTGAGCAACGCGACTATCGCAAAGCCAACGCGAGCACTAGCACGTAGGACGGCGTGAGGGACGGGCAAGAGCAGGGACAGCGGTCCGATGCTACAACGGAGAACCGCCCCCGCGGTTTACGTTCGGGTTTTCCCCGTCCTCACCACATGGCCCCTAAGCCACTGTCCTCTGCTCCTCCCCCCCCCCGCCGCACACACACACACACACACACACACACACACACACACACATACACACACCACATGCACACATCCAACGCATAGGCTACCACCGCCGCCCCCAGCCCTGCAACCGATACCGCCCGCGCGGCCGCACTTGTTTCGCCCCCCACCGCGATCGTCGGCGGGCGACCCGCACGCGCGTAATTTATTTAGAGCAGGAATTTATTCCGGCGGCGTATTACGCCTCTGAAGTGTCGAAGCGCCGCCGCAAACAGGAGGAGAGCGAGCGCCTGTGCGAGGGAGGGGAACTCGCAGCCGCGCGGCGGGCGAGGCGGCCGCGTGCACGAGGCGTGGGCGTGGGCGAGCACCGGAGCGCAGCCGGAGGGGGCGGGGCGGGGCGGAGGCGGCGGCGTCGCTCCGCCAACTTTCGCGGAGTTTAAATGAATGTGGTTAAAAGCCGCCACGTCGCCTGGGGCCGGACAGGGCGGCCGCCCCCGCCCCGCCCGCGCCAAGCCTCTCGTGCTTCCGCGGCGCGGCGCGGCGCACGTGCTGCGCGAAGTCTGGGATTTGCAGGCGGCGGCGAAGGCGGAGGCGGAGGCGCAATCTCGTCTCTGCGGACAGCCAGCGCCATTGGTGCACTTAGCAGGCGAGCGCCGACGGAGCAGGCGGTAAACAGGAGAAAGGAAAACGCCCTCCACGATACATTCAAAATTCACTTTTTCTTATACAGTAACTATTACTAAAATTTTACTAAAATTTACTATTGATTTAAATAAAAAAAGTGATTGTCAATAAACACTCGTGGGACCTTCCTTTTTTGTTATTGTATTCAATACTTCCATGACAATCTGAACCTTGAAAAGTTAAACAACTTTTCCTTATAACATGTATTTCTTTTTACTTTTGAAAAAAATATAAATGATTTCACATTCAAAATGCACTTTTCCTTACATGTATTTCGTTATTACTTTTGAAATATACAAAAGATTTCTACAAATTTTGTTAGTTTCCATTTTTGAGAAAATGTATTCTCTACATTGTTGCGATGTGAGGAAAATTAAGTGAAAAGAATTGATGGGCTCAGTTTCAGAAGAGGCTAACCCACAAAAATGAAAAAAAAACAATTTTTGAGATATTTGAACATCTCATGCAATCTATTAACGAGTTCTAAAATCTGGTGTACGTGGGTTATCCCACTTGCCATCAATAGGCAGTAATACAAAACTTCGCATTGCGAGTTGGTAAGACTCTCAGTTGGTAAAACCTCTTTTTTGTCAGATTGAATCTCGTGTGGGTTAGCCCCTTCTGGCCCTGAGCCCCTCCATTGTTTCACAAAACGTTGAAGAAATGAGGGTAGTGACCTTATGGGCTTAACGCTGACTTGTTATTTGTTGTTAGGAGAAATAGAGCACGCTGGGCTGAAATTCAGTTTGTTTCGGAATTAACGGCAGATGAGTTGCTGGAGCATAGTACGCTAGAAACTTGTTTAACTCTTTTCCAGATTTAGATGACTAGTTGTTGAAAGTGATTCAGTTGTTCTTTTTTTAGAACAAAATCAAAGCATGTATATATTACATTTACTCCAGTATTTCTTCCAGCTCTCATTTCTGAAATGGCACTTAGTAAATCAAACACGATTTAAACAGTGAAAATGCAATTAGAAAAAACTGGCATCTAGTGGAAAGTGACAATCTCACCCAGGCGTTTGGGGGATGGCCATGGGGCTCGATTGTTCGAAAGTCCCTTAGACCCGCGAAGGCTAGGACGGATATACGGGAGTAGAAATACAGCCAACAGCCAACGGCAAATGGCAAAAATATTTTATCTCAAAGAGTTAAAAAAGTATTCAAAGAAGAAAATCACATGAAAGAAAAGAAAACATACTTTATCTTTACCGTGAAGAAATTATGGTTCTTAACTTGGAGAAATCATCAAAAATAAAGAATAAAACATCCGAAAACAAAACAAATACGTGTACAGTATGTAGATATGCCAGGAAAACAATCCGATAAAATTATGTGTAGCAATTCCAATCGTGATTTTCAATTGAATCAGTTTTGAAAACACTTCTTAATTACTTAATTTTCTTAATGATGATTTTCGTGATTATTAAGGTTTTGTCAGATTTATGTTAACAAATTATTTCACCTTATATAAAATATTCTAACACTGATAAATTTCCATTCTTCAATAAATGAATAACGTAAAAAATATATTTATACCGTTTATGCATACGTTTTTTCCGGTTTTGTGGTAAAGAAAACACGTAATTTTCAAGGGAATTTTTTTTTAATTCGAAATACTGTCACTTCGCCCGTCTTTTAGTATGAATACTATACCAGAAAAACTGCAAGTCTTTTGCGGAAATTATCCATCGAGCCACTTTCCAACGTTCTCGAAATTACTGAAGTGCTGCTCTGCGAGCGCGTGCCCCATTGATGCGAAGAGGTTATAGATGGCGCCAGGTCGGGAGAGTAGGCAGGTGTGGAAGGATGTCCCATCCAAGCGATTGCAAGGTGTCTTTCCCTGGGTTTGCTATGAGAGACAGGGCATTGTCGTGCAGTTTCTGTTCGTTCAGATCTTGTAGGACCTACTTACCGAATTTATTGATCTTCCCCATTGCTCGTAAACGTGTGCTGATTGTTTCTAGTGACATATTTTATGCTTTTCCCAATTGCTGTTGAGTTTGAGTTGGGTCATCATCCAGTAACGCCTGCAGTTTTTAGTCTTTGCTCTTTTCTGGTTTACGAGTGCGCGCAATGTCTTTCACATTGAACTCACCACGTTTAAATTGTCGAAACCGTCTCACGTGTATTAATCGATGGAACGTGATTGCCGTATGTTTCTACCAGCAAGTGATTGCTTTTCACAGCCCTTTTCTTTTGATTAAACAATAATATCAAAGCCGCAAATGTTCTCTTTCAGGCACAAACGTTGACGTGATAACTGAACGGTACAACACAGACATCAGTGTTTGGCGGACTCAACTTGTGTATGTATGTTAGACGACCAAACGTATGTAGTGTCAAATTTACGCTGCGTATTGTTCTGTGGTGCAATCTCTTAAGGAAACTGGAAAACACTTATGCATATACCTGATATACTAGAAGCAAAACTAGACAGAGCTTTTTGTTTCACACGTTTGAAATTAAAATCACAACAAATCAGTTCCAAATTTAATTGTTGAGTAAGTGGTCATTTCGTTTCTGGTGTATGTATCAGTGCGTATGCAATGAGGTCAGGCATTTGTACTTGGAGTGCAACACTGTGATAAGTCGAAAAATAAGAATTTTGAATTATGTTTGTAGTTATAACTTTTGTTACTAATATTATGAACAGAACTTCTACGAAATATTTTGGTACTTTCAAAAGCATACATCTCAAAACTTCACTTTTTGAGATATGACAGTGATAAAACTGTAGATTAATATTTCTTGAGATTTTGAACTAGAAAGCTACAGTTCTGCACATTTGTTAACCATAAACATATAAACATGTGCGTTCCCGTTGACACATGAGCGTACGAGAAATATTTTGTTGGCACGTATATTTGAATTTTTAAAGTCATCAGTCACTGCTTTTGTTATTTTGGTTTGTGTTTCTAAAACTAGAGACATGCGCCTACCGGTTACTGAATGGCACTATATTTTTTAATCTACACGTTATTAAAGATAGAATTGTAGATTTTATTTTAAAAGGATATCAGTCTTGCATGTGCCTGGGCTGACGTTCCTCCACTGCCGGCACTCAAACACTAGAATCGTCCGATTAGACATGTCATAATAGCAACGGTTGTTGACACTGCGTCATCTCAGCAAGTGCTTTGTTTATTGTATGGTAATACATTCATTTCGGATTATCTTCGAATTTCACTTACATTTTTTAAACCAATTCTCTTGTTCTTGTATTTTCACTTATGTTAAAAGTAACTGATGTTTACTTAAAATCGAAAATCAGAAACGCCTTTAGGAATAAATATTTTGGACATTCACTTTTGAAACATTTTTAGAATTCATTTAATAATAACTATGAAGAATAATACATCTGAAATTCAGACGTCCCGAGATTTTCTAAATCCCTTTCGCTGTTCTGTATCTCCACGGAGGCGACGACTGCAAAACCACAATATATGTTTTTAAACGACGCTCTTGCATCGCTGCTCTTCAACGACAGCAGACGGGCGGAATGATACAAACATCTCTCTCAGCAAGGCGAATTCCGCAAGACGATATAGCTCTCCTACAATGCGGAGCGGAGCTCGCTTCATGGCTGCCATCCCTCTCCCCTCCTTCCCCGCCGCCCCTGTCACCGCCGGACCGCCTCCGCATTCGCTTCTGCCTATTCTGCCGACTTCACCTCCACCTCCGACTCTGCCTCGCACGTCAACTGCGCTACTTCCTCCGCCTTCGCCTTCGCCTCCACCTCTGCCTCCGCCTCCGCCTTCGCCTCTCGCTCCACCTCCGCCTCTGCCTTCGCCCCTACCTCTGCCTCCGCCTTCGCCTCCACCTTCGCCTCCACCTCCACCACCTGTCTCTGACTCCGCCTCCAGCTCAGCCTCAGTCTCTGACTCCACCCTCCGCCTCCGCCTTCGCTTCCACCTCTGCCTCCGCCTCGGCCTTCGCCTCTCCCTCCATCTCCGCCTTCGCCTCCGCCTCTGCCTTCTCCTCCTCCTTCGCCTCCGCCTCTGCCTTCTCCTCCTCCTTCGCCTCCGCCTCCACTACCTGTCTCTGTCTCCGCCTCCACCTCAGCCTCAGCCTCTGACTCCGCCTCCGCCTTCGCTTCCACCTCTGCCTCCGCCGTCGCCTCTCCCTCCATCTCCGCCTTCGCCTCCGCCTGCACCTCTGCCTCCGCCTTCTCCTCCATCTGTCTCTGACTCCGCCTCCACCTCCGCCTCCGCCTTCGTCCTCGCCTTCGCCTTCGCCACCACCTCCACATCCGCCTCCACCTCAGCCTCCGCCTCCAGCTCCGCCTTCGCCTTCGACTCCACCTCCACCTCAGCCTCTTACTCCGCCTCAGCCATCTTCGCCGTTTGGCTCACCTCCACCTTCTCCATTACCGCCTCCGCTGCCTCTCCCGCCCCTTCTACATGCTTGAGACGCTTCTCCACAATCGCCTCCTCCACGGCCATCTCCGCCGCTCCCCAAGAACCCCAGAGCCTTTTTCCATCTGTTATTTTTGATCGCGAGATGCGCGCAGGCGGAAAAGTAGGCCGAGAACCTCTTTCCCCATCTTTTCTGTGCGCGCGGAGGGGAGACTGTTCGCCGCTCCGCCCACCCCGCCTGCGCCCAACCGCAGCGCTCTCTCGAGCTGTTACGTCCCATCTGCTTTCCTTGCGTTCCACCTGTCCTTTTAGGTTATTCATTTTCCTCTTCTATCTGGCGTTCATTTGCTTCCCCAAGTCAGTGACCATTTTGTTTCGGCTATATGACCGCCATGTCGTTCTTGTTCATAACCAGGATACGGATTCTTTGAAATCTTTGCGCTCATGAAGAATTTCGCGCATCTTTTTTCCTGGGAGTTTTGTTTCTTTGATGGAGTCTGCATTATTGTCGACGATTGTCAAGCGAATTAATAATGCCAGAGTTCATATTTCCTGGGATTTCAGAGGCAGACATATCATACCAGGCATTTAAGTTAAGGGGCTAGCACATTGTCTCTATTGTCACCTTTGTTGGTAAATAATAGACACAATGAGTTCGTTTACATCATGTTAATTTAAATTAGTTAAAAATTGATTTTAAGGATTGAAAGACAAAATAAATTACAAAAATATTAACTCATGATTATAAAATAATAGCTATGTGTGAAAGTTACTTGATAGTACAAGACTCAAGGCTAATTATTTCGCCGCCCTGTCTCAACGCCATGCTTTTGCAAGAAAATATTATAACTTTTTTGCAAAAGGCACGTACTTAATTGTGATTTATGGTTCCCCATCTGGCAAATTTCTATATGTGTTAAGTCCTATCGACCTGGAACTGCACGATTTAACATAATATCGTTCTATCCCAAATACCTGAAACTATTTCAGCACGATAAATTGTAAAACTTGGGAAAACCTCATCTTCAATTATACATTGAATGTCTTTTCGCACTTCACTCCAATTACAACTTTAGTCGTCCTTAAATCACCGAAGACATTATTTTACAGAACCCTACGATGAACAAAACTCAAGTAGAAGATCGCTCCCATGATATTGCACATCATTTCACTCTGTTTTTTGCACCTCTCGAATCTCCGTGCATCGTCGCACTTCGTCTCTTCGCCTTGCCCCTTCTCTTAGGCGGCTCAAGAGCGGTTCATTGCAAAGAAATCTCCAATTCCGAAGCGCTTTTGCCATTCATCCTGCCATATTACGCTCGGCGGCGGCGACGGCGCTGGGTCGCCGGGAACGAAAGACGCCGAAAGCGGCAGTAGTAGCGGGAGGCGACACCAGCAGCGCCAAAGTCCTAATGTATTCCTCCGCTGCCTCGTGTCAACACGGCTTAGGGGTGGGGGGAGGTGAAGGTGCTAGTGCCATGCGAGAGCAGAAAACTTCGGCGCAAACGACGACAGCATTGGCAACGATGTTTCTCGTAGGTAATACCACGAGTGCTTTGGAAATTGTCGATAAATCCCTGACTCGCGAAGTGAGGCGGGGATTTGTCTGAGAGTTTCCAAAGAACGAGTGGTATTTAATCGGACTATTCCACGAGTGAAATTATGTTTATCAGAGTCCCAAACCGCGATAAATATTGAAAATATGTTAAAATTAGGGAGGGTACGTTATATGAAGTCGTAGGCTTCCGCGGTCGGAGTCATGTGGATGATCTTGGCTGTCCGGGTGACGCCGTGTCGAAGTTGCCGACGTTTCGACCATCATATCGTGGTCTTCCTCAGCAATCCAGCCCTGAGGACGACCACGATATGATGGTCGAAGCGGCGGCAACACAGCCTTCGACGCGGCGTCACCCGGACAGCCAAGATCATCCACAGGGTATGTTATAGTACACAGGCGGTTCATTGGACATTGACATAGCGATCGATATATACCGCCTCCTAAGATAGATGAGTCACAGTTTATGATTGGCCAGTAGTGTAGAATCCAAGCAAAGAAGAGAGCTTCAAAACCAACAAGTTTCTTTATTAACAAATTAGTTACAGTATGGATGGATCCGAGTACAAAGCCTTGCCGCCGAATATCCAGGAGAGAAGACCAAAAATCGTAGCCGGGTCGCCGGTAGCCAGTAGAGGTGCCGAAATGTCCGTGGTCGCCGAAAGTCCCGAAGAGTAGTCCGTAGCCGAAAACCAAAGTTGTTGCCGCCAGTATCTTCTCCACCCGAATGCCGTGCACCTCGCTGTAGACCCGTACTCCAAGCTAGCTCTCCTGCCTCTGCCGCTCCGGGGCGGGGTCCGGGCCGCTTTATAGCCCGCCCGCCGCGGTCGCTCGCTGACTAGCGTTCCGGGTCGGCGATCTCGGTGGCGCGCGGCGTACAGCTGCGCGCGCGCCAGCTTTAAATGCTGTACACAGCACACCTCCCCCACCAAATGCGACGAATGGCGTTCCATCGCCCATTCGGCGCTATCCTTGCTGGCTGCCGTGTCAACTGTAAATAACTAAACCCAAAATCTCAGAACATAGCATCAGGCACAAAACACTAACTTTTCCCGCTGAAACAACAGTTGACCTATAATACACCAATAACATTTTTTTACTATAAGGAACCTTATCCTCTACTTTACAACTTAAATTAACGAACATCTGCAAACTGTACGTCATTCTTGACCTAAAATTGTTGCTAACCTTTCACATAGGCGATCCTCAGCCTTAACAGGGAGTCATTCCAAAAAGTTTCAAAAACCAAATAAATAAAATCTCGAAATATTTATGTGCCTTGCCACCTTTGGCCCCCAATATTAATATTTACACAAACATACCACACAAAAAATACTGGACTCCCTCAAAACAAACATGTCCTATTTCGAAATAGCTGATTAATTCCCACAAAAATATCCAAGTCACTAATGTCTTTAACAACTTTAGCCTTAAATTTAGTTCTTCCACCGACCGTATGCCTTTGCCAACATTACATATGTTAGTCACTTGCACAGTTACTCCCCGCTTCAACACCACTGAATCTCTGCCTAAGCTTATCACAATCACCCGAGAGCACTTCCTACGTTTAACTCCCAATGCCATTCTACCAGTTTGCACTCAAACCTGCCCCCGGCGGATTTGCCACTACCACCTTGCCGGCGTCTGCCTCTTCGCTGCACTGCGTGACGTTTTGCCTCGTATCGATTGTCACCATTAATGTTGCACTTGCTCTCACCATCGCTTTGTACATTTCCCCTTTCCATTTTGCCACGTCTTATGCGCATTGCCTTCCTTCTAATAATTGTTCTAACACCTGTTATAACTGAACATTGCACTGGCACTCTCCATATCTTACTACTGTTTACTTGTTCCCTATTTTGTTCTGTATATTTCACATAGCCCGTTACAACACTGTCATCTTTCTCCGTTGCAAGAATGTTCTCATAATTGTCATCACAACCAATTACAATATCCCCAACATTTTCTTTCGTTGCAACCATTTCGTCATAATTACTATCATAACTAATCACAATATCCCTATCACTTCCTTTCGTTGCAACCCCTTTGTTGTAACTATTATCCACTGAGTTTTCACTAACTAACCCAGAATCTTTACCAAAGCTACCGCTTTCATTTATTTGCGCGCCCCACTCAACTTTATCATTTTTCTTCTGCTCTTTACCGCACTGCAACTCGCGCTCTTGTTTACTACACTCCATACCTGTTGCCATCTCGCTATTCTCTGAGGCATCCGAATCACTAATTATTTTGCTACTACTCTGATTTTTTTCTAACTTTAACCCTGCTATCAACAGTTCCTCACTAGCAACCCGATCATTATTAACATTCGCGGTCTCCTTGATTTCAGTTTCACAATAACTTTGTTTCAACACTGCCAGTTCGCTTATCGAAATACTCAGAATTTCCGAATTTGTGGCTTTATCACTTGCGATCTGAGTTCCTTCACTATATCGACCGGTTCTACCGCTGTTGCCTCTTCTAAATTCGCAATAAATTTTTCTACATAATTCATTCTCACCCGATACCGAATATTCCTGCTCAAGTCTCATGAACATGTCCTGAAAAATTTCCATTCCTACATGCATCTTTCTATAATTCACTTTGAAGCTACGGCTTTTTACTGCACAATCACGCTCCCAATTACCGTATTTCCTACGAGGCTTGTTTCTCTTCACTGCCCTATTATTACTCAAGTTCCTACCTCGTTCACCTGCGTGCACTTCACTGTCGCCGAGCGCGTTTACCCTCTCTGAGGCATCCCTGTCGTAGTAACTCACAGCCACCTTATCTTGTGCCGAAAACGTGGCCTTTCCCCGTCTGCCACGCCTACCGCCAGCGCCGTATCCGCCGACCGCTGCGCCGCCCGGAGTCTCCCGGCTCGCTGCGCCGCTGGAAGCGGCCACTTCCAACCTGTCGACCTCGCTGGCTGCCGCTGCTATCGCGCCCATGGCCTCGTCCACCACGCTCCGTGATGGCGTCTCGCCGCCGTCGCGGCCCAATGCCGCGCCGCTCTGCGCCGCCGTCCCAACGGCCGTAGTGTCAGGTAGTGTCGACAATCCGGCGACCTCCGGGGTTGCAGCTCCTGCTACAACGGTCTCGTGATCTATCTGCCGCACCGCACCACCGTGCGACTGCCGTGCACACGCCTGCTGCGGCGTGTCGTCCAACCATGACATGCCGCAACTTTTCCATGCTGCAATCTGCTGCTGCCGCCGTTCTTTATACTGCCGCTCCGCTTCTTCCATAAACTGCCGATGCTGTTCCTCCATTTGTTTACCAAATTCCTCCTGCTTCTTTATCATTTCCTTTAGCACTTGCACAATTTCCATTTCCGTAGCCATTTTTGCAAAACCTTTTGTCACTTTTTTCCTCGTCGCCAGTTTTGTAGAATCCAAGCAAAGAAGAGAGCTTCAAAACCAACAAGTTTCTTTATTAACAAATTAGTTACAGTATGGATGGATCCGAGTACAAAGCCTTGCCGCCGAATATCCAGGAGAGAAGACCAAAAATCGTAGCCGGGTCGCCGGTAGCCAGTAGAGGTGCCGAAATGTCCGTGGTCGCCGAAAGTCCCGAAGAGTAGTCCGTAGCCGAAAACCAAAGTTGTTGCCGCCAGTATCTTCTCCACCCGAATGCCGTGCACCTCGCTGTAGACCCGTACTCCAAGCTAGCTCTCCTGCCTCTGCCGCTCCGGGGCGGGGTCCGGGCCGCTTTATAGCCCGCCCGCCGCGGTCGCTCGCTGACTAGCGTTCCGGGTCGGCGATCTCGGTGGCGCGCGGCGTACAGCTGCGCGCGCGCCAGCTTTAAATGCTGTACACAGCAAGTAGGGAGAAGCAGTAAGAAATATCGGATAGAAAAAGCGATAAACGTTTTGAGATACACCGCCCTAATTGGGGCATTTTATACGTATAGTTAAACATTATTGGATTTAATTTCACGAGTGAAATAGTCACTGTTAATTTTGATGTTGATATCGGCAAAGACAAAAGATTCTGCCAGACTGCAATAGTAGCATTGATGGGATCAGTGAAAGAGATGATAATGAGCGCGTTACAGGTGCCGTACCGGTAAGGATCTAATGATGTTAATGGCAAAGGTGAAGTCGACTGTATAAAGTGCGGTAATGGTGAGAGGGGAAGGTGAGATTAAGTGACTACCGGTTCCAGTGACGGTCCGAGAACCGGTCACTATGACAGTATCGGTGAGGCAACGAGGACAGCGACAAGGTTGGTAATGTCAACAGTAACGTCGGAAATAGCTGTGGAAAAGATATCGCAGTCTGCGCAAAGAGGGTCATAAATGGGACCACGAACGTCGGTGACAGGTAGCAGGTGAACAGATCAAAAAGTACTGAAATATGTTGGTAGGATATATTGGGAAGGCAATTACCTCATCAAAGGAAGCACTCGGTGATTGTGCCAAGTAAAACGAGAAATCTGCAAAAGACGCGAATGAAGCAGGGGATTACCATCAAAATAGATGGGTGGAGAATCAGGTGAAGAAGAACGAAGAAACGGAAGGATGTTGAATCAACAAGCTGGAAGAAATATCTATGAAGGTGAACGCCGAAAGGACACAGACAAACTTATTGGGATGTAGCCTAGATTAAAAAAGGAAGGTCTAATAATATTGGATCAACTAAGATAAGTGATAATTTTTTTTAAGCAGGAGGAACTGGATATGTATCAACTAGGAAAAAAAGCGAGGAAAAGAAAGAAAGAACTGGAGACACCAATCACGGAATAAATCGAAGGAGATCGGGAGCGAACGGAAGAGCAGTCCAGGAGTGAAAACAAAAGCAGGAAGTTCAACAACGGAGGCTACCGCCGCCAGAGACGGATTGGCGAGCGGCGGAGAACAAAGTGCTGCGAGCAGCCGGTACATAAGAGGACGTGTTGGTCCGCCGGAGAGGTGCGCTGCGGGCCGAGCCCCGGCGGAAGGGCAAAGCTGCCGGGCCAAAGCTGGCGCCTCCCCGCCTCTCCCCAACTCGCTCCGCCGCGCCTCTGATCTGCGCTCGGCGCCGGGCCAGCCGAGGAGGGTCGACACTTGCATTTCCTTTCATATCGGCCGCCGCCGCCGCCGCCGTCTCCCGTTCCCCCGCCCCACCCCGCCTCGCCCCGCCCCTCCCCGCCCCGCCCCCCCCGCCCCGCCCCTCCCCGCCCCGCCCCTCCCCTCCCCGCCTCTCCCCGCCCCGCCCACCCAGCCCCGCCCCTCCCCGCCCCGCCCAGCCCAGCCCCGCCCCTCCCCGCCCCGCCCCGCCCCACTCGGCCTCCGGATGGGGGCTCTTTTAAAATTCACCCGGCGGAGCGTCGGCATTTCGTCGCCGGGTTATTCGGAGGCTCTGCGCTTAACTAAACTCCGTCGTCGCCGCCGCCGCCTTCTCTCTCTCTCTCTCTCTCTGTCTCAGGCCGTCTCCACCGGCGCTGCGCCGCCTCCTTTTTTTGTGTTTCCATTCAGCAATATTTCGTAATGAATGCAACATAATGAAGTAAGACATCGGGTTCCTCTTTTTTACATCGCGCGGCGTGCTCCGGGGCCGTCCCGCCACCCCGCAGCGGGCGGAGCGCCTTTGTGCAGCGGGCGAGCAGCCGCCGCCTCCGTTCTCAGCGCCAGCGGCCCCATCTTTAGAGCCACCGCCGCCGCCCCCGCTGTCACCAGCCCCGCCGCCGCCACCCCCGCTGTCACCAGCCCCGCCGCCGCCACCCCCGCTGTCACCAGCCCCGCCGCCGCCACCCCCGCTGTCACCAGGTCCGCCACCCCCGCTGTCACCAGCCCCGCCGCCGCCACCCCCGCTGTCACCAGCTCCGCCGTCGCCGCTGTCACCAGCCCCGCCGCCGCCACCCCCGCTGTCACCAGCCCCGCCGCCGCCACCCTCGCTGTCACCAGCCCCGCCGCCGCCACCCCCGCTGTCACCAGGTCCGCCGTCGCCGCTGTCACCAGCCCCGCCGCCGCCACCCCCGCTGTCACCAGCTCCGCCGTCGCCGCTGTCACCAGCCCCGCCACCGCCACCCCCGCTGTCACCAGCTCCGCCGTCGCCGCTGTCACCAGCCTCGCCGCCGCCACCCCAGCTGTTGCCAGCCCCGCCGCCTCCGCCCCCGCCCTTTCCAGCCCCGCCCCGCTGCCACCAGCCTTCTGCCGCCACCCCCGTGTCCCCAGCACCACCGCCGCCCCCGCTGTCCCCAGCACCCCCGCCGCTCCGCTTTCACCAGCCCCGCCACCCCCGCTCTCACCAGCCCCGCCGCCTCCGCCCCCGCTGTCACCAGCCCCTCCGCTGCCGCCCCCGCGTTCGCCAGCCCCGCCCCCGCTGTCACCAGCCCCGCCGCCTCCGCCCTCGCTGCCACCAGCCCTCTGCCGCCCCCCCCATGTCACCAGCACCGCCGCCGCCCCCGCCGTCCCCAGCACCCCCGCCGCCCCCGCTATCACCAGCCCCGCCGCCCCCGCTGCCACCAGCCCCCCGCCGCCACCCCCGGTGTCACCAGCACCGCCGCCGCCCCCGTTCTCACCAGCCCCGCCGCCCCCCACTGTCACCAGCTCCGCCCCCCGCTGTCACCAGCCCCTCCACCGCCGCCCGCACGGAAAGCGACCCAAGAAGGCGAGAAGAGGAGGAAGACTCGGACGGTCTACGTTCGTTACGTGGGAATTAAACTAATGAAGGGACAGCTTGCCCGCGGGACGAAGGAGACGGCAGGAGGACGATGAAGGCGGAGAAGAGTAAGCGGCGGGGAAGTCCTCATCATCGCCTCTCTTCTTCTGTGCGTCCGATTGTAACATTTCTTCTATCTTTTTTTTATATTTTTTTTTCTTCCGCGCCTTTTCTCGCGGCGCCAAGTATCGGAAAATCCTGGCGAACTTCGAGAAAGCAATCGCTCGGTAATGGCTAGCGTAATCTCGGGCCGCTGTTTGACTAATTCAGAGCGCTCGTGGAGTCCGAATATTTTTGAAGCGCTGCTGGCGCGGGAAAGCGTTGCGTCAAGTGAAACGAGAGACGAGATGACCAAGATGAGAGAAAGAGGGGGAGAGAGACGGAGAATCATGAAGTGAGGGCTTTAAAGTAAGGAAGAGCAAGGATTCAGAAGGCATATGTGTTTTTGAAAAGTGATATCAGAGTCTTAAATTAAAACTGGAATTACGAGACGTTTGCAAAATATGCCTGTGATTTTATAAAATTATTTTTATGAATACGCCTACACATGAATAGTGATCTCAAGATGTAAACGGAATTGTAGAAGAATAAACAAAGTAAATGTTGAAAAAGAAGGTGGAAAAAGTTGTAGGGCCGTTTATTAAAATAGTTGAGAGTGGGAACCTAAGAAATGAATCTCAAGTACACATTTGAAGTAAAAGTAGCGGGAATAAATTGTGAAATAAGGGGGAAAATATGTGGGAGTACCCACATGAAACATAATAAAATTGTCATTAGGTTGCCCCCAAACTCATAGCGTCATCAATTTGTAATATTCAAAGAGAGAAATTTATAACTAGTTACCATGACCCATGATATAATGGGTTGTATGGACGATATGCACAATCATCCATAAAATAATACGCATAATGACACCATTTTAAACTAACTTTGCATCTGCCATGTAAAATTTGAATCAATAGTTTCCCTAAATAGTTGCGCCGCTTTCCCAAAAAAGTATTTCCAACAACTTGCAATATTATTAATGAATTCATTAAAATGTGAAGTCTTCATGGGATACACATACACTCTAGAACACATATACATGGTGATTTTTTCGCCTGTCTAAATTGTTCCACCGTCTTCTGGGTATTCGGGTCTTCTGGGTCTTCTGTGTATCGAACAACACATTCTCTAAGGCTCCTTGCTGGCAAACGCTCGTGTGCCTTCCCCTATTGGAGCAGTGCCTTTGACACGCGGCGTGCAGCTGTGTTCGGCGGGAAGCCTAACCAAATCGTAGCTCCGCAAATAAAAATTATTTTAAAAATGTAGCTTTTGATGTATTTACGTTATTTTTTAGTCATTCTACGATACTGTGCTTTTCTTCATTACACGATAGCAACTGTCTTGAGATATGAATATACGTTGGATCTGCAGGTTCGAACCCGTTGGATTGCGATATGCTGGTGAAAATAATCTCGTTTATAAATATTTCGTAAAATTTGGGGAAATTATAATGAAAAGTCTCATTATGAAAGGGAATTTATTTCTATGTATGTGAAAAACAAAATAGTGGGATCTGTAAAAACATTGTTGATAAAGAAATATCGAAGTAATAAATACCAGTAAAATATTGTCACGTTTTATCAGATTGCCCAAGTGTTATATCACGAGCATCGATAAAATGATCGACAGAGAAATTCAGGTGTGAAACACTTATCAAAATCAGAGCTGAAAAAGTTGTTTCTGGAGGCAAGCCTGATCCAAAAATTGTGACAATAACTTCATGGAAATATCCTTGACCATCAGTCTTAGACAATGCAAAATATCAGGTATAGTTTCTAAGTCTTGAATAATTTTATAGTAGTTACTTATTTGTATAAACGGAAACAATTTTCAAGCTCGCTTTGGCTCGAGCGCAAAGTATCTAATCAACTGCTGGTTTCCCTCCCTCAGAGTACTCCATGTACGCATTTACACACTTCAGTTCCAGTGCAAATTGCGTGTAAAACCTCGGTTGTGATCACGTTCTCACCAAAAATATCACTCCGTTTTTTAACACTTAATTAAATGGCATGGTGATATTAAAAAACACTTTGGTCTACTCAAAAAGTTTCCATGTTGAATGATCGAAAAGATACAGTGCAACTCGACTCGTAAAAAGCATACCCCGAACAAAGCTGGCTCCACCGTAAACTTAAGGGCGCGTCGTGTGAGCAGGTCGTGGGTTGCGCGCCCGCTCGCCGCCCGTGTTGGGCGCAAGGCGCCCTCGGGGCGAAGAAGGTCGTGGGTCGAGGACGCAGGTGCCCGGCCGCCCGCCCGCCCGCCCGGCCGGAGGCGGCTGCGGCGCCTGACATCAACATAATAACGGCCGGGTCAATATTTGTCACCCGCACCCTGCCTTCCTCCACTCATCGCTTCATCATACGCCTATAATCCCCCCGCCCCCGCCCCACGCCCCACGTCCGACGCCTTCGCCCTCATTCCCACCCACTCTGAGCATGGCAGCGCGGGGGTGGAGGCGGCGGCGGGGACGACGGTGGCGGGTGAGGGCGGCGGAGGGGGCGAGGTGCGGAGGTGGGGGGGGCGGCGGCAGAGGTCGGCGGTGGCTGGGGGCGGTTTGCGCGCGTCGACATCCTCTCGACAGCCGCCGCCGTGTCCTCATCCCCACCCCGCCCCCGGCCGCCTTCACCTCTGCCGCCGCCGCCGCCGCCTGCCCCCGACCCGCTCGCACCCTCCGTGCGCCCCTTTTTGCAGGGCACTCACTTTGCTCTATAACTCTTTCAGCCTTCTGCGACACGGATTTCCCCTCCGTCCTTGCTAAAACCGCCCCCTCTCCGCTCTCCCCGTCTCCGACCTCGCCCTGCCGGGTCCTCGCGACGTCTCCGCGCCCCGCGGCAAAGAACACGCGGGCACAAAAACCACGCGCCCCATAACTCTGCGGAGACGAGGCGACGTCCTCGCGTCCTCACGTCCCTCCCCGTCCCCTCCCCGCCACTGCAAGGAACAGGAGTCGCAGGAGGGAAATGGCCGGGAAAATTTAGGGCAACAACAAAGGGCGCGGTGGTCCTCGCGACTGCCGCAACTAGCGACCCGCCCACTGCCTCCACCGCGGCCGCCGCCGCCGCCGCCTTCGTTTTATTATCCGCCGTCCGCGCCGAAGCACATTTCGCAAAAATGGCGTCGCGATAAATTAAAGCAACTATTTGACAAATCGCTTCGCTTGGCGGTGCGCTCAGAAATCTGACCCGGGCGGCGACCTCAGATCCCGCGACTCTTGGCCCCCGGTGCACGGCTTCCGTTTCGCTTGTCGTGCAGTGAACTATATCTTCCTTTGTGCAAATGTGTCACGTTGAAGAATGTTTCAGGTTGTTTTATAAACTGTTGAACTCATAGATTCTATTTTGGAAACATAGATAAAAGTACCCCGATGCATACCCATATCTTTACTTCTCATTATTACAAAACATGCCCGTTTCCTGTTTACATTAGTTACTACATTCTATATGTGTTCATTTATACTCCAATTATTATCATTGCAAAGAAACATAACAGAATTACTGCACATTGAGCATGCTGAAAGACTAATTCTAGATGAAACTGCAGCTACGGCGCTTTTAAGGTACAAATGAAGCAAACATCAATGTACGCCATTTCAAATAGACATTTTCCTTTTTTCATAATAAAAAATCTTGCAATAAAGCAACTTTTCGAAAGAAAACCCTGACCACTTGAGCACTTATTTTTACGGGCAAAGAACTCCCGGTTTTTAATTGAAAATATTATTTACGCCGTTCGTGAAATCAGAAACCACTTGCTACTCCCCTTATTATAGTTTAAATTGTTGTTTCTTTTACAAATTTCAGATAAGAAAAATAATGGCTCATTGATAGTAGCGCAGGACAAAAATTCCACATACACGTTTGTTTGCATCTAGACGCATTTATTCACTTGACATAAACGTTATAGCAGAAACAGACTTTTTTATGTCACAAAGATCTAAAGAGACCGTAAATTATGAGGATCTTAATCCGCAGTTTATTAATTTTGCTGTTAACAGAATACGAAAGACACACCCAACAGGAAATAAATACGTATTCTGAAAAAATATCATTGGAAACAATATTAAAAGAAGAAAATACTTATTAACTGTTCTAATCCCTCCCTTGAATTTAACTTCTAAAAAATATACCTAGTAATTGAAAATATCTATTGCATTTGTATAGAAACTAGTTGCTAAGATTATAAAAAATATGAATAATACTTCTTCAAAACGTAATGGAAAAAATTATATAATACGTAGGTTCGTCAATCACAGCTACAATGTACTGTTCAATTCGAGTATTATTTCAACGCCGAATTCAGTTATTTACAAATAGAAAGAGTGTTTACCCTTCCTTCAGCTCACACACATCGACATTTTTATTCGAAAAATTATTTATGAGAAATATAAATTACTGTCTTTACGTTGTATTCTTCATAGATTATTCATATCATGTTAGTATACAATTGTGATATTTACTTTCATATACTACTCTTCACCGACAGGTTAATGCATTTAATATACTTTCACTATTGATCGGGTCGATCCGGAGCAAGAAAATTTATGGCGGTAAATTACCTCCGAAAAGATATTGATGCGGCGAACTTACGTCGTACGCTACATTCTTGGAATAACGTGGCCACGTAGGGGAATTCCTTGATGAACTGTACAGAAGCACAACTGCCAGAGGAATTTGAATAACAAGCTTTTAATAAACGACTTCAGAGGCCGGGATTAACGCCTTCTAACTCGTCAATCAACGCGATCGCTTCAGACTCGCGAAGATGATTAATGGAAGTTAAATGAAGTTCCGCAAAATGGGTTCGATCAAAGTTTCAATATAATCTTCCGCTTCGTAGACTCCTTTCATTTTGGTTGTGCTCTGCGAGTGCATTTAACTTCACTAAATGCATGCACACGTATCTCTCCGCTTTAATTGCATTGACTTTATATTTCCATAAAGAGAAAAGAGTTACGAAGATTACCATTCGGTAAGTACTTTGTGAATGAGTTCTTTGGTAAATAGAATGCTTGCGAAATTCTGCAGAGAATTCTCGTAGGAAACTTGGACTTACGGTAGATTCTTCCCTGTTCTAAAGAGCACATTATGTTCTTGGAACATCTTGCTCGGAATTGATTATGAATGAGAGACAATTTTGAGATATCAACGTCAAATAATCTTTAAGCGAAAGATGATTCTGGAAGTGAATGTTATACAAATATTCAATGTGAAAGACGTGAAGAGACATTAGCGGCGGAAAACACAAGTAAACGATAATCGAAATATTGCAACCAAACATAAATCTACAGAAAAAACTAAAAAATTAGACAATATTTTAATTTGTGTTACTACGGTTTTCTATTTAATACTATTTAATTGGAATATAATCGGCTTTCGTTCTACTCGTTCGTTACTACTGATATTCTTCAGTTTCCTTCTTTCTTTGTATCATCTGCACGTGCATTTCTCTACCATTGTAACTTACCTCCGACGAATATTAGTGAATTGGCATTTTGACCACTTTTTAGTGAAACATACTCGCTAGATCTATATTTTATGAGTAGTTAATTTATACAGGGGAAAGACGAGAGACATTTTTCTCTTATTGTGTACACTTTTATGTTTGTTATCATTACACAATACAAATTATTTAAGCGACACATTAAGTAATCAAACAACGTATATGGTGCATAATATTGTATTATGCCGACAAATCTCTGATGTCTTTGCCAGCTATAAGGAAAGATGAAGGTAGGTGATAGTCACAGCACACGCTATTGGGGTTCCCCAGGAAACCTCTGAAAGTAACTTTCTCTTCAGGAAACCCACACATGGAAATTCGAAAATACAATCCTTTATTGTAACTTCAAAAGCAAAAAAAACAACAACGAAAGGAACAATAAACAAAAAACACGATACATAAATCTCATAAATTATTAAAACCCTAATTTATTAATAATATAACCTATTCTACCTACTTTAACTGAATAAAATTTTAATTATATAGCCCTAACAACTAATCTAATTTACAACACAAGTTTTTGAATTCCCAATTTCCATAGTTAATATTAAACGACATTTAATGTTTGTGCGTATATACGAACGATTTTAAAAGGAACTTCACTTCGCCTTATCTCTTACAGTGATTATCTTGCATACTCGACGTCGTAATACTGTCCTTGATACTTTGTCTTATTAAAATAATCCATTCCAATTCTTTCATTAATTGTTCGTGAAACCATCTCCCCTCCGAACGCTGCTACAATGTGCATCCACAACGCGGTCCGCATACATTCACCCTCTCTGGTCTGATCGGAGGTCTCGATTCCTGATGAGTAAAGTAATCAAGAGACTTTCTAATAAGTGGGTAATTTTCTCTATCGATCAGTAAAGTCAACGTCATGGTTGTCCTCCGGATATCCAGTGGCACGTGCTTCACATCCCGTGCTTCCGTCTTCTACGCATTGTCGGCCAAGTCTTCACTTGTTATTATCGGTCGCCCCCAACCAATGCTTCCCTCATGTCCATGCACATTCTTCATGATTTCACACACTTTATTACATAAATTTCTTCCTTTAACTATTGCACAGTCATATGTCACAATTTGTTATTTTTGAGTTAAAGTAGAAAATAATTTCCAGAAAAGAGCAATTAGTGAAATACTTTAGATATATTTTAGTTTCCGTGTTTTCAAGATCAAAACTATTTAAAATATTGGGAATTTTTCTTATCCCATTTTGTAAAATATCTAGATATTGTTTCTTATTTATGTCGACTAACAAGAGTACCCAATGTCAATAAACACGAAGCAAAGTGTTACATTAGATCAAAAGATATGATGATGAGAACGATAGTGTCAAGTAGTGATTATATCATAATAAGAAATTAACTACGCTAAGAGATTAAATTCGTCTTCAATGAGTATCTCCGTCGAATTTATGATTGGGCCACCCACTAAAATAAAAATTCATTTTTGTATCAGTAGCTAAGTAATTGAAAATGTGAAACTCCCATATGTGATTTGAAAACGAACGCAAGTAAATTATATTAAAAAATGCAATTATATTTGTATATAAATTCTTATTATAAGTACGTTATTTGCAATTTGCTTTGAAAATCTTCACCTCCAAGCCAGGAACTAGTCGACTTATCATGTTCTAGGCTGATCCAATCATCATTGAGTCTTGATAAAACGAGATACGACACATAGCAAGAAACCTAACCTACATTGTTCGACCTAAGTTTTCGCATCCACAAAAGAATATTATTAAAAGTGAATTCTTCTCATGTAGCGTTCAGAAGAGAAAACCATTCCTGTAGGCTACTGAGAAAGATATTTAACTCAAAGGGTATTCGAGGCAGCAACGCTCCTCCCAGCACAATGGGATTATTTCGCCGAAATTGCCTCCGGAAAACCTCCTGCGAACGCTTGTGCCGCGCAAGAATTACACGACAAACCTGGCGAGTTAGCGGCGCTCGTTAATCGACAAGAAGAAGCAGGCAAAGGGACAACGGCGGCCTCGAGTTTCCACGTTATTCAGCGTTCAGCTCCGCGCGCACACTCGAACTCCCAGAAACTTCTATTTAATAAGCGTCTCCTCTCCGGACTCCGCACAGCTGGCAGAAGAAGAGAGCGCCTCTAACACGCTGCACATGTTTACGAGGCCGTTTCATCTTCGAGGAGGTCCCCCGCCCCCCCCGCCTCTTTCCCCGCCCCGGCTGTCCCCACCACGCCCACCCCCACACCCCACTCCCCGCCCCGCCCCGCGCTCTACCGCTTTGCGCCGTCGACGCTCCGCCCCGCCCTCGCTCCGCCCCCGCCTCTGTCCCCGCTCCGGCTCTCCCCGCCACGCCCCGCGCTCTGCCGCTTTGCGCCGTCGACGCTCCGCCCCTCCCGCGCAGCCAACTCTCTAAGAAAACATTTTTGAGCAGAAGTTCCCATTGATTTTCCCTCAGCTCGCGAGAGGCGCGCGCGCTCGGCTTAGAGTGTAATCTTCATTACAGCGGGCGGCAGCGCGACGGACAAAGGAGAAGAGGCCTGGGTTCCATACGCTGGCGCGAGGAACCATCTACTGTGCACCCCCCCTTTCACAGTTCCCGGCCCGACCCGTTCCCCCGACCCCCCTGCCCCCCCGGGCAACTTCCGAAGAGTTCATTACGAGACGGAGTTAATTTAAATGAGAAAATTATCGCCGTCTCAAAACTTGCCACCACCGCCGCCGCCGTCGCGTCCCTCCGCCCTTGGAGTAACTGTTACGCAAGAGTACCTCGCAAATCTACGCAACAATGGAGACGCCATTTTGACAGGAAATAAAGAGATCGCGCGGGCGTGACCGTATCTTCCGCGGTATTGTTCCTCTGCGGGTAACCCGCGCGCGGTGGAGCGGAGAGAGGCGTGAGGCGACGGGCAGGGGCGGGGCGAGGCGGGTCGCGGGGATGACCCGGCCGTCCCGCCAGCGGACGCTGCCTCTATCAACGGGACGCTTGCCCCCCGCCGTGCCTCCGTCCTTCCGGGGTCGCTCCACAGGCGAAGCGCGCGACTGCCGGCCGGCGCTTCAGACTGGCCTGGCCGCCCGCGAAACAATGCCTCGCTCCGACAGGGCCAAGCGCTACTCCCTCAGTCTGAATCACTGAAAAACTACTGATTGATAGTGACTATTCATTGATGGGGTCAGTTATAACCCTGCCACTGACAATCAGTGAATTGGACTAAGCAAATCAGTGAAACTCCACTGTTTGAATCAGTGAAACTTCACTGTTTGAATCAGTGTAACTTCACTGTTTGAATCAGTGTAACTTCACTGTTTGAATCAGTGAAACTACTGATTGAATCAGTGAAACTACTGATTGAATCAGTGAAACTACTGATTGAATCAGTGAAACTACTGATTGAATCAGTGAAACTACTGTTTGAATCAGTGAAACTACTGTTTGAATCAGTGAAACTTCACTGTTTGAATCAGTGAAATCTGTGACAACTAATTGAGCCGTGAACGACATGAACGACTGAACGATCAGTGAGCGATGGTGGCGCGGCACTTTTACCACTGACGACCAGTGAGATGCTGGCGGTCATTATGAAAAGGTTCGCATATTATCTGATTGTCTGCGAAACTACACATTTCGACTGAAATATCAGTGACTTCGGCTCTCACTAATTGAATCAGCGACAATTTCACTGATTTAGATTCAGAAAGTACAGCTAGCTCTTTCAGTGCGCTTCAGTGACATCACTGCTTTATTTAGACGTGTACCAAGCGCTGCATTCGAAACCAAAATCAAGAATAAATCCATGTGATAATTTAAATAAAAAAGCTTGCGATAAAATTACTATATAGTTAGCAAAATCTGAAAATAATTACATCGCAGAAAATCTTATAAACTAATCTTTCACCCTCTGAGTTGCTCTGAGTCTTCGCAACGTTCTTAATCTCGAAGATTGTAAACCATTTCTGACATAGCCTTTCAACAGGTAGAGTTGAAATCAACACTGGTTTTCTTTTTAATGAAGGAGACTCACAATTTATATATGCTAAGACAAAAGTAGCTGCTGTCGCGCACTGGAACAAACTGAAAAAATAAAGAATTTGGTCAGTTTTGGCCGCGCTGTTTTCAGGATCGCCATGGATATACAACGCATTGAATACAAAATTATGTAAAGCGTTTTCAAGCGGAAGAAAATAACCTCCGAGTGAGGAGTGTAATTTAGGTTTTTCATCTATTTAAGAAAAACGTTCATATAATTCAATTTTTTCCAACACCTGGAATTAATAATTCAATGGAAAAGAGACTACGCAGCCCTGTAGGAGCTATGATTCTTTCACAGTTTTAACTCACCAGGCTTATCAGACTTGAGCAAAAGATACTAGAACAATTTTCCCATGAAATTATACTGCAATAATGCAAATTTACAATTGTAACGCATAAAAATGGATAGGAATTTATTTACACTTAAGTTTTCTCAAGTGTGTATTATGTACACTGACTGTAATTAGGCGATCTACACATAATTTGAAGTAAAACTTTAACTTTCCCCAAATTCGAGAAGATTATCTACAATTTTACATCAATGAGTGGGCAAGAAGAACTCCAAATATCTCAAAATCTGTTCTATATTGATGATATTAAGTTTACATTCAGTCTTTTTCAACCCACTACAAGAAAGGTGTATTGGAAATTAGAAGTAAGGATAGTATGTACTTCTGCAAAAGAGAAAAGGTCAAATATTAAAAAAAACAATTTTGCCCGCTTTACTCAGAAAAAGGCATTCATATACGATAATAATGATAATTCATTCTACGTCTGACTTTTCCTCCTGATTTAAAATCATAAAAAATTATATGTGGTTTTAAAGAACGTGTTTCGGTGGACTAAAATTATTTAGATTTATTTCTTTTGGTCTTGAATAATTCAAATGAAGCGTACTCACTATAACAGAAAAAATACTACGTAGTTTGTTATCATTCAAAGAACTATTACATGAAATACATTCACAGGTTGTCTGGCAGAATTGGCGTTTATAACACAGTCTTCATCTCCGTCATACGAAATAATCGCTCACGTCCACTGTAGCTCTAAAAAAACTGTTCACCAAAACGTTCAGGTAAAATCTCAATTTCGTAGATGGTTCTAAGCCTATTATTCAATTTGTAAAGCCAACGCATCAACTGCACCTGCGACTTTCCGACACCGTCGCGTGGAAGGCAGCCCTCGCCGCCGCCGCCAGTGCCTTCCTCCCGCTGCCAACGTCGCCATCACGCACCTTTCAACGCGGCCTTTGGCACCGCGTACGCACAAAGTCGCTTGTTATTTCAGCGCCGGGCGATATGCAACACGGCTAACCGTTTGATGTGTTGTTTAATTTCATTCAAAAGCTCGTGAACGCCGGAAAAAGACAAAAAGAAAAAAAATAGCGTTTCTAAATCCCGGGTAGTGGAACAGACACGGTGACGGTGGCAGCGGCAAAGGCGGCGGAGGCGGTGACGGTGACGGGGGCGGGGGCGGGGGCGGGGCGGTGACAGTGATGATGACGATGGCGATGGCGATGGCGGTGGCGGAGGCGGAGGCGGTGGCGGTGGCGGCGGCGGGGGCGGGGGCGGGGGCGGTGGGCGGGGGCGGAGGCGGGGGCGGCGGCGGGGGCGGGGGCGGTGTTGGTGGTGGTAGTGGTGCTGATAATGTGGTGAAGGTAATGAAGAGAATATGAATAATGCCATTGGAATAAGAGGCATGTAAGAAGTAAAATGATTGCAAATACGAGTAGCAAGCGTTCTACAATTGAATATTTGGCTCTTATAGAGAATATATGTATAATGAGCAACCACACAAATATGAGACCACCAATTTAGAATAAAAGGGCGCAAATAAAAACTATTAGAATATGTTGGGACAAAACGTTGATTTAAAGTGTGAAGACTCGTCGTCGGTATTGGATTGTGGATGAATGCATACTCCCAGGTCAGGAGAATGCTTCTGCGATTGAGAACACTCGCAGATGCATGTGTTCCATCAATAAAGTAACCTCTAATTGTAGTACCCCGTCACTTGCCGCTATAGCATATGTAGTCAAGTTCAAACGTGACGATTCCGATTTTAAATAGGCCTATAACAAATATTTTAGTGTATTCATTGACGGGGTAAGGAGGATTCAATAGAAGTTGGTATGGATTAAAGGATATAAAATGGACATAGAGTTTCGTAAAAAAATCGATTTTTTTTAATTTAACAACAGGAGACATCCACTTTTCCTCAGGAGGGCCGAACATTCGCCGTTTTCCTGCGCACGATAACATTCTTACTTTCTGTTCTTGCAAAGAAGTTTGAAAACAATAAAAGTAAAAACCAATCCATTAAGTAAAGGTGGGAAACAAACTTGATCGTGTAAAACAAACAAAAAAAATACTAAACAGGAGGGAAGTTTGATTGAGAATGTATTTTTTTTAAACGTTACCCGTACAAGCAAAGTGAAGAGTAGAACAATATTATAAACTTATTTTGGCTCTCTTGTGATGTATATTAAAATAGTTGCTTTCCAACGTGCAGGACTTCTATGTTTTCTTAGAATTGAGCGTCAGTTCTAAGTATGTTGGCAATGCTAATTACCCTATTTGCGGTAAGCGAAAGCGTTTATTAATGTTGTGATCACTCCATAATGCCCCTGTGTACACACATCACAACAATTGGTGTTGTGGTCTCTATTGCTTCCTGACGAAATTACAAACATTTCCACGTCCCCTCCTCCAACGCAATCATCGCGCTCGTAGCGCCATCACCCATCCTACTATCGTTTCCTTCCATCATATTACAGAACATGCCATCGTCGCACCACACACAATTTTCCACGCCGTCACAGGTGCTCTTCGCATAACTACCGCGATTGTAGCCTCGCTCTCCCCCTGAAGCCGCATTTATCACACGGCCAGGCCGCCGGACATTTTGTTCACAGCTGGAAACGGGCGCCTGAGTGGAGAGGGGTCGGCATGGGGAGGGGGCGTCGAGGTGAATAGGCGGAGGAGAGGGAGAGAGTGGACATGGAGATGTTGCGCTGTAGAGAGCGGAAATAGTCGCAATCATAACCACTCGTTTCCAGCTTCGTAATTCTTCTGACAATGTACGTGGCGCTCGCGCGCACCCTGCTCGCAACACGTTATGGCCGTTGTTGAAAGTCCCTTATATTTTCATGCGCAGAAACGTAAAGTTCTCTGGATGTTAAATATGAAAGACTGGCGTACAAGAATGCCAACGTAAACGACAAGAGAATTTACATCACACAGACGTACTATTCGGAGAATGGAGGGCAAATGAATATTGTCTAAAAAAAAGAAAAACACAACTATGTAATTATGATTGGTGCGTGAATTCCATGCTGCATTCTTTCCATAAGTGAATACGAGTAATTTAATTGTATGCTACAACGAATCTGGAAGTGAATGCTTCAAGGAATGGCAGAGTGCGTTGATTAAGATCAATTATTATATTTTTGTTTAAAATATTCGCAGCTTAAAATACATTTCCCTCATTCATACGTAGTATGTTTCACTGAGTACTAATGCACTCAGTACTATCATTTCAAAATATATTGTTTCTCAACATCCCATGTAGATAGTCAGGCAACTATTTTCATTCGTTAATTAAATGAGAATGACGCCTTTTGATACGCGTGCTCCGCTTAAGAAATATAATTAATGAATCATTTAATGAATTATTTCTTTATGAATAATTTGCAATGTATTATAAACGTTAGTACTGTAATACGATTTTTACAACTGTAATGAAATGTTTAGATATCATTGGCAAACAAAGATTTTTTTTAATCAGAGAAAAATAGTACCTCCCAACATTTCGATATAACTGTAGATGTTTTCAAAGGCACCCAGTGTTTTCAAATGAAACAAATTCTCGTACACAGCTATCCATACATTGTGTACAAGGTGAAAGGAATTCTACCTCTATGTTTTGGTAAATTTGAAGGGAAGAACGTTTTATAACTTGGATGACAGGAGAGGAAGACTCGAAATCCAGAATGCACGACTACGATTTCTCGGCACTGGTCGTGTTTAAACTTATCACCAGTGACTTTCATTTGAGCGGCGTCCTCGACGGCGTCTCTTGTTCGGCGTCGGCGCCGCGCCACTGCACCGCTGACGCCGGTCGGCGCCGCGAAACGGCAACGGGTTGACAGAGTGACGCTGGCGATCGCCCCTCGGCTCTGGCGCAGTTAATTGGCCAGCGGACGAGCAGGTGAAGGCGAGGGCCACAAGGATCTCGCGACAGAGGCAGCACGGTCAAAGGTCGAAAGGAATGGGTTGAAGGACGAAAAGTTTTGATGGAATTATTCGATACTCGTCATTTATAATTGAAGACTTTTTTTTATTATTTTATTGCAGAATGAGGTGATTATACAACGCTCAGCCATACAGCTTTTCAGTTGTTAGGAGCGAGCATTTTTAGACGAAAAATATACGAAGGGGGTAGCTACGGCGACCTCCCTGTAACATTATAATGGTTCAGTACGAGTATTTGAGTGGAGAAATACATATTCTTGACTGGTATTTATTTAATTATCTTATATCAGCCAAACTACGGAGGAAGATGTGAAAGGGGAGTCGGTTTCTTAGACGAGGTTCTATGGGATGCTCTTTACCTACATTAAAATGAGATGCACCGGTAACTGAGGGTAGATTTTGGAAGAATGTATGAGAAAGTTTATAGTGATATATGTTACAATGTGTACCATGGCTAGGTCTTTGTGGAGATTTGTATTGCTTATACACCAAGGGACGTTAACTGCAATTCTGAGGACCTTATTTTGGGATATTTGAATTTTGTTGATTGTGGTGGGAGCGGCGTTACACCAGACAGGACAAGCGTACGTGAGTAACGGACGTAAAATGGCTTTTTAAATAAGGAGAGCAGAATGGATCTTTAAAGTGGAGTTTTAAAGTTAATTATTTGTCGAAGAATACCTAAGCGTCTGTTGGCTTCATTCACCTTGGAAGTGACGTGATCTTTCCATGTCAGTCTGGTATCCGATAGAACGCCTAGATAACGGATGGGGGCGGTTGTGGAGCACCTTGGTATTGTTGTTGAGTCGAATTTTAGTGGGAGTGGAAAGGGATTGAAGACCGTGGGGCAATAACATGCTGAGCTAGTTCTACTGTATTTCATGACCATCTGTAGTGGAATCCATCGAGTAGTTCATGGGTATTGGTCCAATAAATGAAAATTCTTGTCAGTTTGCCGACGTTTCGGAGATTTATTGCTCCATCCTCAGGGCTGAATACATTAACAACACGGATAGATGTATAATTTTAATTAGTGTTTATATGTATCAACGTGTTGTTAATGTATTGGTTGCGTAATTCATAAATTAATGTTCGTTATCTCGATGTGTAGAATGCAATCTCTAAACTTTTATTTCCATTTTATCAAAACTTACTTATAAGCATATAATTGCCCCGAGGTCTTTAGTCCATGTACAGTATTATCGTAGTATGTTTTGCATTACCTGTATTTGAAATTAAATATATCTCATTATCAGTGTTTGAAATGCTATCGTATTTATTTCAAATACGAGATTTTATTAGCAGAAAATAGAACAAAATATTAAATTGATTTGCGTTATGACTGTTTAGCCAACATTAACAAATGCCTCAAAATAGATATTGGTTTTCTCTTTATTTTATAATTGAATAGGTTGGTGGGCTGATAATATATTGCGAACAGATTGTGATTATATACTTTCGCAATAAATGTTGTACGCAAAGATCTTTTCAGAACTTCTCTCTCTTAGTATCATAATAATGATAAAATTCGGGGTGTGTGGGTTGTAGAATCACAAAGAAAAGAAGGAATGTAACAGATTAGATCTCTCATATCTCTTCCAAGCTATATACAAGTACAGTAGTTCTTGCCCAGAAAACATGACTCCGACATGAGATAGATGTTGAAAAGCTGGTTTCACTTCTTCACGAACGAGATGCTCTGTGGAAGACATGGGACGCCAGATATCACAACAGGGAGGAAAAGCAGCAAATTATGGAATGAAATCGCAGAAGAAATAGACGGAACTAGTACAAGACGTGTTGTAAACATAGGACATAAGCTCACACATCTTATGGTTATGAACAGTCGTTCCTCTGTAGCAATATATTTTCTAAAATTTGTTTTTGAAGCAGAATTTTTGATTTTCAAGGAGAAGAAATTTAAGCGCAGAGCTGTCAGCAAGCAGTTGTAATCTTCTCGCTTCCATTAGATGCCACTTACACTAAATAATTCACATATAGATGTCTATTGAAGTCGGATGCAGTGTGACCACTCGGGTCGACAGAATCGGCCGTTCGCGCGCGAACGTTTCTTCGGCCGAAAATGGATCCACTCTTTGACCATTCCCTAAGTCGTTGGGAAGGGAACGGCGCCGGGATGGAGGGGTGGTGCGCCCACAGCTGCATCAAAGCGACATGAGCAGCAGGTGGGCAACAGGGCGACATGGCTCCAGGGCGGAGTCGGGCGAGGGTGTCGCGGGAGCGGAGCGGGAAAGGTCGTGTCGAGGGAGGCGTGGGAGCGGTACCGGCTCGGCGTGGAGCAACGTGGCGGGGGCGGGCACGGTGCAGAGTGACGATGAGGGTGGACCATGCGGGGACGGTGAGGGGACGATGCAGCGACGGTGAGAGGACGGTGGGGGAACGATGCGGGGGACGGTGCGGGGGCGGCGCGGGGACGGCGCGGGGACGGCGCGAGGGCGGCGCGAGGGCGGCGCGAGGGCGGCGCGAGGGCGGCGCGAGAGCGGCGCCAGGGCGGCGCCAGGGCGGCGCGAGGGCGGCGCGAGGGCGGCGCGAGGGCGGCGCGAGGGCGGCGCGAGGGCGGCGCGAGGGCGGCGCGAGGGCGGCGCGAGGGCGGCGCGAGGGCAGCGCGAGGACGGCGCGAGGGCGGCGCGAGGGCGGCGCGAGGAGGCACGTGGCGGGCGTGAGTTGCGCGCGGAGGTAGTGTGGTGCGGGGACGCCAGGGTTGGCGTTGGGGCGGCGCAGGGAAGGCGCGGGGACGACGAGGGAACACCGTGAGAGGAGCGTGGGACGAAACAGGACCTTGTGGAACCTCATGAAGAAAATATAAGGGGCGCGCGAGTGACGAGAAGGGAAATGGACCGGAGCTTTGCTAGGGCAGCCCGAAATGCAGGCGAGGGCGGCAGCTTCAATGGAGAGCGGGGCGGCGAAGAGGCAGCGTGACCGCCACCGCGCCGCCCCCGCCGCCCCCCACCCGCCCCCCACCGCCCCCACCGCCTCCCACCGTCACCGCCACCCCCGCGCCGCCGACCCCGCGCCGCCGTCCCCGCGCCGCCGCCGCCCGCCCCCGCGCCGCCGCCCCCGCGCCGCCGCCCCCGCGCCGCCGCCCCCGCGCCGCCGCCCCCGCGCCGCCGCCCCCGCGCCGCCGCCCCCGCGCCGCCGCCCCCGCGCCGCCGCCCCCGCGCCGCCGCCCCTGCGCCGCCGCTATGACGCGCATCTGCGGTGCACCGCGCCGCCGGCCCCGGATGCAGTGGCCAGCGCGGGGGAGGGCGGCGAGGACGGCGAGGGCGACCGCGGCTCCCGTGTCTCGTGCACTGCTCGGCGTCACGGCACGCGCTCACTAAATGAGGTCGCCCCGGCTAGCAACTGCTTGGTTTCCGATGGCGCGGTTTTCCACCTGCCTCATGAGATTCTACAATTATGAAGAAAACTATCTTTGCTAGTTCTTACGGAGTAAAAGACCTTGGCAAACATAAAAGGATGCATTGCATATGCGAATTCAACGTCCACCAGACGTTTCTACGGCTTGAAATCTTTCAAGGTTTCTGCGTTTTTCTCGTTGTTTACTTATTTTCATTCTTCCTCTCCTTCCCCTTTTCCTTGTCCTACGTTTTGTACTCTTTATTTCCTACTCTTCTTCTTCTACTACCACTTTAGAATGGCAAATACAACTAGACAATAAAAGTTGATTTCAACACCTGAGCAGATTTTAATTGTGATGAATCTGGACAAAGTTAAAACTACGAGAACTATTCCTATTTGATGTTAATTACTTTTTGATCAGTGTCGTAAGTCATGTATTCAGATTGTTACTAAAATATTAGGCAGATAAAAAATAACTTTTAATGATGAAATGTTACAGCATCGACTGAGCCATTTATTTCTAAATGTGAGATGTTCCATTATTTTAACGAACACGAATTATCTGAATATTAACCAACAGCACGAGAACACGCCACATTGTAGAAAGTAAACAAATCAATTTGAGAGACTATCCCAGTGAGGCAATTCGCATCACTGATAACGTCTCATGAAGCAAACCTTTCATTTCTTAAAAACTTCCCCCCCAAAAAAACTATATGAGCAAACAAGAGCTACATCTGAATGCGAGAATATTCTATCACAAAAACCATCAAATGAATGCAAATTAAGCTCAATGCAACGATGTGAAAAGCATACAAAGTTAAATTGATGGAACGATGAATAGGTAGAGATTGCTAACGCCATAATACCACTTAAATTATCGCTTTAATTACACCCCAATGCGCTTAGGGAAATGCGCGAGGCACGGAGCTCGCGAGTGGCATATTAATGGCGCGCGACAGTAAACAAAAGCCTTCAGTTCCTCTATCGACCTGCGAGTTCCGTTCCACGCGCTGACGCTATAAGAAGTATAAAGTGCAGTCTCTCACAAAGGCTTTTAGGTCCTGCACTTCCTTCTCTGCACTTTTGTATGTAAAATTATCTATATACACAGTACAGTTTTCATGTAGATTCTTCATGTAGTCCAGACTTTACGCTTTCTACATGAGAAAATTTTGAACATGTTTAATATATAATAATTAATAATATATATAATATATAATTATATATATATAATATATAATTCTATATATAATATATAATAATATATAAGATATACTAATATACATAATATATAATAATTAATAATTAACATAATTTTTCCTGTACAGAAAGACAGTTTGACTCCAGCGCCTCTAGCGGCAGAATCGTTCAGTAACTGTAATCGGCCATGTCGATTTTGTGATTAGGTGTGTCAAGGTGCGATTGTATGAAGTGATACATTGTGGTAGCCCCCCTAGCGGCGACTTGTGGCGATTCATGCAGAAAGCGTGAAGTCTGGTATAGACCGTGTGTGTGCTGCTTTTTGGCTTTTATACGGTCAGTTTGAGATCTTGACGTTTCCATAGAGAAACGGTTCCAGAATCTACATGAAAACTGTACCGTGTATATCGGCCTTATAACCTAGTAATAGTTGCATCTGAGGCTGTGACTAAGGGGGTGATGTAGTTGCTGCAATATGAAAGAGAAGTTAGTACTCTCATTGTGAGAGATGATTGCATCTCCGTGCCAAAATATGGTCATTTGTTGTAATACATAATATTCACTGACACATTTGATAAACCTGTTTATTTATATTTCGTCATATTGGATGAATGCGTCAATACAGAAAAGGGTGATCTTACGATGAGCTCTCATATCACGAACAGCACAATAGAAAGTATATTTTTTCCATCTTACACTAAATTCTTTTCTTTCGTGTAGTACTAATATTTAGAAGGTATTAACTACTCAAATTTAAATTGTTTATTTATCAAATTATACTTCGATTTTTCTATCTTGGCGCACGGGAGTGTGTCAATAAAATGGAATATGTCACTGTATTTCGCGTCGTTCTCGGTTGTGCCGCTAGGAGTCGAATGATCGCGACTATCGAGCAGTGCTGGCGATCATGCGATTCCTGGCGGCACAACGGAGAACGACGTGAAATACCGTGAGATATTCCATTTTACTGCCCCTCCCCCGTGCGCCAAGAAAGAAAAACCGAAGTAATGTGCTGTGACAACGCTTAATGGAGAAACCATTTTTTGAAACTGATAAAAGAAAGAACGCTTTTCTCTTCGACCTGTACAAAAATGCGCAGATTGAGTATCAGGTCGAATGGCATTTTGTGTTTGTTCCAGTCGCGCCGGCCGTCAAAGTGCCGAACCAGTTGCTGGGCGCTCCTCCGGGCACCGACGTGCAGCTCGAGTGCTACGTGGAGGCGTTCCCCAACACCATCAACTACTGGGTGAAGAACCGCGGCGAGATGTTACTGGACGGGTATGTACTTAATTCGTCTTCCTCTTTTATTTAGAAGACTGCTTAATGACAAATGACTACACTGAATTAATTATGCGTCAGGATAAATTCCTGTGTAATTAATGTATTTATGTCCGCAATCATCTTCAATCTTTACAGAAACTTCAAAGGGTTTAACATAGTTTCATAAATGTAGTAATCCTCATATATGGATGTCTGATTTGTGAAATTTTGCAATGGAATTTTTGATGATTTTTGCTTGAACGTTATTTTCAGAGTACCAAAAAAAAACAACTAACAAACAATTATCTAAAAAAATAACTTAATCAAGGTTGCAAAGTATTACAATATTAAATTTTAGACAACTTTACTTTTGCATTTAATGTACTCTAGGGTCATTTTTCGACATGAAAAAAGTGACGAAAACAGTCCTTGCACGCAATCCCTTTGTAATGAAGACCGCCAACCCCCATTGTATGCTATCCTATTACAAAATCATGCTACAAATTGCACTCATAGATTTGAGCACAAGAGGTAAAGGAGACGCTATCTTGTATCAACGTCTTAAATGCAAATTTCGTGGCTTAGAACATTTTTCTTTTAGGTTCATTTATTTAAAACATGAAAATACCAATAAGGAAGGGGAGCAACTATTTCACTGAAATACACGCAAGATAGTTTCAACCAGGCCATTTAGATTATCTGGAGCCCCGCGAAGAGTTCAGGGAGTTAGTCACCGTCTAGCATGAGGCGTTCACTTACACTCTTTAAGTCTTAGAGGCCAAGCACAAGGATACCCCAGAGTGTCCGAGAGGCCCCCGCCGCCCCCACCGTCCCTCGCCACCCCTGCCACCCCTCGCTGCAACCGCCGCCACTGCCGGCCTCCGCCCCCCGCGGCCCCCACTGCCCCTACTGCCGCCACCGGCCCCGCCGCCTCCCGTCCCCTTCAAGCGTGCGCGTGTCGTTGACACCGCCCCCGCCGCCGCCCCCGCCGCCCCCGCCGCCCCCGCCGCCCCCGCCGCCCCCGCCGCCCCCGCCGCCCCCCGCCGCCCCCGCCGCCCCCGCCGCCCCCGCCGCCCCCGCCGCCCCCGCCGCCCCCGCCGCCCCCGCCGCCCCCGCCGCCCCCGCCGCCTCCGCCGTCCCCGCCGCCCCCGCCGCCGCCACCGCCCCCCGACCCCTCCCCTCGCCCCCGCCCTCTCCGCCCCCCGCCGCCCCCGCCGCAACCGCCGCCGCCGCCGCCGTCCCCGCCTCAGCCGCCGCCTGCCGTCCTTTTCGAGCGTGCGCGTGCCGCTACGCAATCTGGTCGTGGCCGTCGGTGACGTGTTGACACGCGCTGGAGGTGTTACGGTTATAGCCGTCATTACGGCGACAAGGGCCCGCGCGCGGCCGCGCTCCCGCCGCCGAGCCCTGCCAGCGCGGCTGCGCAACGCGAGCGCGTGGGGCAGGCCCGGCACACACACACACACACACACACACACACACACACATACACACGCCCGCCCGCAGCTTGACGTGTGAGGCCGAGCGGTCGTCCTGCTTGAAACGCACGTTGGGTAGGGTAACACAGTTGCCCCTGGCGGTGGTGGCGGCGGCGGCAGTGGTGGCGGTGGCGGTGGCGGTGGCGGTGGCGGTGGCGGTGGCGGCGGTGGTGGCGGCGGTGGTGGCGGGGGGGGCGGCGGTATAGGCGGCGGCGGAGGCGGTGGCTCATCGCTCGTCGACATTCGCCCGGTGCTCAACGGTCACTACTCACCACACACCACTTTACAGGATTAGGGCGCTCGGTGAATCTTCGGCGCTTTGACGCAGTTGTCATTAGAACCATCATGAAGGGATGGCTCGTGCCTCGGAGCGAAATAGCTCGCCTTTCGCCAAGGCGATCTGGGTTCGATTCCCGGACAATCAAATTGGTTCCTGAAAAACGAGTTTGGCTGCTTCACATGGGCTATTTTCTTCTACATATGAACCGAAATTTCAAGATAACAGGGTGGTGGACGGAATTTCCCATGTGCCCGAAATCACAAGTGATTAAAACGCGCCCGCTCCAGGATTTTAGTCCATACACATTCTACACACATTTCGCTGTGTTATCCACTTCTCTTGACGGTATTTATTATTTATTCGAGCTTAAAACTAACTAGTAGTTAAGACATTTTGTTGATTGACATAAATACATGATAGAAACTGCTGATGTTATGATCATTCATCAATAATATACATTGAATTAGATGACCTTTCACATTTTGACGCTTCTCTTAATAAAGTTCGGTAACTTTATACATTACTTTAACTGCTCCTTTCTCCATTACCTAAACAATACAAAATATGGTATAGATAGTAGCCACACCAGAGATACGCTTTACAATGTTTGATGGGTGTTTGACTTTTCTTCTTATTGAATTTAATGGGTAGTGACACAAATGTCTACATTGTAGGCATCATTGTTTTCCTTACGATCCGCGAATATTTTTGAAGTCGTCGTTGAAGGTGCGAATACTAAAAAGAGGATCAATAAACAGATGTTGACGTGACTGAATCTGTCTATACCATCTTTATGAAAAAGTCTGTTTCTTTCATGTCTTTCATTTTGGATGCTCTATGTACTCGATAACGTCAACAAGGTGTAAGCTGATGTTTAAAAAAATCAAAGTCAAATTACGAAAATTGCAATGATAGAGCAGAACTCACAGTACTGTAACTTCCGCTGATTTAATATGTTTATGACTTAAAATAAGACGGGATTATTCCTTTCGATTTGTAGAATAATAATTAAGAACGTGAGATTGGGGTACCTAATGGAAACTTTCATATAACTATATGTGTGTATTTAGAGTTATTGACCAGCTAATTGCTTTTTGTGCCGATTAATATCATTAGAAGGTCAAGAATTGTTATTGAATAGGAGACATTTACATGGTTGAGGGTATTACTACGTTTATATCTAAATACATAAACGATACTTTAAAAAAGAAAGACACATCAATTGAACAATTCCTCTACCTGGGAAAATGACACATACGTTATCGAATCTCACTACTCGGTCAGTACTGGAGAGCTTTGAATTTAATAAATATGTCCGTATTCTGTTCTCTTCCCGTCAATATGGTATGCTATCAAACAACCCAGCAATTGTCTATTTTTTTACAAACGCTCCCTCGCAGCAACTTCACAGCATGTCTTGGTCCAAGAGGCCTCCAGACCTCGGGGCCCTACACCTCATCAAGAAGGCACCCCCACGTGACGCCGCCGTCGCCTGGGGCGGAGGAATATTAAAACCCACAGCGCCTCTCCTGCGGCCTTCTGCGCATGTTTAACATCGTCAGATGGAAAATTAATTCCCATACCTTGGGGGAATATTTTTTTCTCGTCCCCCCCGTCGGCATGCGGCCCCTCCAGGGGGAAGAGAAGTTCCCCACCTACACGGCCGGTAATAAAGTAGGGAACTACTTCATCGTGCGGACGCTTCCTCGAGACCGCGCTGGGATATGTAAATACCATTACTCTGCGTTATTGAACAATGAAGTAGGTCGCTTCCTACCGTCGGAACCTGGCCGGGAAACGTTCGTCTACCTGCGGCTTTCCCCAGAAAAAAAAATGGGTGAGTTGGGGCTGGGTGAATGAAAAAGGGATGAGTTGGGGCTGGGGTGGAGAGGGAAGGAAGAGATGGAGGTGCGCAGTGCAGAGTTTCATCTCCCTTGCAACACTGCGTTTTATATCTCGGTGCGGCGCGGAGCACAAAGTGCGCGTTAATTTCATTACGTCTAATTAGAGGAATAGTCATATTTGCGTTGTGTGAAAAGTACCGCGCGCGTAGCTTTTGTGTTCACGCCACCACGGTCCAGCCGCTGCCGCCCCCTGTCGTTTCGCGCTGGCGCCACCAAACGGCGCCGAAGGGACGGCCGATACCATTTCATTTCTGCGTCCAAATTTTGTAATCCCTCATCGTTTTGATAACGCACGCCAACATTCGAGAGCGCGCTAATTTAACGCAATCTCGCCACACCTCGCCGCCACCGGCGCTGCTGCTGCTGCTGCTGCAATTCTCTCCAACGTTGCGGTGGTGTGTCAGTCCCATGGTCCTAATTTTTGGGAAACCCGCAAAATTCGACTTACTTTGATCGGTTTATCCCGTATTATCGCGAAACGCGTGTCACGTCCATTATCCGAATTTTTTCCGGGTGATTAACCGTAGCGGGCGGGCGGCCCGTTTGTTGCTCTTTTTGAAATATCGTGTCCGCCATTACGCGTTATGGCAAAATTCGGAACGCGCCGGGCTCGTTAATCAGCGATCTCTCGCGTCCGAGGTAAGCCGCCACGCCGGTGGGGGCGCCCCGGGCGCAGGTCGAGGCGGGGAGCGAGGGTGAGGGGCGGGGACGGGGCGGGGCGGGGCGGGGCGACAGGGACGGGGGCTTCCGGCCACGACTTTTAATGGAGTCAGACTCCATAAATCCCTGGGTTACTGCGGCCGGACCCGCATTTAGCCCCCGTTACAAATTGCCTGGAGCCCCGTCGTTTGGTGGCGTCCAGGACGCTCGCCCCGCTGCGGGTCGCTCGCACACAAGTCGAAAGGAGCACCTCAGAAATGAAATTGGGAGGTGGAGAACGGTTCTCGAGAGAATGACTTCTTTTCAAACAACACCATGGTTTAAGTTTAACACCTCGTCTCAGAGCGTGAGCTTCACTTGTATCGAAACATATTAACTTCTACTCTTGCAGTTACTCCATCCACTTTGATTTGCTACTGATTTACATGCAGTCGAAAGGAGCACCTCAGAAATGAAATTGGGAGGTGGAGAACGGTTCTCGAGAGAATGACTTCTTTTCAAACAACACCATGGTTTAAGTTTAACACCTCGTCTCAGAGCGTGAACTTCACTTGTATCGAAACATTAATTGTTACTCTTGCAGTTTCTCCATCCATTTTAATTTACTACTTATTTACATTAACCCTGGAGAGGTGGCAGTTGCTAGAGTTACATTAGAGGTGGCGCGGGGTCATTTCTGACCCCTTTAAACTATTTCTTTATAAAATTATATTTAGCAAGGAATAAGTGCCAAAATAATTATTTTAATAATAATCAATCATTTTTAAGGTCGTATAAACATAATTCACTATTATAAACAAACATGCAAATGAGGAATTGAAACAAATAAAAGTGCAAAATTATCATTTACCTTTCATTTTATATAGTTACTCCATTTACATTTTTCTGAATATTTCAACGACAAAGGTATCAGAAAATTCTGTAAGTTTCATTTTCTAACGTTGTCTCATAGAAGAACAAACAATTTCTTGAAAATGATTCAATACAACTTAGAGAAATAACGAAATTGAAGGCGTTTCTATTGGTTTCACAAATATTCATAGATAAATTATTACATATAAAATTTTGAAAAAATTTCAGTCAAAAGGTAAAGAATGTGGTGAAAGGTATGTGCAATGTAAGGATCTGACTCGCAAAATTAGGCAACTGCAGCTAAACAAAGGTACGTGGGATCACAAAAGACCCCGCGCCACCTCTCTAGGTTCAAGACAATAAACATTAGTATAACTTCTCTATTATCATCATATATGTTGTCTTCGTATGTGCAGATCATTCCTATGATTTTTTACAGGTGTTCTAATATGAGTAAATAAAAAGTTTTCGGAAGGTAAATTATTTTCATGAACAAATAGTGTTTTCTGCCTAAAAAGCTTAAAATATTAAAAACAAGAAGAGTCGCATTCCAAGAAGTAATTACGTTTATGGAAACAAGTATCAAAATTAGTTTATAGAATCCTAGCACTTCTCTCTCTCAAATACATAGATGAAATCTATTTTGAAATATTTTTTTTCTAAAAGTTGGCTCATTAGATATAAATCCGCTTACAAATATTTTTTTTGTCTGTTAATATTTGTGATAATGCAAACTAAATTTTAAACTGTAGAGTTTGTTATTTTTATCAAAGTTCTTCTCTTTAACAGTGATTTCACAATACTTGCCAATGCAATGCACATAATTTCCTGCCTGTATTGAATTTGAATATAAGACCATTACTTGTGCACTGTTAATTAACATACCCAATATTTACTCCGCTAAATAAACAATAGAGGAAATCCACTGCTCCAATTCACTAAATAATGTACCTCATAGTCTGGTGATTAATGACCATTCAATAATTAGTATGTCATACTTCCAAAACAAAAGTTACATTTGCATTGAGGACAGGGAAACTAATAATAGTAGTTCATATTTCTGTATTCCCAAAACCGCAAGATTTAAATTGAATCAAAATTCAATAGGTAGAATTATATGTCTCATTAGCAATGACATTAAATTGAATTAAGGTGTAAATAATTGTATTTTGTGTTACGTTTTGAACTAATATGAACTTGAATTTGGCTGAAATTCATTTGAATCAGAGATTCAGATTAATACTGGATTAGATGTCGAAAATATCTTAGCACCCATAGATTGTGTGCTAGATTTCGTTAACTAACGAACCATGAAATTATTGCACAAAAATGTATGAATTAAACCTTAACATGATTATTTTCTTGCAAAAGAGCACGCAATACACTCCCTTCCTTAATCACTATTTTAATACAATGGGTCGTTAAAAATAAACTTGTATGACACAAAGATAGAAGGTTCTCTTTTACAACAAACGCGATTACACTAAACTTGCTCACTCGGATAATTAATAGTTATTCCATGAATCACAAATACACGTGAATAAATTGCGCAGTAAAATTACTGCATCGGAGTAGTCGCAAAACACTCAGTCATCCAGATACTATCCAGAAAAAAAATCCAACTCAAAGGACAAATCTGTGAACTCCCAATAACGCACCAAAGCTCCCCAACAGGAGCAAGAACAAGCTCGTTTATCGACAAGCAAAGACACATGGGCCGCGCGTACGCAAAAAGGTCGCCATTACCCCTCCCCCCAGGCGTCCGCAACAGCCGCCGCGCGCACCTGCCGGCCGCTGCCCAAAGCAGGAGGGCGTCTTGCGCGCGCGGCGGACCCGCCTCCACGGAGGCGGGCGCGGGTTTGGCAGTGGCGGAGGGCGCGGGTGGAGCATTGGCGACGGTGGGGGCGGGGGCGGGGTCAGTGGCGGGGGCGGTGGTGGTGACAGCGGGCGCGGGTTTGGCAGTGGCGGCGGCGAGGGCGGGTGTGGCATTGGCGACGGTGGGGGCGGGGGCGGGCGCGGGTTTGGCAATGACGGGGGCGGGGGCGTTGGCAGCGGTGACGGCGGCGGGTGGCGGTGGGGACGGTGGGGTCGGTGGCGGTGGTGGTGACGGCGGGTGCGGATTTGGCAGTGGCGGCGGCAGGGACGGTAGCGGCGGGGACGGCAGCGGCGGCTGTGGTGCCAGTGGGGTCGGTGGTGGTGGCGGGGGCGGGGGCGGGAGCGGCGGGGGCGGCGGAGGCGGCGGCAGAGGCGGCGGTAGCGGAGGCGGCGGCGGCAGTGGGGGCGGCGGCAGCGGCGGGGGCGTCGACGGCGGGGACGGCGGCAGAAGCTGTGGCGGCGTTGGCGGTGGCGGCGGCGTTGGCGGCGGTAGTGGCGGCGGGCACGGGTGTAGCATTGGCGGTGGCGTTGGCGGGGGCGGCGGCGGTGGCGCGCGCGCGTTTCTCCATGCAAGTGAAATGTAATTAAGTGTACACGTCGAGGCAAGAAGCGAAGGCGGGGACAAATGAAACGCGCAATGCGGCGCCACAGGCGGCACGGGGCGAGAGGGAGCGGGGGAAGGGGCTGCAGCGAGAGGCGAAAAACTGTGAGGTTCCGTGGCGCAGGGCAAGGGTGCGGCCGGTGCGCCCGTGTTCGCACCACGCGCAGGAAAGCGATGGGGCGCCGTGTGGGGAGTCTGGTGGCGGTGCTGGACAGTAATTCTATTGTCGATATAGTTAGGTGGTGGGCAACACGCATTTTTGCCGTAAAAATTAACGAATTAGGTCGGAGGAAAAACATCAAAAACCGATACGGTGTCATTGAACGGGCGGACTATTGAGGTCGTGGAACGATGTATATTGATAAACACGTTTTGCGAGTTTGAAAAGTGCAAAGTTATTTACTGATAGTCATACTATCGAACGTGAAATACAGTGAAAAAGTAAGACGTTTAACGAGAGTGAGTGGATTAAATGGCTAGTATGCTTTAGAGGCTATAAGATGCAATAGTAAGACCGTGGGTGAAAAAAACTTTGGATGACATTTGTCGGTAAAAAACAGTATGTCTGGGAGGAAGAGATAGGGAAGATTGGGGTGCAATTCAGAAGGTAAAAGTACAATCAAAAAGAAGAGATGGACTTCGGTTTTTGACAATCTGGCGCGTCAAGGTCCGTGTGCATGGAATGTGTGCATTTTGCGTCTTTCTCGCTCGTGCCGCTAAATGTCGCTTTATCGCGACCGTACATGATCGTACGACATCTACCGGCACGACCAAGAAAGACGCGAAAAGGTCGACATATTGCATCGTGAAGAGGGGACATGACGCGCAACGTTATAAAAACCAAAGAATAGCGAAGAGACGAAGAATCTGTTGTTGCGTCGTGGCGCGCTAAAACACGGAGACAAACACGTGACAGATGGCCGGATGTTTTTCAAAGGTCGCAGAACGATGACGCACCGGAACTTTCCGGCCAAGCCTGGACGTGGCGTGGTGCGGCGGGGGCAATAGGGGTGGCGGGTAGCGCCCAAAGGCCTATATAAGGTGACGAGAACAATGCCTCCTTCTTCTTGATTCTCAGCAACGTTGGCGGCAGGTTGCGCGTGAGTTTGTGCTAGTGGTGCACGAGGGCAAGGGACCGGCAATTCATTGCCGGAACTAGCGAGACATGTAGTAGGTCTCAGGGTAGAGCGGTGCTCCGCACAGGGAATGTTGGTTGTATGTTGCGGTGTGGTAGTCGTTCGGTAAAATGTCTCTCCTAGTAGTGGGTTCTATTTATTTAGTTATTTGTGCAGTGCAGTTAGTTATTTGCAAGCAGTGCACTTAGTTATTTGTGACTACAGCCTAGTTTATGAATAAACTTACTGTTCTTACAACCCACTCTTGTCTGTGTTCGTATGACGCCGCACTGTGAAGGTGGAGGCACAAGGCGGCTGAGACGAGGCTGCCGGGGGGCGGGGTCCGCGGCGGGGCAGGAGCGCTGCGCGAGGGCAAATAATAAGGTCTTCGCGTGGGCGGCGGGTCGCGGTCCGCGCTCGGAAGGCGATATATCTGCGCTTTCCGGCCGCACGGCCCGCGGCGCGGCGCGGCGGCGCACAAATCAACCTTTGTGTGCGACTTTTTGGCCGCAGCTAAATACCGAACCGCTCGCAGTCGCCAGCCAAACTGACTCCGAGCAGCCACCTCTGCACCCCCTCCCCTCAACTACCAGCGTTCCGCCACTACCCCCCCTCCCCCAGCTCCTGTCGCCACTCGCATCGCCGCCGCTTTCAGCGCTGCCGCCCTCAGCCGCACTCCTCCATTGCCACCACCACTTCCTAGTTCTCCTTCTCCTACCTCCCAGTCTTTCTTCTCCTCCTTCGAGTCTTTTCTTCTCCTCCTTCCAGTCTTTCTTCTCCTCCTTCCCAGTCTTTCTTCTCCTCCTTCCAGTCATTCTTCTCCTCCTTTCCAGTCTTTCTTCTCCTCCTTCCAGTCTTTCTTCTCCTCCTTCCCAGTCTTTGTTCTCCTCCTTCCCAGTTTTGTTCTCCTCCTTCCAGTCTTGTTCTCCTCCTTCCAGTCTTTGTTCTCCTCCTTCCAGTCTTTGTTCTCCTCCTTCCAGTCTTTGTTCTCCTCCTTCCAGTCTTTCTTCTCCTCCTTCTAGTCTTTCTCCTCTTCCTCCTAATCTGTTTCTTTCTGGTTCTTCTCAATATTCTCACTGGCCTCCTCCTGCCCATCCTATTCTCTTCCTTCATTTCCTTATCCATCGTCGCGTAGGCTTCTCCGTCGGCATCGCCTCTAATGTTTCTGTTACCATTGTCTCTGTTACCATCGCCTGACACCACCGTCTCTGTTACCATCGGTTCTGTTACCATCGGTTCTGTTACCACCGTTTCTGTTACCATAGTCTCTGTTACCATCGTCACCGTCGCCACCGCTCCTGCCGGCGCGCGCGGAAAGAGTGGGCGTGGCGGGGCGGGGCGCTCTGCTTGCAAGCCGAGCGCGTCTTTTGTGTTCTACTGGTCCATAAAAGCCGCGGGGTGGCCCAGCGCCGGCTGCGAAGGAGAAAGGAGGAATCCCGGCGGCGAGTGCGCTGCTTCGCTGGCGAGTCGGATGTCCGGCTTTGGTTCGGAGACGGCGGGTGGTTCTTGAATTGTGTGCGGAAGGCTTCAGAGAGATTCGCTTTGGTTATGGGGGATATCAATAGAGTGATATAATAATAATCTATTTGGAACGAAGCTGGCAACTTTAGAGTGGATCTAACGGTATTCTATAGATATCGGTGGTTGGGAAATAACCGCTCTAAAATTAATACAACGGGTCATGACCGGTGTGTTCTAAATAATGCTGAGAATTGTGGAATAGGTGAGCTATGAGATTCATAACAATGGAGTTTTTAAAAGCAAAAGTATCATAGGAATCGTGAAGTTGATGAGAAAAATATGTTTGTGTCAGAATTATTTTTCTAGAAAGAGACCCCCAATTGACTGATTAGTAAAACGTTAGCTTATTAATGTTAGTGCACATTAAGCAATGCTTCATAAAACTATTGTGACTTGAAAGGCAATATATTCCGACTCAAATGTTACCAGATATCATTTCATTTGAGGCGCAGATAGAAACAATCAGTCGCGAACATTTCTTTTGCTAAAAGAGAAATATTTATTTTCGGTGTCTCACGGTTTAAAAGTAATATCATTTACCGGGAATTATGGATGGCAAAAAACAAAAAAGGGTATCCAGTAGTCCCATCTGAGCTTGTCCTCGATTTCCTGCGAGAAAATTCGTTTCCAGATGCGGCAGATGGGCCACCGCCTTAAACTTCCACATTTACCACCTCGCGCCCCCTGAAAGAACAAGGAACCTCTCAGAGTCTACGCCCACGTGACCGGACTTGGCGAGAGCCGGGTCCGATCCGGCGCGTGCCCGGGTGGCTCTCAGCTGCTTTCGGGGGCAATCGCGGGGGGTTATCGGCCACGGGTATCGACCCCGCGCGCCGCCGACACGGGAGGGGGGAGGCGAAGTAGGGGAGTGGAGGGGAGAAGCGCGCGCGGCTCGGCCGTATATCTCAATCTAGATTCGGCGGCGGCGGCGACGGCGGAGCAGCAGCAGCCACACAGCAGCGACGCGGGCGACGGGGTAATGCGGCGCCTATGAATGCGTGATGGATGCGCAGTAAGCACCGCAGACGCTGCGGAGGAGGCCTTGGCGCACACTGCTGACCCGGTGGCGGGGGCGGGGCCGGGGATCGACGGCGGGCCCGAGGACGGGGGCGGACGCGAGGACGGTTGTGGGGCGGGGGGCGGGGTGGGGACGGGGCGGGGTGGGGACGGGGGGCGGGGGTGGGGATGGGGGGACGGGGCGGGGACAGGGACGGGGGGCGGGGCGGGGGCGGGGATGGGGCGGGGACGGGGGAGGGGACGGGGGAGGGGACGGGGGCGGGGCCGCAGATCGGGGGCGGGGGCCGGGAAGGACTGAGGGCGGGGACGGGTGTAAAGTTCCTCTTCTGCCACCAATTTCCTTTTGTTGCATCTGGTGCTGCATCTGCTGCTACTACTTATTTTCTAAAGTAGTAATGCGTCAATTCTTATTTTTATATTTTATTTCAATCTTTAGTAGAACTTCTTTCCCAAATCATTATTTTAATATGCTTGGGTACTTTAAACTATTACAATCTTCGTACCATGCATAATATTAGGATACTACAATTTTTCGTTAGAGGTATGTTCAATTCTCCATCTCCATTCATACTCAATATATCCGTTGCTAACCTAATTACTTGAAGTTACTTGTTTTACGAAACTTACGTTACGAAACTTACGTTTACGTTACTTGTTTACGAAAATGTAAATAAACATATGAAGAGTGTACAAAACGTTACATGGGCCCGAGGCCAGGGGGTGGGCCTGGGGAGTGGCCCTGGGGAGCGGGATTTCGAGGGCAGGGTTGGTGGCGAGGGCGAGGAAGGGCGAGCCGGAGGGTTGGTGGGAGGGGACTTGAGGGCGGGGCGGACCCGACGGTGAGGGGAGGCTCGAGTGCGGGGGCGGGGTCCAGGGCGGGCCGGGCCGGCGTAGAGAGGTGGATGTGAGCGCAATGACGAGGGGGTGTTGAGAGCGGAGACGGGGTCGAGGGCGGGGGCAAGCTGGGGCGTGCAGGGGCGGGCGGAATTGAGGGCGGGACGGATCCGGAGGGGGGTTTGAGTGCGGGGGCGGGGGCGAATGTGGGGGCAGGGTCGAGGGCGGGGCGGGGCGAGCTGGCGCAGATAGCTGGTTGTGGGCCCGATGGCGAGGGGGAGGGCTCGAGTGCGGGGCGGGGTGAGGGCGGACGGGCAGACGGGCGGGAGGGCGGGGCGCGGTGGACCGGGCCGGGCCGGAGGGCGGGGGGCGGGTTCTAGGACCGGGGGTGGGGGCTCGAGGAGGCGGGGACACCGGAGGTGAAATCCATATCAAGAATAAGGGGAACGTACTAAATGTATTACGAAAAAGAGCAGTTTTTACTCTACCAATAATCATTTGAAATAGGACTTGGGAAGAGTGATTTGTGGGTGTCCTGAAGGTTAAGGAGAGATCTACAAGATCTCGTACCGCACCGTCAACATACGTGGCTCAGAGCATCTCACGCAGTGGCGGAGAAAGACCACTGCCACCTCCCGAGGAAAAGAAACAGACACTACATTTACGGGACTAATTGCCTGAGCAGGTGAGGCGCCCGGTATCAGTAATCAATCTATCATGCCTCACTGTTAGCGTAGAGAACTGGACAGTGAAGATGGCAGTTCTGTGGGTTTCTAGCAATTTCGTGATTGTAAACGGCAAGTGCGAGCTTAAAATGTAGTTTGTTGCAATAATTCATGAAAGAATATTTGTTATATTGTTGAAAGTAATTTTTGAAGAGGAGAAATGAGAATGGCGAAAAATCAATATCAGTTAAACAGGGAAAAAACGTAGATTTCTGTTTGCGGGGGCGTAGTAAATGGTCACTTTTTAGAGGCCTAACAACATTAAAACAAATAGAAATTGCATATCATTGAGATGACATTTGAAAATTCTAGTGTTCATAAAGCATATAAAAGGGCTATTCGAGAAACATCATTTATAAAAGGAGGGAAATCAGTAGATGTTAGGGCATACACGTAGATCGTGAAACCACACCAACACCAAAACGCGAGAATACAGATGATACTGATGGAGCAATGTACTAAATGATGGCCTCATACAAGAGACAGCAATGATGTTGACCTCAATTTCAAGACATACTGGTTGGCATGACAAGTGGTTTACACCAAAGTCAGGAACTTTGCACAGAAGGATTAGATGTGTAATTCATCCTAAGCCCCCCTCTCTAAGTCTGTGAAACTGCCGACTGGCATACACACTTCTGGCAACCACATGCAAGCTCACACACCAACACAAAAAGTATTCACCGTTCGTTATTAGTGTCAAACACGACTATCAGTTAACAGTTACTTTGAAACATTTTACGGTAGTATTTTACGACGATATTAAAAAATAAAAAACTAAATTTGTTTGTTATGAATTATGACCGAAGTATTCTTTTCTCCCTCTCTTTTACTCTTTTTTTCACCATTTATTATATTGAAATAATAATAATATTTGTTAGAGAAAAGCTGTCAATAGAAAAAAATATTTGAACGGGTTTGATAGGCCTTCTATACAGACTCTCGGCATGTAATATTTACGTACGTATTTGTTATGTCGGGGTCGGGATTTCTCCTTACTATGACTAATAATAACAACTATACTTAACTTCCGCAGCATGTGCTATTTGTATACTGTAAATTAAACACATAAATATACAAATATCCAATTATGACAAATAATGTGAACCCTTCCTTCACATATTAAATTAATTCTAAATTTCAAAAACAACTTGATCTTCCTACATTTGTTAATTTTGAATAATTCCCCGTCGTTTACTTCCCTGTAATAGTCGAACAGCACACTTGACCGTCGCGTCGTTCCTCCAAGCCGTGAAGTCGTTTCACCTCCAATTTTCAATTATTCTACACCAAAAATTGTTCGTGTTTAGACACGCACTTCTGCACTTCCATTCGCGTTTTTTCGACATCACCACGAGATCAAACTTTTACGTCCTACCGTCAGCATGCCTAAAAGCCATCTCTCTAGTTGTTTATTTTTCGCGCGTGTCATGTGTCTCAACTTCATGCACGAACTGTACCCAAATACGTTCCTTTTTTCTTCAACCGACTCTCTCATTCGATTATCGCACACTGTCCAATTTTCTGATTGGTCAACTTGCTTTACTATTGTATTTTACCCCTCCAGCGAAATGTACTCACATGTCCTTTAATTAATCACATTGTGATCATAAAGTATCACAGAATGCCTCAAGAAGTTCGTTCGTACAAAAAAAGTATTTAGCCGAAAAATGTATTTAAATCCTTCTTTGAATTTAATGTTTTCAAGATAGAACACTGATGAGCAGTATCAAATCTCAATCAACATTTACAAAAGCCACTATTTAAAGGTACCTTAAGATGTATTCTTCACCAAAACTCAAGAGTTGCAACAAATCTTTCCCAGGTAGCGGAAAGTCTAGTCTCCCCGTGCGCCTCGTCATCCTGCGACTCCGCGCAGTCGGCAAATCGATGAGGAAGAACAGAGCGCCATTACGACCCCGCGCGCGCGAATGCAGAACGGGAGCAACCCCGCCCCGCCGCGCCCCGCCCCGCCCTCCCCGCCCCACCCCGCCCCGCCCCGCCGCGCCGCGGAGCGGCGCGCCGTGTGCGCATTGACTGGCGGCGCGCGTTCCAAGAGCGCAATCCCTGCAGGAAGCCATGCAGAGGTGCAGCGGCGGTGGCGGCGGCGGCGGCGGCGGCGGCGGCGGCGGCGGCGGCGGCGGCGGCGGCGGCGACAGCCAGCCTCGACGCGGCGTTTGGAGCGTCACCTGCCAGCGCCGCCGCCTCCACCCCGAGCCCCAGCCCCCACCCACACCGCCCCCGCCGCCGCCCCCGCCGCCGCCCACGCACACGCCGCCGCCCCTCCCCGCTGTCCCACCCCGCGGTCCCACCTCGCCGCCCCTCCCCGCCGCCCCTCCCCGCCGCCCCTCCCCGCCGCCCCTCCCCGCCGCCCCTCCCCGCCGCCCCTCCCCGCCGCCCCTCCCCGCCGCCCCTCCCCGCCGCCCCTCCCCGCCGCCCCTCCCCGCCGCCCCTCCCCGCCGCCCCTCCCCGCCTCCCCTTTTCCAACGCCCCCGCCGCTCCCACCTGTCCAACCACCGCCGCCACCGCTGCCTCCGCCATCGCCGCCACCGCCGCCACCGCCGCCGCCGCCGTCAACCCCGTCCCCTTCGTCACCCCCGCCACCACCGCTCCCGCGGGGGTCGTAAACCGTGCGCCACTAAAAGCGAGCAGTGGCCGTCACAGCGCCCTCTCCCGACGCCCTTTCCGCCGCCGCCGCCGCCGCCGACCGCAGCTGCCGCGCGAGTGCTGCTGCCAACGTTGCCAAAGCTAGATCGCCAACTCTAGGGTTGGTCAGTTTCATAGAGGCGAGACGTGTCGTTCCGTGGTTTAATTTAGTCCACTGGCCACTGGGTTGCTACGGTCTTGCTACTTGATGCTCTGGTCTTCATCTTTCTTTCTACGATGTTTTCTACCTTGTGCTGTGTCGCAAAAGCGCATGTAGTGAATAATGGTATACGAGATTATTCGTAGTAAATATCCACACACCCTAGGAAGTTTTCTTATATGCTTTTGAAATATTATCCTTAAACATTAAATATAGTCATAAGGATGTACAAAAATTCTAAATAACGGGATATTCATACCACCATTTCTTTGCATATAATTCTCCTAGTTTTCGTTAATTTTTACTGTCGTCAATGTCAAGAAGTTATATTATCAATGCTTCTGCCAGTTCTTTTGCAGAGCAGAATAGTTCTTTTTCTACTCCCATTGTATAATGCTGTCATTTGATGGCTGCAACCAGTTGGCATAATGATAGTCATTTCGATAGTTGTCAATATGATGCAGGTTCTTGACCAATCATAGATAAGTTTACAAACCAAGTATTGACACCTAATTAATCATTGACAATTGTTTTAGGAAATGTTTCGTTTGATTATGTACATTAAAATTGCATTTGATAATTATGCTCAATGGTTTTAATTTCTTTTATTAGTAGTATTTTTTCGTGGAATATTATTTAAAATAAATTGGATCGTAATTTCACTTTGATCCTATTTGACTAGCACAGTGCTCCCTCGCAGGCGGACAGGTAATCACAGTCACCTGGCAGCATGCGGGGGTAGGTTTTGGTAGCTGTCCGCTAGGTGCCTTGCCTGAATCAACTGCAACAAAACTATTCAATGTGAAAGTTTAACTCATAAATGTAGAAAAAGTACCGTTTGAAACTCGATGTAGTGGGTATTAATACATTCGTGTAAAGTTTACGATACGAGCGAGGAAGCTCACTCGTATCGTAATATCACACTCATGTATTAATACCCAGCATTACATCATCGTTTCATAATGTACTATCGTAATGTAGAGAACTTACGTGTTCTTCTTAATCGTTTTGCAATATTTCTTTAATATTTTGGTCAAAGTTATCGGGAGATGACAAGTAACTTTTCCTTTCCTCCATGTAAGAAATTTGAAGGTGGGTTTTCAAATATGATCATACCAATGACATATTCATTACTGTGTATTAAATGTATGTAAACAGAAAATTCAAATACCCTACTTGCCTAATTTAAAATAGTGATTAATTAATTGAATATTAACAATTCAATGAACTTAAGATATTTACTCATTACATTAAAAAGATATTATGGTGAAAATGTGATGGATTCAATTAAGAAATTAAATGAATGAACCCTAAAATTAGAGTAATGTGTAATAAACATACGTTATCTCAAAATGAACATGAATACAGGAAGGAGTTCATGGTGATTACAACTATTTCCTGGGTTCCTTTTCTGAATAGACATTCTCATCACACACTATACGTACAATATCCCATTGTTTCGTGTTACAATCTCTGGATATGTTTTCAAGAACCACTTTCTTTCCCCAAAAATGTTGTTTTGTTCGTTGGTTTTTAGTAAGTGTCCTTTTGTTTTCATCAATGTCCAGATCATCTTCCTTAACGTTTTAACTGATAACATGTGAGATTACCTGCAGTAACCTAATCGATGTTCAGTTTCTCTCATGTAGCTCTCTCTACCATTTACATATAATGTTTTATATGTAACAGGTTCCTTCTATGATAACACCGTTTATTGAAGGTCATATTTTACATATTAATTCCTAAGTGGAACAGCGTTTTGAATATAAAGCTAACAGACAAGGCGGCAATGGTCTGATTATCCTGAACACATTTTATGATTCAGAAGTGATTACATGAGATAATGAAGTCGAAAATATAGAGTACACTTGATTGATGTGTTGAGGGTTTAATAGTGACGAACACAATGGCATTTTCAATCAGCGTGTCACATTTTATCGTATCTGTTAACAATAGAATCACCAATCCTCAGATCACTATATCACTTTGCAGCTGATTAATCTGCTACTTGGATATTTGTTCTTTCTTCTTGAACAGTTGAGCCAAAGGCCTGTTACGTTCTCTTCTGAAACTTATCAGGACTTCTTTCTATTCATTGGGGAAGTATTCCTGTTCATCTACAGCCTGTGGTTTTATTTTAGGCTTAAACTATTATTCATTTCGATGAGTTTTGATGTTTACGTATTGAGAGATTGTTGTTGTAAAATTTTTAAAAAACATATTCTGAATTTATTACAAGGATTTTAATTAAAAGACGAGAACCATTTACAATATTTACGCTACACTTGCTCATTTTATTTCATTCTTTATTCATTTATTTTTAACATTAAATATTTCATTATTTCTATTTCTCTCCACTCTTGAATCGAGGAATAGAATTTTTGCAAACTGTACTTAAGATTCCTTTATGAGTTTACATTTCATTACTTTACAGCAGGGGCGAATCCAGCCGATCATTTTGGGGAGAGCCATCATAGACCTTTGTTAGATAATAAATTTTAATTAATTAATTTAATTTAATTAATTTAATAATAATATTTGGTATTATATTGTATGTATTTTTGGAGCGTATACATACCGTACAATATTATTGCTTAAATAATTAGATAATTCTAACATAAATATTTAAATAAATTTTGCCAAATGGAGGAAGGTAACAAACGAAAACTGTAGGACTCTTGTGGGGGGGGGCCATGGATCCGCCACGGCCTCACAGTTGACGCGGAACTGCAATTACTAAATGCAGTTGTAGATCGATTCAAATCCGTCTTTCCTTCCCTTCATTTCCTCCATCCGCCTTCTTTGTCCGCCCACCGCGGCCGTCCCACTACCCGCGGCCGCCGGCAGTCGTCGCGTGGCGATTTTACAACCGCGCGCGGTCCTTGGGGCACGCCGCGCCGGCGAGAACGAGCGAAGAACACCTGTCGCCGGCGGGGGGCGGGGGCGGGGCCGGCTCCCGAGTGCCGCTTCCGCGTGCCGTCACAAAACGCCAATCTCCGGCCACCCCCAGCGCCGGCCGCTTTGCGGGCGCGCCGCCCCGCGCGCCGCGCCGACTCGCGAGAGGCGGCAAGACGCCGCGCAGCAAAGGCCGCCAAGCATCGATCCAACGCAGGCGGAGGCGCGCGCCCGCCGTCTTGTGGACGGGGCTTCGGAGGCAACAACACGATTTTATGATAACGCCACATTGGTTTTTGTTGATTGATTTGAGTGATACCGGGAGCGTCAAATACTGAGGCAATTAATTCCGGAAGAGTAGTGCATGTTTCCCTCCTCCTCCTCTTCTTCTTCTGATTCTCCTTCTACTCCTCCTTCTACTCGTCTCCTTCTTCTCCTCCCCTTTCTCCTCCTCCTTCTCCTCCTTTTTCTCCTCCTCCTCCTCTTCTTCTTCTCCTCCTTCTCTTCCTCCCCCTCCTTCTCCTTCTTCTCCTCCTCCTCCCCTTTCTCTTCTTTTCTCTCTCTCTCTCTCTCTTGGGAGGTGGTGGTGATTTTCCCCCGCTGGATGGTGCGATCCGAACTACCGTTGGCTAGCATGGTTTTCCCCAGCCAGGTATCTGCCACTAGCGGGCACAACCCCAGCCGGAACAAGCTTTAAGTTCCCGTTCGACCTCCTAACATGTGTGGTAGTGCAGTGCATGTAAGCATAAGCGTGTGTGTGTGTGTGTGTGTGTGTGAGTAAGGGGTGAGGGTAAGACAAGGAAAAGAAAGGAAAGATAGCGCGCCGTCCGTGGCTCGTTGGTTAGGGAACTTCTCCAGCATTTGCCTGGTGTTCATCGGAGAAACCACGGAAAACTGCCGATCAGAACAGCCGACAGCTAGTATTCCCGCTGGTGCCCTGCTAGTGGGAGATACCTTGTTGTGGGAAACCCCGTAAGTCAACTTTAGATCGGCGCCGGAATTCACCATACCGCCGAAAGATCACCGCCACCTCACGATTAAAAAAACATGCGCCACACTTTCGGGACTAATGACCTCAGTAGTTTGCCCGCCCGGAATCACTAACAATCAATCAATCAATCAGCGAGGGACACGTTCGCTGCCTGTGAATGCAGCCGCTTTAACTGAGAATTTAGTTCTAGGTAGAATGAACATAAAACTATTGAATGCAGTCATAAAGTAGCATATAAAGACAATGGTGCACACACATATTTTAGAGATTGCAACATGAAGTTAACATAATTATTAGTTGCGAGTACCAACCACACGGACGTGCGTCTGTTCTTTGTAAAGATCGGAGCTCAACTAAAGAGTTCGTTAGCCGAAGCTGGGAGGGGAGAGAATCTCGCGATACGAATTCTCTTCAACCAATCAGAACTCAGCTTTCATTGTAAATTAGAAGCGTTATAAGCTAGGCTAATTTATAATTAAAAAGAAGATGCGTGAGCGTATGCTAAAATGGAATTAAGAATTTTGATGGGGTTTTGGGTGCTAAAAATATTAACCGAGCGAAATGAATCGCGGTTCTAGGAATTTTGTGAAACTTGCAGCTGGGGGCTCGCAGCGATTGCGCCAGCGAGAGACAGGCAGAGCGTGGGGAGCTTCGTAGAATTCCGATCGGGCGGCACTGCACGTATTACACAACGTTACAAAACAGCCGTTGGCTGGATGTTAACATTACAAATAAATTATTAAATATGAGAATACAAATCAGAGTAATACTACATTTGTACAAAGCTGGGTTGCTTGCGCGTTAAGAGTGTGTATATATTAAATATTCAATTAAAATTATGTAGCTTTAGGAGCTTGCTCCGATAAATATAATGTCCCTCGTATTGTGCTTAGAAGTTATATGCGGATTTAAATCAAACTCTCTCTGGACACTTTCATAATGCCTCATACTCAGACGTCACGAAGCGTCATGAGGCCAGTTCACATTTTTATTCGCTGCACTCAGAAAAGATGAGCAATATCGTAGTTCTTACATCATACATTTGAATAAGATTATGAGTGAATAGGTGCAGGCTTGTGTGTATGTGAGGGTTCCTAGGTCTTTGTATGATATGTATGTACGCGTGTATGTTTGGATGTATGAATATTTGTGTAATAAGTAAGTAAGTTTATTTATTTAAATGTTTGTGTATGTGTATTTTCATTTGATGCATATGTATGTAAATGCATTTGCATCTTCTTGGTAATGACAAAGATAATTGGTTTTTTTATATTGATTTTTATATCTTGTTTTTATTTGTAATTGTAAATGTACTTTCATGTTTATGCATTCTGCCACCGGGCAACATTTGTAGAATAAAGCTTATATCTATAGCTTATTGCCTAATAAATCAACTCATTTGAAAAAGCCGGTTAATACTTCTTTTAACGAAGGATATCTTTGGGAAACACTTCCACGTATTGGAAATAACCTTTAACTGAACGCATGCTCACTGTGTATATCTTGTCTTCTTTTCTTTCGTTGGCGAAGGCAAAGGCCATCGATTGGAAAGCGAGACAAACGGTGACGTTCCGGGGTAGGAGCGATAAGGTGGCTCCGTGAAAAATGGGGTCAATCTCTAGCTAAAGCCGCATTACTTGTTAAAATCATGCTTTCTACTGATCATGAGACATGTAATTTAGGAATGGAATAAGACAATTTATGCCATGACATTTGAATTCAAGAGCAGTGTTAGATGTTTTTAAGTCCTGGGAAAATTATTACTTATACAATGTATAAACATTTTTCTCTTCTATATCATCTACACAGAGAAACATCTAGAAAGCAAGTGGTTTTGTTTGAGTACATATTTGCCAAAAAAAACTCTTTTACTAGTTGGAGATGAATTTGCACATTATTTATTAATATTTTATCATGGACAACAATAAGTAACACCACCTGTTAAGTTCAGAAAAACACAAATTACCAACAATTTTGTTTATTACAACTTGCAAGCAACAATAATGGCGAGTGAGTACAATTCCAAAATCCCAAAGAATAATTCCGTAGTCGTAAGCAAGCAATTCCAAATATCCAGAAGAAGTCCAATAACTCGCAAAGTCAAACCACAAAACGAGAGGAAGTCCAATAACGCAGCACAGTTTCTCACACTTCACGATAGGCACTTGACAACTCGACACGCAGGCTCATTCTCCAACTCGAACTGCTGTCTCAGTGCCGCCGACCGCTTATAGCCTCGCCATAGCCGACATAACCTCGCTTGCCGGCTCCGGCTTCGTCTGCTGGCCTCTCTTTTCCCATAGGCCGGCGTCGGTTACGGTCCGCCGATCCGTGTTCCCGCGAAGTCTTAGTTTCGCGTCGCTCTTTTGGCGCGCCTTTTAAGGGTGCGCATATTGCCGTAACACCACCTACCATGACTGTCTATATTATTTTTGGTACGCGTGGTAATAGTGATATTTTATTGTGCGAGTAGGACAGGTTAGGTCCAGTGACGCAATCCTTTACGCAACATAAAATCACTTTCACCACATGAGTGATACGCTATTTTTAGACAACTTCACTGGCTTTCATTTTATATTATTTCAAGTACATAAATCCTTTAATTGTGTACTATGGTACGTTAAGGTCAGTAATAGCTACATCCATCAGACGAAAGTATTTTATTCTCTTTGTTGTAGTCACGCTGTTTTATCTTAACATTTGAGAATCGTCTCACTTTTATCACTAGTGTTAAAATTAAACTTTTAGCTCTATTAGCTGTTTAAGAAGGATAGTTATCATTTACTGTTAATGAGGTATAGAATAAAAAACAAAACTTGCGTATATCTTCACAAGGAAACAAGAACACTTAATTTTTTACGATTGACTCTCTGTTCTGTTTCTGTTTTGTAATTTCTGTTTTGATTCTGTTTTGTAATTTTAAATTCATCATATTGTTTTGTAGTAATCACATGTTTCTGATTGTCTAAGTAAACAAAATTAATATATCAATGGCAACGCGTTGGAAATGAATGACTCAATTAATCTAGGGCGGAGGAGCAGATAAACACGTTTGGAATTAAGCGCAATTGTCGGGAGTGTGCTCTGACGGTTTGCATTTCGTCTCTATTTAACAATTCAACAAAGTCCAACGAGCAGACTACAGAGTGACCCAGAACAAGTTTCGTAACTATCGGACAATTAAAAATGAGACATATGCCAAGAACTACTTTACGACATTTAGGAGAAGAAAAAGAACTATTGGACAGCCGCTTCGTGGAAACATTACCGTAATCACAAAAGTTCATAATGAAAATGCATCACATCGCCCTACAAAAATCCACTCTGTTTAATTCAAAAACACACCTCCACAAAATATTTTCACAACCACTGCATTACGAATGAAAACGAGAACATTACAGACGACCGTTTCAACGACTGTCACATTACTGAAATGCGATGCAAAAGAACGCATGCATCACTTAACGAACTCCCAGAGCACGCAAACCTCCCGTGTCCCAGACCAGGACGTATAACTTACGTCGGCGAAGTCACCAGGGTCTGGAGGGGGGGAGGCGTGGGAGTGCAGGGGGTGGAACGAGGGGAGGGGAGTGGAAAGAGGGGAGGGGAAGACCGAAACAAACGCTGTCGTGCACGACACTATAAATACAGGGGCGCCTCACGAGCGAGTCTTCTCTGTCAGCCGCGAAAGTATAAACGCAGGGGCGGTGGGCGGCGCGGGCGATAAGCTGGAGGGCGTGGCCGTCTTGCGGATTGCGGTGTACGGGGGTACCTCACCTCCCCGCCCCCTCCACCCACATCCCCGCACGCGGCTATTGATAGCGCGTCGGCCGCCAGCCCGACATGTTTATGCGCCGGCCATTTGCATGTGCCATTAGAATTGTAAAATGGAGCTTTATCGAAGAGCTCGCCCTGCGTTTCCACGGCGCGCGCTATGGTAATGTGAAACAACAGCGTTCTTGAATGGAAAAATTACCGCGCGCTGTAAATTAATTATTAATTAAACATCGTCACATCGATGGTAGCTGCGGGGTTCACCTGCCGGGCGGCGAGGGGCAGCGCTGGTTGCGTGGGGCGAGGCGGCTGGGATTGCTCCGTGTGGGAATGAGAGAATCGATTAATGTGGGGGAAGAATTCCTATCAGAAGACAATGTTTTATTATAATGACGAGAAAGTTTGCCTTGACAAGCAATGAAGCTGTCACATCCAATACGAATTGGGGACTTATTCAGAAAACAAAGTTGCACAATACGTTAAAACCAGCGTATTAGACTGTCAACAAACGTGCCTATACACGATTATTCTGAAGACAACTTCAGAGTCTGGTAGAACTTTGATGAAATTTGATGGTTTTCCTACTTTTGTAGATCTTACCAGGTTGTGTGTGAGGATATCGAAAAACAACTAGCTTCATTAAATTATCGAAGGCACAGTTTGTGCTATGGTTTTCGATATTTTAAAGTCAGATAAATTCTTTAGAAATATTTTCTCATCATTTAGAATTGTTTGAAAGAACATCTGAGATTGTAAAAATTAATCCAATATCCAAAATAAAATGCATGGTATATAGCCTAAAGGTAATTTTAAACATTATTGAGAAAATTTAAAGTTCACTATTATTATTCTAAAAACCATTCCCGTTAAACTGAGATCGTAAATTCTTCTTGTTCTTTGAAATGAACATAAATACACAAAGTTGATAATCACTTCTAAAATGAATATTACTCGCAATTCGTCCTTTGCTTTCTTAATGTTAATAACTCAAATTGGAAACGTAATATTGCCAAACCCAGCAAATGAATGCTCACCAATCAACGGGCCTCAAATTGTGGTAGGCATCGTAACTAGCGCCCCGTGGCAGAGAGCGTGTGAAACCTACCATTTGCGTGTGAATTCTCACAACTGACACAAGACGTACCAAAAAAAACACTGGCACCCCGCTTCGCACACACCACTGGCGTTTCGCAAACGAAATTATTTAAACGCAAATTGAATTCAACTATCCCCTTTGTTCCACGCTACCTACTCCCGAACCCAAATGACATACATCCGCGGCCATCAGCCTATCTATAACTTGCGTCCTCAAAACGTTTTTGGGCGCTCGGGAGAGCTAACAAAATAATCTGGCTCGAAACTTCGGCTCGTGTAGATAACAGAATCGTTGGTCCGGCAGCCAACAGAATCGAATCCCAGGCTCACCTGTGTCGTTTGGGGGCGGAAACGTGAAAAATCCACGCGCCGTTGGTCGGTCGATCCGATTCCCGGTGCTGGCGTTCGGACAAATTCTGGCACATTTAGCAAAGCAATTCGCCGGGCACACAAAGCCAGGCGGGGTGCCGCAGCGGGTTTTGAATAATCTGGCGATTGTAAGCGACGCGGCGGGCGCTGGACCTAATCGGACGCACCGCGCCGCCTCCCCTCTCCCCTCCGCTCCCCTCCCCTCCCCCGGGCCAGCTACCACCGCACCCCGCCACTGCCACGCCCATGCGGTACGTTACTGCTGCCCGCCAACTGCTCGCTGGCGCACACCGCCCTCCCCTGTCCCTAACCACTCTCCCTCTTCTCGTACTGAACCTGCGCGTCCCCTCACATGTCCCTAACCACCGTCTCTCCCTCGCCTACTGCTCCTGCTCGGTCCCTCCCCTGTCTCTAACCACTCTGTCTCTCCCTCTCCTCCTACTGCATCTATTTGTCCCCTCCCATGTTCCTAACCACTGTCTCTCTTTCTCTCTCCTACTGCACCTGCTCGTCCCCTCCCCTGTCTCTAACCACTCTGTCTCTCCCTCTCCTCCTACTGCATCTATTTGTCCCCTCCCATGTTCCTAACCACTGTCTTTCTTTCTCTCTCCTACTGCCCCTGCTAGTCCCCTCCCCTGTCCTGTTTTCGCTTCCGCCGTTTCTTCCCCTACATTCACTTACTTACTTACCCCGTCCCTTCTCCTACATTAACTTTGCCCGTTTCTTCTTCTCTTCTAACTCAGTTCTACAATCCTTTGCCTCTCCCAGTGTGAACTCCATCTGTCGATGATCTTTCTATAGGCCCGTCGGCGTTCACATTTGAAACACCGGACCGCAAAAATGTGTTAAAAGGCACAAAGTTTCTTCTGTAGATTACGCTGAAAAAATGCAATGAGAATTCCGGCTCAATTCGTTTTGAATGGGAATTTTGTAGTTTATTGTTAGCCCAAAAGCGCATTACATTTGACGTGAATATTTGTTTTGTTCTAAACGATGAAGATGGAGTTAAAAACAGAATTAACACCAATAAATATTCTCAATGAAAAAGGACACGAATCAAATCCATTAGTTTCATGTAGTGCGGTACCACTCGTTCCTTGACTTTTTTCATATTATTATTACGTTACATTATTATTTTATTAAATTCCCCAACTGACCAAAATACTTTACATGAAACCACCGGAACATTTTGAAAATTTTCAAGTAAAATTGAAAATGATGACTAAATTTCCATTCTGATTTAGTTAAATACCCAGCCCCTTCAAAAAATTAACGCCCCTTTCCAAATGCTTCAATTTTGTTTGTGTGTCTTAAATTATTAATATGTTATTCCATTACATCATACCTAAAGATGTTATGGTAACCTTCAATATAAAAATAGTCCAGTTTGCAACCAACTGCAGAATATTAATCTAGCACTAAAAATATGTCTAACAGACTCGCGTAAAATACTTGATTGGCCGAACATTTGTGCAAACAAGAGTCGTTCTGAATTCGAGTTAGCAAGTTATTAGGGAAAATTTTTAAGAATTTACTGCCATTCTCAAGCTTCGGGATGACCTGGGCTTATTACAACGCAGATTCGACTGATCTCGATTTCCAAACTCTTGTATTTAAGACGTTTTTTTGCCTCCTTGGTAACGACATTTTGATCGCAAGGCACAGCAACATCCACAAGTAGACACGATTTTTTCTCTAAATCCCGGATGACTGTATCCGGTTTGTTTGCCGCTATCGTGCGATCAGTTTGAATCTGTTGGTCGTACAATATCGTACACAATCCAACAGACGTCACCGGTTTTGGTGAGTGTTCGTACCTCTTGGGGCATGTGTTTGGAACTTAGAGGGCGGTACAGATCTGCTAGTGGAGGTAACTACACACCCTGTCGTGTTTTTTCAAGTATTCGGTCTTTGCTAGGATTGGACAAACTGAGACAATATGATCAATGGTTTCTACTTGCTCCTGGCAAATTCGGCATTTGTCATCTTGGGAAATATTATTATTATTATTATTATTATTTTTCCATTACATCACGACTAAAGATGTTATAAGTCGGCTGAATATAAAATCTACTCCAGGTTGCAACCAGCTACCTAAGGAGTAGATCTAGGGACTATCGGTGCCTCTACAGTACTTTGCGCAAAATGTGGGCTGTTCCAAATAAAGCTATTTCTTGCACTTCCCAGTCCTTTGAATTACCTGGGAGTTTAGACAAGTTCTTACTAAAATTTTGCGGAACAAATCCCAGAGCTCCGATAACTATCGGGACGACCTGTGCTTTTACGCCCCACATTCGGCTGATCTCGATTTCCAAACTCTTGTATTTAAGACGTTTCTCTGCCTCCTTGGTAACGACGTTTTGATCGCAAGGTACAGCAACATCGACAAGTAAACATGATTTTTTCTCCATATCCCGGATGACTATATCCGGTTTGTTTGCTGCTATCGTGCGATCAGTTTGAATTTGTTGGTCGTACAATATCGTACACAATCCAACAGACGTCACCGGTTTCGGTGAGTGTTCGTACCACTTGGGGCATGTGTTTGGAACTTCGAGGGCGGTACAGATCTGCCAGTGGAGGTAGCTACACACCCTGTCGTGTCTTTTCAAATATTCGGTCTTTGCTAGAATTGGACAAGCTGAGACAATATGGTCAATGGTTTCTACGTGTTCCTGACAAATGCGGCATTTATCATCTTGGGAAATTTTGAGAACCGCTTTATCATAATGTCGTGTTCTCAAGGCCTGATCTTGGGCAGCTATTACAAGTGCTTCCGATTCTGGCTTCATTCTTCCCCTTTTAAGCCACATAAATGATTGATCTTTATTGATCTGCACCTTGTCCATTCTTTTCAGGTATTGTCCGTGGAGTGGTTTGTCTCTCCACGATTTCTTTAACATTTTCTGTGTCTCAAATTTCATGTTAAGTAGCATCAGAAGTTCAGTGTCTCTGTCATTCTGGGTGTCTTGCATAGTCTTGTTCGCAATGCTTCTTGCTACACTTACAATGCCTCTGTTTCCCATTCTTCGGTCAGATTTCATGACCTGCCTCATTAGTGGGTCATCTTGATGGCTGACTACATACTTTCCCATCCCGGTTATTGCATTGTGCCAGGAGGCTTCAATTTGTCTCAGGCCTCTTCCTCCTTCCTTACGTGAAACATAAAGTCTATGTACATCAGCTCGGGGGTGGGCGACATGATGCATTGTAAGCAGTTTTCTGGTTTTTCGATCCATGATGCGTATTTCCTGTTCAGTCCAGTCTACTAGTCCGAAACTGTATTCGGCTACAGGCACCGCCAAACTACCAATTGCTGATATTTTATTCCTTGAGTTCAGAGCGGACTGCAGGACAAGTCTCACTCGCCTATAATACTCCCTGCGAATTCTCTCTTTCATTGTGTCGTTCGAGATGGTCTCACATTCTTCGATGCCCAGATATTTGTAAGTTTTACCTGGCTCAAGATCTTGAATCACAGTGTGTCTATCAACTTCAATGTTCTCTGACGTTGTCATTTTGCCTCTTTTTAAGTTGACTTTTGCACACTTGTCAAGACCAAACTTCATGCAGATGTCATTGCTAAATTCATTGATGACAGACAGCATTTGGGAGAGAATCGCTTCGTTCTTAGCAAACACTTTAAGATCATCCATGTAAAATAAATGTGATACAGGCCTTTCATCACCATGGAGCTTGTAACCAAAGTCAGTGTGCGACAGCTGTCTAGATAGTGGGATCAAACTAATGCAAAACAACAGAGGGGATAGTGAATCTCCTTGAAAAATTCCCCTGTTAATCTGAATACTTCTGGTTTCTACTACTCCCTTTCCGCTGTGGATTAGTAACCTGGTGCTCCACGACTTCATACTAGCCTTGCAAAACTCAACAAGTCTAGGATGAAATCGATAGATCTCCAGGGTCTTCAAAATCCAATCGTGTGGTACACTGTCAAAGGCTTTCTGGTAGTCAATCCAAGCCATGCTTAAATTACGTTTTCGTTTCTTTACATCATTCAAAATTATTTTATTCAGAAGCAAGATTTCCTTACAGCCATAGGAACCTTTACGACATCCTTTCTGTTCAACTGGCAACAGATGGTTCTTCTCTAGGTGCCTATACATTTTGTCAGCAATGGCTGCAGTTATAAGTTTGTACATTACTGGCAGGCAAGTAATTGGCCTGTAGTTCTTCGCCAAAGAGCTGTCTCCTCCTTTGGGTAGCAAATACGTGATGCCGCGAGTGAGCCATTCGGGGAGTTCGTTAGGGTTTTCTAAAATGTTATTAACAGCCTTTGCAAGATGAGAATGTAGTGCTGTTAATTTCTTAATCCAATAAATCTGGATCTTATCAACCCCAGGGGATTTCCAGTTTCCCATATTCTTAATTGTTTGGCATAGGTCCTCTTTGGAGAATTCTTGAACATGTTCCACTGTTTCCACGAGTCCATTGGCAGCATCAACTTCAGATTGGAGCCACGATGCGTCTTTGTTGTAGGATCTGGTTTCCTCCCAGATTCCTGACCAAAATGTTTCGACGTCATCTTTTGAAGGAGGGGCAGCATTGCCGTTCGGTTTTTGAGTCAGACTGCGATAGAATCTCTTCGCGTCTGTTTCAAACAACCGGTTCTGTACACGGAAATCGATTCTACGTTTGTACCGCCTTATTCGTTGAGCCCATGCTTGGATTTTTTCTTTTAGCTTTTCAGCTACCATTAGCCTTGTTGTATCATTGTCAATTAGGAATTTTTGTTCAACATGGAGTATTTTTTGTTGAACTTTATACGTGTGGTTTGACTTAGAAGATGCCTCGGCTAGGAGTGATATTTCACGCCGTGTGTCGGCTATCCGTTTCATAATTCTTTTCATCCATGGAGGTACGGAGCTTTTTACTCTGTCTGGCTGTCGGCCATCGGTGTTCTTGGCTGGCCCCAAGATTATCTGAGATACTAGATATCCAGTTGCATACACGATGTGATTGATTTCAGTAATATCTAGATCTCTACTTGAGGCCTGTACAACCTCATTTAAGACAGAATTCGCTGTTTCTATCACTCTCTTAGCTTTAGCATTTTCGTAAATTCTCCTCAACGGTGCACGAGATTCGAATGGAAGTAGACGAACTCGCTCTATCTCGCGTCGGAGGAGGTTCCGCATCATGTCCTTATCGTGTGACTCATGGCCAGATGAATTTTCACCACTGACGAATGTTTCATTTGGAAGAGATGAACCTTGAAGGGGATCATCGTTTTCAGGGATATTAGATGGTTCTAAATGTTCGTCATGTGGATGGTTTGATCGATGAATATACTCTGCGTTTCTCTGGATGTCTGCAAGTTGTTCTGATGTGAATTTACCACTGCTGAGTATGTATCGTCGTTGACTGGCAAGCTTCTTTGAGTCTAGGGTAGGTCTCATATCTGGGTTCCGCTCTCTCCATATCTTAAAAACTTCTATTTCTGAGCCCCCATTTTTCGCTTTTGCATAGTAAAAGCACCACATCACCTCCATTAATTCATCCCGGGTCCATCTCTGACGATGGCTTCGAGCTACTGCCGGCTCTGGGTCCCTGGGACTAACATCCGTGGGATAGCCAGATGTCGACAAGGTGACATTAGCTCGGTTTCTGAGCAGGTATGGGACATTGGTAGAACAAGGCACGTTAAGGTTCATTACATTGCTTGTTCTATTCATTTTGCTCATTGGTTTCAAGTGAAGATTCGCAGGTAGCAAGTTCGAGTTCACAGATCACATTTAACCTTTGGGTTGTTTCCTGCGATCCGTTACTGCGACCCACAGTGGCCTCGGGGCATCCCCCCGCAGGGCTCAGCAAGGGGTCCCTCCGATCGCCAGTCGGCATTACTAAACCCTACGGGATTTTCACTGACTGCTGAAGGCAGCCTCCTTCGCTGGCTAATGCAAGGTTCGGGCCTTCACTCTAATCAGTGGCCTGGTGTGCCAACCCAGTTTCTCTCCTGTACCCTCCATGGGCCGATAACAGGAAGTCCAAAGGTTCATGACCCTTCCCCCTCTGCTTACTCCCCACTCTCCTCAAAATGGAGTACTTCTTCGTCTGACCCCTCACCTTCAACCTATTCAGCAAGGGAGGCCCTACCAGTAGCTAGGCTACCACTGACATAGCTCTCAGGCTCATGGGGGTACTCAAGCTCCACCACCAACTCCAAGGTCGTGTACTCCCTAGGTGGAGTTATTATTATTATTATTATTATTATTATTATTATTATTATTACTATTATATTATTATTATTAAATTCCGTATATACTTTTCCCAGTTGACTAACTCAGCAAAGAACAATTTTCGAGAATTAGGTTCCACTTTTAAAATAACAAATACAAGAATACTATTTTTCTCTCGTTGCAAACATTATAAATTGCATTGTATGAATAAATTCTCGAATGGTTTATTTCATAGAAAAATCTGCATACAATACTCTTTCAAACACTTCTTCAAAAAGAAGGTCGCGTTTCATAATTGGATGTGTTTTGCTTTGGCTTCAAGCCCCTACTGCGAACAATCGTTGCAACTCTTCCCTCATCTTCAAGGTTAAACGTCTGTACTCGATGCAGTCATCAGTCTGTAAACTACACTGAACGTTCGCGAATAACCATCACGAATCCACTCCCCATCAACACCCAAGCAAAGCTGGCAGCGTCGCGATTGTTTCCTCGGCACCGCGATTGTTTCCAGAGGAGGCCAATTGGGGCTCCGCACCCACGCGCCCGCTGCTCTTGGCACGCGGCGGCCGCGCATTGTACGCGCGGTGGAGCGCCCGCCAGGGGATGTTCCGGCAGCGCACAAAGCAGGGCGGGCCAGCGAGTGGCGGCGACGGGAGGGAGCGGGTGGAGGCTTAGCGAGAGAGCGGGAGAGAGGAGCAGAGCGGGAGAGAGAAGCAGAGCGGGAGAGAGGAGGGGAGCGGGAGAGAGGAGGGGAGCGGGAGAGAGGAGCAGAGCGGGAGAGAGGAGCAGAGCGGGAGAGAGGAACAGTGCGGGAGAGAGGAGCAGTGCGGGAGAGAGGAGGGGAGCGGGAGAGAGGCGGGAGAGAGGAGGGGAGCGGGAGAGAGGAGGGGAGTGGGAGAGAGGAGGGGAGCGGGAGAGAGGAGGGGAGCGGGAGAGAGAAGGGGAGCGGGAGAGAGGAGCAGAGCGGGAGAGAGGAGGGGAGCGGGAGAGAGGAGCAGAGCGGGAGAGAGGAGCAGAGCGGGAGAGAGGAGGGGAGTGGGAGAGAGGCGGGAGAGAGGAGGGGAGCGGGAGAGAGGAGGAGAGCGGGAGAGAGGAGCAGAGCGGGAGAGAGGAGCAGAGCGGGAGAGAGGAGGGGAGCGGGAGAGAGGAGACAAGAGGAGCGGAAGAGGGAAGAGGAGGGGAGGAAAGGAGTGGAACGAAAGATCGGAGCGGAAGAGAGGACAGAACAGGAGACAAGAGGAGCGGAAGAGAGGAGACACGAGGAGCGGAAGAGGGGGAGAGGAGCGGAGGAAAGGAGAGGAGCGGAAGAGACGAGAGAAGAGGAGAGGCGCGGAGCGGAATAAAAGAGTAAAGTGGAAGAGTGGAGAGGGACGGAAGAGAGCGTCGGAAGCGTAAGAGCGCGCTGGAAGAGCAGAAATAAAGCGTGTGGACGAAGAGCGGTAATTCAACGCGGAGAGGAAAAGTGAGGCGGCATCAGGCTGGAGGAGCGGGGACATAGTGAAGAGAGTGAGCGGGTTGGACCCTGCAAGAGCGAGAGCCAGCGGACGAAAGAGCGGGTCGGGCGGGCGGAGAGAGTGGGATGAGGAGGAGGAGGAGGAGCAGGAGGCGAGAGGGCGGCGTAACCGCGTTCCGCGAGCGCCGTTTTTGTGCCGACTGTTTACAGGCAATAAAATCATTTTCAGCTGACGATGGGCGGCGCGTCTATTGTGCAAGCGGCGTATCACCTCATTTACTGCGCGTTTTATAGCCTGTCAAACCTGCGCGCGCGCGAGCGGGGGGACGAACAAATGAAAACGCCTGCGCGCTGCGGGGGAGCGCTACCGGCGCCCGCGGCTGCAGGCGGCTCTGGCCAAAGCGACGCGTCGCGACGGCGGGCGGCGCAGGTTGCGTTCGGAAGCACGGATTCAGGTCAGCGGCGTCAGCTGCAATGAGCGGGACTCTCTGACAAGAATTCTTCACTGATGAGTACACCTCCGAATTTTACGCACAAAAGGTTATCGTTTGGGCACCTAAAATAGGTAACAGAATCATGAAATTAGGCATGAAAAGTGACGTTGTATGCACTTAAAATATGTTATAAAAGGTTAAATTACGTATTTGAAAATCATTAGAGATAAAAAGTTATGTTACTGGCATCTAAAACTGACCAGAAAAGGATTAAATTAGGGACTGTTTTATTTTTTAGGAAACTCACGTATTTATACATTTATGAGAGTGGCTATAGATATATTACTTTATTCAGTTTCATTTCGTTCATTCTTTCACACATTCATTCTTAACCTGTCAACAGCGCAACTGAACCAGGAATGGGTGCAATATTCTAAGACGTGTGTGTTGATCGGAGGCGAGAGGGAAACATCATCCTTCAATTCTCAATCTTTTGTAAATGGTCTAAACCAATTGCCATCTCTTTTTTACGGATTCCCCAAAGTTCCCCCTAAAATTCTAGTATCATTCTCCACTCTTTCAAGAACGTGCAAAGTGCGGTGACCCGTTCCGCTTTTCTGCAAACTTCTCCAGATGTTTGTATTAATTTGCGCTCTGTAATTTGCGCAACCGGGTAATGTTTTTGTGACATTTTATCTTTAGCTGTAGGAAAAAGGTCTTACTCCACTAAAAGCGAAGTCCATCCCAAAATCGTTCTTAAAAGTCCGTTTGCCAAACCTTCTTGCGCCCGCTGCGAGGAAGGCAATCCCAGAATAAGGCCGTTACGAGATGGCTGAGCGGGGCGTTGCGGCACGTGCCGATGCGGGTGCCATTCGCGATAACGGATTCCGTCTTGGCGGCGGAGGCGGCGGCCGCCCGCACTCATTGGGCGCTAGCGGCGCCCGTTCTCATTTAACGCCCCCGCAACGCGCGCGCTCGGTTCGCACTTTCGGCGCAACGCGCTCCCAATGCGATCAACCTCCGCGACCGCAACCCAGCCACCTCCACCACCTCCGACACCTCATCCGCGCCGCTTCGATGGCCCAGCCTTCCCCTCCGCCACCACTTCGCGCCCTGCGCATCCACTTCTGCTTTCTTCTTTCGCATCTTATTGATTCTCACGGTCTTTCTTCTCGCCTTCTTTCTCCTCTTCTACTCTCCTTTTCCTCTTCCTCTCTCTTATATTCCTCGTCTCCCTCCTCCTCTTCATATCCCACCTCTTCTTCTTCTCCTTCTCCTCGCCTTTTCTTCTCCTCTCCTTTTCTCCTCCTCTCCTTTTCTCCTCCTCTCCTTTTCTCCTCCTCTCCTTTTCTCCTCCTCTCCTTTTCTCCTCCTCTCCTTGTCTCCTACTTTCCTTTTCTCCTCCTCTCCTTGTATCTCCTTCTCCTTGTCTCTTCCTCTCCTCTTCTTCCTATCTCTTCCTCTCCTTGACTCCTCCTCTCATTGTCCCCTCCTCTCCTTTTCTCCTCCTCTCCTTGTCTCTTCCTCTCCTTGTCTCCTCCTCTCCTTGTCTCCTCCTTTCCTTTTCTCTTCCTCTCTTTGTCTCCTCCTCTCCTTTTCTCCTCTTCTCCTCCTCCTCTCCTTTTCTCCTCTTATCTTGTTCTCCTCTACTTTTCTCCTCTTATCTTCTTCTCCTCTCATTTTCTCCTCTTCTCCTCCTCTCCTTTTCTCCTCTTCTCCTCCTCTCCTTTTCTCCTCTTCTCCTCCTCTCCTTTCCTCCTCCTCTCCTTTCCTCCTCCTCTCCTTGTCTCCTCCTCTTCCTCTGTTTGGGCCCCGGTCGCTCCAATGACCCTCTACGGCACGCCTAATGCCTTCTCGCCCCAGCGACGGCAATTGTCGCCACCGTCATAAAGGAAAGACTGTCTAATATCTTTCCTCGACGACACCGCCGCCACCAACCCAGCCGATATCATCGCGCTCGACTCCACCACTCGTCTACGAGAGTAGTCCAGCAAACGCTCTTCTAAAGTTGCTCTTCTAGCGATGTCGTCAGCAGGTCGTGGAACGGAATAAACACTAGCGCTTCAACGGAAATGAAGCGATATCTTGAATTTCTTCGAAGACGACAGCAGACACGACTCAAACAATTAATAATGTATTAACTTAATTATTTTTTTAGCATTTTCAGTCGCTGATTTGTTCTATTATTGCTCACCTTATAGGAATAAGATGAGAAATATAGCATGTAAAGGGATAGTCAGTGGTAGGAGTTGGTGACTTTTCACTCAACCTCAGAGTACACTGATTACGTGCGTATCTTGACTGTTAACCGTTATTTCTAAGAAACAAGCGAGAGGATGGGTATAAAAAATAAAACAAAATGTAATTGTCAACACATGCTCAGAAGTAAACCAACAGCAATCGCAATATCAGAAGTTTTAACTTAATTTGTGTTTGCAGAACAATGGTATATGAATAAAAAAGTAATATTCGTGTATTTTCAAATATTAAAATATGTCTTCCATGAGCTTGATACATTATAAGAGAATACGAAATACAACTAAATGTTTGTTTTTTTTGTTTTCATCTACGTATCACTTTCGTATGTCTTGTACGTTTTTGTATGTTTAGATACAGATGCCTGGCGAGACTTTCCACCCTTGCACCCCTGACCTTCGGATTGTAACGACCACTTCCCCGCAAATTCCTCCACCCTCGTTCGGTCCACCGTTCCCAACGACACGCTCCTTCTCCACCCCTTCCTCCCCGCCAACCCCTCGACATGCTTCCGGCGTGGCCGCAGGGTGGCGAGAACGACGTGGGCCTCTATTAGCTCCTTAATGCTCGGGGTTCGCAGCGGCTGCGGAGACGGCGCCGGCCCCGCGCGGGCCAGCGCGTTGCACAGGGGGCGCTCGGCGCCGCCACAGAGGCTGTTTGCGGACAACGCGGTTATCCGATCAAAGCGCTCTAATCGCTCGATTAATGAACGCGCACGAGCCCCCGTAATTGCGGCCCATTCTGTTTTTCCATCGTCGGACAAACGTCGCTTATAAGTAGATTAAAAATATTTTCGAAAATTGCCTCGATAGCCAACTGAAATTAATTTAACAAGGTTGTTGAAAACACAGGTCGGTGAATAGCGAGCCATTTGTAGATAATAGCGACGGGGGTTGTGTGTGAGGGCGCGGGGGGCGGGGAAGGGGGCCAATGAAAAATGATAATCAGAACGCAGTGATAGCAGCCGCCCCGAGCGCCGGCGATCGCTTGGAATTGGATCGCACTCGACAGCTCCCCGCCCCCACTCTGTGTTCAGTTCAAACTCTCCTCTCCTCTCCCCTCCCCCTCTCCCCCCGGTCTCACCCTCCGCCCACACTCTCGGTTCAGTTCAAACCCTCCTCTCCTCTCCTCTCCCCTCCCCCTCCTCCGGCCGTCGACTGCGCGTATTTCGAAGTCTCCCCTCTCCCGCCCCCGGTCTCACCCTCCGCCCACACTCTCGGTTCAGTTCAAACCCTCCTCTCCTCTCTCCCCCTCCAGCCCACGACTGCCAGTATTTCGCAATCTCCCCCTCCCCCGAGCTCCTCACCTTGCTCACACTCTCTGTTCAGTTCAAACTCTCCTCTCCCCTCCCCCCTCCGGCCCTCGACTGCGCGTATTTTGAAGTCTCCCCTCTCCCCCCCCGGTCTCACCCACCGCCCACACTCTCCGTGCAGTTCAAACCCTCCTCTCCTCTCTCCCCCTCCGGCCCACGATTGCCAGTATTTCGAAATCTCCTCCTCCCCGCGGGCTCACTCCCCCGCCCACACTCTCCATTCAGTTCTAACCCTCCTCTCCTCTCCCCCCACCGGCCCACGACTGCCAGTATTTCGCAACCTCCCCCCTCCCCTGAGCTCCTCCCCCTGCTCACACTCTCTGTTCAGTTCAAACTCTCCTCTCCCCCCCCACCCTCCACCCTCCGGCCCTCGAACGCGCGTATTTTGAAGTCTCCCCTCCTCTCCTCTCCCCCCACCGTCCCACGACTGCAAGTATTTCACAACCTCCCCCCTCCCCGCGGGCTCACTCCCCCGCCCACACTCTCTGTTCAGTTCAAACTCTCCCCTCCAGCCCTCAACTGAGCGTATTTCGCGACCTCCCCCGCCCACACTCTCTGTTCAGTTCAAACTCTCCCCTCCTCCCCTCCAGCCCTCAACTGAGCGTATTTCGCGACCTCCCCTCTCCTCCCCCGGGCTCTTGCACTCCACGCGTCGGATCGTCTTGGTACAGCGGTCGGATTGAGACGCGCCCGTGCATTGGGGGGGGGTGAGTAGGGATGGGGGCGGTGGTGATGTCTTCACCCGCGAATGCGCGCTCCCTCATTACGCGCGCACCTGCGATAGTCGCTGCGGCGCAGGCGACAGACGCATCGATCGTCCGATTTCGCCCGGCGGGGGGCGGCTGTAGAAATTTCGGTGACGAAACAGCGTCATTGGATTGTGCCTTTGGCGAATGCATTGTAATTGCAATCGATTAAAGAGCACTACCATGAAAGTCTTTTACTAATAAAAGCAATCTATAAAATAATACTTATTCGAAAGAATGGTTTCCAATCGTTTTTAACACGTTGAAACACGAACATTATTCTTTGAAGTTATTACTTGAATATTACTGGTAAAAATATTTTATAGCTCTATATAACTATTAAAATTATTTAATTTCATATCTACTAAAATGAGCAACAACAGTAAAAAATATTGAAGTAATGATCGGTACTTAAATGTGTGTAAACTTTTTGAATATATTCATTTTCATTTATTCAATAAAGGACAAATACGTCTGAATAATAATGAAGGCATGTATTATGCATTTATATTCCAAACGAAGAGTAATAACAAAAACATACTTGTATTTTACTTTTTTATATTTTGAGTACAAATAAATTTGCACTCAGCAATTCTTCTAAAAACTCTTGAAACATATAATTACATGCATTTAAAAATCGATTTTCTTTTTGTACTTATTTTTCAACAATCATGTGACACATTACAAATGGTTGTGTAGCAAACACGCAAAACGTTCATCTCCAAAAAGTTCAAGATGGTGTTGCATTGTCTCTCGAATCTTGGAAACGTAAATCACGCGAGATTCTGCCCCGCTCGGTTTCTCCGCTTGAGCCGCAAAGCGCTGCATCGCATTCAGATGTTCGCGCGGATTACGGCGCTGCGGGTGGCCTCGCGAGGAATTGCGCGCGTCCAAGATGGCGGCGGGGCTGCACGCCGCCATTACGCAAGTCGAGGCGTAAGTGAGCTACTGCGGCGCGCGAGGCCCCGAGGAATGAAACCTAATTCCAGCGGAGCTTCTCGCCATCCGTGGCGGCGGGGGCTGGGCTGGCGGGGGCGGGGCGGCGGCGGCGGGGCGGCGCGGCGGGGGCGGCGGCGGCGGGGCGGCGGGGGCGGGGGCGCGGCGGCGAGGGCGGCGGTGGAGGCGGTGGTAGGGTGACGGCAGCAACGGAGAAGGGACCGCATTAGCGGATATTACACTCGTCCTCCGCCTGTTGCACGGCTCGCCACAGCTTCGTCGTCGCTACAACCGCTCTCACAGTAACTTCCATCGCTGCCAGCAATCTGCATGCGTGAGATATTGTCACTACCACGATATCCATCAAGACCACTTTCGTTTCATTTGCTTACACCAGTGTTGATAATATCTCAACTTTCATTTTTACTTGGTGCCATTCTGATTTCTCTATTCTTGTGCACCGCAAGAATACTAATTGGAGCAATCATTTCCTTGATGAAACACGGAAATAAACAAACACAATCATCTCTACTAATCACCTCTACAAATTCTACCAATTTTATCACTATCATTCACTTTAAAAAATCACTGCATTATGCATGTCATCACTGCATTCCTCTTGTCATAAACCGCCCTCAGTATCATATCACTGTAGCCTCTAGAATATCGATGACATCATACACTTTTTTTATTATTTAAGGTCGCATCAACATCAAGGTCATAAGCGACCACTATTGGGTTTTAAAGTTGTGTAACTGAAGATGACATGACATGGTGATGATAGGACGATCACAAATACAACCATGCCCGAGGGGGAACTCGAACCCGAGATCCTTGGGTTCGAGACCGCTACGACACTACTGTCTTAGCGATCTCGGTCACTGGGGATCGGCATCACATTCTTTGTCAAAGCCAGAACCATCACCTCAATCACCCGTCACTCACTTTTACAAAAAAAGACGACGCGTGAATGGAAGCATTTCTTCGTGTCGTAATATGCTGCACTGAAGCTCTCTGTAATACGTTTAATCGTAACCACCTTAACGGCTTTCTTACGGTTCCTTCCGAGCTCTTCACTTCTTCTAAACGCGCTGTTTTGCTGCGGGTTTGATGGTAATCCTCTAATTTGTCTGAGCTTCCGTTTTTGTGCTCTCGCCACGAAGCGCAAAGTGGCGTACATACCCATCCAGTCGCAATGTTACGGGCAGCTCGTTTCCCGTTGTTTCTTCTCTGGGAAGAATTTGCTTCAGGCGTGCAAAGAACCTGCTGTAACTGCACACGGGGTAGCGGAGGAGTGCGATTGTGGGCCTTCAGCAAGGAACATCACTAAGAAATAAACTTTCCTCTTTCTGGAAAAATAAAGCGAACTAAAAGGTACAAAACACAAATTGGTGGTAAAATACATGGAAATGTTAATGGAATGTCTGTACTTGACGTGACAGCCCGTTACGAGCCAGGACCTACCAGCAGCGTCCCCGCCTCGCGACCATGTGTTGCGGGTGTAACGTTTCGAACAATTCCAATGTTTATTTACATTTTTTTACATTGTTATTTTATAAATAAGAAACATATGATGTACTCAGGTTGATAGTAAATGAGGTTAGCAACGATTATTGATGAGATACAGAGAGAGAATTGAACGGAAAACGTGTTCTAGAGAAATATGTGAAATCTATTTGTACAAAGTGAGAAGATACAGTATTGAAGTACAGATGTAAATAAAAACTAAAATACGAAAGAATTGAAGTGTTACTACTAAAAAAAAGTAGTTACAGTAATTGTAACGGAAGATTCTACAAAAAAAGTGTTGGCAGAGTCTGACGTTACAAGGGGTACGTATGGTTAACACATAGACATGCTATATGTGCCCTATTGTCTTCTCAACGTGAGAAGTCATCTTTCTCATCGTCACACAGCAACATATACTGGGACATAACAAGGAAACCGGACACTATAAACTTGCCCGACCGGGAATCAAACCTGGAAAACTCCCATCCGTTCTAATATCAGAATCCATTGAATTAGGAAGAAGATGATAATGGAATTTCTTCCCTAGTCGATTTTATTGACATGATTCGAAGTCATTATGTTGTTCTCCAGACAGATGACACTCATTTAAAACCTCGCATTATGTGTGGCACGGTGAAAATCACAAAAGTAGCATGATTGTTGGCACCAAAAATAGTCACAATTGGAGGAAACGTACAATAATAAAGTGCTACATTTGAGGAAACGTACAATATGAAGTGCTAAATACTTTATGATATTGCAATAAATTGAAAAAGAAAGGTAATTCGGTGTGCGGAAAGGTTTTGTTTTTTTGACAATTTTCCTTCATCTTAAATACTTCCTCTGATGATATGCATTCAAATAGTAACTTAATTAATAGTGATTTGAATGTATGAAAATATCAGTTTCCCTCATCTTTGATAGAAATATACGATCGTTATTTTTTTTAATCCATCAAAATATTTCTCAGCAGCGTCATGTATTTTGGAGCTAACAAGGAAAATCCTCCGATAATGGTGAGGATTTAAGAATGACAAGACAATCTTCCTGTAAAATAGTTCATATTGAAGGTGTCGTGCGTGAAATTACGGTCACGGAACAACAACTTTAGTCGCTGACGTATCAAAGAAGAGTATTTTCCAAAATTGTGGATTGATAATTATAGATTCTAACATCCAACAAACATTATTTTAACGTATTGTATTGTCTTCCGAAACGAAAAAAGTTTCCCTAATTTCCTGAAACGTGTATACAAATCCCGACCGAATATTCACCGAAATCTCTCACCCAACACACCGAACGTAAGCTCTGCAAGTCAATTAGACACAATTAGACAAAAGATATGACAATTCCCTTCTCAACTTTTCAGTGTACTTAGTAACGTAACATTAATAAAACATTTTCTTTTAATATGTCACGAAAGTGCATTGTGTCATTCAATTTCAACCACTTATTATATGCATCTCTAAAAAAATTATTTTTTAATTTTTTTAATTCTGAACAAAGTAAAATTTCCAATCTATTTTACATTAAAATAATGAGTAAATATGATAATATTTATCTTACATGGAGATTTAAAATATCGACAGTATTTGAAAGAATCAAAACAAGCAGCTCTAGCTATCTTCAATGGCTGGAAAACCATCCAAATCCTTTAGCCATGAACCTATCAGATGATAGTGAAGAAAACAACCGATTACAAAGATTTTAACCCTTACAACTCCAATATAGATTTTCAAATTAATCACAATATATACATAGTCACATGTATTCCTCAACTTTGACTCCTAACTAAAAGTAATACAATGGCTTTCGTTCTAGACATAAGAAAATGGGGAAATGTACTTTCGCCAACAAATTGTCATCGTCATTATTAACTGCCAAGAAAATTAATGATGTCCTGATGTCAACTTTACTAGCATTACACTACACTACCACACATGCCGGGAGACCGGTCGGGAGCTTACAGCTTGTCCCGACTGGGGCGGTGCCCCGCTGGTGGGAGATACCTGGTTGAGGGGTAAACCCTGGTAGTCGACGGTAGGTCGGCGCCAGATCTCGCCATCCAGCATGGAAAAGATCATCGCCACCTCCCGAGAAAAAACGCACTACACTTACGGAACCAATGAACTAAGTAGTTAAAGCGCCCGGAAACACGAATCAGTCAATCAATTTACTAGCATTACTACAAAAAATGTTAATAATATGCCACTTACATATTCTCTCGTAAATTGAACAAGTTCGCACTGTAAATATGAGCAGCGCATCACTGCCGCGGCAGTTATTCCATGTATTCCCCCGTCGGACGTCCTTTGACCTACGTCCTGCGTGCGGTAGCCCCCGCGACTGATTGAATTACGTGGCAAATAACGAATTCCATAACAAATACGCATGAATTTAACACAGAGCGGCCCGGTGCGCCGCTGTAAGCATCAACATGTGTTCGCGTGCAAATATTTGCGCCTCTGCTAGTGATAACGGGGGTGGCGGACCGCAGAGGTCCGCCCCACTCGCCCGAAAACAATTTTGAGGGTTGCGCTTTTGCAATCGTTCGCGGAAACGCGTTGGGGGCTCGCGAAATCATCGATTTCCGATTTGCAGGTTCCAACTTTTTATCACTGTTGACTCTTTTGTTTCATGTGTCACTCAAATAAGAAAAATTCTCAGGCAAATCTATGAGACTTGTCACACGGTCACTTGTCACTTGTCACTACGTATATGAGGGTCATTAGAGTTGAGACTTGTCTCAACTGTAATGACCCCCATATACGTAGTTTATGATGCATTAAAAATATATTTAAAAGGCTTAGCAAATAAATGTCAACTGGCAAATTTCAATTTTCTTCTGCGTTTCAGATCCTGAATTTATGACATTAATTAACAACATTTTCATGTGTAAGCGCGCTCGCCGAAAAGTAAGCAATAGATGACGCAACCTCTGGATATTAGAATTGATACGTTGAATTCAGTCATAGAATGCAGAAGAAAATCAACTACGAGAAACCAAATTTTCGAAAAACTAAATAATTTTAAAAAATTGTATTTATTTCTTCTCCATCTTCTTCAAAAATCCTTATTTTTTTCCTCATATGCCTCTTTTACCCTTCTCTTATACTTCTATGTACAGGTAAAGTTTGGACCAAAGCCACCATCCTGCTTGAGTTTCTTCTGGGTTTAATCAGTAACTGAGTTTCCCCGCGTACGCCCTAAGCCTTTATTGATTAGGGCGTATGCGAGGATAGCACAATGTTTTGCACTCTCAGACATAAATGTACAGCTTGTCAACCCTATTAGTTTTTCCTCCTTCTTCTTGCTCCGAGTTTTTTTATTTATATGTTTCCCTTCTGAACATTTTCCCCTTCACTACTACTCCTGTGAACCGGTAATGTTATGCCGAGTTCGTTCTGGATTTGCACAATCCTGAAAGGTATATGTCGCCATGCACTCTATTCTGCAATCTCAGTTGTAAATGTACATCTTGCCTCCTTCCCCCTTAAAGGTCACATCTCTGGATAAATGTATAATCATATGGTTAGGCGGAAGACCAGACACAATGGCTTGAGCTTCGCCGCTATCATTATTATTCCACTACATCACGACTACAGATGTTATGAGTTGGCTCAAAATAAAATCTACTCCAAGTTGCAAGCAGCTACTTAAGGAGCACATATAGGGGCTGTCAATGCCTCTACAGTACTTTTCGCAAAATGTGGACAGTTCCAAATAAAGACATTTCTTGAAATTCCCAGTCTTTTGAATTACCTGGGAGTTTGGTCAAGTTCTTACACAAATTTTGCGGAACAAATTCCAGAGCTCCGATCACTATCGGTACGACATATGCTTTTACGCCCCACATTCGTCTGATCTCGATTTCTAAACTCTTATATTTAAGACGTTTCTATGCCTCCTTGGTAACGACGTTTTGATCGCAAGTTACAGCATTATCGACAAGTAGACATGATTATTTCTCCAAATCCCGGATAACAATATTCGGTTTGCTTGCCACAATCGTGTAATCAGTTTGAATTTGTTGGTCGTATAATACCGTACGCGATCCAACAGACGTCACCGGTTTTGGTAAGTGTTCGTACCACTTGAAGCGCGCAATGTTACAAGAGATAGCGTCGATGTTCGCGCTTTCTTAAGCGGTTTCTTTTATGTATATATTATGAATAAATGACCATTTAGAAGACACTTTTTGTATTTCTAAGAAATCAGCCAGTTTTTAAGTGTGCAAGTTGGCGACCCTAACCTGCAGCTGTAACCTGCAGGTTACCGGCTGTAACCGGCGACACTAGCGCATTCTACAGTAGTGCCCTCAAACTTTTCATAGGTCCACAACTACTAGGGTATTAGCGATCATTATTGGATGTAACGTTATGGTATGAAGATGAAACGATATGGCGATGATAGGGGGTGAAAGGACGAACACATACAATCATGCCCGAGGCGGGACTCAAACGCGCGGCGATCTCTCGGTCCGAAATTTCTACGGCACTCCTGCCTTCGCGATCTTGGCCACGGAGCCGACACCCTCAAGCTGTGTGTCCGGTTTTGACGGAGCGTTGCAAGACACTACTGCCTTCGCATTCTCGGCCACGGGGCCGACACTCTCCAGCCGTGTGTCCGGTTTTGATGAAGAGCTGCCTTTGCGATCTCGGCCACGGAGCCGACCTCGGCCGGCCGACTTCCGACACACTCTCGAGCCGTGTGTCCGGTTTCGATGGAGAGTTGCAAGACACTACTGCCTTTGCGATTTCGGCCACGGGGCCAACACTCGCAAGCCATGTGTCCGGTTTTTGACGGAGAATTGCAAGACACTACTGCCTTTGCGATATCGGCCACGGGGCCGACCTCGGCTGGCCGACCTCGGACACACCCTCGAGCTGTGTGTCCGGTTTCGATGGAGAGTTGCAAGACACTCCTGCCTTCATGATCTCGGCCACGGGGCCGACACTCGCAAGCCGTGTGTCCGGTTTTAACGGAGAGTTGCAAGACACTACTGCCTTCGCCATCTCGGCCACGGGGTCGACACCCTCAAGCTGTGTGTCCGGTTTTGACGGAGAGTTGCAAGGCACTACTGCCTTCGCGATCTCGACCACGGAGCTGATACTCTCAAGCCGTGTGTCCGGTTCCGATGGAGAGCTGCCTTTGCGATCTCGGCCACGGAGCCGACCTCGGCCGGCCGACTTCGGACACACTCTCAAGCTGGGTGTCCGCTTTTGATGGAGGGTGCAAGACACTCCTGCCTTCGTGATCTCGGCCACGGGGCCGATACTCTCAAGCTCGGCCACGGGGCCGACACTCGCAAGCCGTGTGTCCGGTTTTAACGGAGAGTTGCAAGACACTACTGCCTTTGCCATCTCGGCCACGGGGTCGACACCCTCAAGCTGTGTGTCCGGTTTTGACGGAGAGTAGCAAGACACTACTGCCTTCGCGATCTCGACCACGGAGCCGATACTCTCAAGCCGTGTGTCCGGTTCCGATGCAGAGTCGCAAGGCCCTGTCCGCACTCGCCACCCAGTGGGCAGCGAGCGTAGTGAACTTGGCGGCGGGATTGCAGCGCGTTCTTCCGCAGCGCGGCCGCGGGGCGCGCCCGGGGCGCGTTTGGCAGGCGCCGCGCCGCAACTCGCTCTCCGGGGGCGTGTCCGTCGCTCCGGCTAATGAACGCGTGGGGCGCCCGCGGCGACTCGGCGGCGCGCGCGCGCGCGGGCGGGCGACATTCACCCCATCGCCGCATTCACCATCAACAGCACTACAACAATCGCCATCACCCACGTATTGCCTCCATCCACCTGCGTTCAGGGAATCATTGGGCGTGAACTGTCTCCCGCGGCGACTCGGCGGCGCGCGCGCGGGCGGGCGACAGAGCGGGGCGACAGTTCACGCCCAAAGATTCCCTGAACGCGGGTGGATGGAGGCAATACGTGGGTGATGGCGATTGTTGTAGTGCTGTTGATGGTGGTAAATGGAGTGATGGATACGGTTGAGATTGTGGTTGTGATGGTGATTCGTGGCGCGTCAGCTGCTAAGGTTGTTAGCCCCGTTCGTGTAGCGCATGTTTGTTCATCGGGAGGTGGCGGTTGTTTTCCGGATGGCGAGATGCTGCGCCGACTTACCGTCAACTAGCGGGGTTTTCTCCGACCAGGTATCTCCCACCAGCGGGACACCGCTCTAGGGCGGGGCAAGCTTTACGACCCCGTGTGTGTGTGTGTGTATGGGGTAAGGATAGGTCAATGAAAGAGGAAGGAAATATCGCGTGCGGCCCGTGGCCCGTTTGTTAGGGTACTGCTCCGTCATTCGCCTGGGATTGATCGAAGAAACCATAGAAAACTACCGGTCAGAGCAGCCGACCGCAAGAATTCTCCTCCAGATAGCGACTGAATTCGACCTACCTGACAAGCTAGTGTCGAAAACCCTGCCATCGTCGGGACACCAGCCTAGGGCCTCCCGGTCAGGGGGACTGTACTTACATCAGTTGATGCCCTTAGCCACCTCTGCCGGTCTGATGATAATGATTGGAGGTAGAGGATGTTGGTGATTGCGGTAGTGGTGTTGTGGGTAGTGGCGGATGACGGCGACGTATGTAGTTTATCGTGTGTAAATGAATCAAAAAACATGCGTAAATAAATTATTGAGAATGACGAAAAATCAGGTAGCGACAACAGGGTGTATTGAGTGAATGCAGGCAGACGTCGAGTGGTCTTTGCGGGCAGTGGTGTCTGCTTGGGCGAGTGGGCGCGGTCGCGAACCAGGGAAGCGACAGGATAGGCGGAGAGGGAGACTGCCAGAAAGCAACGAAGCAGCAGAAGCTCTTAATCCCGGCAGGAGAATGTTCCTCCGTCCGCAGACCTCGGGGTAGCTGCTGGCCCGTCCTTTCCCACCCAAAGAATACGAGATCTCAGACGTGGAGTCACCTTTCTCTCAACGAAACACAAAAAATTGAGAATAGTTTCTGTTAAAATGTTTTGCACCTGGAACGAATGTACATAACTAATAAAAAATTATATCGCATGGAATGTTTTTGAAAAATTCTGTGGTAATTGGCTAGTAGATTCGTCATAATTGTAATATTATGCCGAAGTAAAGTAAGACATAAGTACCAACTGACCACAGACGTTTTAAGAGTCCAAAGAAGTGAAATTATGTTGTATTTTTTACATCTTTGGGAATGTGTAGTAATGCTTAATATACGGACAATTCATCTCGAGTGTTTCTTGATGCATACAAATTTCTCATTTTGTCTAACATTTTCGATCATTACTTCTGACAATATGCACAGTTCGAATATTAAGAGTTAAAAGCAATGAAGGACGAATGACTCACTTCTGCTAGTGTACTACATAGGAGTTTAGATGTTTAAAGATCTCTTCCTGGAATCTCTCGTAGTTTACAAGATTTCTGAGAAACGTTATATTTCAGTGGGCTGGTTCTGCGGAAAAGCGGAACCAACCTTGCGGAAAAGCTTTTGTAAGTTAACTGTCAAATACGCAAAAGGCTTTTGAGATTTCACTCGTTGAAACTCGTTTTATAATTTCTCCGTCATTTCTATCCCCCACACACATCTGTTACACGTGAAGAATATGCGTTTGCGTCGGTGTTGTCACTACAAGTATTAACACTTATCATGGATTGCAGAATTCCCTCTGGATATGGAATGTTGATCGAAATCAAAACTATAATCCTGTCGTAATAATCGGCCTAACTACGTTTATAGGAGTCTGATTCGGATGGTCAGCGTGGTCAGACGGAAGAGCGGGCCTGATGGTCCGAGTCTAGCCACGTAAAACAAGGCATTAACTAACTAATTAAGGAGTGTACTGTTTCCTACGTGTACAGACGTGTATATACGTCTTGAAATCGTATTATGGTTACCACGCACGTCACGGAATTCTTGCCAATGGCCAGCCCCTCCGAGACGTCGCCGCCGCCAGCCAGCCAGCGGCGCCGCAGGGTGCGTCATCAGCAGGATGCGTCGGGGCGCCTTTGTTAATTAATCCTCGTCGCGTCGGCGGCGCTCCCGCACGGACTCCGGAGCGACGCGCGGAACTGCTTGTGGAGATGGCGACGATTAATTGGTTTACTTGGAATTACGGTAATGACCTTGCAATTTGTGTGTATTCCGATAACGAAGCATTTACTTGCAAACCAAAAATATATCGTACTTTGATTGTTTGTTTTATAACTGAGATTTGAAGGAGTTGCATTGAACAAATGGTGAGGGAACTCCGATGTGATGGTGAGCAACAATCTCATTGTACCTGCATTACTGTAGTAATAATGAGACTGGACAATTCATAAACGATAAGAATGGACTAAAATGTGTAATAACAGATGTATCAGTAATTTCAGAGCTAAGCAAGGATTGATGCAATTCATTGTAATTGTCGCCATGAAATAGTTATGCAATGGAGAAAATGAACAATGAATAGATACTTACTACTTTAATACAAGGAGTAATTCCTGATTCTACAACAGCACACCCTTTCTTGTTGCTCTTAAATGTTACGGTTAGGTTGTATTATAATATTACAACTTTCCCTTTATATCAAGTTTTTTACTGGAACGCCGCCCGAGAGACACAAGCATATATATTTTAATTTTCGAAAATTCAAATGTTTTCATGAAAGTGACTGTTCAGCAGTTGAATTTGTATTGTGTTCTATACTTACCAAAATCTTCAAGGTATCAAAAATTAAACACACACACAAACACTACTTGCATGGACCAGGATTTGAAACCCTGATTGCCGGTTTTTAAAACAACTGATTTTTCTACTCACCTCCTGCAACCTGTAGAAGGGTTCACAGACACACTAACGTTAATATAGCATTGGTTTTCATACTTCAGAAAATTCTCTAAAAAATCAGAAAAGTATTCATATTTTTAAAAAAATGTATGCGAAACCATTGAAAAAAAACCTATTATTATAAAGAAATTGATCCACGTAAGTTGTAAAACCACAAAGAGAAAGGGTAATAAAAAGGATGGGAAAATGTGGGAGAAAAATGAATGCGTCTATTGCTATACTATGTACCCCTCTCAACCATAAAAATTAAGACTCCTGAAATGTTAGGGTGTCAAGTTGGGCATCAAGTTAAAGCATCCAAATACGATAGTTCTACAAACCGAAAAGGAGCTAGTGTTGTTCACAGCCAGGTATGTTTACAAAGATTTTCGAATACCCCACTTCATGGGTATCGGGGAATTCCAAAACGAGAATTTTCGTAAAAAATTGAAATAAGGGTTTTACACATTTACATGATTTTTTCTGAACGACGTGTAGGAAAAGGTCAGAATAAGAAGAAAAGGCACTGGGGAAGAAGGGTAAGAGACGAAAAGGATTCAGCCACGCTTCGAAGGCCTCGGGTTTAGGGCCTGCCTGGCACCGTAAGGTAGACGGAGGCACAGTGGCCGCTCATCAAACCGCCTCGTTCCCCCACACGCGTCACACGACCCCTCTTAGGAGGCCAAATGCAGCATCAGAGGGTTGGCGACGGACGCTGCAAGGGACATCGGCGATGCGGAATGCTGCTGTGCTGGGATTGCATTTATAGCTCCACCACTGGACTGCGCAGGCGCCAAAGGTAGCGGAGGGGGAGGTTCCCTCTCGTAGAGGGTCAACTTCCCCGCCGTGAGGACTTACCGCCGCCGCCTCGGCCTGAGCAGGCGGGGAGAAGGCAGCCTGTCCTTGACGAACGTCCCGAACCCCAGAGCAGCGGTGTCAAGGTCTCTCACTGGTGGCGGTGGCATTGTGCCATGCCACGAGCTTCTCTGCGCAACTAGCGTTGGGAAAGGGAGCTATTAGTCACCCTGCCGTTTTACAATAGGGTTGGGGTTGTCTCTGGTGGCGGGGTAATGAACTGCGTGGAGGGGCGATTGCGTCGTGGCACTCGTGCCATGGCCTCCCGCTCATGACACCAACCTTGTCAACACTGCCCTAGAGTGTTGAAGCGTGAGGAATAATTTGCAAGAACGAATTCTGGTATAGTTGCAGGCGGTCCTTGAGATCAACTGAGCTCCCCTTCGGAAGCAGTGGGGGAGGGCTTCGCCACGCCTCCCGAGGGAAGCGATAGTTATTTTCTAAGTGGTCGAGCTATAGTAAACTTATCGATTTGGAGTCCATTACATCGTGTTCCATCTCCAAGAAATGCAAATGGAGATTCCACAAAAAAATATTTTTTTGGCTGGCTGAAAACCATTTTCAAACTCGTTAATTAGAGAAATTACTCATATGAATATCACAAAGATAATTGTTATCAATATGTAATGTATCAATATGTAATCAATGTAATGTTTCAAGAGAACAGGTACCCCAATACGCATAAGAGGCAGTAAATAAAATGTAGATTGGTGTGAATATAAAATGTATTATCATAAGGAATATATCGAGTAAGTTATCAGAAAAATATAATATGCTGGACAGAGCATTTACGTCAGGAGAAACTTGTCTCGTATTTCAGAAATCTTGCTGTGGCTGAACTGCAGCAGCAGTTAAATTGGAAGATTAGAACAGATAAATGACAATCCTCTGATATATCGTCGGTGATGAATACATTTTTCATCTGAATACAAACCTTTAATATTAAATTTAATATTCAATTACATGATACTTACTATCTAAACCTGCCATATTTAATTTTCAAATACATAGAAGAGAGGGGTTCACAGAGACGACCGATCGTCAGTGTTATCTTCTATAACAATCTAATCGCGAGCACTGTGAACCCTTATAAGACGTGCGATCATTTCTGGCACGACCATCAAATAAGCAGTAACATAAGTTGTAGAATGCTCAGCCAACTAACAATACATCTCAAAATCTTAATTCCCACCTTCCCCTTCTGTCAACTTATCTTTACAATCTCTCTCAATAGAGTAATCTTGTGTCGATTCTGAGATTGTGAGTGAGCGATGCTGCAAATGTTACTTAAACTTCGAACGAAAGTTTCGCAATTCCATCATCACAAAGAGGGCTGCGAGTTATTTACCCAGAGTGCCTTAAGTGGAAACAGAGCGAGCCGCCATGTTTCCGTAGATCTCCACTCGAACATAACGCGGGCCGCTTCTCGCGAGGAAAGAAAATGAGCGACGGCCGCGGAGAGAAACATTTAGACGCAAACAACTAAGAGATGAGAGCGAGAAAGGGAACTTCAGCGTAACGAAATCTTAGGAAATCCACTAACCTCGTGATTGTTCGTACAAGCAGGTCTGGAGAAAGAACAAAGATCTTGTTGGGTTGAAATTTCTGTTACGAACTGTGCAATTAAACTTTCGATTATAATCCCCTCATTTTTATAAGGCAAAAAGAACTATCCAATAAAGTGTCAAGAACAAACCACATTCATTGATTGTTTCCCCGTTTGCAAACTCTCTTCATTACATTTCGAATTAACATTTTAACTAAGCTTCCTACTCTTTTCAAACTTTGTTTTAATTAACCTTGTAGAGATAAAATGATTTTTTTAATAAATAACTTCTCTACTCAGGTAAGACTAAGGTTTGGGATAACGACTTTGAAAAAGCCGAGAGATGTAGATGAAATTGTTTCAAGATAGTTTCAATCAACAAGTTTAATGAAGAAATCATATAAATACATTTCCTGAAGTTTATGTTTCCATAAGTAAAGCCAAATCTTCAATATTATTCATTATGTCATTATTACAAAACATGAAAGGAAATAAAAAATAAAATAAATTATTATAATTAATAGAATAAATAATGTTTAGTATTACGCAATATTAATAATTTTCTTAAAAGAGAAGTTTAGGAAGTAAATTTTAGTTTCGATTATAGTTGTTATTAATAAGCCAGTAGTTTTTGGCGTGAAAATCTAAAAGGGCGTGCTCTTGTAAAATGCATTACTATGAACTTCATTATAATCTGAAAAAAACTGTTTTGAGGGTTTTTATTAGAAATCACAAATCATCGCAGAAAAATGTTTTAAGAAACGAGCGTAGTCGGAATAATTCGTAAATGTGTCGGCGTTCGAAAGCGCTGAGAGTTGCAAAATCGTGGGCGCGCGCGCGCGGGAGCGCAAGGCAGGCGAAAGAGGGCGCTGCTAATTAATTGGCAGGCGGCGAGGCGCGCGGCGGAGTGGACGGACGGAGCGAGCTCCCATGGGCGATGGGCGATGGGCGATGGAGCGAAGCCAGCGAGGCTGACGTCAGTCACGAAGCTGCTGCGGCCCTGCCCGACGCGGGGATGGGGCAATGCCAGGGAGGAAACGGATGAGAACGTACGTGGCGTACACACCCAAGGGCTCTAGATGGGTGCGGTGGCCACAAGCGCGGAGCTGGAGGTGAAGGCTTTCGATGAGGGGCAAGGCGAGGACGAAGACGAAACGGATGCCGAAGGAGAGACGAGGATGAAAGAGCAGAAAAGAGAGAGGGGGCAGCAGTGCTTAGGTGAGAACCTAGAAGTGGGTGAGTGCTGGGAGGCCAAATCGAAGGCGAGAGTGATGGCGGGAGTGAGGCGAGAGTGAGGGCGAGAGTGAGGGCGGAGTGAGGGCGGGAGTGAGGGCGGGAGTGAGGGCGGGAGTGAGGGCGGGAGTGAGGGCGGGAGTGAGGGCGAGAGTGAGGGCGAGAGTGAGGGCGGGAGTGAGGGCGGGAGTGAGGGCGGGAGTGATGGCGAGAGTGATGGCGAGAGTGATGGCGAGAGTGATGGCGAGAGTGATGGCGAGAGTGAGGGCGAGAGTGAGGGCGAGAGTGAGGGCGAGAGTGAGGGCGAGAGTGAGGGCGAGAGTGAGGGCGAGAGTGAGGGCGAGAGTGAGGGCGAGAGTGAGGGCGAGAGTGAGGGCGAGAGTGAGGGCGAGAGTGAGGGCGAGAGTGAGGGCGAGAAGTGAGGGCGGGAGTGAGGGCGAGAGTGAGGGATGAAGAGGAAGAGAGTGAATGTCAAAGCGAACGCGAAGATGAACGCAAGTGCGTAATTGAACCGCAGACGAGGAGATGAGTGCTCAAAACGCTGGAGAAGGCAAAGGGAGACCAACAACGTTGGGCCTCCGTCACGAGAAAAATCCGAACTTAACATGAAGTAATAGCGTTTACCAGAAAAGCCGAAAAGTCTATTAACTTTTACAATAAGAATAGTGATGATGCTTTGATTTTAACTATTTTATTGTGTTTTCATTCGTAAGGTCAGATAATGATTATCATTGTCATCCATTTGAAGATATCTTTCGGAGTAATTAACGTCTGAGACGAAGGTACTATGTGTAATTTTGTTAGTGTATTAATATTTTCTCTTGCCACCTTCATTATAATACTACAGACAACAATTCACGAGTTCCTCTTTTCAATCACCAGTTCTTGTTTTATTTACAGATACATCCTCGTGGATGAAGTATTCTATTTATTATGTAGAGGGGAATTGATACACGATAATACTGTCAATCAATCATTTATGTGCATGCGTCATTATCTTAGGTCATTCTAATTTAAAAAAATATTTTTGCAGTTTTCCTCCTTCCATCCGAACACGACACAACTCTACTATTATCCTTCCAGCAAACGTTGATATGTTATTTACACCCTTCTTTGTTTCATGATTTACATTGTGTCACGCAACTACTGGGAGTATTGTGCAAAATCTGTCTTCCCAACCATCATCATGTTTAAGTACTTCTATTTAATCAGCGATCATCGAAGCCTTGCAGCAAACCTTAACTCCTAGTATTCTGAGGTTCCATTTATCCCTCCCACACGTAGGGTTGCTAGATTGGGCGGAATTCCGCTTTTTGAGCTGGAAAAACGGCGCTCTCTCTCGCGGGACAAAAATTGACTTCTCGGAATACGGCCCAATGGGCTGAAATTCAACAAAACATGTGCAATTTTGGGCGGGGTTTCACATTGCGACGAAATGTTCAAAACACAACCCCAACGTTGACAGTGAATTTAAAATTTTAGTTGTTTTTTTCCTTTGTGCATGATTTTTCATTAACCATTTTTGCTAATTCGTTCAAATTTACTTTGAGAAGTGAGTAATGTTAGTTTTTAAACTTCTTGTATAAGATGTGTTCTCAAAGTCTTTGTCGTCGACAATATGAGTATATATGACATTAGAAGTACTTGGAATTAATTTTAGAACACGCCATTTAAAATTAGGCATCTTTTGGAAGTACGGTGTTATTGCCAGTATTTTCCGTTACTTCACAGGAAATAAGCATGCATATGTAAACATTTCTGTGGTAATTTTTTTAAGCCCGGATATTGAACATGATAGAGGAGAGTGAAAATGGGAAAATTATTTTACCTCTTAAAGTATTCCTCCCATCTGACATAAGAATAGTCATGGTTAATTTTTAAATTTTATGATATAACTTATTATTACAAAGAGTATACGTTTTACTTAAATTATTAATTAAAATGTTCACAAATAAACAAAAAACTTATCATGTATTTCATAGGGTCACTATCTCAAAAAATACCTTCAAATTCATATTATTTTCATGCAAATTGAAATTCCTCCCTAGGAAGATTGAATTTTGCTTATTGGGCGGATTTACGCCCGTCTAACGGCGGATGTTTGTACGACGCATCCGGCAACCCTGCCCGCACCGAGGGACTCCTCCTTGCGCGTTATCTTCATCGCTCCACTCAGCCAATCGCCCCTTCCCTGCGTGCCCGTGCGGCGGGTGGCGCGTGGGCGGCGCGGGGCGGCGCGGGGCGGCGCGCGCTATCTCCCCAGTGACGGATGGGCGGGCGGCGGCCGCCGCATCACTCGCGCTCCGCCGAGCGGACGCCCGGAGTCGAAACCGGGGCTCCCGACTGCGGACGGCATTGGTGATGTGGATCGTGGCACGAATGAGGGTGGTGGCGTCAATCATGGCAACGGTGCTCATGGTGATGACGATGGTGGAGATGAAGGAGATGGTGGTGATGATGGCGATGGTGATGACGGCGATGGTGGTGATGATGGCGATGGTTATGTTGACGGCTGATGGAGATGGTGATGATGGCGGTGGTGATGGTGATGGCTGATGGAGATGGTGACGGTGGTGATGATGACGTTGGTGATGTTGATGGGCGATGGCGTTGGTGGTGCTGATGAGGATGGTGGTGATGGTGTAGGGATGATGATGGTTATGTTGATGTTGATGGCTGGAGGGAATGATGGCGATTGTGAAGAGGCGTCGTGGTTGGGGGCAGGCAAGTGGGATTGAGCGGTGGACCGGCCAACGCCAGAGGCGGCGGCGAGGGAGGCGGAGTAGTAGGAGGCGTGGTCGAAGGCGTGATCCGAGGCGTTGCGTTGGCGTGGGCAACCGCGGGGGCGGCGGTCGTGGGTGTGGGAGGTGGCGGCGGAGGCAGGGCTAGCTGGGCTTCGCCCACGGCCGAAGGGGAGGGGGAAGGGGAAGGGAAGGGGCTGTCCCGGAGGCCCATGCGGGTCGCACCGCCCCGCGGCGGAAGCGGCTGCTCTATGGGCGGCTGTTATGGCCAGCAGAGCGAACGAGAAGCGGTAATGGACTGTGCGGACGTCCTCACCTTATCTTAGCTTACGGCTAACATATGACAGCCATTTATAATTGTCATACATTACGAACGGTTTCTAATTTTTGAGCAAGCGGACTATATATGACGAAGGAATATAAAGACTGTTTGATTGTATGGATAATAATCCAAATATAAAAAACCATTCACCTTGGACATTGAAAATGTTTAACTCGTTTATAAATACGTTTTAAAGATACTATAAATCCACGACTTTCACGTTATGACTGTCTGGACTTAAGCGTATCTCATCACTCTCCATAAGACACTGTATTAGCAAAAGGAAAAAATAATAAAGCGGGTACGATACTTTACATAAGACTCTCAAGGAGATTTTTTATTTGAAGGTATTTCTACCATAATGTTGTTACTGGAGACCTATGGCACAATATCGTTGGACACAAAACAACTTGAAAACAAATATACAATTATTTATGAGCATACCAATATCTCAGGTATCAAGAAATAAATTAAGGTGTTACTCAAAAAGCTCTTCTGGCTATCTTCCATTCCTGTTTAATTTCCCTGAACTCTATATAGTAATACACGTTTGTGTGTTACGTTCCATCGTAAATGCTAATAAGGAAGAGTAGCGTACCCTTGCGAGAAGTCTCGCATGCTGTACCCCACCCTCTTCCTTATTTTTCCATTTTCATATTAATCCAGTTATATATATTCTTCTTCAGGACCGACTGAATTCTTATCCTCCGTCAATTGTTCTATATGTCACCTTGTAATTGATAACAATATAATACACCCTTTCCAATACAAACTATTCTTATTATTTAACTTTACTATCGAGCAAAGTGGTACATCCGTGTAAGTCAATCGCATAGAATTTCAAGTAATTAGTAATTTTACATACAGTGGCAGATTCTACAGACTCTGAACATGAGGTGGAATTGAGAAGCATCGAAATAGCAAAAATGTAATAGAATGGTCAAGAAGATTGATCCTGTAGATTACGGTGAGAGGAACGTTTCTTTCAGACCGTTGACCTCAAAATTTTAGTTTTTAAAGCCCTAGAACGCATCGTTTAGCAGTTATTTACATAAAAACAATATACATTGCCAGTAAAAATATTAAAACAATACTGACGCTGTGCGGGTTGCATTTTACATATTTAGATGCGTTTTTTTTAAACTAAATCCTTCATACTTTTAAAGTCAAGGTGCAATTCGTCACGTCTCCGTGAAATTCTCTTTCTTTAGAGACTTAATTTATGAAGATTAGTTGCGTGTGGGAGCCGCAAAGGGAAGGTATACTACTGAAATAATATAGGAGGCGACTCAATAACAATTCATAAATAAATAATACACTAAGACACTCCAACGTGTCAATTACCTTGAAAGTAATTTCTTTGTGTTTTCAGTGTTTTCTTCAGTTTAAATTAACCAACCGTCAAATGCTACCCAGAGGAGTCGAACAGAAGATGGCCCATCCCTCTCATTGATCCGCTTTTGGCCCCTTGGTTAGCTTTTGGCTAACTGACAATTATTGTGGCAATACCGCTGGCTGGTAAAAAGGGCGGTGCGACTGTCGCCTCGTTACATCGCATCAACAAGAAGCGTCCTCGAGGCGCGGCTAAAGAAGCAAACAGAGGCATCTGCAAGTCGCGGCGATCGGAAGGCTCAGGGAACGGGCTTCGTAGAACAACGTGAGGTAGACAGTCCGTGTTGACAGGGGCAAACATCGGGAGAAAACACAGGGGAACTATGGCATAAAAGAGAACAATAGAACGAGGGAGAAAAGTGAACGAGAAGAGAAGAAAAGTGACGTAGAGAGAGATCGTTAAAATTAAGTTAGGGAAGAACAATGATTGGATTCAATATGGATATATTTAAAAGTTAATGTTGGAAGAATAAATGGAATAGTTGAATATAAAGCTTTTTCCCCCTAAAATATGGGGTACAATTTTTTTCCTGGGTAATATATTGTGATTGAAATGTATGTAAAAGCAACCGTTTATGGAATAGTTCTGTTGCAGTTTTGTTAAAATGATAGTGACTACCGAAAACAAACATCAAGAAATGAAATTTGCAAAAAGCACACTAAAGTTCAATCAGGAGACATTTAACTGAAATATCGAGAATCAAAACACTGGAATGGTCTTCGTGATTTTGTATGTAATAACTAACCCTTCTATCACGAAATCTTTGAAAAAATCATATCTCATAAAAAAATCCGAAGGGATGCACACGAATATCAAACTATTCAATATTTTATTTATATCCAATTACAAAATTGAAGAACATGTTCTTATTAAGATCGAATCTTGTACTCTCGGATGAGAAGTGAAAGATAAAAGCAGATAAAAACTATAATGAAACCGAGGAATTAATGGGCGAATCTCAAAATTACTTTTCCTCGTTATTTATTATATTTTAATAATTTATTACAAACATCAAGAGAAGAACCTTTCATTAAGTTTCGTGGATTTAGAAGGGAACGCGGATCCAAGAATTCCACCTCTTTTATGTTGAACTTAAATAAGAATAATCTTACAGTAAATCCCCGTATCCAGTTTAGAACCATAAGTTATTTTTTGGTTTTAAATGCCCTAAAATTACATATTAATCGTGATTGGCACAGTATATTCACATACCGTTGATAACATTCGCCAAAACATTTGAATAATCAAATTCGCCCGCTCTCATAATTGCAACGAAAGCTAGCGGTTGAAAGCAACCTGCTCCCGAACACTGGTCGCGAATTCCCTCAGAGAAACGGCTTTGCGCTGCTCCCCTGCTCGGACGGAATGCAAGAAGACGCCGACAGAAACGGAGCCTGCGAAGACGCCGGAAACGCGCTGCAGGAGAGAGCTTCTGCCCGCCTCTCTTTTTACTCTAGCGGAGCCCAACGCCAGCCCCCGCTCCTCGCCCCGCGCCCTCCGCTCTCCCGCCCCCGCTCCCCCGCCCCCGCTCCCCGCCCCGCCCCGCCACCCACGCCCCCGCCCAGAGTCCCCGCCCCGAGCCCCCTCCCGCGCCCACCCGCCTCCGCCCCCGCCCCCCGCGCCCCCGCCCCGCGCCCCCGCCTCCCGCCACAGCTCCGCGCCCCCTTAGTCTTGCGCCCTCCGTCCACCCCGCCCACGGTCCCGCGCCCCACCCCCGCCCCCGCGCTACCCAACCCCGTCTCCCGCCCCCGCTCCCCGCCCCACCCCTCCATCCACGCCTCCGCCCCGCGTCCCCGCTGCGCGTCCCCGCCCCCCGCCCCCCCGCCTCCGCCCCGCGCCTCCGCCTTGCGCCCGCCCCCCCCCGCACCCCGCCCTCCGCCTCTCTGCCCCCCGCCCACGGTCCCGCGCCCCCCGCCTCCCGCCACAGCTCCACGCCCCCTTAGTCTTGCGCCCTCCGTCCACCCCGCCCACGGTCCCGCGCCCCACCCCCGCCCCCGCGCTACCCAACCCCGTCCCGCGCGCCCCGCTCCGCGCCTCTCGCCCCGCGCCCCGCCCCCGGCTCCAGTGCTGCGTTTTATAGCGAAATTGGCTTCCTTGGAGCTCAATGGCGGTTTATTATTCGTTTCGTCGCCGGTGACGGTATTTAACCACTTCCTTGCTGCGGCGCGGAGCGACGCTGAAGCGGTCCGAAGGAGAGAGAGAGACGGGGTGCGGTGGGAGCAGTGGGGGCGACGGCAGCGAGGCAGCTGGAGCGAGTGTCGGCGTGGATGGTGAATGTTGCGGCGAATATCGAGACGGAGGTGCTTTCGGGGAATGCAGCTGGTGTGAAAGCGGTGAAGGCGGTGGAGGGGATGGCGAAGGTGGTGGAAGAGGAGATTGTGAAATTGGAGGTAGGAGGTGAAAGTGGCGGAGGTGCTGGTGGAGGAGACGAACAATGTGGAGGAGGTGGAAAGTGTGGAGGAGATGAGTAAATGGAGAAGGTGGAGGAAGTGAAGAAGGTGAAGGCGGAAAAGAGGGAGGCAGAGGCGGGGGCTTAGGAGGTGTAGGGATAGGAGGAGGAAGTGGAAACGGGAGGGGAAGGAGGAAGTGGAGGAGGCGGAGGTGGAGGAAGTGGAAGCGGGGAGAGGATGGAGGAGGTGGAGGAGTCAGAGGTGGAGGAAGTGGAAGCGGGGAGAGGAAGGAGGAGGTGGAGGAGGTAGAGATGGAGGAAGTGGAAGCGGGGAGAGGATGGAGGAGGTGAAGGAGTCAGAGGTGGAGGAAGTGGAGGCGGGGAGAGAAAGGAGGAGGTGGAGGAGACAGAGGTGGAGGAGGTGGAAGCGGGGAGAGGAAGGAGGAGGTGAAGGAGTCAGAGGTGGAGGAAGTGGAAGCGGGGAGAGGTGGAGGAAGTGGGGGAGGTGAAGATGAAGGAACTGAGCTGGAGCCGGTGAGTACTGCGGCGCCGCGGCGTGGCATATTACAAGCAGGAGGAGGGCGACACGGAAGGCGAGGGCGAAAAGGGAGATGGCGACAGTGAGAACGGCTGAAGGAAACGGCGACCGCAGCTTCGGCAGAGAGGGGGGGACGATGGGGAGCGCGGAGAGACGGAAGGACGACGCTCGTCAAAGACGTTGGCGTAACAAGAGACTCGACCGAAGCGCCCCTTCCCGCTGGGCCTGCGGCGACGGGGCCTATAAAGAGAACGATTGTGCTCCCTCTGTAAATATTATTTCTAAACCACACGGGCTGCGGGTTCCTTCCTGCCTCGATAAGTCTTGTGCATTAGTGGAAGAAAATGAAAAAGTAAATTCACGTCGCCGAGCTTCCGTCGATTTGGTGGGTTTCAGAAGGCATTGTCTCCACATGGCCAGGGTATAAGGCTTTCCGAAAGCAGAGAAAGGTTTGTACTGAATGAAATTATAGAAAAATGAAATATATTACAAAGGCGAGAAATCATCCAACAGAAAAAATAACCGAACAAGGAAATTAAGTAAATACGAGGATATACTACATTGTAACATTATTGACGTGTATTTAATTTTTTCAGGAATTCATTGAATGTCAGCATTTTCATAATAGGTATATTTAGCACTAATTACTCTTTCCAGTATTCTTTCAGTGTTCTCACTGAGCCTTGCACTTTAATGAAATGAATATCATAATATATTCAAACCCTGTTGTTGTTCAACCAGACTCCAAAAATACGTAAATAATTAATTAACACAACGTTATTGGAATATAGCAGTGTGGTTGTTTTTCATCACTGAGCTATTTACGAAGTGTTTCAAATTACTGTGTACACCATTTTTTAAATCACTTCTTCAGCATACATTGCATATTTATTATTAGGCACTTTAATTTGCGAACGTTTCATATGCTTCATTTCGATATTTTCGTCAAACGTCGATTTCTTATTTTAATATTCGCCTTGACACCTATTTATTTTATTTGGAGTCTCTGACATGACACTTTTAGTAAGGAATGCGTTTTATCATTCTACCTTACAAACATCTTTCTTGATATACTTTGGCTGGTTCCAATTTCCAGGCACTAGTTTCTAGTTCTCAAATGTTCATTGTTATTGGTGTTCTACTTGCCTGCTTACTTTAGCCTTAAAATCATCAAAGAAACATGTACCTCGTGCACTTTTCTTAATAACCATTCCGTTCTCTCTCCCTCATTCACAGTTCACTTGATTAGCTTCCAGCTACATCTCGTTCGCTTCGGGAGACATGGCTCAGTGCATCAACTGATATCACTGCAGTGCCTCTGACCAGGAGGTTCTACGCTTCCACTCCCCACGTTGGCAGGATTTTCGACTACTTAGATAGCTACTTAGGTCGAGTTCATTCGCTGTCTGGAGGTGAATTCTAGCGGCCGGCTGCTCTGATAGGTAGTTTTCTGTGGTTTCTCTGATCATTTCCATTTCTGTGGTTTCTTCCCTGTCCTATCCTCTCCCCTTACACACACACACACACACACACACCGTCGGGAAGACCGGTCGGGAGCTTAGAGCTCGTACCGGATGAGGCGGTGCCCTATTGGTGGGATATACCTGGTTGCAGGAAACCTCCGCTAGTCGACGGTAGGTCGGCGCCGGATCTCGTTATCTAGCGGGAGATCACCGCCACCTCCCGATGAAAAAACAATCACTGCACTTACGGGACTAATGACCTCCGCAGTCAGGAATCACAAATAATGAATCAATCAATCAATAAACCCTTGTTTTTCTCTCATTCGCAACTCACTGGATCCGCTTCCAGCCACATCTCGCTTATGCCCCCCCCCCCGCCCGCCGAGGAGCATCGCGCAGTCGGTCTGCGTGCGTTGGCTCCAGCGCGGCTGAATATCATCGTTACGCCTTCTTTTAAAGCTCTCCCCTCCTCCCGCCAGCCAGCCAGAGCCACCTTCAAAAGCGCGGGCCGCCGCCTCGGCCGCTAATTATCGGGAAACACTCGGCAGCGGAGGGGAAGGCGAAGGCGGAGGCGGAGGGGAAGGCGGATTCGAGGACGGTGGCGAAAGCGAGGGCGGAGACGAAGGCAGAGGCGGGGGCGGAGGCGAGGGCGGAGGCGGAGGGAAAGGCGAAGGCGTTCGAGGGTAGAGACGATGGCGGAGTCGGAGTCAGTGGCGGAGTTGGAGACGGTGGCGGAGGAAAAGGCGAAGGCGAGGGCAGAGGCAGTGGCGAAGGCGATGGCGGAGACGGAGAAGAAGGCGGAGGCGGGGGCGGAGGTGGAGGAGAAGGCGGTAGTGAAGGCAGTGGCGGAGTCGGAGTTGAGGGTGGCGGCGGTGGCGTAGAGGGAAGCGGGGGTGGAGGCGGTGGCAGAGGCGAGGACAGAAGCGATGGCGATGGCGGTGACGAAGGCGGAGGTGAAGGCGGAGGCGAAGGCGGAGGCGAAAGGTGGCGCAGGGAACTGGCGAAGAAGTTTGTGTAGAACGCGGCCTGCTCCGCCCACGCTCCCCGCCGCTGCACAGCAAGTCGCTGCGCACTGCGCGCACGGGGCAGCTGCGAAACACTCTCGCCTCGCTTCTCTCGGGGCGAGTGCTTCTGCGGAACTGGCTGATTCGTGGCCTTTGACTCGCGTTGCGCAAACGGCCCGCGATGGAATTGCACTAGAGTATACTTTCGCATGTATAAATGTCTATTAATAGCTGCAAATATCTATCTATAATTATAAATACATATTTCAAGAAAAGACAGGAGGAGGTGGCTCACTGCATCAACTGAAGTCATTGCAGTGCCTCTGATCGTGCAGTCCTAAGTTTGAGTACCGACGGCGGTACGATTTTCGACACTAGCGTGTCAGCTAGGTCAAATTCAGTAGATATCTCGAGAGGAGAATTCTAGCGACTGGCTTCTCTGATCTGTAGTTTTCCGTGATTTCTCCGATCAATACCAGGCGAATGCCTGGGAAGTACCCTAACAAACGGGCCACGGGCCGCATGCGATCTTTGTTTCCCCCTCCTCGTCCGATTCTCACCCCTTACACACACATTAACAAGCACTACACTACCACACATGCCGGGACACCAGTCGGGGGCTTAGAGCTTGTCCCGGCTGGGGCGGTGCCCCGCTGGTGGGAGATACCAGGTTGGGGGAAATCCCGGTAGTCGACAGAAGTTTGGGCCCGATATCGCCAGCAACCAAGGGAAGATAACCGCCACCTCCCGATGAAAAAATGCACTACTTTTACGTCACTCATGACCTCTGTAGTTGACGCGCCCAGAATCAATAACAATCAATTCAAGTAAATAGAATGTTTTGAAATGTTTTTATAAACTATTAGTTGGCAAGTATTGTGAAAACGATGAACCAAAGCGAAGACATAGATGGAAAAAATATGATTTAAATCATCTCTCAAAACAATATTTTAGTTTTAAATTTATTACAAAACAATTGCTTAAATCATATAAAGTATTTACTGCTAACATGAATTAACTGCTGATTAGGTGTGAGCAACATTGGAGAAAGTGATTGATAAAGTAGAAAAGAATAAGAAACAAAATGAATGCGATAAAAAGCAATGATCGACGTAACGCTAATTTGTAAGAAAACTTATTACTAAACCTCGTACTTTTAGGCACAAAATCATGATTTAGGCCCCTAAAATAGGGAACAAAATTAAGAAATTAGGCACTATTAAGCATGGAAAGAACGCTCTAGGCACTTATATGTTACAAAATGATTAAATTAGGAATTTCAAAATTATTAGACACGAAAAGTTATGTTACTGGCAACTAAAACTGATCAGAAAAGGATTCAATTACGGTCTTTTTATTATTCAGAAAAGTCAAGTATTTATATATTTATGAGAGTTCCTATAGACATTATTTTATTCAGTTTCTTTTCTTTTCATTTCATTCATTCTTTCACACTTTCATTCTCAATTTGTCATAAGGGCAGCTGAATCGGGAATGGGGTCAATTTTCTAAGTAGTGTGTGCTGATCGGAGATGAGGGTGAAACATGTTTGTATTGACTCGCAGAGCTTCTTATGTTCGGTATGTCGGCTGAAAGATTTCAGTGCGTATTCGATCGGAATTCGGAATTACCTTTCTGGAAATTAGGAAACGTTTTTGGGTTTCAGTAAAACACATTTAAAAAAATGAGTAATTAAAATATGAACATTCATCAAAATTACTGGTTTTAGGCAGATTTAGGCCAAAATATATTAAATTAAGCATTAACCGTCCATTTAGAATATTTTAGGCACTCTTGGATATTTTCAGTAGATCTATTTTGTCATGCTTCGCAGTCATCAGCAATTATTTGTTTCAATATCTTTAAGGAACTAAATACGTATTTGTCCTAAAATCCGAGGACTATACTTCGCTTTTTCTTTCTTGGCGCACGGGGGGGGTCATTAAAATGGAATATCGCACGGGATTTCGCGTCGTTCTCCGTTGTGCCACCAGGAGTCGCATGATCGCCAGCACTGCTCTACTGAGTCGCGATCATGCGTCTCCTTGCGGCACAACCGAAAACGACGCGAAATAGCGTGAGATATTCCATTTTATTGACACCCCCCGTTCGCCAAGAAAGAAAAACCGAAGTATACGAGGGTTGTACCAAAAGTAAGGTTCCCAATGAGGCACAGCCTCGAAGGAAGGTGCTAGGCTAAATCCGACAACAGTGCCGTGCGCAGTGGTTCCCACACTCTCGAGCTCACCCGTCCGCGATTCGCTACGTCGCACAGTGTTCGCGTGGCAGCCGTCAGAGATGGAAGTGTTGATCGCCGCTCCCGCCAAGTACGAGGTTGGAGCAGTAATCTGGTTTCTCCACGCAAGGAAGTTACCGCAATCCAGAAGGAGTAATCCAGAATCGCCGGAGAGGACGACTGACGGAGGAGTAGTGCTTCTTCACGACAACGCTCCACCGCACGTCTGTCATCCAACACAAGAGCTTTTGAACAAATTTGGGTGGACCGTTATGCCCCATCCCCCGTACAGCCGGACTTAGCCCCCCAGCGATTATCACCTACTCCCCAAGCTAAAGGAACACTTAAATGGGAATGCTTCAAGAGCGACGATGAAATCCGAGCAGAGGTAACACGTTTCCTCAACGGATTGGCGGGAGACTTCTCCGACTTATGAATACGAAAGCTGAAGCACCGCCTTCAAAAGTGTGTCGAAAAAATTGAGACTATGTTGAAAAATAGGCAACAGTGTAAGCTTTTTAACGATGCATAAATTAATGACAATAAATTATGTTTTCTATTTGTAAAAAATATTGGAACCTTACTTTTGGTACAACCCTCGTACATATCTGGAACAGTATTACGTCTGAGAACTGATAGTAAGGTGCCTGGACAATGAAGTCCGCAAGGAACAAAGAAAACACGTCCGCGACAGTATCAGCGCGGGCAGTCGGCGGCGGCGGCGTATTTGCAAAGCGCGTGAGCGACGTGCGCGCGCCCTTGCGGCGGAGCGCGCGCGGAATCCGCGCGTGTGCAGCGCTGCTCCATTAGCGCGCGCGACGCGCAATGCATCAGGGCGCGGGGCGACACTTCAGCGGCGCCCCGCCCCGCCCCGCCCCGCCCCGCCCCGCGCGCGCTGCAGTGGGAGGTGACGGATGTGGTGACAGGCGTGGTGTCCGGCGCGGTGTCGGGCGCGCTGGAGGCGCGTGACAGGCCAGGTAATGGGTGCGGTGACGGGGGGACTGACGGGCGCGGTGACAGGAAAGGTGACGGGAATGGTGACGGGCGCGGGGACGGAATTAATGACGGGAATGGTGACGGGTGCAATGACGAACGTGGTGACGGGCGCGGGGACGGAATTAATGACGGGAATGGTGACGGGCGCAATGACGAACGTGGTGACGGGAGTGATGACGGGCGCGGGGACGGAATTAATGACGGGAATCGTGACAGACGCTATGGCGGGTGCGGTGACGGGAGATGTGACGGGAATGGTGACGGGTGATGTGACGGGAATGGTGACGGGAGTAGTGACGGTAATAGTGATGGGCAAGGGGACGGAGGTAATGATCGGAATGGTGTCGGGCGCAATGAGGGAAGAAGGGACGGGTATGGTGACGGGCGCATTGGTGGGCGTGATGTCGGGAGTGGTGACGGAAGCGGTGACACGCGCGGGAGTGAGCATGTTCAAGAGCGCGATGACGTCAACCGTAGCGTGGTGAACGTTGTGATAATGTCGCTGTGTATTGACCGAATGATACTAGTGTAAATGTGATAATGATAGTAATGCTAGAGGTGTAGTCTTGAAGAAGAATGAGAAAAGGGGCATCAAAAATGTAATCTGGTATCCTGTGAAGTTAACGGTGTATTCTACAGTGGCCGGTAAGGTGTTTAATCAAATAATGTACAGTTATTTTAAAACATTCTCTGTCGAGGGATCCAAAGGGATTATACATATCAGAAACGAAGCCAATGAATGAAAGGTAGAGTATGATATGCATTTGCCTGAGGATAACAATATTTTGAAAGTCACTTATTTCAAAAATGTTTCAAACCTAGATTCCAAATGTACGAGCAACGAATAAGTTTTAAGATATTTCAGATAGAATGCGATGATTACAAGCATGAATATATTAATAAAGTAAAGTAAAGGCAATGTGAGGAGAGGGTTTAAAGGAAATGAGGAGAATTAGTGTATGTAGGAATGTGAGAACGCCTGCGCACGTAAAATCACAGAGTCGGGGGCAGACGTAGACAGTTTTAATGAATCATAAAAGTGTAGAGTACTTTTCTTAAATATAAGAGTGGTATTATAAATATCTAAGTTTGATAAGAAAATACAAACCCAATGACAGATCAACCTTATATCAGCACAGAATCTTGTCTTAACTAATATCAAATCTAGTAACTTACTGCTAGAAGAATATAATAAAGACCAATACATTCATACAGTTAATAATGACACACCTGCATGAAGTAAAGGAGCTAATAGGATCGAATAATAGTTATTTATATAACAAGGGGTTTAAGAAGAGTATTATTCACGAGGGAGAACAGCTGTGTCCCGAGCACGGCAGCGCGGGAGCCATAATTCTCCCGAGTGAATAAACTCAGATAAACCCCGTGTCATATACTAACTTTATTTTTAAACATTATTTCTTGCACACCTATGCCACGACGAACGAAGCAGTACACTATACAGCGTGCCTCCTGTGGGTCATCTTTATGTGGCGGCGATTTCAGCTGGTTTACATTCTGTAAGGAAGAATGGAAGACTTTTTGAATCAGACAAATGATACATATTATTTAGTTTCTGAAGATGAAGCTAATGATCTCATGAAAGTAGCGGAATGTGATGTTTCAAAATTATTATATAAAAAATTCAGACATTTCTCTGAAAAAGAGTACGAATGCTTCTGCAAATGCAGAAATCACAGGAAAGTAAGAAACGTTTCTGGAGCAATTGGACGGTGTTATGCATCAACCGGCAAAGCGCCATTTTCGAAAAATATGAGATTTGGACGCCATCAGTTGCATTGGACCATGTTCTAAGTGTACGCAAAATTTTTGCGCCCAATCTGTTAACATAGTCTTATAATTAATGAAAACAATAAACGCCATCAGTCACATCAGAGATTTTATGTTTCGCACCAACCGGCTATAAACCTTGTGGCCGTTCTTTCTGGTCTTCTCGAGGGATATATCGAGGGTTTTGGGCTTTCTGTGAAATTTTGAAGAAAAACACGACAACATCAAGTGGAAAAACCATTCAACAATATAATTATGCACTTGTTAAACAAAAATACAAAAAATAAAGTTGCCAATACCATTGACTCTTACCACAAAACAACACACAAGCAAAAATAAATCAATGACAAAAAAAAATTGATTAGTGAGCAATTTGCGCAAATGCTTCTAGTACCCTCTATCAATTCTATATTTAAATTTAGTACTCAATATTCAATTTTATAAAGTTTATCTTCACTTTTGGTACCTTTACTCATATTTACTTTTAATTTTACTAGTCAATATTCAATGTTATTAAGTTCATCGTTATTTTCTCTCAGATTATAAAAAAAAATATTCTCAGTTTATTTGTAGGTAGTACTCCCCTTTATTTGAAGACCATGCACTCGCGACGGGATCCCTTGATGCCTTCTCAGTTGGCCTCCAAGAAAGACCTCGTCCCTCCCGTTGATGCTTGCAGCGTCCAGGCTGAGCGGCGCGGTGTAACGGTAGCGCAGCGGGTGCGCTAGACTTCCGCCCGCCTGCGATGCTCCTTCGGTATGGCAAGGTTACTCCATTCCTCCCGGGAATGCATGTGGATTATCGGCAGAGTAGCGCGGCGCGGTGCAACTGCAGCACAGCAAACGCTCGTGACCTCCGCCAGCCTGTGGTGGTCCTTCGGTACAGCACCGTTAATCTCGTCCCTGCCGGGAACACATGTGGCGTATAGGAAGCGCAGCGCTGCCCGCTGTCAAGACCTTGCAGCGGCCTGTGGTTATGTGGCCTCCGCCGGCCTACGGCGCTCCTGCGGAACGTCTCTTGATTGCAAAACCAAGATAGTGGTCACGCGGTCAACTACGGGTTGCGTAGAGATATCGGGCCAAGTAGCTCTACTTTCTCCGAAGAATGCTGGTGTAAACTCGAACAATGTTCTATATAGAGTCTCTTACATGCGCCACGTAACTGTTCACAAGTTACCTATTGGTGTTTTGCACGAATAGTTTATCTCCGTTGCCTATTCAATCACTAGCACTGAGAAACATTTACTCTCAATCGCGCGACGTAATGGTCCGATAATCTCTCGTCCCATTGTAACAGGCACATCAAAGTTTCGCACTATTCGCGTCCGACTCCGACCGTTGACTCCGTTAGACTGCCTTCTTTTTTCTCCTCGTAAGAGCCACAGCTACCCCTCCCCTCACCTCCCCGCCAGCGACAGTTGATAAGGGAACAGGGGGGGAGCTCGTAGGGCAGCGCAATCGCGCGGCTGATCTCGCCAACTTTTGGTATTTGAGCGGAATCGCTACAACCTAGATCTTCAAATCTGCTGTTCTTAATTTCACATTATGCAGGTAAGCACAAGATATTCTACTCTGTGTAGTTTGGCGCTTCAATGGATGAAATAATTAAATTACAGTTTTTAGAGCTGAAAGTGTAGTAAAACCTTTTAACACGATTATCTCAAAACTTGTATGATGTCGCGTAGCCGGTTGATTCATAACATTGTCCAATTGTACTTAGTTATTTTAACAATAATCAAGAACATAGAAATCTTCACCGATATGGAGGTATTATTCAATGATGAGGGCAGCGTTGTGGGTCAAAGAAAATATTGATATATGTGGATAAGTACATGAAGTCTTACCTATATGTATTCTCATAGACTTACGGTATATCGTAACTCTCTTTCTTTCTTTCTTTCTTTCTTTCTTTCTTTATCAGATTGCAATAATAATGAGAGCCGCTGGGGTGTGTGGTTACTTTAATCCTCGAGGATTACTTTAATCCCGGGGTGATTAAAGTGACACTTTAACCCCGGGAGGAATAAAAACATTTGAAAAAACGAAAAAGTGTGATTAAAGTCGCACTTAAATCACGTTTAAAAATAAAAATAATATATTAGCAACATTTTTTATTTATAACCATAAGCAAGACATTCTTTCCAGAATTCTGCTTTTTATTTATTTTTTCATTTCTAACAAATATTTCTGCTCGTTAATACTAAAATCCCTACTCAAGTTTAAGCCTCCTCCACGACTACTACCGCCTCCTCCACGACTACTACCGCCTCCTCCACGACTACTACCGCCTCCATCACGACTACCGCGTCCTCCACGACTACTGCCTCCATCACGACTACCGCCTCCTCCACGACTACCACCGCCTCCTCCAAGACTACTACCGCGTCCTCCACGACTACTGCCTCCATCACGACTACCGCCTCCTCCACGACTACTACCGTTTCCTCCACGACTACCGCCTCCTCCACGACTACCACGTCCTCGACGACTACTGCCTCCATCACGACTACCGCCTCCTCCACGACTACTCCCACCTCCTCCATGACTACCACCGCCTCCTCCACGACTACCACCGCCTCCTCCACGACTACTACCGCCTCCATCACGGCTAACGCCTCCTCCAAGACTACTACCACCACCTCCCCCATGACTACCGCCTCCTCCTCAGGAGCGGTGGCGGCGGCGGCGGCGTCACGACGGCCTGCGCCCGCGTCGCGGCGGCGCCCTCGTTCTCCTCCTCCCGCGACGCGGCGCGGCGCCTCCGCCACCGCCGTAATTTCCCCAGATAAATAAGAGCTCATTAGCGGCGAGGCGACGCGCGCTTACTCACCGCGTCCCGCGGGGCGGCGCAGACGCCCCCGCCCCCGCCCCCCTTCGCCCCCGCCCCCGCTCCGGTTTCCGCGAGGCGCGGAGGGCGAGCAAGGCGCTTGCGGCGGCGACGACGCCCGCCGGCGCACGTTGGGCACGATCCCGACACGCTGGCCGAAAAACGAAAACGTTATCCACATTTAATGAACCTTTGTATACAATGGTTTTGCGCACGCTGGTCACGTATCCAATATCAAAATTGTAAATAAACGAAATGGTGGATGCAATATGGCGAATTAACAATAAAAAAATGTCTATAAATGTTTCAACTTACATAAAGATTTATAAACAGCGCTGCATGGATTTGCTGATTCCAATTGGAGTAAAATAAATTGGAGTAAGGTTTGCGCTGTGAAATTATGTACTATTATTCTTAATTATTGTTTTTTTTAAAATTAACTACTCTCTTGTAATTTAAATATTCTGCCACCAAGTAATAATACTAAATTGCAGAATTAATAATAAATCTAATCTAATCTAATTTAAACTTTGCAAAAAATGGCTGATAAAACATCGCGGATTAAAAATTGAAGAAACTTCTAGAAATGTTTAAATCATTAGATGCATTAGGCTGCACAAAATGCCGAATAGTAGCTAATAACAGCTTTTTTTACATTTTAATAGTTAATAGTAGAGAATGAAGTTTGCTCGAATTTTGTTGTGGAACTCCGTGGATTTTTTAAACTGTTCTCTACTTCAAAAAAGGTCAAAACGAATTGATATATCATTTTGATTCAATATTAATTATTGATTAAGTAATTTTAACATTTTTTTAAGTATTTATAAGAAATGTGAACATTGTACTCTCCATTACGATTTTTGTCGTATTTGACTGATGAAAATTGTTAAAAACAGAAAACATTTACGCGTGTTCAAAGTAAAAACTGATTTACGATCTTCGTGTCGTGTACCATCTCCTCGCTCAACGGCCACATTTCTAAAGATGAAGAGCGTCACTGTGACGCTCCGCATTTCTCTGGACCTTTCCTGATCATGGAACTGAACATTCTAGAAACCAGTCTACCCAACTGCTTACTTAAAATCCCCTAAATAAAACCTGTTTTTTCGACTTTTGGTCAGCTTTTGTGGATCTCGCTTCAATGGGCGATGGTCTAAATCAGTGTTGTCAAGGTCGATGCCACGAGCGGGAGTCCGTGGCACGAGTGCCACGACGAAATCGCCTTTCCACGCAGTTCATAAGTTCATAACCCCGCCGCAAGAGACAACGCCACCCTTAGTGCAAAACGGCGGGGTTACTTATAGTTTTCTCTTCTACCGCTAGTGACGCGTGAGAAGCTCGTTACATGGCACGGTGCCGCGAGGCGTGCCACTCCCACCAGTAGGAGACGTTGGTACCACTGATCTAAATGGTTTACCCAACTGCTTCCTTGAAATTACCCAAATAAAATCTTTTTTTCGGCTTTTGGCCAGCTTTTGTGGATCTCGCTTCAATGTGCGATGGTCTAAATCAGTGTTGTCAAGGTCGATGTCACGAGCGGGAGTCCGTGGCACGAGTGCCACGACGAAATCGCCTTTCCACGCAGTTCATAAGTTCATAACCCCGCCGCAAGAGACAACGCCAACTGTAAAACGGCGGGGTTACTAATAGTTTCCTCTCCCGACGCACAGAGAAGCTCGTGACATGGCACGGTGCCGCGAGGCATGCCATAACCACCAATAGGAGACCTTGGCACCACTGATCTATATGGCCTACCCAACTGCTTCCTTGAAATTCCCTAAAAAAACCCTTTTTTTCGGGCTTTTGGCCAGCTTTCCGGGCCGTGGCCCCAGTGTGCGGCGCCGCGAGGGGGGCGGGGCGGGGCGGGCGAGCGAGGCGCTTGCGGCGGCGCCCGCCGCGTCGAGGAGGCGCTGCTGGCGCTGGCTGAGGGGGGTGGGGAGAGGGGGCGGCGACCGCGCGGGAGAAGGAGGTTCTGTGGGGCGGCGCGCTCATGGGCGAGGTGGAGGTGAGGTGAATAAAGGGGATGGTAGCGGTACGCCGTGGTGGTGACGCAAGTGGAAATGGCACTCTCCGTATGTTATGACAGCCTTATAACTAAACTACACCTTACTTCTACAGAAAGGGTTATGACCTGCTGGCAGATTACTACAATTTATATATTACATTAATTTTAAAATAATAATAATAATAATAATAATAATAATAATAACAATAAAAGGATTTTATCTCTACATTTTATCGCTGTCCTGCACAGATATTCGAATTAATAAATACACCACATTTGAAATACATTGCACTCTACTCCATTTCACTTCACTTTGCTTTCTACATCTGTTTCACTACACTTCACAACACGTCACGACACTCCAATTCAAATACTACTTTGAATATAATTATATATTTTATAAAGTAATGCTTTAATAGTAATTATCACTATAGTAATAATAACAATGACAATAATAATAATAATAATAATAATAAAATAACTGTTTTAAAAAGCCTAATTTACTAATTAGTAAAGTTTATAAATATCATTAGTTTATTTTTAAATTTTTGTGCTCCTAGAGGAAAGTGTTCCAAGGCTGTCGCAGGCAACACCGTTATTGTTCTATTTGTGAAGGAAAATTTTCCAACATACGTTCTCTGTGGCCTCAACTGAATTTTGTGTTTGTGATCCCCTCTAGTAAAGTACGTGGATCTATGGAATCTGATGTAGATATCTTTCCAAGCTGGATAACCGGCATCTGCTTTGTACAATGCGAATTGAATGAGTTTTATATGGTCCAATATATGTTCGAGACCGTCAATTTAAGAATTAAGAAATAATAACAAAAGAATTAAGGGCGTCCCCGCGGGCGAGATTGCTAAGACAATAGCGTCGTGGCGATCTCGCACCGCAGGGTCGGCCGGTTCGAGTCCCACCTAGGACATGAGTGTATTTTTATATGTGTGTGCCGTCCTTTCACCCCCCACTCTCATCATCATTTCATCTTCCTTACCCCCAGGGCTAACAACCCTGGAAGATAAAAATGGGATTCAACAAAAAATGCTGATTTCCCCCCCCCCCCAATAATGTTTCATGCCCTGCCTCCGAGATAATGTTTCTGAGCCCCGGTAAAGGCAGAAGGCATGTACGCGTGGTCCGAGTCGACCTGTACGCGAGCAAAAGAAAGATAATTTAGTAGTTATTTCTTAATTTTTACTGTTTCAATTATATATTGGACCATATAAAACTGTTAGGGAATTGTGCTGGTGTGGGAAGTGGTACTGTTGCTGGTGAGAGAAGCTGTTGTTATTTGCGGTGGAAGCCGTGCTGGCGATAGTCGAGGTCCTAGTGGCGTTGCACTAATGATGAAGGTGTATTGCTGATGGTACAAGTGGAGGTGTAGACGTGATGGAAAAGTGTTCTTGGTGGTTGAGATGGAGGTAATAACCGTGCCGAAGATAGTTGAAGTTGTTGCTGAAGAGACTGAGGTAGTAGCGAAAGGAGGCCCAATTAGGTGTTGAAACAGACAAGGTGAAGTATTAGAGATGACAGTATTAGTGAGATGGAAGTAGGAGTGATTTTTTCGGAGGTAGAAGTATTGGTAGATTGTGATGGATAAATGATGTAACAATGAAATCAGATGCCATGAACAGGAAGCTGAAATTGACAAAGAAAGTAGGAAAAATGTAGGGGAGACGGAAGATGTAAAGACAGAAGAATAACAGTCACAATAAAAATAATAGAAACCGAGTTAATAGCAATTCATATGTTAGTGTTCGTGTCAGCATGCGAAATAATGTGTTACAAGGCAAAGTACATCGCGAAGTGAGCGGTTTAACCCTGGGAGAGATGAGGTAAGGGAGAGGAAGTCAGGGTGTATTACTTAGGTGGAGGCGGCAATTCACAGCGTGTAGGAGCGCCTTTGCCTCGGCAATCTTGTGCTCCTCTAGACAGGAGCAAACCCTCTTGAGTGAACCAGCCAGGGGCAACACTTCATTATAAAAGGGGGGAGAGCAGAAAAACTAGGAAAAGCACTTTACCCGACAACGCGATATATCTCGCTTAAAACAGACTCTGGATGAATGCGTGAATAAGTTAATCGTTTCTAGCAAAAGCGAAACGGTTTCGAAACGAAGTATTAGTAAATTTAGAAATACGCTTTTATAATATCTGTATTAATTATAATTGTATAATGAAAATATTCCAAATTGATGAGAAAAACACTGTAGTATCATTCACTTACTATTTCCTGTTTCGAGGTCACAAATGAATTGAGAAATAATTCAATTACAAAGAAATGGAAAATCAAATACGGAATATCGCATGTAATACTAATGCAATATGTTCACACATTGAACAATTTGTTTTGCAATTTTCCCGTAAATATCTTCAATCCATTCCAGTAATTAAATGGCAGCCAATGTACCTAATGTAAACTGATGAAAGCGATCTATGAATCAGGCGAGATCAAAGTATCACTCTGTTTAAACAAGACAATATTCGACAAAATTATTTTGTTCATGTTGCTATGTCACGGAAATCACTTTTCAAAAACGTTGAAATCAGTAATCAATTATGAAATTCTGTATTACCTCATATAACTAAGGGAAATGCATTAACGAAGGGAAACTAAGGGTACTGTCATAATAAATTCCCTTTGATTGTCAAATTTTGATGTATTTTCTGTTAAATATACATTTTCATTTTCCACTAATTATTAGCGAATCAATAGTAACAGTCATCTCTTTATCATGTCCCTTTTAAATAAGTGTAATTTCGTAAAGAAGTTTTGTAAATAAGATACATTTGTTGATAAATATTTTAAAATGAAATATAACTTATTTAAAAATTATATTGCAATTATTCTTATTTATATAGAATTTTTTACTATATTATAAATAACTATCATACGCAAATATGTTTATATTTTTAATAAAATAATGTACAATTATGCAGCAATAGATACATTTTTACATAATTTATGGGGGGGTGACACCAGTAGCTTTGCCCCAGGTGACACCAACTGAAGCTACGCCAGTGGTCGTTAGGTTGCTTGATTAGCAGTTTATTCTGCGCACATTCTGATAGCAATACCGAATCAGCCGACCGCAAGAGGTGGCTCAGTGAATCAAGTGATGACACTGCAGTCCCTCTGACCGGAAGGTTCTAGGTTCAAGACCCGACGTTAGCAGGATTTTCGACACTGGCTTGTCAGCTAGGTCGAATTCAGTTGCTGTCTGGAGGAGAATTCTAGCGGTCGGTTGCTCTGATCGGTAGTTTTTCGTGATTTCTCCGACCAACACCCGGCGAATGCCCTAGCAATAGCCTAACAAACGGGCCATGGACAGCCGACTTATGGATCTAAATATCTCAGTCGTTGACGCGCCCGGCATCACCAACAATCAGTTCGTCCGAACCAGGCGACGAGTATGCTGCAATGACTGACCTGGTGGGGGCTTTTGCGCCAGCGAGCGTGTTCCGAGAGCGCGAAAGCGGCGACTTTGCGGGGCGTGGTGCGCGGGCGGGGGTGGGGCGGAGGGCGGGGGCGAGGTCAACTCCCTAATCCGCGCCGCGCGCGCCCGTAAGCGGCTTTGGGCGCAGCCGCTCCGAGCGTCTTGCGCGCGCCGCCCACGCCCACGCCTCCGCGCCGACCAGCCGCCCGCCCGCCCGCCCACCCGCCCTCTCGCCCGCCCACCCGCCCTCTCGCCCGCCCTCTCGCCCGCCCTCTCGCCCGCCCTCTCGCCCGCCCTCTCGCCCGCCCTCCCGCCCGCCCGCCCGCCCGCCCGCCCGCCCGCCCGCCCGTTCGCCCGCCCGCCCGTTCGCCCGCCCGCCCGTTCGCCCGCCCGCCCGTTCGCCCGCCCGCCCGTTCGCCCGCCCGCCCGGTCGCCCGCCCGCCCGGTCGCCCGCCCGCCCGGTCGCCCGCCCGCCCGGTCGCCCGCCCGCCCGGTCGCCCGCCCGCCCGGTCGCCCGCCCGCCCGGTCGCCCGCCCGTCCTTTCTTTCGTCCATCCACCCGCCTGGTGCGGCACAAGCGACCGCAGCTGGACACACACTCGCGCACGGATGCGATCAGAAGGAGGGGGCAGCTGGGACAACGTGTCCCAGGTCCTGGCTTAACCAATGAACTGGCCCCACGGCCGCGAATTTATTTTCATTCAAAAGAGATACAAAAAAATGTATTGGTTTCTAATACAAATTTAACGCTGTAAGTTATTTCTGATGCATGGAGAAATTAATTCTGTCTATGAACTCGGGGACGGAGTGTTTTATTTGAAATGAGGGGCGCCGTGAATCTATGGCTCCGGGCCCCAGGTGTTCTCTGGGCGCTCCTGGACACACGCACGCACGCACCCCCCCCCACACACACACACACCGCGTCGCCATCTTTCCCTACCGTAGTCTCACTCTTCCACATTCTCTAACCGCGATAACACTGCGAGAAACAATGATGTCGAAAGACGAAACAAAAATTATGTTTTAACTATAGTACAATTTCAAGTGAGCGAATTAAACGCGGGGCGGGAATTAAATATTGGGAAATTTGAATGAATAAATGAACCTCGTAAAGTAAGTAAACTAGGTGTACTACAACAGCTTCTATTTTCCAGTATCATTGGATATGTTTACGTAAGTCCTACGAAGACTTCAGGTATAGCTTGGAAATCCAAAATGATGTAACTAAAAGTTGCCCGAAAATTATGATTTTTTCAAAATCGGTCATTAGAATTGATTTTAACTTTTTATATGGAGAAACAGATCGCATTAAGAAAAAATATATTTTAAATAATGTAGGGAGGGGCTAAAATGTTCAACTTTTGGAATTTCGAAATTTCAAACGTATTAATGAAAATCACATCTATGCCATTTGATCACCGTACATTGTTTTATTCGTCTACAAAAATTGAAGAAAAAATTAAACCCATTTTTGAGAAACAATTGAAAATATTAAATTGTCATCATATAACATAAATTAAAAAAATTATAACATCTGTTCCAAATTCGGAAGACGACATAATTCACAACAAATAGGAAGAATGTCTGTTTCGGCGAAAATCCTGCATAGGGTTCAGGCACGTGTTCACAGATGGACGGACAGACAGGTGATTAAAACAAACATGTTGTCGGTAACAATATTTCTGCCAGAATCATGACATTCGTTTTTTGTAGCGTGACATAACTTTCTCTCTGCAATGTACACAAAAAAGTAAAAAGACGTCAGTCATAGAGACAATTTAACCTTTATTCATGAAAGAAAGTTCAAGAAGGTAAGAACAGTAAAACCGTAAACACCATACTATTTACATAAGAAAGAGAGCACAGATTGAATCATGAATAATAGTGATAAAAGTACTGTACATGCGTTAAAATTACGAATGAAAAGTGCCTTCACGTTTCCTATTTTAGTTGAAACGTTCCAAAATGTATACAATGCATTGAAAATTTAACTCGTTTCCGTGCAATAAGATTCAAATGACTTTTGACGTCCAGCAGTTCCTCAGTATTGCAGTCGGGTTGTTGAAAGTTTCATTTCTAATATTTTTCAGAAATAATATTTTTTAAATATAATTATCACATTAAAAAATTGAGTTCATATTTTCACACGATAATAATGACGAACATTGAAATATTTTTTTAAAGAAAACATTTATCGCCTTGTAAATTAGTATTTTCCAATTGGGAATTTACGGGTTCACTCTTTTTCCAAAATCGATTCAGATAATTAGTTATTCGTAAAATTAGAATTTAGATATTTAGATATGTATTATAAATTAAATTGTTTACAACACTATTTTCAATATTAAATGATTTACAATAAACGTGTTTTTAAACATGGGAACAATTAAAGTGATTACAGTTTTTAAATGAAACTTTTAAAAACAGAGATCACTGACCAAATGAACAAATAACATGAAACGGTAAACAATAATGCTAACGATGTGGAAGTATTCCATCATATCCAGAACGTACTGTATGTCCCTTCGGTGCAAATCTCTCTCGTGTATTCGGTCGAAAATACTTAAACAGATCTACAATTAAGTACAAATAACGGTATTTACTCGCAACCGCAGAAATAACATCCACAACACGTTCAAAGACCAGTCACTATTCGTCAATAGAAATCCAGCAGACCTTCGTTTAATGAAACTTTAATAACTAATTCAATGTAAATTCAAAATTCATATTTTCTCCTTAGTTTTACATTCAAGATGATTTAATTCAAATTACATTATGTTAATCTTTTCGTTCATTAGAATGTCTTTCGATAGTTTTTCAGATTTGACATCCCAATGTTCTCCTGTCAGTAATATCTCAATTTCACAGTTACACTACATATCCGTCTATAGTATTACACTCGATTTTTAGAATCAACATATTACTTATACTTCCTGTTCCTGGGTTTACCAGCGCTACATTTAACCCAAAACTTGCATCATAATCGTTAGCGTCAACACCAATATCGCTAATTATGCTTCCCTCCAATGGCGTAACCAGCCACCGCAAATTCCCAATTTGACGCCAGGCGTCGCTGCTAGCGCTTGTGAGGAGACTGCTGGAAGGGGAGTGAGCGTGGAGCTGCGGGGAGTTAAGATGTTCTCAGCGCAAGAGGGTTCAGAGGTAGAAGGTGAAGTAGTTCCCCGAACAGTCGAAACGTTCTAGACACTAGTCTAGGGAAACTCCACTGGAAACATTTCTAGGTTCACAAGGAACAATTGTTCAATGTTTTCAAAACTGCTGAGCCTACTGAGTTTATTTCAATAAAATATTTCATATTACAGAAGTTATAAAACGTTCGAAGTTATATAACGTTCGACTAACTTTGCGCTCTTTTGAGGGTACCAGGGTTAATTTTAGTTATAACTTTAAACTATTGGATGAAGTAATAGTATAATACTTAAGTTTTAACTTCAAATTATTAAAGTAAACAAACTAATCCAAAAGTGCCAACATGCGATTATGTAACTTTGCTTGTGAAAATAGTAAGCAACTCCTATTCCATACACATTTATCATTTCAAACGACTTTGTACAATGCGAACTTTGGTTCATTTGAAGAATTCAAAAATAATTGAAGAAACTCTGCCATTCACCCAAACTGACAGGATTTGTCATGTTTCTCTTTCCGAAGCAGGAATTTGCGAAACAAATGTAAATTCTTGTTCAGGAAACATTTATTCATTGAAGTTAGCATGCAGTCAAGTTTGTATGCTGATTTGGTTGTCTATTTTTTAGGGTATCCTGATTGAACTTACATAATTTAATTACTAAAATGATAAATTGAAATCAAATTTACCATTGTAAACTTAATAGCTGCATTGTGATAGTACAAAATATTGCAGTTGCAAAATACTTGTTTATTTCAGCGGTTTCAAGATAAGAATTTTGATGAAGCATCGACGTAAGTTTATCTTTCATCCAATTACCCCAAAAATGATCACTCTGATTGCTCATCTACGAATGTGGTCTTAATTTTATTTACCAGGTTTGCTTCTAATTACTGTTTCCATAGGCTACATTATAGCATGAACTCTATTGTTTATTTTATAACTAGTGTTTCCTTGAACAAATGAAGAATTTAATGTAGAGTTGTTACGATCATAATGAGATATAGAAAATATTTCTAAATATTATTTACGCTACAATAGCTCATAGGTGTACAATATTTGTGTGAATTTGTAAACAAAATATTTATTTTTAGGAACCTTAATAACTCCGGTCATGATCACACTAATGATTAATCATTTGACTCTTTGATCACCAGATTGTATTGATTGCCTTATTTGTTATGAAAGCATGAAGACGCCAAGACGTCGACAATAGAAAGAAAATAGATTTTCTTTCTTAGCACTGTTGGTAAAAATATTCATTGTATTTGCGAAAAAAGTGCACAAACTAAAGTTCAGTAAAGAGGATCAAGGGAAGAAGATTTTTGTCAATAAACCAGGACTCTGGGCACGGCTGAAGACATAAAAGCACCAGTTCTCCTGCAGGAGCAGCATATCAACTATGAACGCACAGTAGAGACATACAGGTAACCCCTTTTCAGGCGAAGAGGGTTCAGAGTGAAGTAGAGGCTGCAAATGTTTCGGCAGCAGTCGCAAAGAAGCGATACATTTTAAGAGAACGGCAGAGATATCCTGGAATATAAATCATGATTTCAGAGTTCAAATATTTTTTTCTTGACAATAAAATTGAGAAAACGAGCTTTGAATTTAATTGAATTAAACGCTGAAATTGTTGTTTTTACTTTCCAACTGTTCTGTGCCTTTCTCCTTTTCAAAAGTGAATATTTTCGGCAACACCTACGGCGATTTTTATGGATGAAAGTTCAACTTTAGGATTTTTCAGCTTCAAATAGTTGCGACTCTTGTGACTGAGATGCACGTTTGTATGCTAAACAAGCAGTGGGTGAGGGAATTGCCTCATAAACCCAGGGTCATTGACAAAAAATGCTTTCCTTGGACTCTTCAGTCTGCCTTCTGGATTTTGTCCACTTTTATAAGCCCACTTATATCCTGTAAACACAAGTCCATAATGTGTTTTTTTAATTGAATGAATGTCATAGAGAATTAGCAAAAAAACATTGTATTTCAGAGTCTTTTATATTTTTCAAAGGATAAAAAGAATTAAAAATCGGTGGACGAAATGTTTTCATGATAAAGGAAAGTGTATTGAAAAGTACACTGAAATTAGGAAATATTTTTTCCATTGGGAATTCATTGACGTGTCGATATACGTACATTAAACTCAACGTTCGATTTCCAATAATTAGTCTTCACCCCGGGGGAGGCAGCAGACAAATATCCATTCATAAAAAAACAAGTTTAAAACATTTTAATGTCAAAATAATTATTGCTAACATAGAAAACGCCTCACACTCGAACAATTGTATTAGACTAACTAGTACAGTGCGGCTGATATTATATATATATAATATATATATATATATATATATATATATATATATATATATATAATTAGCCGCATGAATTTGGAAATGATTCGTTCATCAATTACACAACAATATCCATATCATGTGGCTAAAATGCCATGTAACAGAGAACTTATATGTCATATTTCGCTCTTCATAAGTAACATCTACGTTAAACTCATACAGATCGATCCCTCAAAATTAGTGTGCGTGGAAACCGTGCCAACCGCACACCTGTCGGGCCAGCAGACGAACTCCGCTCTGGCGAAATTCCACCTCCCATTTCCCGAGTTCTCATCGCAGCCGTCTGGCGGCCTTCCGCTGCGCTGCCACGCGCCGCTGCGTCATGCAGCGGAGGCGGAGGCGGTGGCGGCGTTGGGGGCGGAAGCGGCGGCGGCGGTGGTGGCGGTGGCGGCGGTGGTGGCCGCGGCGGCGGTGGCGGCGGTTACGAGGGCGGTGACGGGAGCGACGGTGGAGGCAGCGGCGGTGGAAGCTGTGGAGGCGGCGGCGGGGGCGACGGAGGCCGTGGCGGTGGTGGTGGTGGTGGTGGTGGTGTAGGCGGCGGCGGCGGGGCGGGGGCGGGGCGGGGGCGACGGGGGGTCGTGGCGGCAGCGGTGGTGGTGGTGGTGGTGGTGGTGGTGGTGGTGGTGGTGGTGGTGGTGGCGGCGGCGGCGGCGGCGGCGGCGGCGGGGCGGGGGCGGGGCGGGGGCGACGGGGGCCGTGGCGGCGGTGGTGGTGGTGGTGGTGGCGGCGGTGGCGGTGGCGGCGTTGGGGGCGGAAGCGGCGGTGGCGGTGGTGGCGGCGGCGGTGGGGGCCGCGGCGGCGGTGGCGGGCGGTTACGAGGGCGGTGACGGGAGCGACGGTGGGGGCAGCGGTGGTGGAAGCGGTGGGGGCGGCGGCGGGGGCGACGGAGGCCGTGGCGGCGGCGGCGGTGGTGGTGGTGGTGGTGGTGGCGGCGGCGGCGGCGGCGGCGGGGCGGGGGCGGGGCGGGCGCGGGGCGGGGACGACGGGGGCCGTGGCGGCGGCGGTGGTGGTGGTGGTGGTGGTGGTGGTGGCGGCGGGGGCGTGACCGGGGCCGCGAGGGCTGCGTGGGGTAATCCGCTTGTGCATGCGGCGTAACCGCATCAGCCGCGTCGGCCCCCAAGTGGCGGCGGTGCCCGCGAGCGCCGCCGGAGCCGCTGCCTCCGCGGCCGCGGAAAAAGAATTAAAAGTGAAATCTCATTTTGACCCCGCGCCCCCGGTCGCAGGAAGCGGCAGCGAGTGGCGGAAACAGGGCGCGTCGAAGTGCGGCGAGCGGCGGGGAAACGCGGGCGGGGCGGGGCGAAGGGTGGCGGGGTGGGATCGAGACGGGTGGAAAAAGGCGTGGCGTAGGCCTGACGGGTGAGCGGGGGGGGGGATGCGGGATATAGTGGTCTGCGAATGAGATTAAGGCGTAAGAGCAAATAGCATTCCCACCGGATGCGAAGAATGCCTGAAGGAAGGGGAGGGAAATAGAGACTTGACGTATGATGGGTTGCACTGAGACAATGAGCAACAGTTGCGTTGTGTGATGATGTATACGGACAGAGAGAATGGTAGGAAAATAGTGGAGAGAAAAAGGAGAGAATTCAATGTAACGAAGGTCACAATGCAAACGTATGACTGTGCTTGCATACAAATACATTCTCATTTTTCTTCACAGATCGTTTTGTTTTGGGCTATGTGGATCCTACTTGTTTCCTGTATATTGAACTTCCCAGAATGAGTATTGACGCAATTTAATTGCATGAGCATTTTACGTTGTTTTACATCTAGTACTGTAAAAGAATGAACATGGAAAAATAAAAAAAAGATAGTTCAGCCAGCAACAATTACAGTATTTGGCAAATTTTTAACAAAACAAAACATTGTTGAAATGATTGAAAATTCAAAAAGAATTAATTCTCATTTCACTGCTTGCCCTCCACTATTTGTAATAATAGGTAATAGTTTCTTCTTGTAAAATTATGTTATTAAGGTGTTTATTGTGTTATTTGTAAAAACAAATATAACTATTTCTGCTTTTGACAGACGTGTATATTCTTTCTGTTTCTACTTTATTTTAAACTTGCCGCGGACGTTTTGCAGTTTTCTTTTTCTGATGCATTTATTATGATTCTTCAAAACATTTCTTCTTCAACATTTTACTCGGAAGGTTTTAATTTTTAATTCAAGTTCATATTTTATTTTCTGACATCATATGTGGTGTCACTACAAAATTCTATTACTTTCTAGTGCTATTTCTTACGATTAGGATAATCAAGAAACTTTCCATTGAAAAAAAATGAATGCCGTATCGAAGAGGGTCTTGAAATTCTGAAAGTAAAGTTGCAGCTTTTCTGTCTACTGTTGAGGTCCTGGAGAAACAATGCATTTTACATACAGGGAGCATTAATTTGCAAATCAATTACGTCGAGTACAGTAATAACGAAAAATAATAACTTGTTAACTTATATCATTTTCCTAAAGCTTCGAATGAAATATTTCTAATAAAATAATTAAACAGTTTTTTTCAACAATGTTCCCCTTTGATTCCCCATTCTATTTAGGTCATTTTGTTCATGTCATTCCTGAAATTAGAATTTCAAAACACAAATATGTTTATGTTGTTATACTCAGGAGATTAATTCTGTGCGTGGTGTCTAAAGTAACTAAAAACGTGCATTATCTAATGTCGAGGAAGATCATCACGAGCTCAAAACGCGGCCTAGTTCTTCGAGCGCTGCACAACACATGATGCGGACGGTAGCGACGGAAGTAGGTGTGGTGGGTTCAGAGGCGGTGGCGGTGTTGGAGTTGAGATCGGTAGCGAAGCCGAAGACAGCGGAGGAGGCGGTGGAGGTGCTGGCGGAGGAAAAGGCGTTGTGATTATATAAGTGGTGGTGAATGTGGTGGCGATGTAGATGGTGAAGATTTGGAGAGGATAATGGTGGCGATCTTTGTGAAAGATGAGTGGGTGGTGATTTTCGCTGGTGGCGGTAAGGATCGTGGTGGTGTGTTTGTATTTGTGGTCGTGATTTTGGTTGCGACGTTGAGTGTCGGCGGGGGGCGCTGACGTGGGTAGTGGTGGTGTCGTCAGTAGTGGCGGGGACGAGAGTAGTGGTGGTGTCAGTAATGTGGAGGCAACCTGAGTAGTGGCGGTGACGTGAGTAGTGGCGGTGACGTGAGTAGTAGCGGTGACGTGAGTAGTGGTGTCGTCAGTAGTGGAGGCAACGTGAGTAATGGCGGTGACGCGAGTAGTGGTGTCGTCAGTAGTGGCGGTGACGTGAGTAGTGGTGTCGTCAGTAATGGAGGTAACGTGAGTAGTGGCGGTGACGTGAGTAGTGGTGTCGTCAGTAGTGGAGGCCACGTGAGTAATGGCGGTGACGCAAGTAGTGGTGTCGTCAGTAGTGGCGGTGACGTGAGTAGTGGTGTCGTCAGTAATGGAGGTAACGTGAGTAGTGGCGGTGACGTGAGTAGTGGTGTCGTCAGTAATGGAGGTAACGTGAGTAGTGGCGGTGACGTGAGTAGTGGTGTCGTCAGTAGTGGCGGTGACGTGAGTAGTGGTGTCGTCAGTAGTGGCGGTGACGTGAGTAGTGGTGGTGTCAGTAATGTGTAGGCAACGTGAGTAGTGGCGGTGACGTGAATAGTGGCGGTGACGTGAGTAGTGGCGTCGTCAGTAATGGAGGCAACGTGAGTAATGGCGGTGACATGAGTAGTGGTGTCGTCAGTAGTGGCGGTGACGTGAGTAGTGGTGTCGTCAGTAATGGAGGCAACGTGAGTAGTGGCGGTGACTGAGTAGTGGCGGTGACGTCAGCAGTGTTGACATTAGTGGCGGCAACAAAGATAGAGCAAATGACAGGGCTGGAGGCGGCGACAAGCGCAGGTGCGGTGACGGAGGTAGCAGCGACCGGGCGACGACTGGCGCGGTGACGGGAAAGCGGGAGCACGGGCGGCGAGGACAACATTGGCGGGGGCGAGTGGGGGGCGGTGTCTGGCGCGACCGAGGCGGCAAAGGCCGCGCAGAGCCGCCATCGATTCTCCAGCAGGTGCGCCCGGAAGCATAAAGGCGATTTACGGGCGTTGACGTCAATCGGATCGACGGGCAGGGATGCACGGACAACCGGACAGCAGACAGACGGCTGCCGCCCCCCCCCTCCCCGGCGCCGCCTTTCCCCTTGCTTCATCAGCGGCGCGGCAGCCATGAACGTTCTGTGTGGCGGCAGGCTCTGCGCAAATTGGCTTTCGACACGCGGAAACTTATCTCACAGGCCAAATGAACCGTGATTGAGCGGTTGAATTTAGGATACGATAAATTGTTTGATACTCTCTTTCATTTCTTGTCCGTTTCTTTCGCAGGTGATGACAATTTTACAAACATTCATAATGTGCACCAAAACATTGTTACAAGTACGCAAAGGTTGATTCAGATTATTGCGTTTGAAATTTTTAAAGGTCATAATAACAGACATAAGATTCCAGTTTATTTAAATTTATTCATTCAGTTTCACAACGTTTCGACCCTAGGTTGGAGTCTTCTTCAGGAGTCTAAAAATCCGAACATTATTATGTAGCTGAATTATAAAAAAGTTCCAAATAATTATAGACAGTCATAAACAAAATATATTTGTTATCTTGACAACGCTATCTTATAATTCAACAAATCAATAGAGACAGTCTACAGTTGAAATTATTATGTAGCTATCAATATAAAGATTACAAAGGACAATAAATAGAAATCGGCTTACCTCAGTATGACAGTACCAAATATAAGACAAACACATCGTCTTCGTGAAATTAAAAACCACAAAATACTTAAAATGAATACAATGGTCATAAAATATTGATGTGGATGCCACACAACATGAATAAACTGGAATGTTATATCTGTTAATTTGGCCTTTAAATATTTCAATCTATCACACACAAGTATCTCCCTATATTATTGCGTTTGTTCTCATTGTTTCAGAATACATTCATCAGAACATGAGCATGATTTTGTGTGCGCACGTGTACGAGTATGTGTGTGTGTGCGTGCGTACGTGTGTGCGTGTCTGGGCGTGTGTATGTGTGTGCGTGTGTGTGCGTGTATACGCGAATGCGTGTGGGAGTGTACGTGCACAGTGCATGCCGCGATGTGGGTGGGTGTGCGTGCGTTGAGGTGAAGTTTTTTATATTCTGTTTTATATGCACACCGAAGACTCGTGTTGCAGCAAATCCAATAGAACCCGCTTGCGTTCCCCAACAACAGAGTTTTTCTCATTTCCGCTGATTTTCTTGGGGTAGATGATACAATTGTATGTTTGTAAAAGCAATAGACAAGTGTAAAGCAAATATATTGTTACTAAAGGGTAAAACAAAATCCACTAAATAATTAAGAGATCGCATTTTCTGCAGCAATAAGGCTGTAGACATTAAATGAGAAATGGCCGTTATGTAGGTACAATGTAATTCTGATGTTGGTCATAAATGACATCGTTAATATTGACCACGGATTTTTTTTCTTTGGAAATGAAGGTTCGTTGTTTCACAGTTTGTCTTTATTTCCTCATTTCCGTGAAACATCAGCCAATAGGAACACACAAGAGTGCATTATTGTATTACTTCACAAGTCAATGGTGTTAATGTGACTGAATTACCTTCTGTAACCGTTCCTCAAGGTTACATTCGTGTATCACATCGTTACTTAATGTTGCACTTCGGATTTGGAATTAACGCTCTTAATACTATTATTATATAATTCTAATTATTTATTGACCACGTTTGTGAATAACTATAATTAAATGTTTCTCCAAGGAATAAAATATAAAATAAATATATCACAAGAGTTACTTCCTCCGTATACGCTGCTTCCCTTTTCTCACAATTGCGCTGATCCTATATGATTCATCTCACGGTTCACAATCTATGTTTTAGTAATACTTTTCGACTACGACTTACAAAATATAGTAGTACATATTTTTGGATAATTTTTACTTTTAATATGATAACGTTACATGCGTATAAATTACGTGCAAAAATAGCAAAGATTCAAAGCCATTGCAAAAATAGGTAAGTTATGTCCGTGGGTAAAACAAAATTCCAAATTACAAATAGATGCAGACAGGTATAATAAGATTTGAAAATTTTATTCGTCAGCAGCTTCAACAAATTTATACGAATTATAAACAATAGAAAGCAATTGTTTTAAGGCGAATGTTGCAAGCTCAAGGGATTATTCAAAACAGACAAATAAAAAAACCGGTGTCACTGAAATGAAAGAAGTAATTAAAATCAGTCCCAAAGATTTCACACCATTCTTAATTATTTGACGTAATGTTGAAATTCTAAAACTAAGTCGATCTCTCCCTCCGCATTGCCACAAAATAATCAAATTAAAGCTCGCTTTCTAAACCACTGCACTGCGCTTATCGTGTATATAAATATTACGATTTCACAGTAAATACAAATTCCACATTGTAATTGTTAACTAGTGTCCAAACTTGTAAACTACTTACTAGTGTCAGAAAAGTACACCTCTTGAAGGTTATGAATGTTAAACATTTTTGCAAATCGTAACACTCTTGTAGCACCCTATCAAAAAGAATAAAGATTGTGAAAAATTCTGAGAACGTTGTTTTTGTTTTATCTTGTTATCATGACTATTCCATGCGTAAAAATAACACCAACAGCGTTAAACTATTTGTCTAGTATTCACCAATCAAGATCAAATATCCACCAAAAATTATCGCTTTTTCTTACCTTCTCTTCCCTCTTGACCAAGCTTCTATATATTAATCATTGGAAGCACTGGGAGAGCGAACACAATATTATTAATATTTGATGCTTTCTAGAGGATGTAATCATCGTTTGTTTTACAGAATAGTCTTATTAAATTCCACTTGTGAAATGGCCATTTCATATAAACTCGTCGACACTTCTTGTTCGTAGAATTTATCTGAACGTTCCGATGCGATCGTAGTGTAGCCAATGACAAGGCGTGTTTTCCTCCACATTCGTTACAATTGTGACCAACCGGTGCTTTTGTTTGTTTCAGGCCCAAGTACACGATCCAGGAGAACCGCGCCGGGTACAAGGTGTACATGTGGCTGGTGATTCGCAACTTCGGGCCCGGAGACATCGGCACCTACAACTGCGTCTCCACCAACAGCCTCGGCCGCGCGGAAGGCACGCTGCGCCTCTACAGTGAGTTCGCTCTTTTCTTTCCTTCTTTCTTTCTTTTTTTCTTCTTCATTCTTTCTTTTTCTTTATTTCTTTTTTCATTCTTCTTTGTTTTCTCTTCCTTTTTCATTCATTATTTCTTTCCTTTTCGTTCTTTCTTTGTTTCTTTTTCGTTCTTCCTTTCTTTTTCGTTCTTCCTTTCTTTTTCATTCTTCCTTTCTTTTTTCGTTCTTTTTCTTTCGTTTTCCTTCTTCTTTTCTTTTTCGTTCTTTCTTTCTTTCTCTCTTTCGTTTTCTTCCTCTTTCTTTCTTTCTTTCTTTCTTGGTTGGCGGGTCGCAATATTACCTTCTTCGTACTACACACCCACTACATGGTCCTGAGATACGTTAATTAGAATTTTCATAACAAATTAGTTCGCAAGTCTTTGCTACGTTAACCATTCTGTAACAGTTAATAAAGTTATTGCCGTTTTCAATGTTATTGTATTATAATCGAAGAAATATCACAATACTCATACCTTACGTAGTGATTAATGCCATCCTAATATTTCAGTGGCATATAAACCTTTTGTTGAGAAATCTCGCAACACCTACAGAACTTTCTGGAAAACTGACAATTTATTTCCTCAACAGAACCTATAAATTGTTACTTGAAAGAATTCGTAGAACGAGTTTTGATAATTCAGCAGGATTGTACAAGAGATATCAATTAGAATAGAAAATACGTTTCAATTAAAAGAGGGAAGTGAATGTGCAGGACGTGATAAAACACGCTCGTATGCTAGGACACGGGATCGATTTCCTAGTCCGTGATTTTATATCGTTTAATAAATGGTTCTGTGAAGTCAAATTAGAGGACGTAATTCCAAAACAATAGGTTTACTCAATTTGATGGTTCTAATATGCTTTCGAAAGCATGTTGCTATGAAGTTACAGACAGGTTAAAAAATATCACGTTCGCCTATTAATAAAACGTGCTGTTTATTGCTGAATTCCTGTAAGTTCTGCCTACTGGCAAGTAATGAACTTTTATTGTTTTTTGCTCCATCTATTCTGTCCTCTGCAAACGCATTCAAAATACGTCTACGAATAAAACAACTCAATCTCCACCTTAGGAGACCGGGGATAATCTCAGCTTATTAAAGCACGCCTTCGCGTTACCACACGAGTGATAAAACTATTCAGATTAACGTGGAAACGACACTAGTATCGCACCGCCTCTGTATGACCTCCACTCACAAACCGAACGCCGCGCCGATCAAGATCAGCATCGTGCCGCCCTGTCCGTTGGCGATCACGGCCCGCTCGCTCCGCCGCGGCGTCGCGCGTGGGTGTCGCGGAAGAGAGGGCATCGATTCCGTAGAGCTCCCTCGAGTGTCACGTGACCAGGCGTCGACAACCTTCGACACCCACGAACACGAGTTGGCTCCTGGCACGCGTGCCCCGTGCGGGGCCCGCACGCGAGCGGCTCGTGGCACGCGTGCCGCACGCGTGTGCATGGGACGACGCTCTCCACCCCCCCTTCCGGCCTCATCTCCAGGCATCTTCTTGTAGAGAATGGAAATGCGAGAGAGTGTGTGTGTTGGTCGTCTCATGTTGTCTTCCAGGAATGCATTTTTGTCTCTTTTTTTGTGTAGAACTTAATTCCACGTTATACGTTTAAGAGACGTGGATTAATATACTAAATGTTTGGACTAATTAAATGCTCATGTGGAGGTGAAATATTAACTTGTTGTATTGAAAGACACCTGAAATATGCAGTGTCTTGATAATTTTGAAAGGTTAAAATACAATTTAATGTTTTTACCATACGTCACAGTACTGAAAAAATTCTTCGAAAACTGACAAATGTTCATTTAAATTTTACGTAAATATCATATTGAATCCTTTACGTAATATTTCACATTTAATTTCCTCTTGACGAGGGCACAGGAAAAAGGTACTTTTGAATTATTTACCAGGTACTACTTAATATTCAATCTAATAAATAGAAAAAGAGTTATCAAATTCATTTACAGAATTCTAAAACGACACTACGATATCTTATACGTTATACAGTATTTTAGGCTACAGAAAAAACAACATAATTACAACACACCGTTGATGGTATATCTTTTCCTGCTCGGTAAATGTCTCACATTTCAGCTATTTAGCTAAACAAATGGGCCATAATTAACATAATTGCCTAACGTTTTCTCACGATACTTCTCCGAAAATTGCCGTTTCCGATTTTTTTTAAATCATTCATTCCCCTTTTTCAAGCATTTGAAGCATTCATAAATGACAATGAATAAAAATCATTTTATTGAACAATACAGATAATTATTTTTCAATGATTCTCAGTGCTTGCTTTCAATTATTCCATATACGAGACTGGTTTCTAGTATATGTACGAATTCCTTATTTTTAGTTTGAACAGAACTCTTCCGAAAATATTTGTAGTTAATATTTAACTAATAAACAGCATGTAATAATTTATTTTCAGTTCTCTTATTTAGAAACTGTAATGTAGTAAGTACAATTTTAGCCAGAATAACATAACTAGTAGAGACTGAGGCATTTTTATTCTACGTAATTTATTGGCTATATCATCAACTGCTGAGTTTTTCTACAATAAAAATCATAAATAAAAAACTATAAACGTAGCTAAACCATTTAACTTTGCCATGTGGTAGATATTTATATATTCACGCATACAACATTAGTTGAAAAACATATTCAAATCCATACATTTGTTACCAGAGTTATATTTTGAAACCAAGTGCACCTTTTGAAGAAATGGGGATTATAGGGAGTGAGATCGATGTGGACATAATATATTTCACTGATGCAGAAAAAAAGATTATCTTTTGCAATTCGAAAACAAATCTCGTTACCGATAAAGAAGAGGTATGGAGATAAATTTACATGCATTTTTGTCATTTGGTTTCTAAAAAGGAATTTTTGCGCTCACAAATCAATATCTTTATCCATCGTATGTGACAGATATAAAGGAGACAGAGTTGTGACGTTTAAATATTAAATACACGGGCATAATTTTATGCTTCAAAAGCTATTTCGAAGCATTCGTTGACGATAGCTTAGTGACAGGAACGCTAGGTGTAAACCTGGAGACACAGGTTCGTTTCCCAATCTAATTAAGTCACTTGAACAATTCACGTATGTATCGACCCCCCATTAATTATATTTTTAATTCCCAAAAGATTATAAGTATTATTTATAACAATCACTAGATAATTGTTTTACACGGGTGGAATGGTCCCAATACAATGAAAGTATCGAGAGAGGTGGCTCAGGGCATCAGTCGATATCAGTACAGTGCCTCTGACTGGGAGATCCTTGGTTCGAATCACGACGGTGGCTGGATTTTTGACACTAGCGACTTAGCTATTATAGGTTGAATTCTAGCGGCCTGTATGGAGAAGAATCCTAGTGGCTAGCTGTTCTGATGCCGGAGCAGTACCCTTACAAACGGGCCGCGAAATTCGCGCGATTTTTTCACCGCCTTCCTAGCTCTATCCTCACCCCTTACTTACACACTTACTTGCTGTACTCTACCACCCAAGCCGTGATACAGGTCAAGAGCTTAGAGCCTATACCGGCTGAGGGCGGTGCCCCGCCTAGTTGGAGATGACCCCGCTAGTCGACGGTAGGTCGGCGCCGGATCTCATCATCCAGCGGGGCAACATAACCGCCACCGAAACACACACTACACTTATAGGACTAACAACCTTAGCAGTTGACGCGCCCGGAATCACCAAGCAACCAATCAACAATAAAAGAGGCGCGCGCGTGCGTGGATGGCGAGGAGCGCAGGGTGGCGTGCGGGCGAGCCCTGGGGCACGCCGCGCCCGGCGATCGCACGCACGGGTCGATACGCGCCGCGCCGCGCCGCGCCGCGCCGGGAGTTACGCGCCGATGATGGAAGTCGTGTTTGCTTGCTCTGCCGATACCGGCGCGTGCGATAGCTTTGTGCGTGGGCCGCGGGTCGATGCCGGACGCCGCGAATTACGGCGCACGGACACGCGAGCCCCCGCGGCGGTCGCCGCCCCGCCACGCACCGCCCACCCCCGCCCTTCCCTGCCCCGCCCCGCCCCTCCCAGCATCGCCCCGCCCCGCACCACACCGCCCCGCACTGCCCCCGCCCCGCCCCGCACCACCCCCCGCCACAACCCTCGCACCGCACCGCCCGTCCCCGCCCCCGCCCCACCCCGCCACGCCCCCCGCCGCGTCACGCCCCGCCCCGCCCCCGCGCGCGCTGCCGCTGCGCTGCTTCCCCGGAGCTGCTACCGCCGTTCAGGAGGTGGCTCATGCTGCCTCATGGGTCGCCACCAGCGTTGCCTGATACTTTTACCAGGATTTTTATGAAGATACCATGTACCACGATGAAGACAACCTGGTACGATGTGTCTCCTGCTGCCACTTGGGTCGCTATCAGTGTTGCCAGACGAACAGGATCATAGTACTTTTACAAGGATTTTAACCCTCCGGCGGGCGCGTCCCGTCATTTCCCGCCAGCGGGCGCGTGCGGCACTCCGTACCGCATTTATCATCTTCGATTTCCCCGTCAATAGTTATTACTTCTTTTAGCGAATGTGAAGGAAATATTTTCTTATGTTTTTATACATTATATTTCATAATAACTAAATACCACATAAAATAACAATATTAATAAGAATCTGATCCATCACTCACCCCCTCCGTGTCTTGGCACGTGTTACATGTCGGGGAATGAATATCGTTCAAATGTGACTTTTAACGTTTCTTCGAAAATAACGCATTAAAATTTGAATTAGTAGTTAGTACTCCAAAACCTGTGCCATAAAGCTCAACAAAAAAAACAGAAGTAAGAATTCTAATGGTTAAAATATGCAAATATTAAAGTTACATGATAAAGCGCGTGCGGTACGAAGTGCCGCAACCGTTGCAGAGTTCCAATTACTAATGAAAAACGGTCTATCGGCGGAGTCTAAAATCTTGATTTGAGTGTCATCAGGTTGAAAATATAATGAAGAATAACTATGAGCTCAATAGTGCGACACCAATTATCTACACGAAATCAACAAAAATGTAAGAATGCGGCACTGAGTACCACTACGCGCCGGCCGGAGGGTTAATGAAGATACCATGTACCAGGATGAATACATCCTGGTACGATTAAATACCAGGTTGTAAGTGAACGGTAATTGATTGACGTACGATTTAAGATTCGTTTAATACCTTTTTATCCAATAATTTAAATCTAACACCACTATTATAAATATCTATGATATTGGTGATATCACTGCCCTAAAAACATTAAGGCTGACATAAGAAGATTTATTCTAGCACAAAAAGATAGAATGTCTTAGTCTTCCATTTAGTTGATAAAGTTAAGTTAGATAAATTTCCTGTGTGCGTTAAAAACACACAAGTTATAATATGAACAATGCAAGAATTTAAATCAGTTGACATCGGTACCAGAAATTCTAGTGAAAGTACCAGGATTTTTGAAGGGTGGTTTGGGATATACTTTTAATCATCTGGAAGCGCTCGTCGCCACTTCAGAGACCAGGGTTCCAACCACCACGTTGGGGGCTCGTGATATCAACTGCTACGTGATATTGGGGCAATAACATGTTATGCCACATTTCTGTTGGAATTGAAATATTCGTATATTTCGACGCCTCATAGATGTATTTAGATGTTGGGTTTTTATTTTAAAGATTCACCGCAAGACGGCAGTGTAATTCATAAATGTGTAATGTTCTTTATCCCAATGTGTAGAATTCAATGTCTAAACCTTTACTCCCCGTGTTCTCAAAACTTAAGTATTCTGGCATAGCATGTTTGTGCCCCAAGCACTTCATTTCTTCATCCATGTTGTTGGCACAACAGTCCCATTTGCTGACACAACCACTTCTGGAGCGAGCATTCGCTTGGCCCATGGAAGTGTTTCGCTATCATTACTAACGGTTTAGGTGTCAAGCTTTTGGGGTCAATTTTAATACTAGGATATGCTGACGTCACAACCTTTGCGTTCGTGTCCAGCATCAGTCTCATCATGTCAGTACACACTGCTGCTTCAACAGATGCTGCAATACTGTTGGTGCTTCAGCTTCTGCTACAACCACTGACACCTACAGTGATGGCCTTGGTTCGTTGAAGTAATTCCCATCTGTGTAAACATCTGCTGGTGTCCAAGCAGCCGCCATCTTTGATACCAGGGTTTTTGAATGCCATATCAACTGCAGAGGTGTCTATTCTGATACATTGTTGCTAGCATTCCATTGTCGAAATATTGTCATGACTGTTCGGTTGTTGCAACATCAAATTTTGCTAGTGCAGTAACTATTAACACCAATACCTTCCAAAGATGCAGTTTTACCATTATATCCGCAAACTCTGCTCTTGTCACAGTGGAAACTTCTTTCCTGTTCCTTTTCATTTCCTTCTTTCCTGTCATCTGTTGACGCTAAAGTTTTTATAATGATTCCTTAGGCATCTCCACAGTTTTTAATGACAATGTGAACGGCAGTGGTCGCAGTTCCGGTCTGTTCTGCTCTTGACAGAGCCAATATTGTCCCTGACATCATTGCATTCCTACAACATTCATAACAACATCTCTCCATTAACACAACTGTGGTATTTCAATACCATCTTAATTATCACTGTGCCAATCTTTGCCAAGTACTACTGATACTGATGCAACCTCGGCCTCCTTGTTTTTAAATCCATTTCTTCTCGTTCTACATTTCTGTCTCTCGAAGTGTTTGAAAACAGTACATTTTATATTATTACGTTTTGGATATGGCCATCCACAGCAAATGAGTATTCATTCCTACTCGTGAAAACATGGTCTAAGTTTCAAAGATTTGTTCAGGCTTCAAGGTTCAGGTTTGAGGTATTATGTTGAAATTAAGGTAGTGCTAGGAAAGGAGTAGAAACAGGAGTCACGGTGGCCTTAGTCTATCCTTGGGGAATCTTGATTTAATACGAGGCCATGAAACACAGCCTCGGCCTCGTTTTGTACAGAGTGGTAGCTACTGGAATAAGATAAGTGTCGAGCATTGTATTGTCTTCTTACCGCTAATGTCAGACTTGCTTTCCCCATCTCAAGTATTTCTGGTCTTGATTTGGACTACCTGTACAATTCATGTATCAACATTTCCGCACTGCAGTGACGTCTGAAACCATCTGTATGTGGCATTATCAATTCTACCCCCGCATCCACCAGCTTCATACGCGGATCCACTACTAACGCTTATAATTGTAGCTTGCATAAGTTCGGCTTAATTGACGGCGTTACTGTTACCAGCATGTGATATCTCTGAATTGAATGCAATATTACGCAGTAAGTGAACGCTAAAACAGATTATTCTCAGAGCAAAAAATTCCGACAGGAAATATTATCCACACTCCGTTTGAGATCAACAACTAAAAAAACCTCAGATAGTTATTATTGCATTCTTTTCACTGTATCAGAAGGTTTTTTCAACTGTAAATGGAAATTTATTAGAGATTTATTTTCCTCAGGGTTGATTTCATTAGATACAACGTTTATATATCACTTATCATTCAGCGAATGATCATCTCCATAACTCCTCGGTTCATAGAATGCAACTTAGATAATACGAGTATAATTACAAAAATTGCAGTATCATTATCATGTAATAACATAAATATGTACTCCAATAAACAATAATGAACTCTCACTAAACGCCTATTAGTATTATTTTCCGTACTCTCTCGTTAATACTTCGGGACTGTAATAAGCTACCACAGACATCGAGCAGTAAAGCGACGAAACATGAAGTGCTCTCAATGAAAGAACTGTCGATGTTATCTAGAAACGGGGTTCAATTCTCACTTGAATATTGTCTTCTCTCACTGACATCGTTCTGTTTTGTTACATTACACACTAATATCTTGATAGAGAAATGTCAGACGTATATCTAGATTCAAAAGAAAATATTGAAACAATTTACTCATGTGTATATTTTTAACTGTTAAAGGTACTCCTATTACAAACGCCCTTCAGTGAAAAACGTCCTTTTTCATGGTGATGTGAAAATCAGTATTCATATTCAATAAGTAATTATTTCAGAAATATATATGTATCGTATTATAAAACTACCACAAAAAAATTTTAAAAATTATGTATTTTCTGAATCTCAATTTTGAAAAAATATGGACTACAATGTTTCATGTAAACATTTGTTACAGATGATGTTTATCAATTGATATAAAATATATTTCAATACATTTAAAATTATTCTTCATAAAATCAACCCATTAAAAACATCGAAGTTACTCGAATACTCGAATAATGGGGTTTTATATGTAACTCCGTAGTGTGGTGAGTCCGGATGGGCGGATCCCTCGCTTATGGCTGCACCACTTCCCGCGCACCAATCGAGACATTGAGGTCTCATTCGACGCGTCTCGGTCTCCTGATGGGGAACTGATAATTTGTTTTTCCGATCCAGCAATAAGATTCGAAGAAATTTCCAAAAAACATGTTTTTGCGCTGCAATCTTTGTGAGCATGCCGAGAATTAAACCAACGCCACCTAAATAAATCTATGTAGGTAGCGTTAATTAAACCCCATTGCCGCATGATTATTGTCAGTCCACGCCATTATTTTCTTCCATGAGAATGGCAACACTGATTTTTGACAAACGAGTAAAAATTAAAAGAAAATCGCCCGGCAGAAGTTGTTGTGAATTCTAAAGTATTTCAGTCGTTGTGAAGCGTGAAGTTTTTTCTGCGTATTTTCTATAAATAATTTGCAAATTGTCTTGGTAAATTAAATTTGAAAAACGTGAAGTGAATACGAAGAAAACGAAAACTGTATATAAAACTAAACAAAACATTTCTTAGGCGTGTAAATATCGATTATGAATTTAATATCCACGCATTGAAACCGTTTTCTTTTAATTTACTATTATTTTGTTCTGATTTGAAACATCTGATATTGTACAGTTTCTTTATTGCAAAGAATATTCGTATTATCAGCAAAGGGAGCTGTCCTTCCGTTTCGAATCGTCGACGGCATACCGTTTACATACAGTAGGAAGAGAATAGGGCCTAAAATCCATCCCTGCGGGGCTCCACGCGCAATTGGCAAAAAATCGGAAAGTTGTCCATAATGTTCCATCCTCTCTGAGATCGTTGTTTATGGTACGAACATAACTGATGTAGAGCAATACCACGGATTCCACACGAAGGTAATTTTGAAAGAAAAATGTTATGACCAGCGACGTCAAAAGATTTTGAAAGATCTAAAAATATTTCAATAGGTTCTTCGTTTTGAGCCATGGATGAGATGAAAAAATATGGCTGTTTCCGTAGATTCAAATAAGGTCTACAAACACACTCTTCTTTTTAAGAATTCGCTCAATGTAAATACAAACCTTACAAGTTCACATTTGTACTTTCATCTCCTGATCTCCACTTTACCAAACACAATGAAAATATCTGTTTCTTAAATATTAATTGCGTTGTATATCAATTCTATCAACCACCTCATCATTTTCAGCAATTACCACTACCATTAGAGCACCATTGTCAACACGACTGTGATTGCAGCCTCAGTCTCCCATCATTATTACCTTTGACAGCAGCGGCACTAACCGCGTCACCGTCACCGCGACGAGGCGACGGCCGCAGCCAGGCGACCACCGGTCACGCGCAACCCGGCGCGACGTGCACGCTCAATATTTCAGCAGATAAAGAGACCGCGGTCCGCGACGGGGCCTGAATATTCCAGCGACGCCCCGCCCGCCACCCCCACCGCCGCCGCCCCCACCCCCGGCCGCCTCCCTCACCGCCCCGCTGTCGTCGCCTCCGCCGCTCCCACAGCCACCGTTGTCGCTGCCGCCGCGGTCTTCGCCGCCACCCCCCACCGCCGCCGCCCCACCCCCGTCGCCACCACCGCCGCCCTCACCGCCGCCGCCCCCGCCGCCGCTGCTCCCACCTCCGCCGCCACTCCCACCACCGCCGCCGCTCCCACCGCCGCCGCCGCTCCCACCGCCGCAGCCCCGACCGCCGCTGCCCCCACCGCCTCCGCCCCCACCGCCGCCCCCACCGCCGCCCCCACCGCCGCCCCCACCGCCGCCCCCACCGCCGCCCCCGCCGCCCCCCACCGCTCCCCCGCTGCTCCCATCTCCGCCGCCGCTCCCACCACCGCCGCCGCTCCCACCGCCGCCGCTCCCGCCGCCCCCGCCCCTCCCACCACCGCCGACCCCACCACCGCCGACCCCACCACCGCCGACCCCCAACGCCTCAGCCCCCACCGCCGCCGCCCTCACCGCCGCCGCCCCCACCCCCACCGCCGACGCCCTCACTGACGCCGCCCCCGCTACCGCCTCCCCCCGACGCCCCACTCGCTGCCGTCCCCACCGCCGCCGCCCCCACCACCGCCGCCTCCACCGCCCCGCCCCCACCGCCGCCGCTCCCACCGCCGCCGCCGCCCGCTACGCGGCCACCCCCAACTCTGCCGCCTCCACAGCCGCCGCCGCCGTCACGGTCGTCTCCTCCGCCGCCCCAGTCGCCGCCGCCGCCTGGTGGTGGCCCTCCGGCTGGCGCCGGTCGTTGCGTATGCGTGCTGTCGCCGGCGCAAATCCTCCGCGGCCGCGACCGCCCCTCCCCGCCCCTGGCCCCGCCCACGCACCCGTCACCGCTCGCTCTCACGTCGCCCTCCGCCCACACGCTTCTCGATAAAGCGCGACAAGCTACTGCATTTGCGTCGGCAGAAGTGGAGTCTCCGACGGTACTGGCTCTCACGGTGGCAATGCAACAGTTCGCTCAGCATCCGGGGACGATTTCGAGGGCGAATACCGGAGTGAGAAGAACGTCCGTCACCTATGAGAAAGTAACTGATTATCCTGCAGGCTGGACACGATACCCACGAAAAAGAGAGAATATATTAGACAGAATGTATGTAATAAGATTAATTGAATTTTATTTATCTTTTTATTTTATTAGAGTACGATCTGTAAGAATTAACACCATACGTCTTTAAAGAAATTAAAACTTTTGGTTCTTGATTTATAAAAGAAATCACAAGATGTTTCTACTTTTTATTCCTTATTTCTGCTACAATTACCACTAATGTTAGCACATTTTACTAAAATGTAAGTACGAATGGGATATTTCCCTTGAGTCTGTTAGGGCCAATGAAATGGAAACGACATACTGTGATAAAATGCGTAAAATATGTTCCTTGCATGCATATAACAAATCGTAGAGGTGCTGGTAGAGCACCAATAACTAATTTGCAATGGCCCTGGCGGACTCAGTTTCGAATTTCATTTACGTCATGGAGAGATAATAATGTCAGTGAACGAGCGATTAACCGTTAGTTTCAAACTCGAAAGTCGCGGTTTTACGTCAGCCAATTGCTGCCTCCATCCAATTTCCCATTTTAGCAAATGCGATATTAATTATAATACATGATTACCGATTGCCTTTCCTAGATGAGTAATGGATATTTCGAATAATGGATAATAAAGGGTTTGCCTCTCATTTCTGCAGTGTGTTAAAGAAGTCAACAAATCTAGAGAAGCAAAACATTTTCTGATGGCTCACGTCTGTGAAGATAATATTTAGTAAATTCCATACAAAAAATAGAAGATATTATTAGTGCGACGAAAATGTGTAATATTTCTACAAACATTTACATTTGCAGTATAACAAGTAATTGATTCATAAAGCAGCATCTACAAAAAACTAATTTCCATTTTTCTATAGAAATAATTTAATAACGTTGAGCATAGTGAGACATTCCTAACTTGACAAGTCCAGATGTGTGACTCAATAACAAAATCTCCAGAGATTGGGAGTTCTTTAAATTTCAGATACAATTGCAATGTCTGTTTAATATATAATTTCATTACAAGGTGAAATGAAACTAGAGAAGCATAAATTTAGTTGGAATGTCATGACCAAACACTAAAAAAGACTGAAGTCTAAAAAAAGACTGAAGTCTAAAAAAAGACTGAAGTCTGAACTATCTCAGTTTAGAGACAGTAAATTCAATAATATTTTATGCGTCTTTAAGCTTTCTTTAAGCCTTTGAATAAAAGAGACTATGGATCTGTTTCACGGAATTTAGAGAATGGAGAGTAAGAGAACTATGTGACTCTTTTGAGCTTTTGAAGGACTTAAGAGCTTTTGAAGAACAACTATAAAAACGCAATACTATTTAAGGATTTTTCAATAATTCAACAATACTTACAATTACCGTTGTTTTTTACAAACTACTCTAATGCACCTATTTTTAAACTATAGTTCCAAAATTGTTTGGTCAATTACATTAACAAATTATGAAATGATAAAATCGCCAAATAAAGATGTTTTCTCTTTTTGTTATTAAAGCGTTAACTTCAAATTCTATTCAGAGTCTACAAAACCATCATCACAACGACTCTTCATTACTTCACATTTCAGTGTTTTACATCAAAATCCAGAGCGTAATTGTGGGAAAATATACAAGTCAGAAAAACGTCGAGATAAAACCGAATTCGAAAACTTGATGGCCTCATTATTCCCCAGAGACAAATAATGGCTATTCTCGATAACTAATTCATCAGAACTGGAACTGAAGTTCGTTAAAGCGAATGAACTTCATGACGCCTCGGAGAACGGAGACGGATAGAGACAAACTCATCGGATGCACTTTCAAGGAACTTGCACCGGCGATGGAAGAGATTATCGATTCGGAGCCCAGCAGTTCGTTAAAAGCGTTCATGAATAGTGGATGATACGCGACAGCGGCTTGTGCTCGCGAAACGGAACTTGCCTCTGTTTGCCTTTCCGATCCGATGCCTCCTCTCCGCACACGCAGCCTGCGAGGGCCTGGGCGGTGGAACCTTCAAAAGACTCGTGCCTGGTTTCTTTTTATTCATTGATTGATTGATTCGTGTTTCCGGGCGCGTCAACTACTTTGGTCATTAGTCCCGTCAGTGTAGTGCGTCTTTTTCCTCGGGAGGTGGCGATGATCTTTTCCCCGCTGGATGGAGAGATCTGGCGTCGACCTACCGTCGACTAGCGGGGTTTCCCCTCAACCAAGTAGCTCCCACCAGCGGGGCACCGCCCCAGCCGCGACAAGCTGTAAGCTCCCGACCGGTCTCCCGGCATGTGTGGTAGTGTACTGCATGTTAGTGTAAGTGTGTGTGTCAGAGGTGAGAATAGGACAAGGAAGAGGAAGGAAAGATCGCGCGCGGTCCGTGGCCCGTTTGTTAGGGTACTGCTCCGGCATTCGCTTGGTGTTGATCGAAGAAACCACGGAAAACTACCGATCAGAGCAGCCGGCCGCTAGAATTCTCCTCCGGACAGCGACTGAATTCGACCTAGCTGACAAGCTAGTGTCGAAAATCCTGCCGCCGTCGGGACTCGAATCTAGGACCTCCCGGTCAGAGGGACTGCAGTGATATCAGGTTGATGCACTGAACCATCTCTCCCGGTTTTATTCATTGATCGATTAGTGATTCTAAGGTAATTAGTCCCGTAAGTGTAGTGCATTTTTCCTTAGGAGGTGTCGATAATTTCCCCCGCTAGATGATGAGATCCGGCTCTGACCTACCTAAATATAAATTATCTTGTCTGTCCGGGTGACGCCGTGTCGAAGGCTGTGTTCCTGACGTTTCGACCGTCTTATCGTGGTCTTCCTCAGGGCTGGTCTGCCCTGAGGGCAGACCTCTCGTCGCATGGCAGACCAGCCCTGAGGAAGACCACGATAAGACGGTCGAAACGTCAGGAACACAGCCTTCGACGCGGCGTCACCCGGACAGCCAAGATCATTCACATGACTCTGGCCGTGTAAACCTAGGACTTTATCTACCTTCAGCTCGTTTTCTCCTACCAGGTATCTCCCGCCAGCGGGGCACCGCCCCAGCCGAGGCAAGTTCTAAGTTCCCAACCGGTCTCCCAGTATGTGTGACAGTGTAGAGCATGTTAATGTATGTGTAAGTAAAGGGTGATGATAGGACAAGAAAGAGGAAGGAAAGCTCGTGGGCGGTCCGTGGCCCGTTTGTTAAGAAACCGCTCCGACATTCGCCAGATGTTGACCGGAGAAACCACGGAAAACTACCAATGAAAGCAGTCAACCGCTAGAATTCTTCTCCAGACAGCGACTGAATTTGACCTAGTTATCTAGAAAGTGTCGAAAATCCTGCCGCCGTCGGGACTCGAATCTAAGACCTCCCGATCAGCGGCACTGTAATGTGTAACTGATCAGTTCTGAGCCACTTCTCTCAGTTTCTATACGCTTGCATAGCGTTTGTTGTAAGCTAAAGTTACTTTGTGTGAGCAACAACATTGATATTAAATTGTAATGATGTAATTAATTAATTATTTCGTTCTACCAGTGATTACTAGGTTACAGATGAATTTTTTATGCCAGAGCGGAAATGATTGTTTGCTATCAAATATTGTATGTGTTTCGTTTCCACATTGAATTACAAAATCACCCGAATACTCTTATTATTTGTCATTTTGATGAGCAATCAAATTATCATGGAGCTAGAAAATTTGCAGGTAAAGGGAAATAAGTTTCAATTTTGTGGGCTTATGAGTTTTGCGGGAAATCAGAAATGTTTTAACATTACTTTGTTCTGAAAAATGGTCAATGTGGAACCCCAAAAATGCTCCGCCAAGAGAGCAGAAATGAGGTCCTGGAGCTGAAAAAACTGGATTTCGTGTCCTAATCACTGAGCAGGAGAATAAACCATAACATCAGGAATGAGAAACTGCGGAAATGTATAATCAGATAGCTGCATATTTCTGTGAAAGTTGAAAATGTTTCATTATTTGTGTATTCCCCCCCCCCCATTTCGTAAGTATTTTACAAAACCATTTCTCTCGCATGGGCAGAGTCTGCTCAGTTTTCGTAATTCACTTCAAATTGAAATTTAGTAATATGGATGAATTTTCGTTTTAAAATGTTGTCCTTTTTTTAAGTTGAATTTCTGAATTGTATTATGGAATGTCATTCTTTTTCCGTGACTGGCTGTATCTCTTTATTTAATAAAGAATATTTTCTAGTTTCCAAATGAACAATATTGATTCAAATATCAATTTTGATTGTGAACTCTAATTATTATATTCGTTTCTCTCCATCAGAAATACGTTACGTCCGTTTAACCAATCTTGCTATTATCTACTATGTATATGTGCTTAACGTGATATTTAACCTTTACAGCATTTTTTTGTCCCCTAAACTGCATTGTGCAATAAACATTGTAGAAACAGTGGGACCTCCGAAAAGAAATGAAAAAGTACATGTACACGTATCTCCCTCAAATGATACTTTGAAATTCAACAGAATGACAACATAATTTTCCATATTTTTTCACTGTGTAGTTTTTATATTGATAAATGACATAATAGAATGAAACTTTTAAGGTAATTAATGTTTCCTCATAAGGTTAAACCAAAATATCTGGAGACAACATGAGACGACATTCTCTTGTGTGCATGAATGTGTGTGCGCCTTTGCGACAAACTGTTATTTCAGGAAAACTATAATGAGTGTGCTCGTTTCTTGCAGGCCTTCCCCAACCGCTCGGCAGTGAGTACCGACGAACCGGCGGCCCCCAAGCCCCGACGCGGCCCCGCAGCGCTCCGCAGCGGACCCGGCCGGAACTAAAGCTTCCCCGACCAAATCGTACCATAGTCCAAATTTTTTTGCTTTTTGCATTTTTGTCGCCTATTTTCCTTCGAATTAATTTTAAGAATGGTACAAACGAAAATTAATTCTAGTATTTTTGAAGAGCGTAGTTCTTGTTAGAGGAAACAAGAAAATGGTTGCTTGTTCGATTGCTACTCTCAAGCATATACAAAACCTGATCACATTTTCCTTTCTTTTACTTACAATAGTCATAAACTGTAATAAATAAATACAAACACATTTTTTGCCAACAAAAAGTTCTCTATCGAGTGGTCTTAATGATTAGTCGTAAAGAAATGGAAGTTGTTTTTTTCAAATATTCAAAATAATTATTGAATTATTTGAGTTAATACAACTGACATAAAATCTTTTTTTAAATTAAATTCCAGGCTGAATCTAACCATTAACATCTAACTCTCTCTATCAGTAATTGAAAAAACACGAAAACATATTCTAGCTAAAATATTTCCAAGAATTACGCTCCGCAAAATATGTTATTACATTCTACTTCTTTTCCCTTCTCAAAACTGAAATATATCAAATTTCTATTTCATTTTTGTGTAATTTTCAAAAGTCTAAGCTTCTTTATCGTGTTTGCCTCTTGGTGTGTGTCTGCACCGCCGATTCTCCAGCGGCCGCGCCCGTTGCGCGGGGACTTGGTCCCCGAGAGCGCTACGGGACCCAACCTCATGTGTGTTACTGTTTGTGCCTGCACTTTCTCTTGCATCTTTATTCCTTGACCCGTATGAAATGTCTGTAACGCACCGTCTCTTCCATGACCTGGGCAACCCGCAGCGTGGTGGTAGCGCCCTATCTTTCCACAGCTGGGGACCGGATTTCAAATCGTGATCACAGAGTGTGGTGTTGGATGTCGTTAGAGAATTCGAGGAAAGTTTCCTGGATTTCTCCCGTTTCCTTTCTATTATTCCATCACTTTCTTCGTACTCACCGTATCATCTTACGTATTTCTGTTTTAACCATCATAATTAGTTTTTATCACCATCACATTACTGCCGACGTGTTCCAATGTGCCTATCACATCAGGAAGATGCGTTATAATGATCTAACTGCAAGAGAAGCTCATTGTGTCGCTTCTCCACAATCCAAACCATACGAATAAATTGTCTTCCATAACCGAATTCTTCTTGAAACGCTTACAGCGTCACAGAGCGTTGCTAGATTATATTTCAAGTCGTGACTTTTAACAAATCTTGAAAAAAGTGTGATTTGTTTGAAAAAAGCGGGACAAAATAAAACAAGTAATATTTTAATTGTACGTATCGAAACATATATTTTTATACAGATTTCAGTCCCAAACAACGAAATAAATAGGTTACTTAATTTCAGCAGCTATTATTTTATAGGTATTTTTGTTATCAGAAGAAGACGTACCTGGCATTGCAAAATAGTCTGTTAAATATTTTTGCTACGTAATCTTCACGTAAGAGCTTGTTTTCGAGTACTTTACGATAGCATTTACTCCACCAAGATAAACACTCTACTCTTTCTTAGACTGTCGATAACATGCCTTACACGTCTCGCACAACCAGTTATAATTACGTTCCCATTTAATGTTGTATTTTGTTACCCGACGTTTTCCTAGTTTTATTTTTTTTATGGATGTGTCTTACACCGACAAATGCAAATTGTCCGAAGAACTATATTCTTCAGCCATCATTAAACAAAGAGTGAAGTATTAGCAGTACAAAAGAAAAGTACAGTTTATTATACAAGTAGGGTATTTGACATATCCAGTATGCAAAGCGAGCATACATTTCATTAAAAAATGAACAGCGCGTTGCGATCTGCTTTGGCGTCGACACTGCAAGCTCAACGAAGCAATGCCACGACCTACCCAACGAAAAGACTCACCCCATTTCATCTTGCAATGGCCGGCTCAACCACTACTATTGCTTAGATTTCTTTCACGTGTTTTTTCTGGTTTTTCTTATTTTGCATTGGGCAATTCAAATCGAAAGATTTTACAAAAGCGTCACATGGGCTGTGTAACGTACTGGAGTGAATGACACAGACACTGTGTTGAAGATAACAATATTTACATTTATTTACAAGAACTTGACAGTTAAAGAAATTTTACAAATACTAATTAAACCCCGGCAACCTTTTCTTCCCGCCAGTCTCCGCGACCGTCCCCACGCCCTTACAGCCCAATGCAACTGCTCGAAACCAGGTACACCGCGTGATGCGATGCAATCGGACATAAATTCCCCGGTATCCACGTACCTACATGGCCTGGCGCCAAAACCGGTCTCCGCCCCGGAAACCACGTGCTGGAGTGCACTGGAGATCCCACCCAGCCCGTCGGCTAACAACAATCTCGACGAATCTATCTGAAACTCCGCGAGCGCTTTTTTTCAATTTTCCCCCCGCCAGTAACCCTGGCGAGGCGGGAATTTATTCAAAGTAGGGACATCCGCGAGCGCAGAAAGCGCCCGCCTTATATATACCCCCGTCTCCCCCACCCGGCGTCATGCTGTCTGCGTACCCAGGCTCGATGGCTAGCCAATTCCAGGGATCTTGCACAATCGTCCCAGACTCGCCACTAACCTTTCTCAACACTTTGTTTGCGTGGGATGTTTCTTGGAGCAGTCACATCCTGTTTTCTGGTCGCCCCTTTATTTTTAGCTCAGGTGCGCCCTTTCACAACAGCTTCCGGCTCAGGTATGCCACTCGCTTGGAAACGTTGCCACGACGCCACAGCTGTACCGCGCGGGACATTCACATTTAGTCTCAAAAAGCTGGACGCGTGGCAACGCTGGCGCCGCGTCACTGAGTCACCGACGCCGCAACGCGATACAGCCGGAGAGTTCGCGCCGCGATCGTATCGCCTTTCTCCGCGGAAACGGAAACTACAGGACGTCACTGAGACCTTGAGCGCTGGCTCATTAAGAACCTCTGATAACAATAGCGATGCGTGAGGAAACACACTAAATCAGAGTGAATCCTATCTCCGGTTTCCTGTCCTTGAACATCGCATAAATAAGTAGATTGCAATGCAGTAAAGCTTTCTGATTGCCAGAAGTGGTTCGATTCATTTTCTAACGTGCCCGTACACAACACACGCATAATATCTCGCATAGTATCAATTACATCAGTGTTTACTAGGTTTCATTTATTTTTTGCCTTTTCGATTATCATTGCGAGGAAATCATGTTCTTCTTAATAATCTGTAATCAGTCTAACCAAAAACCATTGGTGTGATTGATTAGTAAATGTTCTTTAACAGTAGACTTGTATTTTATTGACAGATAACAAAATGTACTAAGATCTCTAGAGTGTTTAAGTTACATGTCTTGTTGTGTTAACTCTTCTCAAACATCCAGTGACGTAAAATAGATTTGAAACTATTCGCATCATCATTAATTATAAAACAACAACGCTCTCGAATACTGCAGATGGCTTACAAAGCAAATACACTTCTTACTATATATATATTCAATTCGAAACACATAATAAATGTTGTTCAAATAGGAAAAATGATCATTTTTCCTCGCCTATGTTACACGAAGATTTAGCATAAGTCTTATGCATTTTCATCAGGCAAATCATTAACAGCAGACTTTTATTATAGCCAACAGTCGGTAATGAGGAAAAAATCTTCTAAAATGGAGAGGAGATATGACGTATGTCACAGGAATAGAAATAGAATGATGTGGGGAATATTTTAGAGATGAGAGCTGCGTAGTATTTCCTGAACACAGAATTTAGCGAATTTGATTCACTTGATCATATCCTCCCGTCGCAAATGTGACATTTTCAAGGTACGAATCTACGTATTTGTTGGAACTCGCACTTGCCATGCACAGAATGTGGCGGACGTTCCAACGACATGTCTTGCGGCAACAATTATTAATGTGAAACACTTGAGGACACATCAATGCAATATACATTAAAGAAAGTAATTTAATTATTATAAAAAAGGAAAGAATTATTTATTAAGTAGACGCTTCGTTTTGAACGCTACTATTGTCTCATTAAGCCATTTTCTCATTACGACAGTCAACCTATGACTTATTTATCTTTAATAATAATAATAATAATAATAACAACAACAACAAACAACAGATACTTCTAGTACTACCTGAATTGCACCTCGTAAAATTTCGTTGCGCAACCACTCTGTACAATAAACGCCTCTGGAGCAATCCCACGCAGCCTAAACGGGCGCACGCGCCTAGGTACGTGAGAATAAAGACTAATTACAATCGGTCACGAAACAATTATTATCCGCGAGGCCCTTGGCGCGACCAGATTGACGATATTTATTCCCGCGCGCGTTCCGCGGTCTGGCGGCGCGCCGCGCGGCGCTGTTCCCGCGATCGCGTCTCGATAGTCGCGCCCCGCGCCGGCGCCGCCGTCACCGTTGCCGCCGCCACCGTCCGTGTCGCCCCCCCGACAAACGATCCGCGACACGCGAGATCCCGCTGTGCCATTGGGGTTACGCCAGACTCCGCAGATCTATCTTCGCTGCGTGAAAATGATGGCGCGGATTCACGGATGCGGTCGAGAATCAGCTGGGGGGTCAAATGGTGGTTTTCGGCTGGGTGTTAAAAAATATTTGTATTTAATTATTGGGTTCTGTTCATTCCTGACCAAATTGCAGGATTTTTTATTTTTCAGATTTCGAGTACAGTGAGAAATATTATCAAAATGGTCGAAAATTCTGGTGTTCTGCTTAAATATTCCAAATTAGTTTATTTCACTCAATGTTGACAAATAGGAAACGGACGTGATACATGGAGCAGCAGTAGAAGGAAAATATGTTCAAGAGCAGTTGCTTTGGAGGTAGAACTTTATTATGATGATCATCTGTCAAAGACAATACCGCGAATAAAATACATTTTTTAAGAAACTTCATCTCTCCAAAAGATCAAAACCTCTGGTTTCTCTCCATTACCAGTGTAATTTTGCAGTTCCAAATGAAATTGATGGGTGGACACGTTGAAAAAACAACGATAATAATTAGCGGGATTAATGTTAAGGGCGATGTTATTCAACGTTTGTTACTATGTGTATCATGTAATTCGATCTTGCATCACCATGTATACAGTATTAAGCGTGAAAATATGTGGAAGCTCGTTTCGTCAGCCAATATTAATTGTGATGAGTTATTTCTTTAATTGTACTATTAAGCGTTACAGATGAGATGTTTCCTTCCTCATCCAACAAGATAAGACAAATCTGATTTTAAAAAATTAGTACTTCACCTGCAGTGCTCCTCACACTATTTCCGCCTTAGTGAAGACATCACACTCCAAGTTATACGAGTGTATTATCACTTCCACAGCAGTAAAACACAACGTTGCTGAAGAAAAGGAACGGGCATTGTTCGGTAGTTGAGCTTCATACTCCATTTTACATTTTATATCGTGCTTTCGAATGAAAAACTGCGCCCGGCTTATCTCCCCTCTAAAATAATCGCGCGGTTGTAAATATGAACCCTTTTTATCTCCAATTCACGGAGCACAATTCCGCACCATGAAATATTATTTTACAGTATCGTAAGCTCCACTTCCCCCATAAAATATCACTTAAGTCTCCATGAAAAAAAAGAGAGAGGAAGAGAGAATTAAGATGTCTACGAGCCGAAGATTAGGCAGTGGCGCCCCTTCCTTCTCCTCCTCAGCCATTTGGGTGGAGGGCGCAGTTGGCCGACGCAGGGCAGGGGTTGTGACTAGGCAAAACTCCGAAATCAGGGAAAAAGAAAACGGTTAATACAGTAATCCCTCAGCATTCTCTAGGGCTAGGTTCCTGAAAAGCCTCGCGAATGTCAAATCAGCGAATGGTGAGTCTATCTTTTAATGAAAAAACTTGGGTTAGGTTCCTGGTTATCGAAAAACTGTTTAAAAAAGAAAGAAAAAATACAAACAATTGGAGTAGAATTGAGTAGGTACTACTACAAACAAAATTCATAATTAACATTCCAAAGAGAAGAAATGGAACAATGTTTGAAACTTATTTCAAAGTTGAAAGAAATTGGATATAGGATTTGGTTATTCTTCTAGTTTCATCATCCTCCTCATTCTAATATCCAAATGTAAAAGAGTTGCTGCTTGTATCGTGCTACTCTCTCCAGATGCTACTCTCTCCACGTCATTCTCTCCAGGGCGCAGTTTCGCTCACGTTAGTTCATCATTACGTTCGAGGAGGTTTTCTTTGCTAATTATTTTCCGAACTACTCGTCAGTGAAATCATTACAATGAGAGATGCACAGATCCTGAACGTCTTTTCTGTTCGTGTGGCCAAAACCCTCCAACGTGACACAACTGAATTGAATTATTTTACATTTTTTTATATTAATGTAAATTGACATTCCAAATTTGAGTTTTTTCAGAACGTGATAATTTTAGTACCGGTGTCTGTCAAGTTTCAAGTTCGGTTCCCAAATGACGCTGATAAAGGAAATGAAATGTTTTTTTTTGTTTGTTTTTTTTTGAATCTTTTTCTGGTACAGCGCACTTAGCTGCTCTACAGAACTGATTAGTATAATACAAAATATATGCACAATATAATACAAAGTATAAATAAGAAGGAGGATGACCCCACTGGGCTCCTCAATGGGAAATCGCGGCGGGTATTTTAGAAACTATTGCTGGGTGCTGGTTAAATGTATGTTATATCAGGCTTATGATATGGAGGTACAGTTGGATTTATGGAGGGCGGAATTTATCTTTGGGAAATCTTGATGGTATGCGGTTTAGGGGCGGATGAGTGGTTTTTCCTAATGAGAATGCTGGGCGACTGAAGGAAATTTTAGATCATTGTGGATTTGGGTATTTGAGAGGTACCATGAGGCATTTAAGATGTACCATGGGGCCTTTAAGGCCGTACGGAGGACTTTATTTTGTAGGTTTTGGATGCGTTTTATTGTTGAGGGCGCTACACCCCCCCATATTGGGGCTGCGTACGTGATTGCAGGGAGTACTAGTGATTTATATAAATGTAGCGTGGTTCTTAGGTTAAGGGTAAATGAAATGTGTTCGCTTAAAAAAAAAAACAAAAAAAGCCACGTACGATTAAAAGACACTCTCGGGAATGTTGAAATCGCGAATGTTAAAACTAGTAGCATTTCTCTAATCGCGAATGTTAAAATTAGTAGCATTTCTCTAATCGCGAATGTTAAAACTAGTAGCATTTCTCTAATCGCGAATGTTAAAACTAGTAGCATTTCTCTAACCGCGAATGTTAAAACTAGTAGCATTTCTCTAATCGCGAATGTTAAAACTAGTAGCATTTCTCTAATTGCGAATGTTAAAACTAGTAGCATTTCTCTAACCGCGAATGTTAAAACTAGTAGCATTTCTCTAATCGCGAATGTTAAAAGTAGTAGCATTTCTCTAATCGCGAATGTTAAAACTAGTAGCATTTCTCTAACCGCGAATGTTAAAACTAGTAGCATTTCTCTAATTGCGAATGTTAAAAGTAGTAGCATTTCTCTAACCGCGAATGTTAAAACTAGTAGCATTTCTCTAATCGCGAATGTTAAAAGTAGTAGCATTTCTCTAATCGCGAATGTTAAAACTAGTAGCATTTCTCTAATCGCGAATGTTAAAAGTAGTAGCATTTCTCTAACCGCGAATGTTAAAACTAGTAGCATTTCTCTAATCGCGAATGTGCGGAACTCGCGAATAGCGAATTCGCGGACGTGGAGGGATTACTGTACAATGTTTATTATCAGAGGCCACTTGCCACGTCCAAATACACAATACAGGTACAATGCCAGGTCGTCAGATATCCATTGGATGTACCATACACAAGCCAAGTCACAAACCGAAGGTTGTCAGAAGTCACCCGGAGCCCGGAGATAACTCCTGACACCCGGAGTCTCCGGGTCAAATCCGGAGAGGTGGCAACCCTGAGAGGGGGAGTAGTTGGAGGATGCAAATTTTGTGGCGCGGCGCAGTCGTGAAGTGATGAATCTGGAGACGTTTGAAGTAAGACATGGGCAAGAGATTTAGGGTGAAAGGAAAGTGCTTTTGTTGAGATTTGGGAAATGTTTAATTAATTTTGCAATACTATGTTCTGAAATTTACCTTACAAAATCAGCAATAATATGTAAAGAATAACTGAATGATTTTATTATCTTTTTGGAAGTTGCTGGAGGAAGCAATTAAGTATTTTTGATAGTATTTAATTATTTCCCATTAAGGTTTGGAAGTTATCAAGTACGAAAGTCCCAAATTTCTGTGAGGAAAACTAGAATAAAAAACAAACTTTTCAAGGTACACGTACACGTTTTAGTATATTCGTATTTCGTGTCTTACTGCTTGGCAAACTCATTCGTATTGCGCTCGTTTCGTTCCGACGAATACCGTTCTAAATATAAGTGAGCCTTCCCGGAAACTGTCTCATTCCCAGCAGCGCTGAACATATTACTTCCGCGAATCTGTACCTGACGCAATGGAGTGGTTCGTACAAATAAAAGGCTACAGGAACGCTACAAAAGAAAACCACCCCATAACCCAGTCATTCAGGAAGGGGACGAGGCTACAGATTGATTGTTCGCGATACCGCGCGTGTCAACTAATGAGATCGTTATTCCCGTAAGTGTAGTGCGTGTTTTTCCTCGGTAGTAGGCAGTGATGTTTCCCCGCTGGATGGCGAGATGGGCGCTGACCTACCGTCAACTAACAGGGTTTCTCCAGCCAGGTATCTCCCATCAGCGGGGCGCCGCCCGAGACGGGACAAACTAAGCCCCCGACCGGTCTCCCGACATGTTAGTGTAAGTGTGTGTAAGGATTGAGGATAGGACAAGGAAGAAGACGGAAAGATCGCGCGCGGTCCGCGACCCGTTTATTAGGGTACTGCTCCGGAATTCGCCTGATGTTGATCGGAGGAACCACGGAAAACTACCGATCAGAGAAGCCGGTCGCTATAATTCTCTTCCAGACAGCGACTGAATTCGACCTAGCTGCCAAACTAGTGTCGAAAATCCTGCCTAGGACCTCCCGATCAGAGGGAGTGCAGTGACATCAGCTGATGTACCGTGCCACCTCTGCCGGTGCGAGGCAACGGGAACGGTGCAGTCAGCGCGCTCCAATCGAGGCACCGTGTTACCTGACTAAGCGGGGCGCTGAGCGGTGGGCCGGCGAGCGCATCTGTAATCGGGCTGCGGAGGCGGGCGCCCGGCGAGGGGCGGGGCGGGGCGGGGAGGGGCGGGGCGGTCTCCCGGGGGCGGCGTCCGGCGCGGCCGCGGGGCGGGGCGGGGGCGGAGGTGGCGGGGCGCAAACAGCCGCACCGACAAACGGCGGCCAGGGCGCGATAATTTAGCCGCCGAATTCCGGCGTCGGCCGCCGCCACCACCCCGCCCACCGCCCGCGCGAGCAAAACAGGCGCGCGCGCATTACCGGCCGCCGACATAATCTCGCTATAAATTCAATTAGGCACCGCCGCGAGTAGTGTTTATTCTGGCGGCGGAAGGGGCGGTGGAGAATCCGCGGCCTCGGCGGGGGGAGGGGAGGGGAGGGAGGGAGGGCGCGAGGTAAAGGGCGATTCGTACGGAATAATTAGGTGGGGGCGCCGGCGCTGTATAATCTGCCGGAGACGCGCCCTTTAAGATCTTCCGCACACAGGCCAGCGGCGGCGGCGGAGACGACGACAACGGCGGCTGCAGCGAGGATTAGATCGCCATTACCATTAGTCGGGGAGCGGGGAGGGCGGTTATCGAGCACGGGCGGCGCTGTGGCGTCTGCGGCGCATGCGCCGGCGCGCCGCTCAGCCGGAGGCCCAAGGGCGCGCGCTGCAAGCCCGCCTCGCCGCCACGACGCCCACCGCCGCCGCTGCCGCCGCGACCATCACCGGTCGCGTCTCCTTCAACAGCCGTTGCTTGGCCACCGCCGCCACCTTCACCATCTTATACACCACCGCCACCGACATCGCCGGCGCCATCAGCACCGCCGCCCCCACTGGCGGCCTTCACCACCTACACCACTATCACTGCCACCACCACCACCATCGCCACACACATCGCCGGCGCCGCCTACACCGCCACCGCCGCCAGCTTCGCCACCTACACCACCACCACCTCCAGCTTTACCACCTGCACCATCTCCGCCTCCAACACCACCACCACCATCGCCGGCGCCATCAGCACCGCCGCCCCCACTGCCGGCCTTCACCACCTACGCCATTACCACTGCCTACACCACTACCACTGCCACCACCACCCGCCTCAAGCATCGCCTCCGCCGCCAGCTTCACCACCTACACCACCACCGCCACCACTTTTACCACGTACACCATCTCCGCCGACACCACCACCACCAACGCCGCCGCCGCCGCCCCCCCCCATTATCGCTGGCACCGTCAGCATCGCCGGCAATACCGCCACCGCCGCCGCCTTTACTACCTACACCACCTACAACCCCTCCGCCACCGCCACCGCTACCACCGTCATCGCGGGCGCCGCCAACACCGCCGCCGCCGCCGCAGGGCTCGGTCCCCCCGCCCCCAGCGCCCGTCCGTGCTGCCGCCAACGCCGTGTCGGCGGTCGCTCGTAACCACTTCCTCGCCCCGTGCCCCTCGCCCCGCGCCCCGCGCCCCACGCCCCTCGCCCCACGCCCCTCGCCCCGCGCCCCTCCCCCCACGCCCCTCGCCCCACGCCCCACGCCCCTCGCCCCATGCCCCTCGCCCCACGCCCCTCGCCCCGGGCCGCGGTCTGTCTGATTCGAAGCTGCGCGCCGCCACTTGTACGTCCACCGAACTGCTCCACTGAACTGCGGAGAGTCACCACCTGCCACTGCGGAGAGTCACAGAAAGGAGTTTGTGTGGTTCCAATTTGGGAACAATTAGGTTGCAATGTATTATGAGCGTTGAGACTGAGCGGCATTCGGTTTCTACATTTCAGACTGAATTTTTTGGGTGTTCAATCATTCGACTCTTCATTTCTTAAAATATAAGAAACCGTACTGTTTATACTAAAGAATTAAAATAGACAATGAACACCTCGGACACACTTCGTTGGGAAATATTAATTGATTGCTACTGATTTCTTGCAAAGTATGAATTATTAATAGCAATAAACGCTATGTAATACCGTCCATCAACTATTTAACCATCTTTATCTTCGTCATAATTATTACCACTATTCTCATCATGATCACAATAATAATTATTAATTTTTATATTTATTTTACGAATTGCCAGTTAATCATCAGCTTTTCTTAGGCAAAAACATTCTTTCTTACTGCTTTGCATGGCAAAGTATATTATTGATACGTAAAATATTTTATGTCTACAGATACTCAGTTGTAACAAATACATCGGTAAGTACATAGTACTTACGCATTTTCGTTTAAGATGTAGCAAGATAATATTACATTTGCAAGTAAACATGAAAACGAAGCGCGGTATTCCGCGTTCTTGCTTCAGCTCTTGTAAATATTTGCCTGAGCGCCCCAGGTGCGCTCGGCTGCCGAGTCGAAAGCTTCCGGGCACGGCAAAAGGAGCAGTCACGAGCGCAGCGGAGAGAAGGCAACGTTAACCGGCCAACTTTCAGCCCCTAAGTTACGCCCTCAGGGATATTTATGCTTTGTGTGCCGTCGACGACATATTTTCCGACTCCTGGGGGCAGGTCACAAATATCTTCTCGCCGACAGCGCGTTGCTCACCGCGGTGGCGGGGGCGCTACCTGCAGCTTCGGAGCCCCAGAGATACGGACGCAAGAAATACGCAGGCCGCGTTCCTCTGCCCTGTTCTTCTGGCGCGCTCCCTCGCGAGACCTGCTAACACAGTCCGCACGCTCCTCGAATGCACCTCAAAGAAACTATGGTTTCTCTGGTGTGCTCTTGCTTCTCGAATTGCATGTAATACGGAAGAATCCTTCGACCTGTAAAATTAATATTTTCTTTCAAGTGATTTCTTAGAACAAAAGAATTTGTAATTCGACGTTTAATGCGATTTCAAGAATTAACATGCGAGAGACCTGCTAACACAGTCCGCACACTCCTCAAATGCACCTCAATGAAATTATGGTTTATCAGGTTCTCTTGCTTCTTGAATTGCAAGTAATACAAAAGAATGCTTCAGCATGTGAAATTAATATTTTTCATTCAAATGATTATTAAATGATGATTATGATTATTAAATAAACACAGTTTTAATTAAAAATTTTACCTCACTATTTTAGATTCAGATGAAATTTGACACATAGGTAGTATGAATGAAGAATAACAAAACTACAAATTCACCCGTTTGTGAAATACAGCCATGTAAAATGTTACAAAATTGGGATTCGCTTAATTCGCCATTGACAGTTTTCCCTTCCACGACCAATTCGTGCTGATTACTATAAAAAAATGATGCCTTTACTATAAAAAAATGCAAGCAACAGAGTCTTCATTCTGTAGTCGGCTCGTTTTGGACCGCGTGAACGCCGGTAGCAACATTCCATTGATTTCCGCTTCGTCTTCGAATCTTACTAGCAGCACCAGCTCTGTTTGGTTTGAAGAAAGGTTGGATCTCGGTCACATGTGTCAATGAAATCTCGAGCAGTGAACATGCGTGTTCCCTTCTGCTCGTCGGTCAATGCGGAACAAAACGGGAACAGAGCTTGCTCTTACCTAACTCTAGGTGAATGAAGGTCGTTGCTATTTCCAGTTTCTTCCTATATTCATCGTACAGTAGGAAGTGATTCTTGCAATAGCATCTGTCGCCCCCACTCGATGTTGTTGCCCGTTAAGGGTGAAGGCGACGCGAACGTGGTTCGCCATCTTCTCTCGTCTTTTCTCTCATCGTCTTTTCTCTCGAAATAATTCAAAACAGTCCTAAATGCATTTTTATACTCCCATTGTATTCTGTCATTTGATGGCTGCAATCAGTCGCATAATGATATTTATTACGATACATATTTCATTATGACACATGTTCTTTACCAATCAAAGAAAAGTTTACAAACCAACTATTAACAATTAATCATTGATAATCGTTCTAGTAAATGTTCGATTGTGTACATTAATATTGCATTATATTATGCTTGAGTTTTAATTTATTTAATTATTAATATTTTTACTTGAAATATTATTTAAAATAAATTGTATCGTAATTTCACTTTGATTCTTTTTTGACTAGCGCAGTGGTAAACAAAGCCACCTGCGGCACGGTGGGTGGGAAACTGTCCGCTAGGTGACCTTGGTTGAATCCGCATGTGAACTACCAGGAAACAATTGAATGTAAACAATTCAATATTTAAATTATAAATGTTATCATTAGTCGTAGAAAAAGTACAATATGAAACTCGATGTAATGGGTATTAATACACTCGTGTGAAGTTTACGATACTCGCTCGTTCCTCGCTCGATTCTTAATATCACACTCGTGTATTAATACTCATCGTTCCATAAGGTTTTATTTCTGCTCACTGCACAGGTTCCATCCACCTGGATCTCCATTGCATGCGTTTTCGTAGCATTTTTATCCGGTTTGTAACACAACTTCATGTCCATCCGTCGTTCCATTTGACGAGAATGCACGCACACCCTGCGTTCGACTGCCGTTGTCAGACTACACTGCATTGGGTTTGTCTGCGCCATGCTATAGTGCGATTTTTCTAACTTGATATTCCTTCCTGAAGACGGGCCTTGAGAGGCAAAGCTAGAAAACTCACAGTGGCTGACGTTCGCGCACATGTTGCTTAGTAGGAGGGCGGACATTACCAAAAATAATCAATGAAATGCTCTTAAAATGTGTTTACAACATTTACAACAAATGTGTTACCCTAAAAACAAAGCAAAATGACGTAAAACCTTTTATCAAAATCACTTCAGATGAACAACTCAAAGCTGTTGGATATGTTACTGATGTAATCGAGGCTTCTTCCTTTTTCAAGAGAACTCATCTGGCAAATTTTTTATTTGGACTATTCTTTAAAAAAAATCTCTGCCTTAATTTATCACGAAATCGGCCGAACTGACAATGGCGTCTTCGGAACCTTAGATTACGTAGTACTCACAATGGCTGACATTATAATATACAATATATTTGTATGAGCGAATAAATCGAATAGGCTACTAAGGAATTGTGTGGGAAACATTTGTTGCATCTCAAATATTGTTTGAAGCAAGTACCATTAAAATGATATTCAAATTGATAAAAACCTAAAAAAATGCATTAAAATGACCAAAAGGTTAAAAAAATATGACTTATTAATCGAAATCGACGAAAAATGCAAAACAAATAACTTTGAAAAATTGGTCATTTCGTTTTGTAATAACATTAAATGAATTTCTATAACTATTGTAACCGCTAAAGCCGTTTACAGCAAGAAAATATCAGTTTTTTTCTTCGTAAACGCATCCTGTTATCTTTGAGATCAAGTAGTTACAACATTAACCAGGAGAGAACGCCAGGCGACGTACGTAGTTTCAAAATAAGCTACCAGGAGCGCTTATCACTAGTACTAGAAGCGTGATAACGAAATCAGTCAGCGGAACGACGCGATCGACCAATGGGAATAAAGCAAACGAATATCGGAGAATTAAGAGCAAGAAGAGACCAACTCGGCCATTTTACTGAAAACCAGCGGAACGAGAAGGTACTCTGAACGAACTTCTGGAACGACGGACCACGCCAGTTCAAGATTTCGACAGTACACAAGCTTTTAGAAAAGGTAACTCATCTTATTATTATGATAATTTATTCAAGAGAGGGAATGAATAAAATACATGAAACGTGAATAATTTTTAAAAGAAGAATAATTAACAAGATTGATGCTATAAATTGAAACGAAAAAAAAATGTAACGAGTAGCTAATTGAAATAGAAATGTTACAAGCAATGTGTGATTTATTGCAGCTTTTTGTATAAGAATACCTGAACCAGCTCGAATGAAATTCGATCATTAGATGCTATTGCAACGCCGACGCCAACGACGCGAGCCCCGAGGAGAACAGTGCAGTCAACGGGAATTTTTCGTGTTCCAGTTCCTTTCCGGACGACCCCGAAAAACTTCAAGGCTTCGCACGTCGCGGGAGACATCGTGAGTTCGGCTAACCCTTTTCAAGTTAGCGGCAGAAACGTGGGCCAGATGTAGAACGATTTTAGTAGCATATTTTACTAGATGGTTAACTGTAATATTGCTTGACTTTAGTCATGAGTTTTTGAATACATATCCGTGTGCCAAATCGAAATACAGTTTCGTTACTGGACGCAGATATTTAAAAGGTGTTACTGGAAAATAAATTCAGAAGTAAAGATAGACAATTATTCGATCGATTGACATATTGTGTCGAATGCAAAGCTTAACTGTGTAGCATTTAACTTAACATTTTTTTGAAGTTAGAGATCTCATAAGAGTAAATTAACTTAACTTTTTGCTTAGAGTTGATAAGACTAGATATTGTAATACCAATAACAGTTATACATTCTAATTGAATCAAGTGAATTTGTTAGAACAATTAGAAGATTGATATTTTTTTGTATAGGACATGGTATTGATATTATCGATTTAAGTTATATATGAATGGTAATTACAGGTACAACATTTTGAGTGTGTATTATTGTATGTGTATTTCAGGAAATGTGTGTAGAGATAATCGTGTATTAGTAACTTATTATTGGAATTCCGATTCTTGAACCCATTCTTTTTAATTTAATTGGAAGATTTCAAGGCTTTATTTGCAATTAGATTTTTCTTATATTTTGTAACAATTTTTGTTTTTTTCATATCATATTTAAACAGGACATTAATAGTCAATTCATGTTATTTTGATGTACTAATTTTGAGTACAGAATATATATTGTTTGTTGTTATTTTCGTAAAACATACGACAAAAGTGTTCTCAATCTAATCCCAGTGTACTAAATCTTGAACCCTTTCCCTTGGAAAGAAAGTCTGCTAGGACCTTCTTATATGAGTGCGTTGTGGCTTAACTTCATTAAAGCCACAATAACGAGTAACAAGGGAGTATTACTCGAGTCACCTGTCTCCTCCCATACGCGAGGTAATTTTACCCCAATTGTTGGACCAGGCGCTAGGTGGTTGGTTACTGCCTCACCTATCGTGCCACCACCCAACATTGGGAGGGAGACAAAAAGGCTAGGTGGTGACACTATCTATAATTTCTAACCGGAATTGTTCTAAAGTGAAAAGAAAAATAATAACATTTCATTAAAATATGCTATCTACTTATGAGATATCCATCCACCGAACGTTTCACACGCACCTTGTAAATCACATGTTGATAACGTTTACTTGGCTCAGTGAGGTGCCTGTGGAAACTTCTCAGTACTCAATACGCGCATATCGACGTAAGTCTATGAAATTGGGTTCCAGTATAAATAAAGATTTAAATAATATGTAATGTTTTCTCGGGTCCAACTAAGCAATATAATATTTCGTAGTAACTATTCGAAACATCTGAAAAAGAACCATTTATCGCGTTTAAAAGCTGTAACAATATTTGTTCAACCAACCACCCGTTTCGAATACCTTGATGAATACATAAATGATACAAACCTCTCTCATTGGACCACCTTTCCTTCATCGCAACAATTTAAATACACAAATGTGAACCGAACTTCTAAGGAAAACATTTTGTCCTACTTGCTAAAGTCATTAAAAATGATACTACAGCACGTTTCTGAAATTACCATAAAGAGTTCCATGTTATGATGCTTTTAACGAACAAATATTTCCCGTGTGGGATGCTCCAAATCAGCCCCTTTCGGGAGAGAGTATTACCTGTTCGTTTCATCGCTAAAGAGAATAATAAAAAGCGATAACTCGCAGAAGCTTTCAGCGGCCTCAGGAAATGCATTTTCACGGACGCGAGACGAGGCGTCGCCCGGGACAGGGATCACAGAAAATGCGGGGGCGGGGCGGGGCGGGTGCCCCTGCTCAGTATGCAGTCCCGCCGTACACCACTCAGGCACGAGCGATTTCGCGACATTAAGTACGCCTGTAGCCCGGCATTCGGATGCGACGCACGGACGCTCGCCAAAGGGGCTACGCGACTGACTTACGGTGGTGGGGGTGGTGGCGGGGGTAGTGGCGGGGGCGGCGGCGGGGGCGGCGGCGGGGGCGGCGGGGGGGCGGCGGGGGGGGGCGGCGGGGGGGCGGCGGCGGGGACGGTGGGGACGGCGGGGGCGGTGGGGGCGGCGGGGGCGGCGGGGGTTGGGGACGGCGGGAGCGGGGGCGGCGGCGGGGGGCGGCAGGGAGTGTGGGCGGGGGTGGCGGGGGAGGCGAGGGGGGCGGGGGGCGGCGGGGGCGGAGGCCGCGGCGAGGGCGGCCGCTGGGAGCACCTGTCCGCGCAATGAACAGAGGAAAATGGAGAGGAGGCGCGATGAATACTCGGGCGGTGAAATGAAGAACGGCTGTCCGCCCCGAACGCAAACGCGCCGTTTTGGTTTAGCTGAGAGAGAGAGCAGAGCATTTCGTGAAACGCTTTTAGTATGTTCTTAATGGGAGAAATACAATTCAGTAAGGGATATTCAGGTCGGAAAGCTTTCATCCTATGCCATGGAATTGAGAATAATCAAAGTAATAAATAATTACAAAATATATTTGAAAGCAAGCTTGTAAAGGAAATTAAATCATGAAATTCAAGAGTATTTGTCAAAAATATTTCGTTTCGTTGTAATTTTTATAATAATTTTTCTTCTGACACGTTTCGTGCTGTACTGCACCAAAAATAAATCAGTGTTTTTGTTTTGGAAAGCTCAGTTATACAAAACTTATTCATGTAAACAGTCCAATGTACCTAAAATATTTGAACAATTTTTGTTATTAGAAATGCTTTTATAAGACGTAATATTTTTAATGGCAATGGAGTGTGCGCATTTACAAGAATTCAAGTATATTCGACTTTTTCTGACTAAGAGTAGGTTTCTTTTACTTACTAAGAGAAAAGTTTGATAAAAAGCTGTAAATAATTGCCTGATGAAATAGCCTTCACCCTCGTGAGATCTTGCAACGATATCCCCAACTAAGAGGGTCGCTTACATTTGGAATTGTTCGAAAGCTGCTAACAAACTCTTTGGAACAGAGACACAACTGAAGCTCTGTTTTTGACAGCGTTCTCGCAGGTCGCTCTTCGACCTCGGAGGGAAAGCGCGGCGCAGGGAGGAGCGCGGAGGAAAACACAATCTGCGAAACAAACGAAGCGCAGCGGGCTTCGCGTCGGGGGTTCCCCTCGCGCAAGACGGCGTCATCCTCCTCCCCTGTCGCTCCGCCTCCACACCACTTACACGTCTTTCGCCGCTACCGCAGTAGTTGCCGATTCCGCCACGCCGTTGCCGCCATGCCGTTGCCGCCACGCCGTTGCCGCCACCCCGTTGCCGCCACGCCGTTGCCGCCACCCTGTTGCCACCTCACCGTTACCGCCGCGCCGTTACCACCACGCCGTTGGCGACACGCCGTTGCCGGCCCCCCTATTGCCGTTACACCATTGCCACCACTTTATCTCCACCGCCAAAACCCAACCCTCATCTCCTATCGCCAAGACTAGAATCACCACCAACTACACGAACCCCAAATGCCACGTCATCCTCATTGACATGCCCCGCCCCCCTCGCGCGTCCGCGCTGGCGCCGCCCACTCCGCCGCCGGCGTTTGCGCGTCCTTCGCTCGCCCCGCCCACCCGCGCTTCGCCTCGCCGCGCCTCGCCTCGCGGCGCGCCCGCGCCGCCCACGCGTCGACGTGAGTAAACGGGCGCTCGAGGGCGACGAGATGCGAGACGTCGCAGTCTCCGCCAGACGCCAGCCCCGCCTCACCCCGCGCCCTCCCTCGCCCCTCACTTCCCCGCCCCTCCTCGGTCCACCTTGCCCCGCTCCTTCCCGCCCCGCCACGCCTGGCGAAACACAACATTCGAGGTCAGACGGGCGACGTCGATCTGCCGGGCCTCCTCTGACGAAGTTTTGGAAACAAATCTACATTTCCCTCCGGCTGATTGCCTACATCGAAGAGCTTTTCTCTATGTTTCTGGCATGCACAACCCAACGAAAAAAGATAAAAGTAGGCACGTCATTAAATCTGATTACCTTTTCGTTATCAGTACCAACCAAAACTAGTGATGCTAGAGAATGGCGTAGTCTATCTCGTACTTGTTAATTTTTCTAATGTATTTGGTTTGGAGTAGCTATTCTGTCTTCCCCCATCCTCTTGCCATTAGACATCTATCGCCGCTCAAAGTATGTATATATATATATTTTTTTAATTTTCTCAATTTTTCGGTTTCATAACGGTAGAAACGAAATATTACTTTAAGAATATTATAGAAATGTAAAACCTACTCCGACATGAACATTTTTGTTGAAAAATATGGAGACATTTTTAACAAAATGATATCTAAGCGGTAGTGTAAAAGGTCTTACACAGAAAACTAATGAGTTTCCGCGAAACTTCATATGACATTTTTAAATCGTATGTACTCATAAATATAATAATATAAAAAAATGGCCGCTAATGTACATATTGACAACGGAAGGCATAAGTCAAAAATTTACATTTTTGTAATTTTCAAAAAACGTACAAGGTCTTAACGACAGAACTAAATATGAAGAAAAAATTTTATTTGAAGTAAAAATCTCTATTTTCAATTTTGTAGTTGTAGGAAGGCAATTTTGTAGTTGTAGGAAAAAAATCAGTCTTTTGCAATTTTCGAAAATTCAAAGTTACCAGTGACAATCGGACTTGTGCCACACCTGTGCTATATGTGCATTTCACTCTATTCTTATAGTAAATTTTAAGATAACATTGCAGCCATTTTTGCAAAAATTTTGAAAATGTCGCAGGGGTTTTATGTAAAATACCCCCAAAAAATTGTTTTAAAATTCGAAGATTTGAGGTCGTGAGGTCATATTCAAAAATCTGGGAAAAAATCTACGTATAGTTTAGACGCTAATGCAGTTCACATTCACCGGACGGACGGAAGGGCGTTTTAAAAAATCACTTTTTCGAAATCAGGAGTATTTACATTTAAATCTCGAAATCGATTTTCCGCAGCATTACATGACTTTCTCAAAACTACGTATAATGCTCCGTATATGCGTATGTATACGCGAAAGTAATTAAACTTGACGCAGTAATAAAATAATCTTCCCTTTTTAAAGCTAAGGAAGTAAGTGAAAAGATAGATCATTTTTAAGTTAAACTTATATTTGTACGAATGGTACAAATAATTGAATGGATGGTACAATATCGCACATTTTGTTTCCAACTTTCTCTAATTAGCTTTGATTCTCAGATTACGCACTGTGACACAGTAGAATATTAAACAACATTATCTCTCGATTTATCCACAATTAATATTTTTTAACATTTTACTTTAATATTTTTTTAACAAATTGTCTACTCGAAAGTTTCAATTATTGTGTTACAAGCTTTACGTCTTCTCCTGACTTTTATTTGTTTGGTTAGGATTTTACGAAATTTTTTTAAAGTCTCAAAATAAAGAACTCGTGCTCATTATAAAAAACGTTCTTAATCATTCTTGTTGTGTATCTGTTTTAGAAAAAGTTAAAAGGATTTTCATTACGAGTACTTCGTCGTTAAAATTGTAAACAGCGTTTATGAAGTTTTAATAGGGAATCTATGACATTATTTCCTAATGCGGTTTTATTTTAGGTATCTTGTTTCGCGATATTTTATTGAAGTGTAAACGTTTACTATATTTCTCGAGTAACGAAAAGAATTGGACTTTGAAATTTTATTCCCATACCCTTTTTCTGAATTACAAAAATTCAAGAACATTTTCTTACATCAGCTGCCATACTCTATATTTTTGCTGATTCCCGGTGGCCGAGATCGATAAGAAGTAGTGTTGCTCGAAGGATAACGGGTTCGAGTCCCGCCTCGGGCATGGTTGTATTTGTGTTCGTCCTGCCATCCCCGATCATCGCCATATCATGTCATCTTCACATTTATCATAACGTTAAAACACAATAGTGGTCGCTAACGACCTAGATGTTGATGCGACCTTAAATAACAAAAAAAGCGAAAAGAAACTCCATTCTTCTTGAGACATTGAGAAACTTCTAATACAAGAATGTATTCAAACCTGTCTCGTAGGTGGCCTGGCGGGAAACGGTTGAGTTAATCCGTAAGAAAGCACTGCGCGGGGCGACAGATATGACCGGTGACTATAGTGCGATTTTTATAACTTTGCCCCTCAAGGTCCGTCTTGACGATGCAATATGTCACGGTATTTCGCGTCTTTCTCGGTCCTGCCTCTAGATGTCGCCTTATCGCAAGGACTGCTTGGTACTGTCGCGATCACGCGATATGGAGTGGCACGACTGAGAAAGACGCGAAAAACCGTGACATATTCCATCGTGAAGACGGACCTTGAGGGACAAAGTTAGAAAAACCGCACTGTAGGACGTGTGTGAGGGAGCGGGTGGGAAACGGGCAGGGCGGCGGGGTGGGATCGGCGAACGTGGGCGAGCGGGCAGGCCAGGAGCAAGGGCGGCCGGCCGGGATATCACGACCTGGCGCCGACCGCGGCAGCTGTCGCTGAATATTTATCTGCGGGCCGGTTGAAGGCGTCGGCGGCCGCCCCTCTGCTGCACCGCCTCTCTGCGCTCTTTCTCTCTTTCTCTTTGCCTCCTGGCGAATCCTGCTCTCCCTCACCGGCCCTGCGGTTCCCCGCGCTCACTGTACCACTCACATCGCTTCTCGATCGCTTCTCGTCTTGTTCACCGTCACTCGCCCCATGTTTTTGGTTTAATATACAGGTGTACGCAGACTAAAACAAGAGAGGGGCAACTACATTTTTGCGCCTTCTTTTTCATTCAACTGTTTTCTCACATATGGAATTTTTATACTTAATAAATAAAACATTCCAGGAGAACCTCTTTCCCAAATATCTTTTAACAATTACCCAAATTGTCAGGTTAAAAAGGTGTAACGGGGATTGAACGTGTTTAAGAAAATAAATTGTTTTATTTACTTAAGGCTACGAAGCCCCTTTCAGAATTTTTAGCCCCCACATCTACGCTCATGACCGTGGTTTTACTTGAGAAACGCAATCTTTCTAGGACTTTTAACTCTTAAAATATCCGTGTTTTAGAGTCTATGCGAGATTCTTCTCTTTCTTTCCTTTACTATCTCCGTCATTCCGAACTTTTTGTGTACTCGAAAAGATGAAAATTTATAAAAAAACATTACAATTATTCCTTTCCTGTGTTAAATTAACCATCATCTAGCTTATTATGAAAGAAATAGAATTTAAATTGCTACATGAATGATTAAACACATGACATCCGATGACTTATCCGATGACTTAAGAATACAAACCGTCATGCACGCACATACTTACATTCCCTCGCACAGATACTCGCACACTTACATGCATACAAATACACAAACGCACTCATACGTACAAGTACGTAAACACACTGACACATACATACGCACAGTATTACCTACAATTATACACCCACACACACAAATATACACAAACACACCAATAGACACAGAAACACACACACACAAACACACACACACACACACACGCACAAAAGCGCGCTCGCGCACGTGTGTACTATGTCCTTGTATGGTGTACTACGGAGAAATGAGACACCTAGGCAGCCTTCATCAAGTGGAGTCTAGGGTAATCATTTATTACTCTACTCCACTCCTGAGAAGTCCTCAAACATCACGACTCTGACACTTTTCGTCCCTCTCTTTCTCATGCCACCCTCTCGCCCTTTCCTCTCTCTCTCTCTCTCACTCGCTCTGTGACTTTCCGTCCCTCTCTCTCTCCACAACGCCCTCTTCTCCACGTCAACCGCTCACAACCGCTCCGCCCTCTCTCCCACAGTCCGCGCCTCTCCATCCAATAGTCAGTCTCCTCTTTCGTCTCGCTCTTTTTTTTTTTTTTTGCTCTGGCTGCTGGCGCGTCAGCTCTCTCGCATCCCTTCGCTCTTTCGGTGTCTGGGCGCCATCCACGCACCTGTTCCTTGCCCGGCTCTGTTCCTTCGCCGCCGCCGCCGCCGCCACCGCCGCCGCCGGCTGCGGTGCTCGCTAAATTATGAAACAAGCGCTCAGGCCCCCCGACTGCCGCCCCCTCGCCGCCCCCGCGCCGCCCCCGCCGACCGCGCCCCCGCAGAATTCTATTAGGTCCCTGAACAACCGCCAGTCAGGCGGGCGGCTAACAAACCGAAGGAGGAACGCGCCTAAAGGAGATGCGCGTTTTGCGTAGTGGCAAGGGGAAAATTCTCTCCGAAAATATATTAGTCACAGAATATTATTAGAAAGATTCGAAGTGAGCGGAATCATAAACCTTCCGAATCAATATCAACTATTTTGACAACTTTTAATTATTTTCACCTCACACTCAGTTAAAACAGACCTATGCTTGAATTATAATACCCAGCCACAGGTCCGCCATGACCGCAATATTGTTTCGGTTTACGTTCTTTTCAGGGCAAATTTTATTTTATATGTGGCTTCGCGAAGTCGCTCCTGTACAAGGTAGCGATTAGTTTTACAGTTTAATATGTAACCTGACTTTCTAATGTTCTTTCCCTGTCACACAACGTTTCCTACCAACTATAAACTAAACAATTTCAACAATGGCTGTCGATGTAATGTCAGCTAATTATTTTATTTGTTTTCAGATTTCTCTTCCAGCTAAAATAACATACGGTGAACCCAATTTCCAATCGAAAACATTTACATAACAATACATACATACAAATATCTACCCTTTCGACAAAACAATTTATCTATAAAATTTTAAAATCATTCACACATATTTATTTACATCTCATTCATACGAGTGTACTTTGTTTGAGATTGAATTCCATTTGATGGCCATTCTAATTTATCCCTAAAATTAAAGTACAATCATGGCCTAGTCATAAGTTTTATTTTAATAAAGTTTATCACTTTCCTGGAAAAGTGTTCCCAGACTGTTGCCAAGTGTCTGCGTCCGCGTCCATTTTTAGTTCCATTACCCTACCATTTTCATCTGGAATCCGATTTCCACACTCCCGGACTCTTTAAAATCTCAAAACTTTTTATAATTTTTTCTACTCAAATCTGCCAACTCATTTTCCACACGATTCATCCCGTCCAAGAACACGAAACCGTCTGAACCTATGCATTGTTACATTACATTTTTTTACCGCGCAGTTTCAAAACTAAATCAACGGTTCCCGTTTGTCAGAATCTTAACACTTTTACATTTTCTATTTATTAATTCAATTGCATTCTCATACTTTCTTCGTTACAATCAATTCAAAATAAAAGTCTGAATAATAATATTTATCATTTTCTGCTTTACAAAACTCAAAACTTGTTATATTAATGCTTATGTGATCGCATATCACATGTCAGCACATTCAATTGTGTTTTCCAAGTACAGGAATGTTTTCTTTAATTGAAATTTTCATTATTACGAAGTAATATAGACTGCGATTGTTTATTTATTGAATACATGTTCGCTATTTGCTTATTTATTCCCCACTGGTCTGCAAATAACACAGTTCCTTAGATTTTCTTAAAGTAAATAGCACTTTCTACTTTACCATGGCATCTTCGATTGTTTGTTTTATTTCTACACTATGCCAGTTCCCTAACATTTCGATTAATTTTATTTAATTACTGGGACGCGTCTGAATGGATCGTCACAGAAGACACCGTCTCTTATAGAGATTGATCTTCGTAATCGTATTAGTTCCTTTATTGGCGAAAGTTCTGGATAACGAATTCACGAAATTTCTGTGAATCTGAAAGTAAATCTATAAAACGTTTCCATCTTTCAGGTCTTATCCCACTTATTAAAAATTTAATTCTTCTTCAGTCTTCTTTATCAGATTCAATAAATCGATTAGGAAAAGGAATTGACGGGATAAAACGATATCAGCAGATTAGCTTAAATGTGACCACTTTTTCTACGTAAGCGGTGTCTCGACGTGTTAACAAAACAATGCGTTTAAAAAATCAATGTTGATAATTTAATGACTCCTATCATTTATGGAACAATATGTTAAAGAATCTTATAATTCCAAATAAACTAACTTCCCAAAAACTTTTACTGTTGTAAAACATGCTCTCTAGGTTCCTGTCAGTCCACCATGATGACACTACAAAAGGTAAACGACACTGAATCTATTCACTTCTAATGAGTACATATAACAGTTTTGTGTATACTTTACACGTACTTTACTATGACATGCTTTTTTCAAATTTTAATCTAATTTTTCTGTATTGCTTCTCTAAATTGAATCTTGAAACGACACGAATCTTGAATCAGACAACGAACCATATCGGTTGCATTACTCTAACGGGATTGTTAACTTCAAGTACAAATATTGTATAATTATATTTCAGTTACTATTACGATGCAAGGTTATCACTGAAAATATACTTCAGCTAGTGTGATATACTATGAACAAAGAAATAATAAAAAAGAAATATGGAAATCTAAAGTTATTGGCAAGCTGTAGACTACTTTTGACATCTTTGCGTATTAAATTTTTTTAAAACTCCTCGTGTACATATTAGACATCGAAATACATTTTCAGGGTTTATACATGTTTTTTTGTGAGAAAAAATTGATACCAGAGGACTGGAGACTATAAATGAATAAACTGAAATGTCACATAAAAAGATAAGAAATTAATCAGGAAAAGACCGAACACACTGGTTTCCGTGAAAATTCATTCACGTTAATATTTATTATACAGAAAGTCGGGGTCAGTTCTTTGAAATAGCGTCAGTATTGAAAGAAAACTCGAACAATAACGGACACACGGTTATACGGCGATTTGCTTTCTCCAACATGTACAATTGAGGAAATGCTTCGACATTGACCTCGGGCTTCCTGTCTAGAGCGAGAGAAATTCGCCATACGTTATCGGCCATTCCAAAATTGGTCACACCACGTGAACACAGAGGTTCATTTGAAACACGTTTCCCCATACACGACTCGCATTCCACGAAAAATTTCACGTATTGACGCACCTTCGCGCAGAAATTGAAGTTGCTTGGACGTATCCTTTACACATATGGGTTACAAAAGGTTGCCGTACGTAGTAAAGTTGACTTTCAAAATTCACACAATTTACACAATTTCGTCTTTAACTACTAGCTACCATACTCTGCGATCTCGTGGTAATATTTCGGGACTAATATCTCCGACGTATTCATCATCATCTGCGTTTCATTTGAATGATCCTTATAAAGCTGGCTGCCATCAACTTCGTTATTTTGCAATATCTAAAAGTAAGGTATTGTACTAAGATTTTTTCGTGAATTGTCAATAATTTGCTGAGAAAATGGAACATAAATGTATTAATCCTCCAACAACATTTCTCGCTAATCCGTACTGTGGCTCAGACAATTCTTAGATATATAGTGAACGTAAAACAGAGTCATTACATCCGGCATGGAAAGTTCAATGCAGAAATTCTTTTCAACAGCAAATTATCAATGCCACTTGAAAATACAGAACTCTGTAGACATTTTGTCTTCAAAAAGTCTTCATAAAATGTCTGATAATACATAAACATACGTTACCATCAAACTTCTTAAGAAATCGAGCTCCATGAAGCGTCTTTGGAAACAACCTTTGGCCAAGTTGTTGAATCCGTTAATGTTATTGATAGAGAACGGCTATTATTCTTAGTTAGACTTCCGCACTAGTGGAACCAAATGGTCTTCATCGTCGGGTTCAATAAACATTTAAAAAACAGATTGATTAGTAGTTATTATTGAAGTACGCTGATATCGTAAAAATAATTCCCTGTGAGCTTCTCTAATAATATAATTAGTGTTTTAAATGTTTATATTGCACAGAAATTCCAAAAACGTTTTTAAATTTTAACTCAATAAAATTATTAATATATACTGCTGTTATTATTAGTATATATTAAGCTGTTTTCAGCTTACATATATATATATATATATATATATATATATATATATATGTGTGTGTGTGTGTGTGTGTGTGTAAGCTGAAAACAGTTGTTACGTACGTTCAAAGTTACTACAGTTTTGGTCAAAATGGTCAAAAAAGGCAATGAAGACGTTGAAACATTTCGTGTCATCACCAGGGAGGTACCATAGTCGCGAGCGGGAGCGTTCATGGAACCCGAAAGCTCATGAGCAGCAGCGCGGGAGCAACGGCAGCGCCCGGGCCGCGTGCGCGTGACGGCGAATAGAGCGCAATAATGGCAAAGTAGCAGGAGACCGCGTGCGCCGGGCCACGAGTGCAAGAGAGAGAGAGAGAGAGAGAGAGAGAGAGAGACTCCTGGCAAAGCGAGGGCAGGAGCGAGATTGCACGTCGACGACGCTCGTAGAGCTTGTGCTCGTTGCAAGAGCGGTGGGAGAACGAGACGGCGCACAAATAGTTGCGTGGGACGCAAAGTGGGAATAGCGCGCGCGTTGGGGCGGGGGGGGGGGTGATACGAGAATGGGGCAGTTCATCAAAGCAACGCTACGATTGGAGGGGACAGCACGTTCCAGACAAGAATGCAGCTTCGTCTTAGAGGTACAGGCGACTCAATAACTGACGTTCAAAGACAGCACTCGGAACTCAATTCTCAGGACAATATTCGCGCTGTGTGAAGCGTGCCTTTGTGATGAATCTTTACCAATGCACTAGTCATAAAGAAGTCACTCTGCGCTTTCTCTAAGCTCTCAAAAATTATTCTTGAAAATGAAAACTTTTTTCTTTGATTATCTTAGCAATTTTTATTTATTGTTGTTATAATGCATAACTATGATGAACTGCATTAATACCAATAGCAATGAGAAAATATTATAGTTAATTCCCAAAATTATGCGTAATAATTATAAATGTAATAATTGTAAATGTAATAAAAAATGTGTGTATGAAAAAATATACAATACAAATTTTCACCGAAACTTCATCAAAATATATATAAAAACAAGTATTGCATCAATCTACAAAGTTCATCTTCGAATAATTTAATATTTCTAATCATCTAATTTTTTTCTTTAAAACAATTGAATTATAAAATCGAATATTCAAAAGTACTGGTTCTCTCAGTTCATAAATGTGATTTTTCTCTTAAAATTAGAATATACAATTAATTTTGATCACATTGTATACACGCGTGCACGAAGATACTTGCACACAACACACACACACACACACAATCTCAGAAGTGTTTATATCTCGACCAACTTTCTTTATCGTTCTCTGCATCATCACGCAAGATGCAAAGAACGTTCGCGCCGCGAGGGGACAACGCAGTCGAAGGACGATGTCAGAGGTGAGCAGGTGGCAGCCATAGAAACCCAGTCGGTGCTCGACACCTGCTCACTCGCTCGCCGCCTCGGCTCCCTTTCTCGCGACGACCCAATCAACCTTTTCCTTCCCTCCCTCCCTCCCCCACTTCCTTTCACTTGCAGCGTCTCGCTCGCACGGCAGCCGCGCTCAGAATTACGCCCCAAGGGGAACGTGTTAACTCTCGCCGGAGCGCGAATGACAATTTAACAAGGAAACCATTTAGAGAACAGTGCGGCAGCAGACAGAAGTAATCGCTAATACACGACGATAATTCCGGGGGCGTCGCCTGCGTTAGGAGCCTTTGATCCGCCTGCAGGAGGCGGCGCCGCGCGGGAGGCGGCGGGGGCGGAGGCAGAGCCTTGTGGAACCCCCCGGGCGACGACGTTGGAGGCGGCGGCGGCGCCGCCGAGACGCTCGCAAACTGACGGCAGCGGCGGCGGCGGCGGCGTGGGACGGCGACGGAGGCAGGAAGGAGGGCGGGAGCGTCTCGCGGGGTAATTAATCCCGAACTCGCCCGCCAGAGCGCGCCTCGAGCGCTGATGTTTGGAGTGCGGCAGGCGCGGATTTGCTCACGTCAAACACCCTCCGCGCGCCGCCCGCCCCCGCCCCCGCCGTCGCTCGTTACATGTGCGTGCGTGCGAGTGCGCGTCTCGTGCAGCATCGAGATGGGACCTGCGCCGCCCGGCGCACCGCCCCCATCGCCCCCGAGCAGAGCGCCGCTCGAGGGGCCGCCAGGAACGGGAGGCGGACGCGACGCCTCGACACCGGGAGACATGACCCAGTGCATGAACCTGATGTCGCTGCAGTCCCTCTGACCGGGAGGTCCTAGGCAGGATTTTAGCTTCTCAACTAGGTCGAATTCAGTCGCTGTCTGGAGGAGAATTCTAGCGGCCGGCTGCTCTGATCGGGAGTTTTCCGTGGTTTCTCCGATCGACACCAGGCGAATGCCGGAGCAGTACCCCAAACAAACGGGCCACGGACCGCGCGCGATCATTCCTTCCTCTTCCTTGTCCTGTCCTCTCCTCTTACACACTATCATGCACTACACTACCACACACGACGGGAGACCGGTCGGGATCTTGCAGCTTGTCCCGGCTGGGGCGGAAGAAACCTGGTTAAGGGGAAAACCCCGCTAGTCGACGGTAGGTCGGCGCCAGATCTTGCCATCCAGCGGGGAAGAGATCATCGCCACATCTCGAGAAAAAACACTCACTACACTTACGGGACGAATGACCTAAGTAGTTGACGCGCCCGTAATCAATCAATCAATCAGCGACAGCTGGAGCAGTCGCGGTGCGGGCGGCGGGGGTGTGCGACAGAGACGTTAGTTGCAGCGGCAGTGGAACTGCGGCGAGATGGCGTTCCGCGGGCCGGTGAGGCGGAAGCAACAGGGGGAGGGCGTGTGTGAGGGTGGAGGTGACGGGTGTCGAAGTCGCTTCTCTTCCTTTGTGGTGCGCACGCGTGCGCCAGAGAGCGTACGTTTGGAGCCGTGGCTGCGTACGATGCGCGCGCCTAATTTGCCAGATGACGCTACTCAATCCGCACCGCAGTACGTACAGTTGTCTTGATTAGTGGTCGCTGGCTTCCCACGCGCAGAGAAGGTACCCTAGAGGCGATTGAGCAAGGCAGTTCTACAGATCTTTACTACGAATTATATCTTTGGGAACTTCACTTACAATAAGTGTCTGTAAAACCTAAAAGTATATATTGAAAAAAATCATGACGTTCAGTGCTTTATTCGTATTCTGATTTTATTTTTTTTCATTCGTAATCTAATGTATATATTTAAAAAAATTAGGTATTCTGCCATGGCTTTGTTTAGAGCTTCTACTGAACCGATTGTATTTATTTTTCCTTTAAATGAAAGAATGTGATCCCTAGATGTGTAATCAGATATTGTTTGTGTTGATTAAACAAGATTTACGGTGGAATTTAATTAAATAAATCATTATTTAATAGTACGCTTATCAGTAGTCAATTGTTTTCTTCCAAGTCAGTTTCAATATTGATAGATGTAAGATCACGCCACTTAATATTTTGATTGTTGTGATATGTTTACAATTCGACAAAGTTTTGTTTCATATAAAAATAATTGCATTTTGATGTTGACTGGTGATGTATGTATGACAATTCGAACAATGGTTTTCTTCGGTTTTACTGAAATAGTGAATTTGTTCATAGGTTATGTCGCATACCAAATCGTTGTTCACGCGCCCCAAAAGACGCAGACGGACATATCTGTACTTAAGAAAAGACAAAATCAACGCAGATGTCATGATAGTAAAGTAATTGCGTTTTCTGTTGGGTCTTTGTCGATGAAATGTGAGTTTGGTTCTAGTATATGTAAAAATCAATGTTTGTTCGTATGTTATTTATTTTCATACCATCCACCCGATTGCAATAAACATTAGTCAACTTATTGTCTTCACTTGCGCGAAGAATATAGGCATAGTACAATGGGAATGGGCGTATTACTGTCTCATTTAGACGCGCGTTGATGACGATTTTATGCTTTTATGCCGAATCATCGGCTCCTGAACAGAAGCTCTACGCAATTCGCCGCACTCTCAAGCATTAAGCGCGGCGTCGCTGCATGTTCTGCCCCTGCGATTTCAAATATCGGCCGGAATTATTGCTTAACCCTTCGTTAGACGCGCATCGGTCTAGTAGGCTCAGGGCATTTTAAGAACTCAATATCTCGCTGAACCGTAGGTGTATGATTATGAGATCTGGTGACATCCTAGTTTGGACGATTGTGCATCCGATGGCGAGGTTACCGCAAGATGAACCGAAGGGCGATAGGTCGCGTAGCTCGTCTTTCCGACCGCGCGCGATGCGTGAGAATAGCGGGACCCCACGCGCCCAAAGGCGTTCACACGCAGTTCGCAGAATTTCTTGGTGCCGTTGCGTCGTGCTCCCGTCACGCCGAAATCTTCCGCGCATGGTTCTTGTGTTCGTGTCTGTTAAAGTAACGTAATATGCTCGGTGGTGCTAGTATGAGTCTCAATACGAGTGAACATTTTTTTACTCTCAACAATTGCCAAAAAAGCCACAATTACTTTAGTCTTCCAGGAGAAATTCAAACTCGTCCACTCGTTTATATTAACATTGTAATATAACTGATGCGATAGCATATTACACGTTTCAAATTGTTTAAATATATTAATAATAAAGTGAACTTCAGTATGGCATACTTCTAGATGTGTTAGGTCACAATTTTATTGGCCTGTGTCCACTTTAATATCTTTTTTTTGAGTAGAATACGTGAGTTGTTACAGTAGTTCCAATGGCGCAAAGAATTTATTCCAGTGCCTTACTAAAAAATTAAATGGCACGACTAAATAATAAGACAGCGACTTAAAGTACAGAACTTCGTAAGTCGTTTCAATATTTCCTCCGACTCGAAAAAAGAAGACAAGTTGCCGTAAAACGCGTAGCAAGTACGTGCTACATTGCTGAAGTGAACCGGTTCATTCCCCATCTCCACCGTGTTTCTTCCTTATCCATAAACAAAAAAGTCGATTCGATCTTCATCAAACGAACAGCTCAAGCGAGTACATAGTCAGGATTGTAAGCCTCCGCTTCCGATGAACACCCCCTTGAGATTACTTGGAACCGATTGCGTATAAGGCCACCTACACAATGACCGACGTCCGCAGTCGATCGGCTCTCGTTCCTATCCCGGACGCCCGCCCGCTCGCCACCCACCCGCCCGCCCGCCCGCCCGCCCGCCCGCCCGCCCGCCCGCCCGCCCGCCCGCCCGCCCGCCCGCACTCACGCCCGCCCGCCCCCACCCGCCCCGCGCGCCCCGCCCGCCCCCGCCCGTCCCCGCCCGCTCCCGCCCGCCCCCACCGCTCCCGCTCGCTCGCCCGCCCCCGCTCGCCCGACTCCACCAGCCCCCTTGGTCGTTCGCCCGCTGGCCGCCGCCCTCTCGGTCGCCCTCTCGCTCGCCCTCTCGCTCGCCCTCTCGCTCGCCCACTCGCTCGCCCTCTCGCTCTCCCTCTCGCTCGCCCTCTCGCTCGCCCTCTCGGTCGCCCTCTCGCTCGCCCTCTCGCTCGCCCTCTCGCTCGCCCACTCGCTCGCCCTCTCGCTCTCCCTCTCGCTCGCCCTCTCGCTCGCCCTCTCGGTCGCCCTCTCGCTCGCCCTCTCGCTCGCCCTCTCGCTCGCCCACTCGCTCGCCCTCTCGCTCTCCCTCTCGCTCGCCCTCTCGCTCGCCCTCTCGCTCGCCCTCTCGCTCGCCCTCTCGCTCGCCCTCTCGCTCGCCCTCTCGCTCGCCCTCTCGCTCGCCCTCTCGCTCGCCCTCTCGCTCGCCCTCTCGCTCGCCCTCTCGCTCGCCCTCTCGCTCGGCCTCTCGCTCGCCCTCTCGCTCGCCCTCTCGCTCGCCCACTCGCTCGCCCTCTCGCTCTCCCTCTCGCTCGCCCTCTCGCTCGCCCTCTCGCTCGCCCTCTCGCTCGCCCTCTCGCTCGCCCTCTCGCTCGCCCTCTCGCTCGCCCTTTCGCTCGCCCTCTCGCTCGCCCTTTCGCTCGCCCTCTCGCTCGCCCTCTCGCTCGCCCTCTCGCTCGCCCTCTCGCTCGCCCTCTCGCTCGCCCTCTCGCTCGCCCTCTCGCTCGCCCTCTCGCTCGCCCTCTCGCTCGCCCTCTCGCTCGCCCTCTCGCTCGCCCTCTCGCTCGCCCTCTCGCTCGCCCTCTCGCTCGCCCTCTCGCTCGCCCTCTCACTCGCCCTCTCACTCGCCCTCTCGCTGGTCCTCTCGCTCGCCCTCTCGCTCGCCCTCTCGCTCGCCCTCTCGCTCGCCCTCTCGCTCGCCCACTCGCTCGCCCTCTCGCTCTCCCTCTCGCTCGCCCTCTCGCTCGCCCTCTCGCTCGCCCTCTCGCTCGCCCTCTCGCTCGCCCTCTCGCTCGCTCTCTCGCTCGCTCTCTCGCTCGCCCTCTCGCTCGCCCTTTCGCTCGCCCTCTCGCTCGCCCTCTCGCTCGCCCTCTCGCTCGCCCTCTCGCTCGCCCTCTCGCTCGCCCTCTCGCTCGCCCTCTCGCTCGCCCTCTCGCTCGCCCTCTCGCTCGCCCTCTCGCTCGCCCTCTCGCTCGCCCTCTCGCTCGCCCTCTCGCTCGCCCTCTCGCTCGCCCTCTCGCTCGCCCTCTCGCTCGCCCTCTCGCTCGCCCTCTCGCTCGCCCTCTCACTCGCCCTCTCACTCGCCCTCTCGCTGGTCCTCTCGCTCGCCCTCTCGCTCGCCCTCTCGCTCGCCCTCTCGCTCGCCCTCTCGCTCGCCCTCTCGCTCGCCCTCTCGCTCGCCCTCTCGCTCGCCCTCTCGCTCGCCCTCTCGCTCGCCCTCTCGCTCGCCCTCTCGCTGGTCCTCTCGCTCACCCTCTGGCTCGCCCTCTCACTCGCCGTCTCGTTCGCTCGCCCACCCGACCACCCAACCTCTCGCCCTACCGCTCGACCGCCCACCGCCCACCGCCGGCCCGTCCCGCCGGACTCGAGCCAGCGACCTTTATTACCTTAGGGTACATCGTCCGGCGAACTCGCAGAGAGCCACTCCGCTCAAGAGGCATAAATTCCCAGTCTCCGCCCCCCCCCGCGCCTCACCGCCCGCTCGTCCGCTCCGACCCGCGATCTCTGATCGCATTTTCCGAATTAATGCACCGTGCTTCGGAAAAAGGACGCGATCACAGGAAAGGTAAATGTTTCGTGAGCGAAATTCTCTCTTTCTCTCTTTCTGTCCCTGGCTCCGCGAAACGGACGCAACCTATTTCTATTATTACAGACAGAGGAAGAAGAGACGCCAATTTGTCCATGCCATCGTAGTGCAGAAGGTCACGACGGCAAGAGTCGGGGTGGCATGGATACTGTCGGATCGTGACAAACCAAGACATGCCAACAGGGAATGAGACAATGCGAATATTCCCTGAATGCTTTAGAGAAAATGTACCTAGAGTCATCAAATATTACAAAGTAAGTGTGAATTTGTGGGTTAAGGAGGGCTTACTGAATGAAGGAATATGTGGCGATAATGCTGGATGAAAATTGTCGTACTACATATGTACCTTTTTAAGCCTTCTAAAAGAGTATAATATTAAAGATATGTTACTTCTATATCTTGTGATTGTGCTGTTACGAAGCACAAACCGAAGATAATAAGAAAAAAAATCTGTAAAAATAAATAAAATGTGACATAAAACGACAAAATGCGCTTAAATATAACCCGTACAAAAATGTTTCAATAGACTGAAACGACGGGTGCGGGGGGGGGGGGGGGGGGAAGCGAGACAGCGGGTGCGGTTAGCGCGAGCACCAACACCAGCACCCACCAGGCACACAGAGCGCACGTGCGGCGCGTGCCTGGCGGTGATCGAGCGCGCGCAGCTGAAAGCCCTGCGCCATTTGCGCGCTCGTTAAGACCGGCGCATTCTCAAAGAGAATATGGAACCAACGCAAAAATAGCCACACTCAATTCGACGCTTCCACTCTTCGACGGACGGGAGGGCCGCCGCCTCCGCCTCCTCCGTCACTCCGCCTCCGCCGCTGCCACCACTCCGCAGCCACTCCGCCGCCTTTGCCACCGCCGCCTCCACCGCCGCCGCCTCCGCCGCCGCCTCCACCGACGCCTTCACCGCCGCCGCCTCCGCCGCCTGCACCATCTCCCCCCCGCTGCCTCCGCCGCCTCCGCCACTCCTCCGCTGCCTCCGCCCCCCAACGCCACCCCTCCGCCGCCTCCGCCGCCTCCGCCGCCTCCGCCGCTGCTTCCACTCCGCAGCCACTCCGCCGCCTTCGCCGCCGCCTCCGCCGCCACCTCCACCGCCGCCTCCAACGCCGCCGCCGTCTGCACCATCACCACCTCCGTCGTCTCCGCCGCCCCTCCGCCGCCTCCGCCCCTCCGCTGCCTCCGCCGCCTCCGCCGCCACTCCGCCGCCACTCCACCGCCGCCGCCTCCGCTGCCTGCACCATCTCCACCTCCGTCTTCTCCGCCGCCCCTCCGCCGCTGCCTCCGCCTCCGCCGCCTCTCCGCTGCCTCCGCCGCCTCCGCCGCCTCCGCCGCCTCCGCCACCACTCCGCCGCCGCCGCCTCCGCCGCCTGCACCATCTCCACCTCCGCCGCCTCCGCCGGCGTGCTCGCCCCCCTGTCCGCAATCTGTGTAATGCCCCGAGAGCGCGCCTCGCCCTTCTGCCGCCCTCGCCGCCCCCGCCTCTGCCCACGCCCCCGCCCACGCCCTCGCCCGCCTCCGACGCTCCCCTCCGACAGCATGTGCTAATTAAACGCGCTTCATTAGACTTCCAGCAGGCCCTGCCGCTTTGGTGCGCCGCGCAGCGACCGCCGTTCACTTGTCGTGGCGGAGCGCGCCTGCCTACTCCGTCACGGCCGCATTCGCCCTCAAGATGTTTTGATGGGAACCTCAAGGAGTTAAAACTTGGCCAACCTAATGAGATCTTGTATTTTCATTTACCTCTTTTCTTCATTTTTTATGTTTATAATTATGTTCTATAAATATTAATGTATATACATCAATTGATCAGTATTGCCTCTTTTATCACATTAAATTTGATATGTTCATTATGATATATATATATATATATATATATATATATATATATATATATATATTTGTGATAATCGCAAAATGTCAATTTAAGAGTATTATAGATCGGTCTAGTACAGTTGCAAAGCAGAAGTATAAATATTGAATAAGAAATAATGAAGAACATGGAGAGAAAGAAGCCCTTCTTCTTGTTCTGTTATTCTTATAAAAAGAACTTTGTGTAAAAACGTTTAGGAAGATTGTTATATTGTTTAATATAATTGTGTAATGTAACAAGATTAATTATATATTTTGATGAACTTTTCTGATGTTGAACCACACTCACAATGACGGTTTTCCTTCCTCATAAAACAAGCATTTACGCGGAAACATTCCTGCAGCTTGAGCAACAGCTCTGCAGTTCCCCTCCCGCGGCTGTCTGGACGCGCGCTGTCATTGCAGGGTGCCCACAGGATCAGCGGGGGGAGTGCGGGGGCGGGGGGTGAGTGATGCTATCGGGACGCGAGTGATTGCGCGCGGGCGTGGCCGCTGGGCGGGGCCGCCCCTCCCCGCCCCCGTTCCGCCACAGACGGACGGACGGACGGGCGGGCGGAGGGAGCGGGTGAGCGAGCGGTCGCTGGCACGGAACGCTCCAGGTGGCCAGCGCCGCCCTCGAAGCGCCGATGCGCCGCCGCCGCGGCCAGACACGCGCCCCAAACGGCGGCTCGCTTTGCAAGCAGTGATGTCCGCAGTGACTCATCTCGGACCGACGGGTCGCGGGTTCGAGTCCCGCCTCGGGCATGTCTGTGTTCGTCCTTTCACCCCCTATCATCGTTTCATCCTCTTACCGTAACGTTAAATCCAAAAGCGGTCGCTAATGACATAGTAGTTGATGCGACATTAAATAACAAAAAAAAGATGCCCGTAGTGACATGGTGATCTCGTACCGAGGGGTCGCGAGTTCGAGTCCCGCCTGGGGCATGTTTGAATTTGTGTTCGTCCTTTCACCCCCTATCATCACCATATCGTTTCATCCTCATACCATAACGTAATTATCCTATAGTGGTCGCTAATATCCTTGTCGTCGATGCGACCTTCAGTAAAAAGAGAGATGCCCTTAGAGCCGTCGTGATCTTAGACCGTGGGGTCGCGGGTTCGAGTGCCGCTTCGCGCATTGTTGTGTGTGTTCGTCCTTTCATCCCATTATCACTATATCGTTTCATCCTCATACCACAACGTTAAATCCAATAGCGCCCGCTAATGACCTACTAGTTGATGAGACCTTAAATTAAAAAAAGATGCCCATAGTGCCGTAATGATCTTGGATCGAGGAGTCGCGGGTTCGAGTCCCGCCTTGGGCATGGTTGTTTGTGTTCGTCCTTTCATCACCATATCATCCTATATCGTCCTATCATCACTATATCGTTTCATCCTCGTACCACAACGTTAAATCCAATAGCGACCGCTAATGACCTACTAGTCGAAGCAACCTTAATAACAAATAAAAATGATGCCCGTGGTCAATATTCTGGGCATATTTCTCTCAATTTCTCATTTCTAATACCTGATTCGAAACTATTCGATACCACAGCTGTATCATTTGTAGTGAGACTGTAACTGAAATGCCGTGGAACGGGAGATCGTAATGTTCGACTCTAGCCCAGATGGTGAAGGATTTTCAGTATGCAACAAATAGTTATATCTAAGCCGTTCAAAGTCTGGATGAGAATTATAAAGGTTGGCATCATTAGTTTCTATGTATATAAGGCGGATGCCGAACCAATTCCTTAAAAAATGCGGTCTCGCAATCCTTCCTTCGGCATATCCACATTTCCATCCTCCCGAAGTGGGCAGATTCATCAATCCACGATTGAATAAGCTAACTACACGTACTTATGAACCAACAGTAGAATATTATAGAAGAGAAATAAAAACTTCAAAGGTCGCCTAAGAACGATAGTTAATTAAGATCCCAACTACTCACGCAACCTGTAGATAAATGTACCTATTGGATTCAATGAGTAAGTTTTCTGTTATGTGTTGAATGAAGAGACTTCAAGAAAATAGTTATTAAAAGATGCTAAAGTCAATTTTTTTTGAAGATTAAATATTGAAATATAATTTAAACTTCGTGGCAGTTTTACCTCTACTTAGAAAGTAGTACATATATGAATGCAAATGGTTCAAAATTTTGGTATTATCAAACAAAATAATTAGGGTTGAACAAAATTATTAAACTTCCGTAGCTATTTTAGTTGTAGTTTCTAACTACACGCATGCCTTCATGTATTCACAGGTGTACTTCTGATCGCTTAATGCTACTACATTTGTTTTCATTGAGCTAAATAAAGCGATATGGACATGTGGTTAATTATTTACGAACCAGTGTCACGTTTAATTAAGAGAGAGCCTATAAATTTAACTTCAGTCAGCGAGCTTGTCGGAAAACGAAATATGTTTTGTTGCCCATATACTATAGTTTGTGTGCGATAAGCATGTACGCAGTTGTTGTCCAGGCGAGTTCGTTCATGTTGTCCAGGCGAGTTCGACATATTTATTTATATATCTCTTCTGTGATTGTTACAAAACATTCCCTAAATAAAATTATATTTATTTTGTAAATAGTATTATATTAAGTATTGAATTGTTAAACAAGTTTGTTTTAAATTCAAAATACTAGTTGACAAACACCAATTCGCATACAAATACAAGATGAAATTTAATGAAATAAGGACAGAAAAATTACAGTCAGTGGGAAATACTAGAGTCAGTCAAATTCATATTTGGGAAAAACCTCTTTCCTCTTTACAAAATTTCAAGTGCATATTGACTCATAATACACAAAAGTTTTAGACATGAAATATTTACATAATTATTGCAAATTATGGTGTCATCTATAACAGTGAAGGTTTAAAGCATTAGCATTGATTTCCGTCTTTTCTACGAGATGGTGAGGTGAACACACACCTAACCACGAACCTAAATATCACAGTTTGTGTTCGGTAACTATTTGACAGCAAAAGTAGCATATTTAGGAAAGAGCGCAAAAATTGGAAATTGTGTCGCAAAAATGGGAACACTACTCCTACCTTCGAGGAGCGGCAATTGGGAATTGTTCATTGCGCCAGAGGTTGTACGCAAAGAGATACAGCAGACATGTTATTTATTTGTAAGAGTACCGTTAATTGCATAATACAGAAATACAAAGAAGTACCGGATTGAATCCCTAGCTCAGAGAGAGCGTCCAGTCAAGGCCAGTAACAGAAAAGAGCCCTTGCTACGGGTGAAGACTTGCGACGGGTGAAGAAAGAAACAGGATCAGTGCTCGGGTGCAAACTGCCGAACTGCGTACTTCAAGTGGAACGTCTCTCCATCCGCAAACAGTGAGGAGAGCGATAAGAAATGTTGGATATTGTAGGCGAGTTGCTAGGAAAAAAACCTTTCATGAAGGCAAACAGGCAAAAGATATTGTAATTCGCAAAGCAATATAAAGGCAAAGACGAAGAATGATGGGAAAGTATCCTATTTGTGGACGAGAGTAAATTTGAGGTGTTCGGGTCAGATGGTAGAAGAATGGTGAGGAGAAAGCGAAATGAGACGCTTAATAAGAAGAATCTCAGTCCAACGGTAAAACATGGAGGTGAGCACGTGATGACTTGGGGCTGCGGAGCCGGTAGTGGAGTGGGAGAAATTGCTATTGTTCAAGGTCCCAAGAACAAAATGCAGTGTCCGAATATTCTCAAGAGCAATTTGCACAGAAACGCAAAGAAACTGGGGATTAGAAATTGTTTTAAATTCTATCAAGACAACAACGATCTTAAACATAAGGGTCACGTTGTGAGGGAATGACTTTTCTGCTGTTATACCGAGGTATTCGATACTCCACTCTAATCTTCAGACATAAATCCTATTAAGAATCTTGGACACGAATCAGAAATTAGGATTCCCAAACATAACATTCGGTCAAGAAGGAAATTAGAAGAAAGATTACGAGAAGAATTAGAAGAAAACGCGAAGAAGTCAGAAAGAAGTGTTAAAACAAAAAGAACAAACTACAAAATACTAAGTTGTTGTTCACGCTGATTTATTACCTTTTCCTGCAATCCTCGAATATTAAAGTGGCTGTAAAATTACGTATTATGTAAGATTTGACAAGTTTGTGGAGTACTGTGAAGTTTTATTTTTTTGTTTTGTTTAGTATGTTGTAAATAAAATTTCGTTTTGTTCCACAACAGTAGTAACTTAATATTAGTATTTATTGAACAGACGTTTTCCCGAGAAATAATCACAAATAAATAAAAAATCAACGTCATGTTTGCACGAATGTTAATGTGATCGTTCAGCAAGAAAGCAAAGAAAGAAAGAAAGAAATCAAAACTGTCGCTAAATCCGCCGATTCTCCTACATTTCACCCTCCTGAGTGAACACAACGAAAAAAGATGATTAAGTATTAGAAATGTTTACAGATATTCTGCATCAGCATTATAGAAGAATATGAGAGAATTATTGCTGAATAAATCACAAATAGATAGAACAGGGAAAATGTCACTATACTGAATCAAAATAATTAAGTAAAATTATTTTTTTCTACATTTTCAAATATACAGGCCTTCAAAATCCAAACGTATTTTAAGCATTTTACTAATTATGACAGCTCATATTGTTATTCAAAAGCAAACATTTCACATACACACTATTTTGAATATAAATGAAAATACTTTCAATTTTTTTTAATTAAAAGCTTAAATAATTATGTATTCTAAGTATAATTGTCATAAAACAAAATACTTATGTACATTTGAATCAACCTCATTTTATATTTTATATTTGTTTACATATAGTTCATACTACATGACCCTAGTAATTTTAGCAAAATTCGTTCTAAGTGATGCAGGGGCTTTGAATTTAATAACATTTTACGGAAGCAACAGTGATATCGGTGTTTCGGGTTTCGATTACTGGAAATTACCTCTCACTTAAACTACTTCCGTTTCAATAACGTTCAATAATGTCGCTGGACATCACTGACTGCTGCGATTGCGGTTCGCGCAAAATTATGTGGTTTTTCTGACGGTTTCCATTTAGTGCGTGTGGGAGCACCCGGCAGCACTGACGCTGAAGCGATAATTTTTGTAAATTGAAAACTCATTTTCCAGGATCATTTGCGGTAGAATTCGAAATTACTCCACCGAAATGTTGCCACTGATGTAGCCATGAACCAGCACTACGAATATGAGAAGAAATGACGAGAAGCAGACTCGCCGCGCCGCCGTAATGAAAAGAGAGGGAATGTTGCCCCGTTGCCCCCAGGAAATATTTCGTAAAGCACAATGATTTAGCACACGTGAGATCCTAACGTATATGAGTCCCCCTCACGTCAATTCTCACAAATTTAAGGGAAATTTGACCTGGATGTTCCAGATTTTTAACTTCTATTTTCTGTGAAAAGTATAAGCAAAGTATGAAACAAACGTTTTTCATTTTTTGTCAAAGATTACTTTTCAAGATGATATTAATTTTCAAAATTTTAGAAAAAATACTCGCATAGCTAAAGTTAATAATAGTGTTGTAATTGTCACAGAAATTTTCTTTCTTGCGACGTTAAAGAACAAAAGATGCTCTTTCGTGTATGTATGGAATACATTAACTTTTTTAAATGCATTATTGTTCTGTTTTTATTTTGTAAATTTCTTCCGTATCTCGACAGTTTAAAAATTCGAAAACAAAACATTGTATTTTTTTGAAATGTTTTACATAAGTTTGGTAAGTTTGAAAATCTGACACCAAGAGGATTCTGAGAAATTAAATACAATGTTAATGATTACCGGCTGTTTATGATGCAGCGTCTGCTAGAGCGTCAACCCCACCCAAGCACGTGTCAATCAGCAGAAGACGATTGCCATCGTTTTATTTTCACAGAGCAATAAATAAAAATATATCTTCACATCTTAATATGTACAAGATATATTTTTATGATCTTCATAGCCGATTAAATTCAAATTAAAGTGTCAAAGAGATTGAATATAGTATTAAATGGATGGCATATTTAAACAAATAAGACCATATGATACAGTTAATTAAATTGATATTTCTGTTACTTCACTTTACAGATAATATCGTTAATTGACTTAATAAAGAAATGAAACTGTGTATTTTCTTGGTGTCTTCTACTTTGTTTATTTTCACATCACTCTTGTAACAGTCCTCCAAGTTTTGTTTAGCGTTGCTAGAAATATAAAGCAAATGTATTTCAGATTACAATCAGCCCACTTAAATAACTTCCTGGGCAAATTAATAGCTTCCTGACCGGACTGAAGGCCAGCGTTTATTGAGAATATTATAGCTGGCCCCTCACTCCGTTCCAAGTTCCTTTTCCATTAGACGTTTCGAAGCGAAGAAATTTCCGTTTTGCTATCACATCGAAGTCATCTTTGTGGAAATATAAAATCTCACTGTTTTTTAATAATAGGCGCTGACCCCATCCGAAAAAGAAGTTTGTCAACAATGTCGCAATGTCGGGCAGCGGACTGCCTATGTGCCCCGGTCCACCAACAATTTTTTTAAATGTAATTTACTTGTGTCCCAATTTGAAATTGGCAGATATATTCAAAACTAAAGTATAAATTCAAGAATACTTTTAATTAAAGTGTTCACCTAATATGAAAATGTGCAGTTAAAAATTAAAATATGTTTTAAATATTCAAATAATAAGTGTACAACATTATATTTACTTCACATAAAAGTACTGTGTTAAAATTTTAATTTTTCTGAAGGAAACGGCATTTCTGCAAAAAAAATGTTTTAACATCAGCGCGCACAAGATTCTTCGAAAAAATAATTGGCAATATTTCTGAATGGAGTGGGAGAGAAAAAAAATTGTCACCTAGTTTCAAACCTAGACCTCATAAAAAGTTCAAGTCTCTAAAACATTGTGATGTGTGAGTGTGTGATTTGACGTGGAACGTCACATGTTGTGTTTGACAGGAACGAAGAAAAATTTTGCTCTTGCTTAAAGTAAAAGACTAGAATTATTTAGCTGGTATAAACGCTGGTTTCACAGAAGTGTTCACAACACTGGATTTGATTCAAGTCCTGGGTCTCAGTTGCTTCAAAGTGAAACGATGTTCACACTGTAAAAGGTGTGGTAAATATTCAAAGGTAATCGAGGATAGCGCAGCTCCAAACGATCCTTTGATACAATGCAAAACTCCAGGACGGTGGCGGCCCCTGGCACACCTTTTATACTTCTTTTTTAAAAAAACAAGGCCTGTCTTTTGAAGTTATTCAAGGGCTGGAAATTTATTTGGGTAATTGGTAGGATATAACATGGTACAAAATTCATTATTGAGAATACAACATACACACACCATGAAGTCGTTTAAACTGAATCATACATGGGACCATTAAAACGCTCCAATAAAGCATTGAAAAATAATGTGAAGTTATTTTACAAAATGAAGTTCATTTCAATTAAATAATCATAAGCATGAACAAATAGCAGAAATTGCAAGTGACACATTAATCTTCAAACAGACATTTTCAAAAAATTTCCTATATCAAATTCAGGAAAATGAAAGAAAAATTGAACTTGAAACATTGTCGCAATCTACAGCTAGTAATGTAAATAAAGCAATCACAATTTTTTTTGCTTTGGGCTGTAGAAAGTGGTGAGTGAAGAGGCAGCGTAATCAAATTATTTCCTAACAAAGGCAGTAGTAGCCACAACAAAAATGAAAGAAAAGTCCCCTGTAAAATTCTCTCATAAGAATCCACATATATTTTTTCCAAAACACTCCCGTATATTTTACTTCTAAGCTTTTCCGCAACAATATTCACAAATGGCAACGATAAATATATTTATACTTCAGTCTTCTTCATCAGTTTTCTACTGACGTATTTTTATATCCGTAGAATGCATCATTTTGCAAAAATTAACATTTTTATGTCAATCTTTCTTCTTTCATAATTCTCTCCTTGCTCCTTCCTCCCGGTTTCCCGCACAGGGGTTGACCACAGTCGTGGTCAACAACTCTACCACTGGCTCGCTTTTCTACACAGCTGTGCCGTCCACCGCGCACGGCGTTGCGGCAAAGAAACCGGCTCCAAAAGAAATTTCCCGGCAGTTATTTCCAAGGGAATACCGGAAACAGGGTGGCCAATTCCGGATGTAAATTCCTATCAACTTCTTTTTGAAGAGAAAAAAGCTTCCGCAAAGTTTGTTCACTTCGAGGGAGACAGCGCGGCAGAACGCAGCGGGGAGAGCCGTGGGGATCGGGGTTCGGCGCGGGGCGGGGCGGCGCGGGGAGGTCCGCAGCGGGGAATTGCATTTTTTTACAAGTCTAATGCCCTGGCAGCCGGCGGAACAACAGGCGCGCGACTGGCGCGCACTCCAGCGGCCCCTTGCCACACCTGCCGGGATCCGGCCGCGGAGCTCGGGTCGGCTTTGATATTTATCTCCCATGCGAGAAGGAACGCGTTCTCGATTTGTGTTCGCTAGTTGTATGATACAATGTTCATTTGGTTTAGAAGAAAACAAAAAAAAATATTAGGGTTAGTTTTTGTTCATTTCGCTGTCTACTTATTTAGCTAGAGAAATATGATTTTCCGTTTTAATAGCATTGTTTTGTGTATGAATTAACTAATCCAAGTGAAAATATTTGATCTATAAGTTTCTCCCTCTCATTTTTAACAAACGTTCAAAGCACATTTTACGAAACATTATAAATAACTACAATCAAGTTCCTACTATACCTCTTTAAAGTTTTACAATTCAATCCTTCTGAGTAATTTTTTCTATTTGATGTTAACTCAGATTTTAAACTAATTTCAAAGTTAATTCACAATATTGTCATGTTATTGTCAACATGTCATTATAATAAATCTCTATATTTTTAAATCAATGAGAAGCCAGAATGAAGAAATTCCATTTTTTAATGTCATCAATTATTAGATGAATGAGGAATTATTTATGAAAATTATTAAACATGTGTATATTTATTACCGTATTTTAAGACAAAAAAATAGAGAAACGAGGTTCTTCTATTATAAAAATTTTAAAACCGAATCGTAGAAATTTTTTTTGGAAGAGGTCGGAATGAAAAGCTTAGTCACTACTAGAAGATGACTCAGAACAGTGACATAAAAGGGTAATTAAATCTAGTCTTTAAAAATGTCTTCCTACGATTACTGTCGCATATTATATTTGAGTTAGTAATGAATCACTACTACTTAACAACACAGCATTATTTTCATTCGTTAGCCGATACCAAAATCCATAAACTTTCTCACGACCACACGACATTTTTGACATATTTTCTCATTTTGTCTGTCCTTTAATTGTATAATTTAAATATGACTTTAAGAATATTATAGAAGAGTAAAACCTGGACCTATATACAAATTTTCAGTGAACATTTTGGAGTCATTTTTTAGAACATTGATGATAGAGCGGTTCAAAAAGTACACATTGTTGAAGACCTTTTTTCAGAAAATGTTTGGGGTTTTGAGAAACTTCATTTGAAATCATTTGAAGTACTTGTACCCACAATTGTAATAATGCATAGAAATCGTGTGCAATGTAACGTTAAATTAAAGGTGTGAGATATATTTTTAAAAAATACATTGGCATAATTTTGAAAAATGAAGAGAAATATATCAAAATAGCATTAACGTCATGTTATTCGGAGTCTTTGGGGCTCTCCAAAAAGTTGAAAGAAAAAACTAAAGCAGGTTTTGGAAAAAATTATTTTTATTATTCGCCATATTTCATTCAGTGTTGCAAAAACTACTAATGTATTAAACGAAATGTTTATGGTATTATTTAAAGCACAAATTGTGAATAACAAGTTGTTTTTGAAAAGAAATCTCTATCTTCAAAATTTTAATCATCTATGGGCATCAACAAATTTGAAACTTTTGCAATTTTTAAAATTTCAAATTTAGTCGTAAAATTCTGATCTATTTTCTTTATATGTGTATTCAATTTTTATCTTACAAAAGGTTTAAAGAAAAAATTTGGGGCAACTTTTGAGAAAATTTTTAATTTCCCAAAGGACTACCTCAATCACAATGTTTCATATTTAATAATAGCAGTAAAATGATCAACTTTGTGTTGCACTGATATTACTGAAGACGTTCTCCAAGTCTTATTACGATTGATCCAGGAGTACGTTTGTAAATCAAAATCAGTCTGTGAGTAACTCTGAAATTTACCTAATTTCCCTTAAGTGGTTTCTGTGAGCTGAGAGAGTGTTTTTAGCGGCTTGTCTCATTCTTCATTCGAACACCAAAAATCCTTAAAAAAGGTAATTCCGTTTCTTGATTTTATGTTTGATAAAATGGATATATACATAGAGGGAATATAAATATTTTTAACTAAAAATTGCTAGAGGTTTTCAGAGTAAATTCATTTTCCAGCTCTCACAATATTTACTTACCCACCACAGAGTTCAAAACGCATTGACGAAAGTTGGATACAACTGCTCTAAAACTTTATTATTTCCTCTAACAGGATGATGCATCAGTATTTCGGAAGAATGGATTTTGTTTGCTCTTTGTTAATATTAGCATCCATTAGTTAAATTACTTTTCGTTGTTTGCACAATGTTGCGGTATTATACATCCCACCTAAAGATGATCTACTGATGTTGCAACGAAACAGTAAAAAGCTGAACCACATCCTCTCTAAATAGTTACTCAAATACCATTTGCGAATTACGTGCAGCAAGACGACTCTGAAAATGACATTATAAAATCCATTGTTTTGCTTTCCTCAACATTTACCTGTCGAAACTCATAGGATCTCACGTGAATACAAATGTATCTCTATCATTCATTAAAGTGACAAAAAATAATCCATTTATTATGAAAGGCAACACATTCTTATGCGTCACGACTAAATTATTCATATCTTCCCATTCTTTCGATAACTATTACCGTTTGCATTTTACAAGATAGTGGGGCAACAGCAGCACACACATTCTCGTATTCTTTGTAACTTGCCATTTTAGATCATATTTTGTCTCGTACAAACATCTGTGTTTACAATATTCTGGTACAACACGCCAACAAATATCAACACTATCAAATATTCAATACTGTAATTTTAGAAAGGCACCGAAAAATGTTGAACTTTCACAATTTTTTTAAAAATCGTTGATTTCCACGGCACTATTTTTTTATCTTTTTGCAATGTAAGGCGAGAAAGTAAAAATATCTAAGAAAGTAAAATATTTCAACAAACTGAAAAACGTTAATCTTTCGAAAATTAGATTCATATCCTAGTGGAGGACAAGTTTAACATCTCAGAAAAAGTCAAGTCGTTGCATTCCGTATAACGATTTAAATAACCAACACTATAATTCTCAGGGACAAAAAGGAAGGCTATGTCTGTTCGTCGCCCTCACCAAAGTCATAAAACTTGTTCTATTTTTTTAAATTTTATCTTTTCTCTACTCCCTGCACAAGACTTCGGAGAAATGTGGTCTTGGCTCGCAAGCTCCCAATAAAACAATTTACGGCGAGTTCGAGACTGGCAATGTCTGCAACGAAGAAGAGACATCAAATATCCAAGTACCACAGACTCACATTAGTTGCACCACAACCACACCCATTCTGACCCTTAGCGTTGCTCCATATCCCACTTTCATTTCCTCTGTTTTGTCACAACTGACCCTTCTTTCACAGTTGATATTATGTCTATAAGGACACTATCCATTATAAGCTAGAACGTATTTCTTCCCGGAATATGTGGTTGTTACTCTATGTCCTAATAACAAATAAATTTAGCATTTATCAATATAAACCGTCTTCACCATTGGTTCACCAGAGATTTTGTGGAATTTTCTTTCGTTTCATTTACAAAAATCCGTTTTGACTATCAGTTCAAAGACAATCCTGTTTCCCGTTATCTTGTAGAATCTCTTAATGATTTACATTTTGCAATTATTTCTTCACTTTAAAAGCTGTCTCAGAATACATAGAACAGAAATCTACGGAATGTAATGATTTAAAACTGTCATTTTTGCCAGTGAAGATTTAGTAAAAAAATTAAAATAACAAGTTACACATGAGATTTATGTCTCTGTCCTGTCCTGTCCTTTGGTTCGACAACTCGCGATGGGCCTTTGCCGACTAGCGGTGGCCAAGCCTCTCGGCCATGGGATAAGTGGTTCATGTGGTTAGCACGAAGACATCCCTTCACCGTATATACTGGTCTACTTAACCTTAGGGTGTGCTTTCTCAACTTCACACAGCAAAAGAGGTAGGGGCATTTGTAAGGAAAGCGCACAGTAATAATTTTGCTTCGGCCGAGAATTGGGCTTGGGGTTGCCGTTGAAAGCGAGCGCGCTTACCAACGAGGCACCCCAAAGAGTCTCTTTAATTTTGCAAAATCCTGTATTCTGCAAAGAGATTTCGCGAATCGCCGTAAACCAGTGCAATATGAGTTGTCTATCAATCAGGGGGCAAATTTTACGTGTGTAATAACATGTTAACACGTTATATGAGTTCTCTCCAGATTTTCATAGGAAGACACTGTAATTCGACTCTCTACATGCTTTAGAAGTTTGCAACGTTCATTCTAAGCCATCTTATATAACAGGGGTGTCCAACTTGCAAGGCCCTAAGGGCCACAACTACATTTAAAATGTTTGCGGGCCATATTGTCATTAATCTCGATCAGGTTTTTGTCCAGTTTCCCTGATCCATTGAGCAAATGCTGAGATGGCCCCTTGTTTTGCTTCTGGACGTAAATGTAGCTTCACTGTGCGCACGTTTTGTTGAGCACTCCTTTTGCTTGTAGTTCGTTTACCGTTGAAATTGATTTTCTATAACTCGGGAACAAACATTTTCCAAATATTTTTATGTTTCCAAAATAATTATTTTCTATTTTTTTTTTTAAATTCTGGCCCTCAAGAAAATGTGCGCAGATAAATTTCTTTCCCCACACGTCATATACAGTTTTTACTGTTTTTTGACAAATAAATGAATAAATAAATCGCGCGATTTAAGCCTGACTTCCCCGTATTGTTGATGTCGGCAATTTAACTAGCTCTGAAACTGAGGGATGAAGGAACCATGCGTGATATCAGGTTGTACCATGCGTACATTGGGATGATTTTGAAAATCTACCATGGGATGGGAAATCAGCAAATTTACAACATTTTGGAATGATTTTGAATTGCTGTATTTATTAGAAAAAATCCTTAAATGTATGCTTATCCAATTTTCACTTAATCAATTTAAAAGGGGGTTTACCTTGGCAGGCGCACGGACTTTCTCGATCGACGTGGAGGAGAGGGACTTGAGCTTTTGACGAAAAACTTTTCGCGGGCCCAATAAATGGCACCGCGGGCCGCCAATTGGACAGCCCTGTTATATAACGCATTAAACCCTCGCGCATTCCCCATTCGCAACTTTCCTTCCTCAGAATACCTCGCTACCTCATACAACCTCGCTACCTCATACAACCTCGCTACCTCTCACAAGCTCGCTCCTCCCACAGGAACTCCACTACTCCCCTTGTCTCATAACCCACTTACCCTGAAACCTTATCATATCCCCTCCAACTGTACCACTCCCCCTGCATCGTCACCACACCCGCTGCCACCTCGCTACCCCCTGCAACCTTGCCACTCCCACTACAACTTCGCTACTCCCCCTGCAACCTCGCCACTTCCCGACATCTACAACTTCGCGATCTCTGCCACGTCACAGGGAGAAAAGTCGCTTCCAACGTGTCTCCGCTGCTACGCGTCAACCTCCGCAATCACCCTACCCCATATCAGCTGCAATTCCGTCATCGTCTTATCTCCGTCGCGTCCCGGGCTTTGCAGGCGCCTCGTCAACATGACCGCCCTGTCATCGCGGCCGCGGCTGCAGCAGCAGCAGCCACCTGCATATTCAACGCCGTCCGCGCTGTCATTCTCGCGGCCACCTCTCCCCCGCTTTCGTCCTCTCCATCACGCCCTTCCGACCCACCGCGCCTCCCGCCGTCCGGCTGTTCACGCCGTGGGAGCGGGAGCTGGGAATCGCGAGCAGCGCCAGCCAGCCGGCCGGCCGGCGCCGTAACCGCCCCCGTGCCTCGTCATTACGTCGAAATTCTGAAAAGCGACCGTATTTCAGAGGGCGAGCGCAGAGTTCGCGTGATGGACGACACGCCCATTAGCATAGCTGCGCGGGCGGCGACGCGGGGGGCGGGGTGCGGAATCGCCCAGAGGCAGGGCAATAACGCAGGAACGTGGCTGGAGATGGCGCTGGCACGGGCGGAGTGTTCTGAAGCTCGGACTAGCCGGTGACGTCCCTAGAGGAGGGACTAGTTGGAAGGCTGGCGGAATTCGTAGAACGAGCGATGTCAGTCTCAATTTAGAGAGCTGTGAAGGATCGGTATATTGATGAAATGTAATGAAAGCGGAATAGGGAATGAGATGGAGTTGTGAGTTGAAATAACTGTATTGAAAATCATGGTGGCAAAATGTAGAAGTCAAAATTTGGTTGGTGGCACTGGAAGAAGGCGTGATGTCACATTGGAGGATTCTTGTCAGTAGGGTTCAGATCATCAGTAACCCAATAGACAAATTTCCAGAGCTCAGACTGGAGACAGCAACAATAATATATTGAAAATCCTTTAATACTTCAAATTTCTTGTTTATTCATTTCATTAAATTGTAAATAAACATTTTAATTTTAGTGTAATATTGACATTGTTTTAATGGACAATGGTAATTTCATTCTCAAGAACAACATATTTTAGCCTATTTCGTTTTTAAGTAATATCAGTAACCAGCATTTCACTATCATTAATGTAAAATGGATTCTATTTGCAGGAAGTAGATATTTCAGATTCATTTTTACTATCTATCATTAACACTTACTTTGAACGAACAATTCTGTTACTTTGAAAGACTGAAAGACTCGCGTTTGAAGGGCATTTGCTCCCAGTGAGATGAGCAGATTATTTCCTATTCTTAGGAAATGTGTGACCGTGATTTCAAATTCCATATTATCTCCAATAGTCTGATGTATACGTTTATTTTTTAAACATGTAAAGCAATTACGAAAAATAAATTTTCGTGAGCAAACATACTCTTCAGAATTATTCAACCCAATATTTACGCCAATGCTGTAAATGTATCGAACTAAGATTTGACAGCAGTAACTTAATTTATAGAGCATACCATTAAAGCATCTCATGATTAATGGGCATAAAGTATATTTCTTTGAAAGAGAAAATTTAGCACTGCCGTAGAAAAAAAAACACTGCATCCCTAACAAGACCCTCAAAAAAGTTAGGTAGCACTTTAAAACAAACGCTTCCAAACGATTTTTCTTGCCTCCTCTCGCTCGTTTCAAACTCTGCCCAAATCAGTGGAGGAGCTTCAAGAGCGTTCAAACGACCACTCCGCTCCGCGGGGCTTAATTCTTTTCCGCTTTACGGGCGCGGGCGGGCGCCGCGAGAGCGGAAGTCAAACGAGCAAGATTTCGACAGTGCCGCTGTAATAAAAAGGCCGGGGTGGGACGGGGCGGGGCCGCGAGCAGGCAGCGAGCGGGGAGAACGTGTGGCACGGGAAGGGAAAGGGCGGGAGGGGGGGAAAGCAAAAAGGAGGAAAGCCAGGGGAACGGGCAGAGAACACGTGCCGAGGGCGAACAAGTGAAGCGCGCTGGCCGAAAGTCGAAACGGCCACGAGGCAGCGCTCGGTGGCCCATCCCTGGCCGCGTTGCGGTTTGGAACGGAATTGAGCGCACCGACAGCGATTTCGCTTAAACTGCTCTCGACACTTCTGTGGAGTGCGTTTCAGACGTTATTATCAACGGAGCGGTTCTAATTTCTTTACAATCATGATAACCGCGTCATCACTGACTTCACGCATTTGCTTTACATTCGTCATCTCAGCCCGTCATTCAAGTGAAGCCTCTGGTTGGTGTTAAATCACTTGCCGTGTTTTATTCCTTACGTTATTTTATCATTACTGTCTTAATAAACAAATACCCGTTAAATGCCATATTATCAAATTTGACATCTTTTTCCTTAGAGATATTTATTTACCTAGATTTTAGATAACTTTTTACTTTATTTAATTTAAGGTAAATAAGTATATAAATGTACATTATTCTCCAACTAGTATTTCTTCAAATTTTAATTTGCATGCGGATTCATCACTATTTTATCTATCTTTCTCTCTTCGGTGTTCTGAAGAATTCATGGTTACATTTACTAAATCTACTGTTTTACGTCCTTGAATTACCTAAATGAGAGTCCTATTCACCTCACGCTTCGTCCTTTGCTTTATTGAGAGATGTCCCCTACCTCTTCGCTTCCTCCATCGTCACCGCTCTCTGGTCACCTGAAATATACTCCGATTTAAACACATTTGCACTTGAAGGTCACGATCTGGAAGGAAAAGTGGACCATTTTTATCCAAACGGGAGCTTCACCTCAAGTACACTCCGATTGAAACACAGCTGCACTTGAAGGTCACGATCTGGAAGGAAAAGTGGACATTTTTATCCAAACGGGAGCTTCACCTCAAATACACTCCGATTGAAACACAGCTGCACTTGAAGGTAACGAGCTGGAAGGAAAAGTGAACATTGTTATCCCAACGGGAGCTTCACCTCAAGTATTCTCCGATTGAAACACTGCTGCACTTGAAGGTCACGAGCTGGAAGGGATGGTGGACATTTTTATCCAAACGGGAGCTTCACCTCAAGTATTCTGCGATTGAAATACAGCTGCACTTGAAGGTCACGATCTGGAAGGAATGGTGGACATTTTTTATCCAAACGGGAGCTCCAACACCAAAACTTCAAGTCCTACCGAAGCTCCCGATTGGATGACAGTGTTGTCCTCTCCTTTCAGCTCGTGACCTTCTAGTTCAGCCTTGTTGAAGTGCAGCGTCTTCCCCGGTCGGGAGCGCGGCGGCGAGGCGTTCCTGGGCGAGGAGCCGCGTGGAGCGGCGGCGCGTCGCCGGCCCCTCCCGGCGGTTTTACGGCCCAACTAAATAACCGCGTCGGGCGAGGCCCGCAGTTCAGGTTTTCATTAGGGCCAGCGTAACTCCCTTCCTTATCGGCCTGCGGCACGTCGCGGAGCGGTCCGACTCTCTCTTTGCACGTTTCCCATTTAGATTCTGCCACGAGCTTTCTTTCTCTTCCGCCCCTACCCCCACTCACCGCCCTTCCCGCCCCCGCCCACTCACCGCCCTCCATTTTTGTACATTTTTTCCTCTGTTTTATTTTCGAATTTACATTCCGGGCCGCGATCCGGGCGGTCGGTTGCGACGCGCGACTACGTACGTGCGTGCGTGTGTGTGTGTTCGCCTACCATGGCAGCGTACGTGGTGTGTGTATAGGAAATAATTACTGGCGTTACAAATCACAGCGGCGACAGTGCTGCGCCATGGCGGCGGCACGCGCGGTTAATTTCGGCTGCGTCCGCTTTATCGATGCGGGGGTGCGGGGGCGGGGTGCGGGTACCGGGGAGTGGGGGTAGGGAGGGATCTGAACGTGGAAGAGGGTCGGACGGGGGGAAGGGAAAGAGAAGGAGCACCCGGGCCGGTCCGTATCTCCGGGAAAACCGGGAGCGCTGGCCGCATAAACTAATACTGACTGACTAATGCGCCGAATAATCGCTGACGCCGCATCGGAAGAATAAATACGTCCGCTTAATCCCGCCTGCGCGGTACTTCCTCGGAGAGAGTTCCCGGCGGCCGCTGGCGGCGGCGGATGTTCCGCGGCGAGCGGAGCGCGGTGGCAACCCGCGCCTCGCGGCGAATTCTGAAGAATTTTTCCGCGGTGATTTGTAACTACGACTCTCCCAACTTGTCGTAAAATCGACTAATCATGTGACTACGATGGCGGTATGCTTTTTCCTATCTCCGGGTGGGTGCGCTCAACGAGATCAAGATTGTCACGCCTCGCCCTTATTACGGCAGCTCGTTTTCTGCGTAATTTACTTCTCCTCTCAGACATCTTTATGTTCATTCCGTGATGCATGTCTTAAAATAAGAGGGGATATTATTTGTACGTAGGCGGCTACAAATTTTATAATGCATTGCAGTCTGGCAGTATTTTTTCCGAACTTTAAACGAGATAGTTTTAGTGCTCTTCTACAAATGGGAGGAAACGGCAAGCTGATTTTATGGTAGAAACACTTAGAATTTTCTTCACTCAAATTTGTTATGAAACTTACCTCTTGGAGTATTATATACACTTTATTTGATATAAAGTAAATGAATTTGTCACTTTGAATGAGGAAAGATACATTTTGTTGTAACCGAATAATACGCATGAGCCAACTGGTAGAAGCAGCGAGAAAGAACTTAATATTAAACAGAGGCGAAGTAAAACATAAACTCAATTCCAACATCTGGTTCAAATTACGTAAACAAGCCTACCGTTTTGTAAATCCTCCGACTTTCTCGCCCCATTCGGAGGCAGCATCACTTTCTCAGAAAACAATAAGACAAAAGTCATATTTTCACAAGTCTTGCTGTATAAATAGCACCCCCCCGGGCGAGTATACATTTTATTGCAGCGGTGAAAATTTTATTAGCGAATAAATCTTCGCACCAATTTCGCGAGTCGACGACGTAAAAAAAAACAGAAGGCCTCCTCCCGTCACGCTTCTCGGCGGAGACACTATCTCTCAAGCGAGTTTCACGTCGTGAATGACGTCTCACAAAAGGAGACGAGACGGAGAGGGGGAGGGGGAGGGGGACGAGGGCGGCGGTCGCGGCCAAGCGAAAAACAATGCACTTGCGCGCTCCGGGAGCCGCGTCGCGCAGCGCCGCGCCGCGGACCGCTCGAGAGTTAAAACCCCGTGCGAGTGCGCGAGCGCGCTTCGCCGCTACATAAAAGAATATTATTTTCGCCGCTTTCCCCGGGACGCCACACACAAAAAGGAAGCCAGGTGGCTGGCTAATTTGTTCGCGGGCCGCGCCGCCGCTGGCGACTGTCGTATTTTTCGTCGACGGTGGCGGCGGTGGGGGAGAGGGCGGCGTTGCGGCGGCGGGGGCGGCGGGGGAGACGCGGGCGGCGGGGGGCGGCGGGGGGCGACGAGGGTGGCGGGGGGCGGGGGAGACGCGGGCGGCGGGGGTGGCTGGGGAGACGGCGGCGGCGGCGGAGGATGGGGTTGGCTGCTCCCGTGTGCCCGGCCAGGTTGCAGGAAAACCGAGAAGCGGGCGGCAGGGAAAAAAGAGAGAGCAGGCGAAAGGAGAGAGTGCTTGTTTTACCAAGCACGACAATCGGGAGGGACACTGCTGGCTGTGGAGCGAGTGCTGAAGTGGGGGATCATAATGGCAAGAAGAGCGTGAAACATAGTGAAACATTGAGATGTGTGGTGTTGAGAATGTGGATTAACTAGTTATTTAAGTAAAAGCTTGATTTTCAACGTGTAAATAGATACCGCTGTTGATTTATGTGAAATCGTGTGTGATGTGTTATTTCAGTATGAAATCTAAATGCTCTCTAGATGTGTATGTAAATCAAAAAGTTTAACAGAAGTTACAAAGAGAAATGCATAACCGTAGTGGAATGTAATTATAAATATGGTTTGTAGAGTAAAATAATGAACATGAGAGAATGTGAAGTTTGTGTTTCATTAGATCATGAGAGAGTTACAGAGATGATGTCAATCGTTTAGTACTTTAACACCAGTTATAATTCTAATTATAAAATAATTATAAAAGCAAGCACTTACACGAAAAGCCGGTGAATAGTAATATACTTTTTAAATAGAGGTTTACGTGCACTAAAATGATCACTTGCAAAAAAATATTGAAAGAAGAGAAATATTGTGAGCGTAGTAGTGCAAAGAAAACTGTGCGTTGCGTGGGAAAGCGTGAGATACAAGCAGCGAAAAGCATGTTTTGTGGTAACTCATTGGACCATAGAAACAAAGAGAGCAAAATAGCAAACAATACTCTCTAGAGACACCCCCGCAGACTCGGATGCAAACGCGACAACGGCGGTGTCACGTCGCTCGCCTCTCCCCTCCCTTTCCCACCCGCCCCCGCCGCCGCCGCCGCCGCCGCCGCCTCGCGAGTTTCAATTTTTACTGCAGCGTGAGCTTACGACGCTACTCCTAGCGAGACGGAAATACTGCCGCGTAAAAGTTGACAAGACTCGGGCGCGATTTTTGCCTATAACATTCCTTTTTACGCGCGCGCTGGCGCAGGCGGGGACAAGGAGGACGGTGAGGAGGGGGGGCGGAATAGCTACGCTCCCGACGAGAGGGGGCGGGGGGGGCGGAGCAGTGAGAGTGCGAAGGCGCAAAGGGCGCACGTTTTATTACACGCTCCCCGTGCGCGAGCCTTCGTTGGCCGAAAAGAAGCAGGAGACGAGTGCGAGAGGCGGAATTCGAAAAACCGACGCGTTATAGATGAGGGTGTGTAGGAAAAAGAACAAGACAAGGCGGAGGATTAGAGGGTTGGCGGGGGGAAGACGTTTCTGAAGTAGCGAGGACGTGGTGACACATGGGCATGGCACAGTGACAGATGGAAAAACCATAATTTGTAAGAGGGACTACTTCAGAAATGTGGAAACGCCAAGAATGAGGGCTTTAGAAGGCACGAAAAAGCTGTTAGAATCGTTGCGAGTAGGAGATGAAGGAAGTTCGCGTGCGCGTAGTGGATGTGTGTGTGTGTGTGTGTGTGTGTGTGCGTGCGTGCTTCAGTAGGTGGGCGGAGTGCATGCTTCAGTAGTTGGTTGGGTGGGTGGTTGGATGGGTGGATGGCTGCTTGGGTTGGTTGGGTGGGTGGGTGGGTGAATGCTTTGATGGGTGGCTGTATGAGTTAGTGGATGGTTGGTGAGTGGACTGAGTGAATGAATGAAAAAGTGAGTGAGTTAGTGAACGAGCAGGTGAGTGGGTGAGTTAGTAAGTGGATGAGTTAAAGAGTGGGTGAATTAGTGAGTGGGTGAGTTAGTGGGTGAGATAGTTGGTGAGTGGGTGAGTTAGTAGGTAAGTGAGTTAGTGAATGGGTGAGTGAGTTAGTGAATGGGTGAGTGGTTAGTGAACGGGTGAGTGAGTTAGTGAATGGGTGAGTGAGTTAGTGAGTGGATGGGTGAATGAGTAAGTGAATGACGTGAGGGAACAAGAGTGAAACCGAGAGTGTGTCTATTTAAGGAAAGTGAACGTGAGTCATAATTGTAAAAGAGCAGATCCAGTGCCGGGCCTGAAAGCTGATACTACGGCACTAAAACAAGCATTTGCGCACACAATTATACAGCAGATGGCAAGAGTGAATATGAAATTGGAAGAAGTGAAAGAGTTAGCAGTCTTTCCTCAATAAGATATATCTACAGCAAAAACCGCCATTCGATACCTTTTTAACAATCATCTGTCATCAGTGTCGCAGCGACACTCCAACAATGCAGAGACGCAATCACAAGCGCTGCGAGGGAGCCGCTAGCGTGCCGTCGAAGTGGCCGGGGTGGGGAGGTTGGGGTGGGGTGGGGGACGCGGCGTGTGGGTGCCACCGCGTGCCGTCGCTCGTTTCCACACGAGCAAGCACGGAAGGGGCGGGGCGGGGCGTGGAGGGGGGGCGCTCCAAGCGTCGCTGTAAAACAGGCGAGCGGCGCGGCGCGGCGCGGCGGGACGGGGCGGGGAGGGGAGGGGAGGGGCGGGGCAGGGCGGGGCGGGGCGGGGTGGGGTGGAGCGCGGTGAGGCGCGGCGCGGCGAGGCGGGGCGCGGCGAGGCGTGGCGGGTCAGGGCGGGGTGGGGCGAGGCGGGGCGAGGCGGGGCGGGGCGGGGCGGGGCGGAGCGTCTGCGCCGAAAAGCGCGGATACGGCTTTTGCTCAGTGAATATGGCCTCTGCGAACAACGCTTTGTTTTACCTGTTAGAAGTATACTACCTGATACACGCGTTACGACCGGAAGGTGTTTTCCGCTGATACGTCGGTTGAAGACGCTTTTTTCGAAGGTTTAGATCTTGCTCATGAAATGATACTTGAATATGAATTTCAAAATCAATGATAGAACACGGCAATACAGTGGCATAAAATTATATCGCTCCCACGTACACTTTTTTCAAAAGTGTTATCAAACTGCTGACACCGGATGAGATACCTCAGGGCAATAGCTGTTGCAACTGCGATATCTCTGACCGAGATGTACTAGGTCTCGAGTCCCGATCTAGCCGGATTTTCGACGCTAGCTACGTAGCTAAGTCGAATTCAGCTGCGGTCTGGAGGGGAATTTGTTATTTAGTATTAATGAAGGATGTATATCGTAATAACATGTAACAAAAACAGGAGTTTATTCTTATACAATACATACATCGTGAAATCAACTGACCACCATACATATCAAGCACAACATATACCTAGTAACCCCCCTTCAACTGTCCAGTGCGCCGGGGAAGCACAACCATATCGGGTGACGCCGTCGACGACTTCATTCATCTCATCTCATCAGAATTCCGGCGACCGGCTGTGTGGTCGATAGTTTGTCGATCAAATGCCAGATGCGGATGCCGAATGCGAATGCCGGAGTAGCACTTAACAAACGGGCCACGGGCCGAGCGCGATCTTGCCTTCCTCATCCTCGCTTCTTCCTCTCCCTTTACACACACATTCACACATTTATATAGAGGAATTTCTCTAAAAGAGATCACTTTAGCAGGTTAGGTAACAAATGGAGGACTTGCAGGGCGTCCTATAGCAAGAGAGAGAGAGATAAAGCCACTTACAAATGAACTGTAAGCGAACGCACTGACAAAATTGAGTGCGTGGGTGTAACTTGGAGTTACATCGTCTGCAGTGGCCACGGAGTAGCTGTCAAAACGATCTTTCTTACAGTAATATCTCTATAATTACAAGCACTACTTTAACACACACATCGGGAGACCAGCCGACAGCTTACAGCTTGTCCAGGTGGAGACAGTACCCCGCTGCGGAAAGATATGGAGGGGGAACATCAGCAAAACAAAGTGTAGTTCCGGGTCCGATCTCACATTCTACTTGGGGAGGTTAACTGCCACCGCCCATGATAGAACATGTCTTACACTTCAAGTTCAGTGACTACAACAGCTGAGCCAATGAAAAAACAAAAAAATCTATCAATTGATAAAATGATTGAAACGAATATTACATCATTTGGAAACTGATTTAATTGCAACTTCAACGCTTTCCATTAGAATACCGTATCGAGATTTAAAGGTATTAAAACCACAAGCTTCTGTGTATTTTCTTTTTCTACTTTTTCTAAGTAATTATGACTAATGGTATACAGCTGCAAACTAGCTACTCAACAAAGAAAGAAAATTTTCTTCCAAAAGGTGGCATGCATACTGTTCCAAAAACAACAAATGAATCAATGTCCTATAACAGTGCAATAAACAAAAACCGTCTTTAATAGCGAATTCCCTCTTTTTCATTACCTCACAGCGATATGACATCAACAAGCTGTGGCTCATTGAGTACGAAAATAGGCAAAATAACGCAATTAAAAATATTTGTATTTTGCAGTCAAAATCGAAACTGTTTCACTGTTTTGTTCCTGAATAGCTAACACCACCATCGACACCTCCCAAGTGTCCGGAGACAGGATGGCTTTCTTTCAATTTCCGTGCACGTCGGAAATTAGTAATATAGATATCGTTTAGAAACAGAGTAGAAACTCGTCCGAAAGGTGAAGGTCAGGTGGTTTCCCATTCGTCCTGAAGTGCGCGTGGGCCACAGCACTTGCGTGACTCATTTATGATCCTTGTTACGTCACAGAGGGTCGATATACCTTAACAAGATTCCACAATATCTCCTGTCATTAAATGTGACTCACGAGACTTGTTTTTACTCCTAGTGCTCTATCTTTGGAAATCAAAACCAATGGTACGAACGTAGAGTACACGTGTTGTCTACAAAGTAGGTAAAATTTGAAGTGGCTTTTAAATATTATATTCTCGAAAAATTCAGCAATAAAAAGTGAGTATGAAATTAAAGTGTTGATGGTGCTTGTTGTTGCTGAGAAATATGTGTACCAAAAATTGAAAGGATACCAAAATACGTTGTACTTTATGCCGCATTTCTGTATGTATACGGGATTTAACCTGTCGCGTAAAATGCAACCCGCAACGTACGTCAGGATTTTTGAATCTATGTCGTTAAATAACTCCTAAACAAAGAGTTATAAGGATTTAAAAACTAAAATTTTGAGGCCGAAGCCCTCAAAGAAATGTTCCCCCTACCGTAATCTACTGAATGAGATCATCTTGCCAATTCTATTATATTTTTGCTGGTTCGACGATTCTTGATTCTACCCCATATGTTCAGAGCCTTTAGAATCTGCAACTGTATGTGAAATTACTAACTACGTGCTACTGTATGCGATTAAATTATACAGGTTTACTTCTTTGCTCGATAATAAAGTTAAATAAGAATAGTTTGTATTGACAAGGATGTGTTATCTTGTTATGAATTACAAGGTGACATATAGAACAAGTGACGGAGGATAAGAGGGACTTAAAGAAAAATATATATCACATGCTTAATATGGAAATGGAAAAATAAAGAAGAGGGTGAGATACAGCATGCGGGAGTTCTCGCACGAATACGCTAGTAACTCTTATTTCTCTCAAACTTATGATAATAGAAATACAAAGTATAACAATTTCCGATCCTCATGGAAAGAGGACTTTGATTTATCGCTTGTAAAATACTTATAATTATACTTAAAATTACCATGAATTCTGAATAAACATAAATTGCACTTGTACAACACACATACTTTAAAGAATCACTCAACATATAATAGTAAAACAATAAAATAAACCACCACTTGCGTTAATGTAGAGCTTGTTCCTCAGTCATGAATATTGATTTCTTTGCATCACAAATTCTCGAATAGTTGTATATCCACTAATATAGTGAAAAACTGCAACTTTAAAAATACACACGATAGTTTCTTAAACGCCACTCTACTAACTTCTCAATTGCACAGTTTTACTTTCTCGCCTTACGAATATTTCGTAAGAAGAGTATGTTATGTCATAGTGTGCCAGAAAATGGTGAATTTTCGTCAGAAAAACTCTCATTGTCGGGCTCTTGTAACCAAAAAGTGGATAAATCCTGTTGCTAAATTTAGGGGGGGAAATCCTTTAACTCGTGGGGTAGCCAGCATCCATGTTTTCATGGCTCTTGATACCGAAAAATTGGTTGTCAGCAATACGTCCGTCCGTCCGTCCGTTCGTCCGCATATCTGTCCGTCTGTTGTCAACGTTAGCGCCTAAACCGTTTAGACAATTTTCTTCAAAATTGGTATTCCCCACTTGGCTGATGTCGAGGCTCCTGGAATTTGAAATCGATATTTTAATTCTGTGGAGTACTTTACATGATAATTCTGGGGGTTACTTGCCAATTGTAGAACACGTAGATGTAGACAACCTTTTCCGGTGACTAGTTTCTAGAGGTTTTCACTGTTGCGGCAGCTGTAAAGCTCTAACTACTTCTCATTCGAGGTAATTGACTAACTTTAATCACAGGTCGAAGAGAGAAACCTCTCCTAATAGCCCTTGAACTACCACGCTTACCTATTAATACCACGCCACTCCTTACTCTAGATCAGGCAAGTACCAAAATCATCAGATTGTTTTCCTTGAAATGTCATCACATCTCTCCCTGTACGTTTAAAATGTTACTTTGTCATTCGTTGCATTCTTTCCGGCTTCCGATTTTTTCTCTTCCTTGTCTTTTTGTAATTTCCTACAAAGAGTTCATTGCCATAGTTTGTCAAAATTTCATGATTTTCCTAGTTAAATTCCAAAAACTGAAAAGCAAATCAAACTAATTACACAGAAGTATTGTAGGGTATTCACGCATATCCCGGTCGATGCGTCTTTTAGATGTTTTCTGACCTAATTGAGAAAATAATCTCTATATCCTTGACTCATGTACCTAATAAAGCACATTGCTTTCCTCTTCATAGACCATATCGGAATTTTTTGACTATATTTATCGTTTTGCGAACGCTTTGTGTTTTTTTTACTTCTCTTAATAAGTCTTCTTCCCTTCTGATACACGATCTTAATAATTATTTGTTGATCTCTACCATTTAACATTTTATTGAGGTTAAAATAATTAGATAAAGGTAGTATCGACGCCCCTACGTAGATCTATTTAGGTGGCGTTGGTTTGGTTCTCCGTCTTCCCACTGAGATCGCAGTGCTAAAACCCATTTTTGGAAATTTCTGGCTGGGCTCGAAAACAGATTATCAGTTCCGTAGCACGAGATCAAGACGCGTCAAATGACTCCTCGTGTCTCGTGAGGAGCATGGGAAGTTGTCTATCCGTGTTTGACGGATCCGCGTACACATTCACTTACTGACTCTCTCTCTCTCACACACACACACACATAAGCACACACACTCTCACTCTCACACGCACACTCACACACTCACAATTACTCAAATACTGTTTAGGGATGAAAAGTTGGTAAATGCTTATTTCTATTCTTTACTTTTTTATGTAACATTTTTCACTTATCACAATAACGCATGTTATTAGTAAATAAACAAAATGTAGGTTGTATTTACTTTCACAAATTCCAACACTTTTTTGAAAATAAAAAGAATTTGCCTCTTCAGTTTGTTGCATTTTTCTGTAACGGTAATCAATTATTTTTAATGTAACTATTGTTAAGCATTGGAAAATTTTGCATTGACAATTTATATTACAAATTCATTACACTTGATGAAATATTTTTATACGTTACGTATATGATACTCTAACCAATAATGTACTATGTTAGTCATAATTCTAGAGAAGCTTCTTTCGCACTTTTATATTATCAACAAGCTAGAGGAGAATAAACTACAATATTATAGTGAAAATTGAAAGTAAACGAATAGCATGCGTAATAACAATTAATTTAGTAAATATGTACAGTTATTTTTGTTTGTACTTGGCGCGTCGGCCCATATACGGGCCATGATTACTAGCAGCGTCCCGGCTTCGCAGCCTTGCTTGAAGAGGATACGTGTGGTTAGCACGAAGTCTGATAAGTGAATTTTCAAGTCTGATAATGAATTTTCTCATAGCCACACAGGAACAGATACTGGGACAATGCAAGGAAAACGCACACTATAATCTTGCCCGACCGGAAATCGAACCCGGGTCGCGTCATGGAAAGCGAGCACGCTGACCAATGAGCTAAACCGTCACAGGCAAATATTTACAGTATTAGTATGAATTTTCTTTGGCTAAGACCTGATGAGGTACGGAAATTTATTTTCTAAAATTTCATTCTGATTGTTAGTTTTGTCAAATTGATTTCTACTGATTTTGTAGTCACTGCTTTGTTTCTCATAGCTTGCATTATTTTGTATATTCAAAACATTTTTCGGGCGTGTCTTTCTTCATATTTTTTTATTCTACGTGTACAACTATCTCAATTTGATGTAAAATGTAGAGACATAGATAATAAGTTCATTGAAACATATTTATAATAATGTTTCATATATCTTTTTATCGCGCAAAAGCCATTCCGTGACAACCCAAAGTAAGAGTAACGAAGTAGTGTCGGGATAAACTAAACTTTCTGCCCTGCCTTCACCTCGGGCGACTGTCAAAAAGGGCTGCGAGCGACATGTGCTCAATCGAGGGAGGATCAGCGGTCACTCTGATATCTGCAAACGTTGATTGACGCCTCGTCAGCAAAGCGCCATTTTGGCTCAACGCTAGACGAGAATGCAAATGGCTTGTTCCAAATTGGTAGACGTGTTTGAGAGAGATATCGTGTCCAGGCTTGTGGGCAACCGATTATCCGATAAAGTTGGAAAGCCTCACCACTGCTGGTGAAATACAAGAAAAATGTATGCAATTTTTGAGCGATATGGAGGTTTGAAATTTCCAGAGCATATTTTTTATCGATGACGTTATTTCATACCGCCACTGCAGAGCTAAAACCTACACAATGAAAAGCTCATGCTGATCTACTATTACTACTGTTTTGAAAAATATAATTAAAAACAAATGAATGATTCCGTTGCTAGAACATAAAGCATTCCTTCTGTTATGGTGCGTTATGTGAATTTTATTTTTTTAAAGTTGTGGAGAACACCATAACTCATGGATACACTGAATTTTTGGTAACAGATGGTTTTTATACATGCTTTCTTGTTCTAAGACTTACGTTCCAGTCAATTGAACGGCTCTTTTAGTGTTTCCACAACACGCTGTCTGTGGAGGAGAAATAAGGAATTTTAGTGTGTTTTATATAGAATTCACTAATGAATTCAACCAAGTGGTGCATATCTAAGGGAATAAAACATGACTGTAACATGTATGCAAAAAACCATCAACAAAATCACTAGCAAGCAAATATGCATCACTCTTTCATATTTAAATGAGCGGGCTACAAATGTCACTTAGTGTCTTCGAATGTCCACAATTTACACCGATTTTCTGAGTTTCTTTATTTTTCATAGTCTACTAGTTCAAGCTTATAAGACAGTAATTTTTTTCTCTCTTTCTTTCACAATTTTGCTAATGACGACGCGATTATAACTTGCGAAAAAAATATTGTATTCTTGTCACTATAGCTATCGTAATAGAACTGAAAACGTTATCGCAAAGGTGAACTGAAAGTCGTATGTAGTGAATCACGAGGCGCATAAAATATTCAACATTCTTAGCCAACACGAGCTCTTTGTCTGAATAATGTAACGTGCGTAAACTTGCGTTCATCGAAACAAAAGCGCAGACAAGTATTCTGCGGGAAATGAATCCTCCGCATGGAGTGCTGCACAAGGCAAGCTGCTGTTTCAGTGAAATAAACTATTGACTGAAACTAAATTTTCACTGCCACTCTAATTTTGTGTTCGTCGCTTTCACTGCAACATTTTTTAGTGTGATTCAATTCCAGTAATGATCCGAACTGTTCTGAAATTAGATACAAATGTTACGAGGTGAATAGTCAAATATGTATTTGTCCATTTACCAGAGTTCATTTTTAAAAAGATCTACTCATTTAAAAAAAACACAATATGTATACGTGGGTTTCGATAACGTTTTAGATTAGCATATAAATCGGTATATTGTATAAACCTATCTCGTTATAAATAAAACGACGTCCAAAAAAATGTAGGTCGGGTAAAGCTGAAAACAGTTACACAAGATTCAAAGAAACAAAAAACTTCTGGTATAATGTCTCACCTTATCAACCATTCACTGGCCATTCTTCTTTTGTGTCTTTTCAGAACGGAAAAAGCATATTTCAGTGTTTCATGAGATAAGAGTATGGCCCTTGGAAATATGAAATGAAAATTTATTTCTTTTAGACTTTTTTAAAAAATACATGTGAAAATAACTGATTAACAGAAGTAATTTATTAGCAATATCCAACAGATTATTTTAGCTCAGATTAAAAGTTTCTCCAATACTATCGCCTCTTGACAGCCCGATTTGTTTGTATTACGCAACATAAACAAGTATTTATTACATTTTATATTTTAAATAAACATTTTTATAAATACAAATACGTGAAGTAATATGAATATCAGATATTGTTTTTTTCGACATTAAGAAACTATGCATTTAATTAGGAGATTACCTTCTTATAAAAAGGAGTTGCACCACGAGTAAAAATTATGATCTGAGTTTGTAACTCAGCGCTAGGAAAATTAATTCCATAAATTCCTCTTGCATTAACTTAATCATAAATGGTGATTTGAGAAGTTAATTGATGTTATAAACTCAAATAAGTACTAATTAGCATTGAAACGAAACTCTGAAACTCTTGTCTGAATCTTATGGTACACAAAAGGTAAACCTATTAATGTTTTCAAGGCAAAATATTCAAAGCTCATCTATAAACAACCAACATCAAGCTTATTACACCGTTCCAAGAATCTTCATAAAATGAAAATTATGAAATTCATTATGATATCCAAATTTAAATTTCGAAGCTATGAATATAATATAATATGCCCGAGAACTGGAATATAAAACCAACTCTGCGTTTCTCAGAAACGTTGATTGCAGGAATTGTTTATTTTCCCCGAAACTATTATTACAAAGTGAAACATTACTAATATAAGTATATTTATAAAAATATAATTTTGGAAGAAAAAATTCTGCCTTTTATTTTAGAAATTGTACCGCAAATTTCAATTTCTCACATGCAAACAAATGAATTTGTCACACGATAAGTATTCGAAAAATAATATGGACATAGTCAACCACCATATCTGTAAAGTATTATTGTGGACTAATTATAGACCGGTGTATGCGGTTGTATGCAAAGTTAAAACACAAGACAGCCTATTTTGTTTTATTGAGAATATTTTGTTGTCTTTTATGTGTGAAATTAGTTCTAAATCGGGGTCGTAAAAACGAGTCTTGAAAAGGTATTGTTATATATTTTATTGTTTTTTAAATCTATCTCAATAAAATGTCGCTGCGTCCAGTCATTGAAAAGCCTTCCAGTTCAAGATATTTCCAAATCTGGATATAGCCCTTTGTATTGCAACATGTTTTTTGTTTTACATCCTCCAAATTCAGAAACGAATAACTCAGCGCAAAAGTGGCTTAATTCTTTACACTCACCAAACGATTTATCTTTTTACGTTTTTCAAATCTTATTTAAATTATATTTATTTCTTATATAAAGCGTAAGTTCTGATCGTAAATTTGCTTGGTGAAACTATTCTAAATATAGCTAAGGCAAGTGTAGTTTGTTCAAAGAGCTTACGAACTTAACAAGTTTTTACCGCTTCAGCAAGAGGCTTAAAGCAACTTAGAGGCTTAAATAAAATTTATTTACCCTGAAAAGGAATAGGCATAAATTTGCTATTAACATTTCTATAATGAAAATATGTATAAAATAAAGCTGAAAAGAAACCTTAATAATTGAATAGGAGCATGTAAAGAAATGCACAAGTTCCCAGTGGAGAGATATTTGAAGAGCTCGTTTCCAAAGTGACATTTCTAAATTTCTGTTTGGTTGTTTAACGTATCAATATATATTAAGACGCTGTTCCTGGATTATGAAAAATATTGTGTTCCAACGTGTTGGTCCTCGTATGTTAAACTGTATCTGAAAACAATTGAATCCTATCTTGAAACGTAAAGCAGAATGTGCTCTTTTTTGTGTATATAAAAACGAGAGGGTACGTCTGTTGTTTCTTTTTTATTCATAGTAATTGACAGTAATCTCAAAGGGTCCGGCTCAAATATACAGTACTTCTTTTTCTGCCTAATACTGGTGGGGCTAACACAGCACGTACTTTCTCGCCCCTATTCTCAGGCAAAATACGCGAAAAGCACTCAAATCTTTCATTAAGAGAAAAATCTCTGATCTTTTAATTGTAGTTTTAGGAAGACAACGAACAAATTTTAAACTTTTGCAATTTTTGAAAAATCGGAGTTTTCAACGAACATGAGACTTGTACTATTCTCTTTAACGTCATTCACACTATCCAAAAACAAAATTCATCCAGAAACGATTGAGTCTTTTTTTTAATTTTGAAAATGCTCCAAGGGTCTTCATGAAAATACCCTCCAAAATTAAAATGTCGGTGTCAAATTCAAGGGGCTGCGACATCTGCCAGATCGATTGGGGAAAAAAAATTGCAGAAAATAGGCAGAACGGCTTAGCCGCTAGCGTTGTTCACGGACGGAAGGGCTGACCAGGGTTGCCAGGTTGGAGAATATTGTCTTCAAAATGGGGAATTTTTTGCTGTGGGGAAAAAAGGGGAACATAAATGGACGGTGAATGTTTGGGGATTTTTGAGGGTAAATATTTTCATCGAGAGTCGAGATACAAATATTACTCTGTCAATTATAATTAATAAAAAAACAATAGACGTATTCTCTCTCGTTTTTATGTATCCAAAAAGAGAAATAAACGACAGTCATAGAGAAAGAAAAAAATTAGAAAAACGAAGATAGTATAGGGTTTCGAACAGCTGAAAGGACGATGATTATTTGATATGAATTATTTGAATTTAAGAGGGTAGCCAATGGAATTGCCAGCAACAAATCATGTCCTTTTAGCATAATTTAGAGAATATTTTTCGTTTGAAAGTTGGTGAATTTTGTTTCATTAGAGAGTTTTTGGGGGAAATTTCGTAGTAGTGGTGGAGAAAGAGCTCGCAACACATCTGGCAACCCTAAGGTAGACAGGCGTTTTACCGTCATTCGATGTTTCGGTATCAAGGATCATCAAATCATGGATACTGGCTACACCACGTGATGGAGGATATTTTTCTAAATTTAGCAACTGCATTTATCCACTTTTTCGTTACCAGACCCCTGTAATACATTTTTCTGCCGTAAGTTCGCCGTTTTCTCTCGCAACCTTGCATAACTTTCTCTTCACCGCGATAGAGGTATCGAGAAAGTAAAATTGTGTTCCTTGGAGATTCCCTTCGAAAGCAAGCTCTACCATTCCCACTCGGAGCACCGAGAGAGATGGCTCAGGGCATGAACTGATGTCTCTGCAGTCCTTCCGACTGGGTTACACTCCCAACTGCGGTAGGATTTTCGACACTAGTTTTGTCAGCTAGGTCGAATCCATCCGCTGTCTGGAGAAGAATTCTAACGGCCGGTTGCTCTGATTGGTAGTTTTTCGTCGTTTCTCCAATCAACACCAGGGGAATACCGAAGCAGTACCCTAAAAAACGGACCGCACGCGATTTTTCCTTCCTTTTCCTTGTCGTATCCTAACGCCTTACACACACACACACACACACACACACACACACACACACACACACTAACATGCACTACACTTCCACACATGCCGGGAGACTGGTCGGGAGTTTAGAGCTTGTCTCGGCTGGGGCGGTGCCCCCCTGGTGGGATACCTGGTTGGGAAAACACCGCTAGTCGACGGAAGTTCGGCGTCGAATTTCGCCATCTAGTGAGGCAAAATTACCGCCACCTCCCGAGGAAAGAACACGCACTGCGCCCGGAATCACGAACAATCAATCAATCAATCAAACCGCTCGAAGGCAACCCAGGGGCGGTGACCGCGGCCCATGTGGCCTCTGGGCAAGCGAGCGCGGACAAGACGCGGATCCAGCCGATCGTTTTTTGGGGGCGGGCATCGTAAATTTTTGTTAAATAATAATCGTGTTTATTATATCGTATATTATCGTTGTACTGTATATATGGTACTAAACATGTATGTGTGTGTCCATGAAAGTTGGCCCTTCTACGTGTTTTTTTCACCCAGAAGGATTTAAGGCTGTTAATTCTGTTGTAACTCCACTACAATGGCGACGTAGAACAAAAAATATTTACGTCAAATGACACCTGCAACACTCGGGGCAGCATTTTGAATCTACATAGTTAAATAACTCCTAAACGAAGCGTTCTAGGCAATAAGAACTAATTTGTGAAGCCAATGGCTTCAAAGAAACGTTTCTCACTCCGTAATCTACAGAATAAGGTCTTCTTAAACATTATATTACATTTTGCTGATTCGGTGCTTCTCGGTACTACCTCACCTACTCAGAGACGTGCAGAATCTGCAAGTAAATGTGAATGAGAGGGACAGAGAGACAGAGACAGTCAGACATGGACAGAGAAAGACGGTGAGGCTAAGGGAGAGCGAGAGGAGGGAGGGGAGAGTGAGTCAGAGAGAAAGGGAGATGGAAGGGGAAAGACGGAGATGAAGGGCAGAACATTTGCATGGTTCCGCTACCTTTAATATAAATAAATATTTAAGCAAATTTTGCCAAGTAAAAAAGAAGGTAACTAACGAAAACTCTATGGCTTTTGGGGGGGGGCATGCCCCCCTGGATCCGCCCCTGGCGCGGACACAGCAGGGCGTGCCCACGCTGGCAGGGCGTGGTGGTTCCCCGTAGCGGCAGAGTCGTTACCCGCAACCCACGCGCTGCGCGGCGCGGCGCGGCGCGGCAGGCCTCGTCCCGAATGCATGGCATTCGCCGGATTCCCGTCTTCATAACGGCCGCCCGCTAACGCTGACGCATCGCCGTTGAATAACGTACGCGAGCCGCGGGGGGGGGGGGAAGGGGAGCGGGGTCTAATCAGAAGCGCGAATGGGCCGCGCGGGGTGTCGATCCGGGGACCCGCCACTGCATTACGGCCCGACGACGCAGTTGCACGGAATGCGCTGCCGCTGAACCGGCCCACCAACCGCCGCCCGCCACGTGCCAACCCCGCCCGCGCCCCCTGCACACGCGCCATCAAATGCAACCTGCAACACACTCGGCAGCATTTTGAATTTATATCGTTAAATAACTCCTAAACGAGGCGTTCTAGGGCCTTAAAAACTAACATTCTGGTGCGCCACTAGTTACTTCTCTGTGGGTAATGATATCTGCTGTACGTTAAACTCTTACATTTAATGGTCACATGGCAGCTGGCATGCAGTGCGAGTATTCAACGCCACCTATCCGACAGTCTACGAAGTGTTCCATTGGTTAAGCGAAATCACTGACCGACTTCAGATGAGCAGTGACGAGAATTGAATTTTTTAAAGAAATGCCAACAATTTCAGTGTCTGTCCTTATTTTCTATATCAGTTTAATAATTGATATTGTCCTTAATTGTGGGATTCAATATTGCGCTTATTTTTTTTTGAGTTTTTGAAACAGAAGAGGGCATTTGGAGTTTACCAGTAATGTTCACAATCCAAGAAAACAGATTAAAGAACGTAATAATTGATTACTTCTCAACTGAAAACATGTCAGTGATTGGTCAAATAACTGTACTTTAATGAAGCTGTATTATAATGACTACCAATATGCAAGGACCTCCAGCCATCTAATAAGAGAATTATACAATGAAAGTAGAAAAAAACTTAAAATATATCTCATCCAAAAACAATAAAACAATGCCTAGTTCTTCTGGGCAACAGTAATTAATTTTCAATTAAATTCAATCAAGCAGATGGAAATTTCAATTCAAATAATAGCAAGTGCTTCAAAGTGGAAGAATGATCAATTCAAAAGTATAAAATGTATTTTCCCATTCTTTATTAGATGAGCGTAAAAACATTACGAAGAAATTGCAAAGTTAGAAATATAAAAATGTTATGGGACAAAATCCGGCTCTGAAGTTAATTGAAGAGAAAAATTACTTTACTGTGACTTAATATAAACTAAACCGACACGCAATAGCGGACATATAAATAGATTATCGTTTGCGAATGTAAATTCACGCTCCACATAGTTTTAATACTATCAGACATTTTCACATCGGAAAACTGGAATTAAACTATTTATTTACCGAATATCATGCATGATAATTGTAGAAATTATGAAAGCGCACTTGGTTGCAATGTATGTTCAAGCGTGTTATAGAGAGCGGTGGAACCAAAGACTTCCATCCAGCTCGAGCGAGTGCCCCCGACCGTCGGCTGTCTACAGCCGTTCAGTGCTGCTTGTCTGGCGCTCTCTGCAGGCGCGGAGTACTCTGTGGCTGCGAGAGCGGATACCTCGACCGCACGCCCCCGCCATCCATCCGACTCCAACGCCTCAGCCGACAGCCTCTGTTCGTCCGCACTCGACCTCGCCTCCCGCCCACCCGCTCGCCGCTCGCCCGACCAGCTCGCCCAACCTCTTCGCCCAGCCCGCTCGCCCGGCCCGCTCTGCCAGCCCGCTCACCCAACCCGCTCGCCCAGCCCGCTCGCCCAACCCGCTCGCCCACACCGCTCGCCCAGCCCGCTCGCCCAGCCCGCTCGTCCAGCCCGCTCGCCCAGCCCGCTCGCCCAACCCGCTCGCCCACACCGCTCGCCCAACCCGCTCGCCCACACCGCTCGCCCAGCCCGCTCGCCCAACCCGCTCGCCCAGCCCGCTCGCCCAACCCGCTCGCCCAGCCCGCATGCCCAATCCGCTTGCCTAGCCCGTTCGCCCTGCCAGCTCGCCCAACCCGCTCGCCCAGCCCGCTCGCCCAACCCGCTCGCCCAGCCCGCTCGCCCAACCCGCTCGCCCAGCCCGCTCGCCCAACCCGCTTGCCTAGCCCGTTGGCCCGCCCGTTCGCCCAGCCCGCTCGCCCAGCCCGCTCGCCCAGCCCGCTCGCCCAACCTCTTCGCCCAGCCCGCTCGCCCGGCCCGCTCTGCCAGCCCGCCCGCCCAGCCCGCTCGCCCAGCCCGCTCGCCCAGCCCGCTCGCCCAGCCCGCTCGCCCAGCCCGCTCGCCCAGCCCGCTCGCCCAGCCCGCTCGCCCAACCCGTTCGCCCAACCCGCTCGCCCAACCCGCTCGCCCAACCCGCTCGCTCAACCTGCTCGCCCAGCCCGCTCTCTCAGCCCGTTCACCGAACCAGCTCGCCCAACCAGCTCCTCCATGCAACATGCTGATCCCTCTCGTCGATCTCGTTCCATTGCTCTATTCGCGCTCGTTCTCACTGCGTGGACCACCGCTCCCTTCTCCCTCTGTGCTCCCGCTCACTGCTCCCACTTCCTGCTTCTGCTCCCTGCTCCCACTCTCTGCTCCTGCTCCCACCCATTGCTTCCTGCTACCACGTCCAGCACCATCTCCCCGTTTCGGCTCCTACTTATTTTCCCAGTTTTTTAGTACATGCGCTATGTCCGCAAATCTTTCCATTAACCATGCTTTCTAATAACCTGTTTCTTTCCAAGTATTTAACTCTAACCATTTACTTCGTAGAAACCAAACAGGTTTGAGATCAACCCCTTCTTTACTTATACTCTCTATACAAACTTATGAGGTATTTGTTCGTTTGGTTAAATAAATAATGGGCGTATGTTTTATTAATACAATATAAATAATATGCTAGTTGGTTTTCAACAGAGTTTTCAGTGCAGCAGAAAAATTCATTGTGTTGAGAGTTACATATTGAAAGAGTTATTATATGAATAACTTAATAAAAATGTAATACCACTTGTGCAATGAATATGAGTATAATGTAAAATACGTGCTTGATAAGAATAAAAGAGCTGAACATTTTTTCTAAATATTAGAAATAAAAAATTAGGAATTACTTTAACATTTATACGTGTAGATGGTGAGACAATAGGGTTTGTAGTACGTCGTGAAAATATAATTTCTCAGAAACTTTTTTCACACTATTTAGGTTGTTAATATTGTTTTCAATTTTTCATTGACCGATTTTTTAAAAATTTAATTGATTGCGAAATAACTTTAAGACAATTACAGAATAAACAAATGAATGGATAAGTAAATTATAAAACATAGAAAGCAAGAAATAAAATTGAATGCCTTCAATTTTATGTGGCACATTCCCATCAGCACGATTTTTCTCTCCTCTCCTTCTCCTCTAACAAGAATTTCCAAATAATGACATATACTGTAACTAGTTCCTCAATTGTCCCACAATTCTCGTGTCGTTTTCACACCGTCGAGATTTTTTCCCTTCATTACAGTTTCCTGAATATATTCACACCGAATACACAAAGCTGCACATGAAACTACCCCTTCCTCTAAGCTTTCTACCTCATACCCTTCACCCCCGGCGCGTCCTAAACAGACATTCACCACATCAATAACGTCGACGCTAACTAACCGTTAGTTTATTGATTATGCACCCGCGACATTCATTTAATGTTTTATTGCTTCTGTTATCCTAATAATTAAATATAAATGTTAATCAAACGCGAAGCAGAATGTATGAATACTGCTGTTTTTGTGAAAACATAATCACGCCCATGAAAATATAATTTATGCAATGATTGAAGCAAAAATGAATTCATTATTCACACAAAGTCGTGTTAATTTTCATGGTAAGAGAAAAAGAATTGAGTTCGCGCGTTTGGGAGAGAATATTGAGCTTGTTCAATTGTTCTATTTCACATACACGCTTGAATGTCACAGTTTTCTTTAACGGTCCGATTTCGTTATCACAGTAGTCACAAATCCTACACCAACCACTCAAACGCACATTCACTAACCTGATTTCACTCGTGCAAATTTGGCAATCTTGCCATGTAGTAAAGAAAACAGAGAACGTGATCTGATTGGCCGTTCACGTTTGACACTTTTCTTAGTCTCAAAGATTAAAATAAATGCATGTGTATTGTAAAATGAAGTTAAAAATTGCTTTTAATGAACAATTAAAAATAGACATGAATTATGAATGAAATTCAAAATGCGGTATTTAAACTATGACAATGCCTCTCTGAAACAAAAAAAATGTTAATAATTAAATAAAACAATAAAAAATGCTTAAAGTTCCTAAAACTCACAAATTGTTATAATGGTTCACATGAAATTATTATATTTTAATGTGTGTCGAAATATTTTTAGGTGCACACCGTCGCTTTGACATTTCAATAACGCCATGTACCCAATCAGAGCCCGTTCTCTGTGGTATCGCGTTGAAAGAAAAAAAACAATAACAACAACAAACAAAACAAAAGCAATGCACACCGCGCACCCTGCCGGCCCGCCCGCCCACCCGCGCATGCGCTTTGGTGGCCAATGACTGACGTGTGGTTTTTTCTTGTACACTTTCAGAAATTACAATACACACGGGCTCCCCGCACGGGGCCGCGGGCAACCACGTGGCCCAGGTCGGAGGTGAGTGACGCGCGCTGTGTGTGCTGTAGTGGCGAGTGTGGTTGAGACCCTGCAGGCGTACGCCAAGGTCCTCGTCTGTCGGGATGGGGTCGAGTGCGGTGCAGAATTCCCTTCACGCTCTCTGCTTTTTTCATCTACTAGAAACTGCGTTAAAACCTGAAAAATGAAGTAATATTTTATACTTTAATTTTCGTTTCGAGCCAAAAAAACTGGACTAATTTTGTAACAAATACTACTAAACAGATGCGCTGTCACGTTTTCCATCGTTCTTAAATCTGACCATTTGTGTAAATTAATTTTTTTGGTTCAGTGCTCAATAAGAAAACTGCAGTAGTCATCAGTTACATACTGTATACATTTAATGGATTTTGCCGGTTTGGTATCAACCAGAAGCATCAATGTGCATCATAGTCAAAGGACCACATTAAAAATTACGTTGGTACTGCATCAGTTATCATTTATTCGCCGTTTCAAACATTGAAGGGCAAAACAGTGAACACATTTAGCGCAATGAGACCCTATCCATACAGACGAGAACTTAATACTGAGACCAGGCTAATAAGATGAAAAACTTTTGCATTCATCCAACTCATTAACATAGCAATCAAGAATATTCTTTTAGTATATGAGTTAACTCGATATTTTATCGACAATTATTATAAGTAATTAGAAATTAAAATTGAATTAAAAATAAACCAAAGAAACGAATTAAAAGATGCGAATTTTCTGTTTTCCCATTATAAAAATATCATCCTCAGGAACGAAACCAAATTCATAAAATTCCAAAGGCGGAACACAGACAGTATTGTTATATTCTTTGAATAGAAGGCTTCTAAATTCAGTACTATAAAGTATTTACGAAATAGAGTTCACTCTCTTCATTCAACCGTTCGTGTAATTACCTCTTACTTGTGTGTTTCCTAAAATAATCTGATGTTTTCAGAACTCTGTAGCAAACTATTCTTCACTACTCCATCTCATTTCCTCAATACTTATCCTCAAACATGAATTCAATCCTTACAATATTACTAATTTGAAACACTAGCAAATATATTACTAGGAAAATTCAACCGAACAGGGATCATGAGATCTATTTCCGTAATACGCAAAAATGGAAAACGGACAAGTTATTATAGCTCATAATTTTTGGTATATGTATTTAGTAAAATATCCACCTAAATGCATTATTGATTAGAAACTTTTATGGTAGTTATTCCTTGAATTTACAAATTGAATTTATAAGTCAGGAGAATCAAAGACTTATTGAATATGTAACAACAGAGTGCATTGTTGCAAATTCACCAGACTACCTTCATTTTTTATTAAGTCCAATTATATATCAAGAATTAGTTGAAATATATTTTCTTTCATAAGATGAACCAAGAAGAAATGAACACTAGATTTCTATATTCTCTTACACGTCCTTACCTAAATGCAATTACTGAACGCATTAGAAGCAATTTCTTGAAAACGGAGAAGATCATACATGCTATTTCAATGCAGTCTCGAAATTTTAATTAAGAAAGGATACTAACAAACCTTTCAAACTCAGAAAATTATAAATATTTTGTAGATTATTTATCACAATCCACTTCGTTCTTAATGTATTATTACAGGCATTTTCAGTTGCATTTTTTAGTCTTGCTGACATACACGCATTCAACTGTTATTAAAACGTCATCAGGTTGTAATGTTTGACTTGCATCAGGAATCTCATAACTATCACAACACAAAGAGAGATAAATATCATTATGCATGGTAATTATAAACGCAATATTCATTAATAATAAATCACAATCACTCGTAATATAAAATAACATTAATCTGAAATATGAATTTAATAATTTCACATTAGCCTGCTCTTAGAAATAAACACCAGAAAAACATTCCCCGAGGTCAACTAACAATGAACGAGGATGCAAATGTATGTGCTGACGAGTGATGTTGCAAGAATCATGCTCAGATGCCCCAACCACCCAACCACCCACACAATCTGATGTGCTGTGTAGAGCGCCTTCGCGGTTGGTTACGATCAGCTGAGGATAGACCTCCTTGGGCACGCCGCATCCAGCACCGCCCTCGCCGCCCTCACCCCGCCCTCGCCCATCCCACGCCGCCCTCGCCGCCCTCGTCGCCCTCGCCGCCCTCGCCGCCCTCGCCGCCCTCGCCGCCCTCGCCGCCCTCGCCGCCCTCGCCGCCCTCGCCGCCCTCGCCGCCCTCGCCGCCCTCGCCGCCCTCGCCGCCCTCGCCGCCCCTCGCCGCCCTCGCCGCCCTCGCCGCCCTCGCCGCCCTCGCCGCCCTCGCCGCCCTCGCCGCCCTCGCCGCCCTCGCCGCCCTCGCCGCCCTCGCTGCCCTCGCCGCCGTCGCCGCCCTCGCCGCCCTCGCCGCCCTCGCCGCCCTCGCCGCCCTCGCCGCCCTCGCCGCCCTCGCCGCCCTCGCCGCCCTCGCCGCCCTCGCCGCCCTCGCCGCCCTCGCCGCCCTCGCCACCCTCCCCACCCTCGCCGCCATCGCCGGCCACCCCGTCCTCACCTCCCTCGCCGCCCTCGCCTCGCCGACGCCGCCGTCGACGCTCTCGCCCCCCTCGCCGTCCTCGCCGCCCTCACCCCGCCCTCACCCCGCCCTCACCCCGCCCTCGCCCTGCCCACGCCACCCTCGCCGCCCTCGCCACCCTCGCCGCCCTCGCCGCCCTCGCCACCCTCGCCGCCCTCGCCGCCCTCACCCCCCTCGCCGCCCTCGCCACTCGCCACCCTCCCCACCCTCGCCGCCATCGCCGGCCACCCCGTCCTCGCCGCCCACCCCGCCCTCGCCGGCCCCGCTGCTCTCACCGCCCTCGCCCCGCCCTCGCCTCCCTCGTAATTAGGCCGACCACCTCGGCCCAGCGTATTTCGTGGCTCCCAGTTGTCCGCCCAATTCCCCAGGCGAATTTCAAAATAAAACAATCACGTGCCCCATAAAATCATTTAAAAACGCATAAAAGCCCCCCCCGCCCCCTCACCCCGCTCCCTAGAAAAAAAAATTACGTACCCTTTATAAAGCCTCACATCAATATTTTAACGAAATTCATGACGTGGTCATAAAAACAATCGCCACGCACGCGGGGCGCACGGCTGTAAAGCCCTGCGCGCTCTCTTCTGCTCCTCCGCCCCTCCCCTCCCCTCCCCTCCGCCCACGCCGCCGCAGCCGCAGCCGCCCACGGCTTTAGGGATTAAGCGGGCGTGTGATGATATTCATCGCTCCGGAATCTCAGCCGAAGAGCGCGGCCGCCTCCGGCATGTAAAACGTGAAAAATTTCAATAGTGCACGCGGCCGCCACTGGCGCGGCGCGGCGCCGCGGAGGCTCGTGGGCGGGCGAAGGCCGCAGAGGAAGGAGGAGGGGGAACGGTGGGGAGGCATCTCTTGCTGGTGGTTGTGATCAGAAAATGGGTGGAAGTGGTGTTACAGATAGTGGTGGCAGCGATGGTGAGTTATGATAGGGGTGGAGAATTTGTAGTGGTCGTCAGTATGTGGTAATGATGATGATGACGACAGGAGAGAAAATTGAAGAGGTGGAGTTGGGGAGCCTTTGTATGTATCTGATTTCTGTTGCAAATTGTGAGCGAATGATGAAATGAAAGTTATGGGGAGAGCGAAGTTTTTGACGGAAATGCTGGGAGAAGATAGACGAGCTTTCATAGAAGGAATAATTTATTGTTCGTAAAATCATAGGAAATGACAAAGACGGTGTCTTAGGTAATGACTTAAGACAGTTGTTCAAACCATAAATAAAGCAACAGCTGAGGAAATACCTGGACAGTAGAGTAGACGGTGAGTTAGCCAACAGTCAGGATCTCGATCTAGTCCGCAGCCAAGGGATAGATTGAAGAAGCAGAGACCGCGGCGGCGGTGGGAACACCACAGCCCGCGACGGCAGCATTTTCTAAACCAGCAACAGCAAATGAAACAGACAGTTGCTCAAACGGTAACTAAATCCACTGCTGAGGAAGTACATGGATAATAGATTAGACGGTGGGTTAGCCAACAGTCAGGGACTGAATCGAGTCCACCGGCAAGGGATACATTGAAGAAGCAGAGACCGCTGTAGCGGTGGGAACACCACAGCCCGCGACGGCAGCATTTTCGATGCCGGCAACGGCAGCACGGGGGGGGGGGGGGAGGAGCGCTGCGCGGATGTTTCGCGGGAAGACGCCGGCGGTGAGCGGAAGCGGCGCGCACGAAACAGCTGCGCAGCGAGCAGCGCGGCGCGGCGCGGCCGGGCGCGTGGGCTCGCAGCGATCGAAGCGGCGCACACTGGCTCCAACGGACCGAAACCTGGCCAGAATTCAAAGAATTTGGAGCTGTTTGAGGGAAATTTTGAAAATTGCTGGGGGGGGGCTTCATGTTAAGTACCCCCAAATTTTGAAGAAAGTTTTCAAAACCTCAAGCTTCGACATGAGCCAGATCGACAGGGGAATATCCATTTTGGAAGAAATCGTATGTATGGTTTTGGCGCTAGTGTTGGTCACAGACGGACGGAGGACGTTTTGAAGAAAACAACTTTTTCGGTATCGGGGACCCCAAAACATGTATTTCCATTGAAATCTCGAAATCGATTTTCGGCAGCATTACATAACTTTCCCTATACTACGCTTATTACTCCGTATATACGTACGCGTACGGGAAAGTAAAAATCGAACTCCCCATCAAATCGTGTATAGATGTCTTTGGTGCATCATTCCAGCGAGACAGAAATTTTCCAACCTTATTTCCTTCTCATAGTAAACGAAGTTGGCTGTATCTGAAAGTTGAAAAATACCGACATATGACCAAGGGTGATTTTTTAACATTTTTGCTTGGAATTTTGTGCTTTGCCGAATGGATAATGTATCTCAAAGTAGGTTGAATATCTGACAAGTTTTCTTTTTTACACATTTTGACGATTAGACGTGTGTATCATAACCTTTGCCACATATCGCTTTGTTTATATATTGAGATCTTTAATTTTTGTACCGCTTAGTACCGCTCTTTAGCTTGTCTGAAAGCTCAGTCTGTAATCTATCAATAACAAATTTCAGCTGCACATATTGACCCATTTTTTTGTTTTATCATGTAACTACTGGAATGGGTAATCGGCCTGTCTTGATACGGCGGGCCCGGCCGCGGCAGGCTACATACACCTTCAATAGCTGTTCCTGGCGTTCAAAATTACACGACAGTCATACACAGAGTGACAAATAATTAATTATATGTATCGATGTGTAACATTAATTATAAATCGTTTAATGCTTTTTATATACCGTTTAATGCTTAACGTAATGGAAACAATTTAATATTAATTATTTTGAATTTTCAAATTTTGACATAAAATTCGTAATCAGTAAGCTTCGAATTTTTGCTTACTCGCCGATTTTTATCCTTGAATTAAAAACGCAGTATTTTTGGTTACTTGTTCATTTTGAGTCATTAGTAGTATTATATTTTAATACACCTAATGCTTTAAAATAAGTAACCTAAAATAATGCGTTTTTAATTCAAGGATAAAGATGTATAATAGGCAAAAATCCGCAGCTTAGTAATCAGCGACCCCAAAACCATAATACACACATTGTCCAAGAGTGTTATACACAGCTTCTTATCATGGCCAGGTTATTGGTCAGTTGGACGGTGTTATGCATCAACCGGCGAAGCGCCGTTTTTGAAAAAAATGAGATAAGGACGCCATCAGTTGCATTGGACCATGTTCTAAGGGTACGCAAAAATTTTGGCGCCAAATCTGTAAAATAGCCTTATAATGAATAAAAAATATAAATGCCATCACTTATATCAGGGATTTTATGTTTCGCAAAAACCGGCTATAAACCTAAATCTTCAAACCTGCTGTTCTTAATTTCACATTATGCAAGTAAGCGCCAGATATTTCACTCATGTTTGTGTAGTTTGGTGCTTCAATGAATGGAATAATTGAGTTACAGTTTTTAAGAGCTGAAAATGTAATAAAATCTTTGAACACAATTATCTAAAAACTTGTCTGATTGCCGCATAGCCGGTTGATGCGTAGCACCGTCCAGTTGGAACCAGTGTGCGGGGCGGCTCGGTTCGGCGCGGCGGGGCGCGAAGGGAAGGGAAGGGGGGGCGGGGCGAGGTGGGGAGGGGCGACTGAAGCTACCGAGGAGCAGCGCGAGGTCGGGGGTGGGGGAGGGAACGCGCCGGCGCGGCGCTCCTTTGCCCGAAAGGCGAGGCGCCGAGCGCAAGGGAAGCGGCAAACTTTTTCATATTTGCCGGAATCTTTTAATAAGGGTCATTATATCCGTATTAACTCTGAAAATAAACTATATCTCGAGCGAATTCCAAGAATTTACGGATTTAAGGCTGAGAAGTATTCGTTGAGTGACATCGTCTCCCTGTGGAGCCGAAAAATCAATTTAGGAATTCGTGTTACGCAGTAGCAAACGATAGGGTTTATTATTAGAACCCCTTGTTGAAGGGTGCCTCAGATGTGCTGCTATTTTTTTTCAATTAATATACGAACGATGGTGGCTATTTTTTAATAGTACAGTGTGTAGCACACTATTAATTACTTTGTCATTTACAATAAAATAGAAGAAAAACAATAAAACAAACAACTAAACTAGGTTTTCATCGGCCAGTATACATACACTTAGTGATGAATATGAAATCAGCTTTACAATATTTACTTTCCTGCCCTACTACGTACGTACGAAATAAAGAAAAAGTATTGTAATGCAACAACGAATGGTGGCGTTTCCTTATATCGAGAAAGTGGATTAATCGTGTTCCTGTATGTACTGAATTACTTCCTTATTTTGTGGAACCCTGATACCTAAAACTGATTTACTACAAAACGTTTGTCTGTCAGCCTTCCTCTGTCCATACGTCCGTCTGTCGGTTGCCCTTCTGTCCATTCGATCGATAGAAAATAAATTACATGAAGTGTAATCAAAATTTTCTCAGAAGATGGGCCCAAAGTTTTGGATTACATTTGTTTGGAGAACGTTTACAAAATTGTGTAGGTCACATTTTCGGTGAACTCTATCTAATTTTTTAAAATTACAAAAGTTCAAAATGTTTTTCGCGTCTCCTTTCAAGAGATTAGACATTTTTGCAATATGTTTTTCAAAATATTTTTTTTTAAATAAGGTTTTACCCAACATTTTGAAAATAGGAGCAGAATATTTTGCGTAATATTTATTTAAAGTATAGGCAATGTTTTTTGTCAAAAATGACTTCCAATTTTTCCTTTAATTTTTTCGAGTAGAATAAAGTACTTAATAAAATGACGCTGATTTATTTTTCGTGAAAGTCTTTGATTTCCGAAAATTACAAAAGTTACAAATAATGTGAAAAACTACTACAAAACTAGTGTTTTTGTTTTTTCGTTTATTCTTGTTACAAAACTTCATCGCAAAGATTTTTCGTGGATTCTTTCTTACGGTCTGTAGTTCAAATAACTCTCATCATATAAAAATGAACTGTACATATTTTCCCTTCTTTTTACTGATCAATTGATATAATAATTTGTAATTGCCGTAAAAAATTAAAAAGATGTGTCCTAACCTCGTACCCTTAGGCATGTCAGGTGTACGACAGTACAAAGGCTGAAGAAACTAGTACCGGTCTTACAATATCTGAGGCGTGCACCGCACCGAGAGATCCTTGGGAAAGGACGGCGATGATGGCCGGCCCCTAGCCGCCCCGCGGCCGCAGCGCGCGCCACCAGTGCCGCCCTCGGGAAGGAGCTGGCGGCGCGCCCTGTGCGCGGCCGTTCGTGTCTCAAGTTAAATTAGCTTCGGTTAGCGACCCTAATTGCAGGCCTTACGAGGCTCCACGTCGCTGTCTGGCAGCCGCGCGCCCGCGCGCAACCGCGCCCTCGCGCCCCCCGCCGACACGCCCGCGCCCTCGCCCGCGCTCCCGCCCTCGCCCTCGCCTTCGCCATCGCTCGAGCCCTCGCCCTCGCTCCGCCCTCGCTCCCGCCCTCGCCCTCGCCCTCGCCCCTCGCCCTCGCCCTCGCCATCGCCATCGCTCCCGCCCTCGCCCACGCCCTCGCCCCTCGCCCTCGCTCGCTCCCGCCCTCACCCTCGCCCCTCGCCCCTCGCCCTCGCCCTCGCCCTCGCTCCCGTCCTCGCCCTCGCCCTCACTCCCACCCTCGCTCCCCCCTCTCCCTCGCTCCCGCCCTCTCCCTCGCTTCCGCCATCGCCCTCACTCTCGCCCTCGCCTTTGCCTTCGCCCTCGCTCCCACCCTCGTCCTCGCTCCCGCCCTCGCCATCGCCCTCGCCCTCGCCCTCGCCCTTGCCCTCGCTCCCGCCCTCGGCCTTGCTTCCGCCCTCGCCCTCGCCTTCGCCCATCGCTCCCGCCCTCGCTCTCGCTCCCGCCATCGCCATCGCCCTCGCCCTCGCCCTCGCTCCCGCCCTCGTTACCGCTCCCCCTGCCGCCTCTCACCCCTGCCTCACCCTCGCCCGCGCTCCCGCCCTCGCCTTCGCCATCGCTCGAGCCCTCGCCCTCGCTCCCCGCCCTCACCCTCGCCCCTCGCCCTCGCCCTCGCTCCCGCCCTCGCCCTCGCCCTCGCCCGCGCCTTCGCCCTCGCCCACGCCCTCACCCTCGCTCCCGTCCTCGCCCTCGCCCTCACTCCCGTCCTCGCTCCCCCCCCTCTCCCTCGCTTCCGCCATCGCCCTCACTCTCACCCTCGCTTTTGCCTTCGCCCTCGCTCCCACCCTCGTCCTCGCTCCCGCCCTCGCCATCGCCCTCGCCATCGCCCTCGCCCTTGCCCTCGCTCCCGCCCTCGCCCTTGCTTCCGCCATCGCCCTCGCCTTCGCCCTCGCTCCCGCCCTCGCTCTCGCTCCTGCCATCGCCATCGCCCTCGCCCTCGCCCTCGCCCTCGCTCCCGCCCTCGCCCTCGCCTTCGCCCTCGCTCCCGCCCTCGCCCTCGCTCCCGCCCTCGCCCTCGCCCTCGCCCTCGCTCCCGCCCTCGCCCTCGCTCGCGCCCTCGTCGTGGCCTTGCCCTCACCCGCGCCCTCGCCTTCGCCCCCACCGTCGCCCTCCTCCTCACCCCTCGACCTCACCCGCGCCCACGCCCTCACGCTCACCTCTACCCTCACCCCTCGCCCGCGCTCCCGCCCTCGCCTTCGCCATCGCTCGCGCCCTCGCCCTCGCCCTCGCCCTCGCTCGCGCCCTCGCTCTGGCCTTGCCCTCGCCCCTCGCCCACGCCCGTGCATTCTCCAGCACCCTCGCCCTCACCCTCTGCGCCGGCGGTCTAATGCCTGGACGGGCGCTTCGCTCTTCGCCTTTTTATCAACGTGGGAGGTAGCTTTTTTCTCTCTAATGCTTTTACCTCCGGGGAGCATCTTGCCTGTCAACGAAGTGACTTCTCTTTAGCAAGTTTTACTATTGTTCGGCTAGACGGAACATTTGCAGGACGCGATATATCTTATTCACCAATGTTGTGAATAATTAGATATGATTAGTATTATATCGTAACCAAACAAGTTACTTGGCAAGCCTGCCCCATTAAATGTGAGGTGTAAACAACTCACGAACTAATTTCAAAATGTAGCAATGGAAATTGAAGATATAGGTAATAACACTTCGAGTAAGCAATAGAGGAACTTAAAAGTGCAGAAGATCAACAGTAACAACAAGATAGTTTGTTGAACCGAAATGTTAATCATATTTTATAATATTAACTATTATATGTTATCTCGTGTTACACACATAAATATCTTCGTAGGTGTTTCGTCTTATGATACAAAATAACCGACAGTTCATTTTATCTGTAATATCACTATCAATTGTAATAATATGTTAGATAATGCTAGTGTGTATCATTTTTCAAAAACATTTATTCCCATTACTAATGTCAATTTTCGTATCTGTGTAATGCATATAAACGATCCAATGGAAATGTGATGTAACTTTACATTATGTAGTAATTCAGCGTAGTAGACAATACTTTCCACCTTTCATTCTTGACCTCAAGAATATTCATATCAGAATATTTATGTTTTGCATTCTGAAGTACGTAATGTAAACTATCTTCAGAATCATCAGTTAATCTAAACAAAAAGGTCAGAGCACTATTGTAGATTAACGTCAAAAATTATAACCCAGATAAATAAAGAAAAATATTCCCTTTGACAGATTCACAGTACCTGACCGACTAAATATGCCATTGAAAACGTAATGCTGTAGAAAAGCAGAAGCATTATGGTCGCAGCCCTGCGGCACGCTTTGAGAGATCAGTTTGGAGCTCTAAGGTACACTGATGGAGCTCGTAGGAAAAACACGCAGAAGGTCAAGAGGCAAGAAAGCATTGGAAAATGAAGTCAAATCCTTCTCGTGAATCCAGAAGACACAAGTTTGACCTTTGCGGCATTCAAAACGAAAGTGACGAGTGAAAGATATTCTTTCACGACGGAGTTTTATAAGCAAGAACTACACGACATACGGGTGACATACGACATACGACATATGGGTGAAATAATAGTACGGAACATCTGCAATTGTTTTGTCGCGCCCCAAACCTCCAACCTCGACGATAACATGATTTCCTGATATTAATTTTTTCCGATGCAATTTCTGTGGTCTTGAAAATTTGAAACAGAAGATTTTTAAATCGATATTTTGATACATCTCGTTTTGGAGAATCGATTCGCTCTTAAGTATCCAGCGTAATTATTACTCTACGCAATAAACAGCTTCCTGGAATATGCTTCTACCTCGGCCCGTTTATTAAATCCTTGTTCCCACAGCACTGAGAGATGACTTCGTGAACCACCAACATGCACATGAGGAGCTTCAGTAGAAATTAATATTCCGTTTATCTGTTAAATGATTCTCCAATGTGTTTTCCTCTTTCCAGAAACCCACTTCTCCACGAATATCGTCACACGTTTACTCAGCAGTAAAAAACAACCTTTAAAATGAAGGCGTTGGATGGTGTAGTGCTTAGGCCGCCTCGTTCAATCAAATCCAGTTGGCGCTTCTTCGGCTGCTGTCCAAGGCCAAGTCTCTTTCCAACCTTTAAATAAAAAGCAACCTTTAAAATGAAGGCGTTGGATGGTGTAGTGCTTAGGCCGCTACGTCCAATCAAATCCATTTGGCGCTTCTTTCGCTGCTGCTCGAGGCCAAGTCTCTTTCCAACCTTTAAATAAAAAACAACCTTTAAAATGAAGGCACTGGATGCTGTAGTGCTTAGGCCGCCTCGTCCAATCAAATCCATTTGGCGCTTCTTCGGCTGCTGCCCGAGGCCAAGTCTCTTCCCAACCTTTAAAATGAAGGCGTTGGATGGTGTAGTGCCTAGGCCGCCTCGTTCAATGAAATCCATTTGGCGCTTCTTTGGCTGCTGCCCGAGGCCAAGTCTCTTTCCAGGTAGCGCAACTCGACGCATCGCTCGCCGCGTTCCCACACGCCGCGCCGCGCCGCCTCTCAGCGCCGCCCGCCCGCCCGCCCCGTGCGCCGCCGGCGCTGCTCTGCGCGCGGGATCCGTGCCGTAATCGCATTACGCGCATTGTACGCGTGTTTGTGCCACTTCAGCCCGCGCGGGGGCGCAGGCCGCGGCGGCGGCGGTGGCGGCGGGAGAGGTAGTGTGAGCCACGAGGCTGATGGGGTGGCGGGGACGGGGCAGGCGGCGGAGGAGGTGAGTGCGGCGGGCCCAGTGGTTGCGGCGGGAACGGGGCAACGGCGGGGAGGCGGGCAGAGCCATGACGGCGGGGAGAGCATGTCGGCGGGGACTGCTGGGACGGTAGGGACAGCGGGAACTGCTGGGGCGGTGGGAAGAGCGCGTTCGCGGCGGGGACTGCTGGGACGGCGGGGCGGGGAGAGGAGTTGTGGGGGGACTGCTGGGACGGTAGGGACAGCGGGGACTGCTGGAGCGGTGGGAAGAGAGCGGTCGCGGCGGAGACTGCTGGGACGGCGGTTCGGGGAGAGGAGTGGTGGGGGGACTGCTGGGACAGTAGGGACAGCGGGGACTGCTGGAGCGGTGGGAAGAGAGCGGTCGCGGCGGAGACTGCTGGGACGGCAGGGCGGGCAGAGGAGTGGCGGGGGACTGCTAGGGCGGTAGGGACAGCGGGAACTGCTGGGGCGGTGGGAAGAGAGCGGTCGCGGCGGAGACTGCTGGGGACGGCGGGGGCGGGGAGAGGAGTGGTGGGGGGGACTGCTGGGACAGTAGGGACAGCGGGGACTGCTGGAGCGGTGGGAAGAGAGCGGTCGCGGCGGAGACTGCTGGGACGGCAGGGCGGGCAGAGGAGTGACGGGGGACTGCTAGGGCGGTAGGGACAGCGGGGACTGCTGGGGCGGTGGGAAGAGAGCGGTCGCGGCGGAGACTGCTGGGACGGCAGGGCGGGCAGAGGAGTGGCGGGGGACTGCTAGGGCGGTAGGGACAGCGGGGACTGCTGGGGCGGTGGGAAGAGAGCGGTCGCGGGGGAGACTGCTGGGACGGCGGGGCGGGGAGAGGAGTGGTGGGGGACTGCTGGGACGGTGGGGACAGCGGGGACTGCTGGGACGGCGGAAAGGGAGCGGTGGCGGCGGGGACTACTGGAACGGCGGGGCGGGGACAGAAGTGGCGGCGGGGACTGTTGCGATGGCGGGGAGAGCGGCGGTGGCGAAGGAGCACACGGAAGAGGGGGAGCGGGGGGCCACTGCGAGAGTGGCGAGACGGCGAGGACAGGGAAAGTGGCAGGAGTGTTGTGGGCGAGGGGAGGGCGAGGAAGGGGCGGAGGGCAGGGGAGCAGGCCCTGAGCAGGGCCCTCGTAAGAGCGCGTACGAGCATCGCGTGCACTGGGCCAAGCCGACGAGCGCGGCTTCAAAAAGCACCCGGCAGGCGGCGCTCGGGGCATTAAGGGCCGCTCGCCTGCAGCTCTGAAAGAACAGCGCGCGGCGCGGCGCGGCGCGGCGGCCGAGTGGGAGCGGCCGCCGGGGAAAGAGGCGCGCGAGGAAACTATTTTACTCTACAGAAACAATTGACAATAAGTGTGGAATATCAACAATGGATTTTGAAATGAGAAGTTGAAACAAATACCGAAGAAAATTGGCACATTGTAAATGGGCCGTGGTGGGCAGTGTCAGGCAATGGCGGGCAATGGCGAGCAATGGCGAGCAATGGAGGGAAGTGGCGGGCAGTGGAGGGCAGTGGCAGGCAGTGGCGGGCAGTGGCGGGTAGTGGCGGGCAGTGGCGGGCAGTGGCGGGTAGTGGCGCGCAGTGGAGGGCAGTGGCGGGCAGTGGCGGGCAGTGGCGGGTAATGGCGGGCAGTGGCGGATAGTGGCAGGTAATGGCGGGCAGTGACGGGTGGTGGTGGGCAGTGCAGGCACCGGCGGACAGTGGCGGGCAGTGGCGGACAGTGGAGGGCAGTGGCGGGCAGTGGCGGGCAGTGGCGGGCAGTGGCGGATAGTGGGAGGTAATGGCGGGCAGTGCCGGGTGGTGGTGGGCAGTGGCAGGCACCGGCGGACAGTGTGAGGTGGTTGCGGGCAGTGGCGGGTCGGGCGATGTTGGGCGGTGGCGGCTGGTGGCGGGCAGACGCCGGCCGGGCGGGGTCGGGAGGGCCGTTGGCGCAACACCGCGCCATCGCGTAAGCCGCTCTCTCCCCGTTCCGCGCGCGGCAGCCGGGCGCCCGCGCATTAAAATAATTCCCGGGCGGAGAGGACGGACTTTGTGCGATCGTCTCGCTGCTAACAGCCCGAGATGCACTCCGCATCAACCGCCCTAATAACGACTTCAAAGTCGTCCAGGTCCCTCGTAAAAACGTATGCGAGGACGGAGAGTCTCTGCTCGGGCGCTGGTCGCCTCCGACCCATCCCCTCCTCCCCTCCCTCGCCACTCCGCTCTCTCCAGCCGCTCGCACGTTATGACTTTTCAATCTCTTCTCGATCTCGTATAAGCGGCAGGCGCGTACGGAGCCGCTGGTGGCGACCTACGCTTTGACGCAGATGGGAAAACATTTTTTCAGCTCGTCTTTGACAGTGGAAAGTGGCGCTCGGAAGCAAAGGTTTGGGCACTTCACGTCGCCATGCTCTCTCCGTCATTAACCTTTGCTAGAACAAACTGTATCTCTCGATGATGCGTACTAACATTCAGGTTTCTCTCGTGAGTCGTTACACATTGGTTGATGGCAATCAGAAGCCATTAAGCACGAAATAAAGAAATAGTATATTGCTATTTTCCTTAAGAAGAGGAAATGAAAAACTTATGCGTTGCTAATACTAATCCGTACTTAATAAAACGAAGAAAATAATTCATCATTGTAATGATGAGCTGTGTTTAATGTATTGCTATTTTCAATTTTATAATAATTTTTGTTTCTGATACGTTATTGCTTTTTATTGCCTTCGGTATGGAGCTTGATATACGCTTCATAACTTACCTGGATCTACCGGATCGTGGTTTCGAGGTGAAAATGGAAACACTTGAATGACGCTGTGTGTAATATTATGACGAGAATAATAAGAGTAAATAATGAAACGGAATAAAAGGTAAATATGAAAAAACAAACCAACTCACGTTAACATGTAGTTTATGAGCAAATAAATATATTTAGGTCATTAAAATGAGCTAAAAATACATTTTTGCGTGTACCGTGGACGGTAACTTGTTCTAATGATTGAATGGTGACATAAAATCCGAGAGCTTTTTGTCATCAAGGGCACCCTTTTGTCGCGCTGCCCCTTACAGCACCCTTGGTGCAAAAATAATAATAATAATAATAATAATAATAATAATAATAATAATAATGATTATAATATATAAATGTTATTTAAATCTTATCAAATGCGTTTGCTTTTGCATATTTATCTTCTACGGGAATCTGTCCTATTTTCATATGAAACAAACAGGATGTATTTGTACTTTTAATACTCTCGAAAGGAAATGAAATAGTAGTTCTCCATTCAGAAGTTAAACGATGAAACCATGAATATTCCTAAAAAAGATATTGGCAGATTTACCGAATGGAAAACTCAAAGAAGAACCTTATTGCTCCACCAAAATCCAGTATCGCGGCTCGCCCTTTCTCCTGAAATCTTCAGGCTCCTCGCAGCGAAAATAATTTTAACTAATTCAGAGTATCTGTATCTTCTTCACTAATCACGTTTTATAAATCACATTCCACCTAATCTTTATGTCTTTATGATGTTAATCTATACCAGCCCTTATGAATCTACCTCACATGTGTACTCGAACACAGAAAGGGAGTACACATCCTTCGAAACTCATTAAAGGAAAATAAATCTGCAATCCTCGATGTACTATTTTCATAATTAAACCGGACAACTGAAACCTACATATATACTTGCACACCGACACAGGATAAAATCAGAAGTAGCAAACTTGTAGAATTCATACTTGTAGACCGGGAGAGATGGCTCAGTGCGTCATCTGGTGACATTGCAGTCCCTCTGACCGGGAGGTCCTAGGTTCCACTCCCGACGGCGGCAGGATTTTCGACCCTAGCTTGTCAGCTACGTCGACTTCAGTCGCTGTCGGGAGAAGAATTCTAGCGGTCAGCTGCTCTGATCAGTAGGTTTCCGAGGTTTCTCCGATCAACACCAGGCGAATGCCGGAGCAGTACCCTAACAAACGGCAAAACTTTTCAAGTAGCTGCCGCTACGTTAATAAAATTTTTCAAGTAGCTGCCGACGTTTTTCGGACATACCCCCACCATGCCTCCAACACCGGAGTTAAATTTCTTTCCTGTAGACTTCGTGGTCCTCACAACTGCAGTTAACGCCCCTTGGTGTATAAGCAACACAATCTTCACAAAGAACTAGCCATACAATCCATCCTAACATACATCACCGAACTTTCTCACTTCAAAGTAGATAAATGACATTGCGTAGAACCTCGCCTACGTAACCGGCTCCCCTTTCGCATCTTCCTCCGCAATCTGGCTAATATTAGATAATGAAATAAATCCTCCTCCCATTAGAAGTCAACAAAATGTATTCCCCCACTTCAATACTCGCACTGATACATTCTAATTTAGTTTTTGGTACATACCCCCATCAGCGGAGTTGAGTCTCCTTCCTGTAGACTTCGTGGAGAGGGCCTTATTTTGTAACGCGCCGCCGGAGCGTTGCCGGTGTTGAGTCCCTAGATACAGAGAGTAGCGCAACCGCCGCCATTTAATATCCTGTCCCCCTTCAGCCCCGCCAGTAAGCAATCGGGAGCTGAAAGAAAATTATAACAATTGATGACATGAAGATTTTCAAGAATATTAATATTGGTTTGGGGTAGATTGACGGTTCTCAACTTACAAAATACCACACAGTTTCAAATTTCCTGACAACTGGACTTAAAATGGCGGGATCGGTGGAACAATGAAATGCGCTACTCTCTGAATCTAGGGATTCTGGTCCTTGCTAGAGTCCCTAGATACAGAGAGTAGTGCAACCGCCGCCATTTAATATCCTCTCACCCCGCCAGGAAGCAATCAGCTCAAGGAAAATTATAACAATTGGTGACATTATGAAGTTTTTCAAGAATATTAATATTTATTCGGGGTAGATAAATGGTTCTCAACCTACAGAAAACCACACAGTTTCAAATCTCCTGACAACTGGACATAAAATGGCGGGATCGGTGGAACAACTTCCCTGCGTATCTATGGAGTGTAGCCGGCGTCCGATAGCAGCGCCCCGTGCGTCGCGTCCGCGCACCTCGGGCGGCTCCCTGGGCCCGAGGGTCCTTTCGCCGTCCAACTCCGTCGCTCGCCGCGGCGGGGTGGGGGCGCGCGCGTCGCTTATCGCGCCCGTTAAGCGAGCACGCCGCCGCGGGCGCGCCGCGAGGATTAGGGCCCGGTATCGACACAACTGCGACTGCTGCTCGGCGGAGCTTCGCCACATCAAAGCGAGAAGGCGCGGCGACGGCTGGCGACCCCGCCGCCTCTATTCACTCCGCGCGCCCGTGACGTCTTGGTTTCTGCCGCGATGCGCTGGGGCAGGTTGCCCGCTGCCGTACCCTGCTGCCGCTCATTCACGGCCGCCTCCAGTCGACTCCGGTTGCAGTGAACTTCTGGGGACTGACATGTTTGGTTGACTATATAATATAATATTTATTATTTCCTACTAATAAGCTTTCGATCGGTGGCAGGATTTATACAGATCATATAAATATATACAAAGATAACTTAAAGATACGTATTATAACAAAAATTCAACTAAGTAACTAAGAAATATAACACACACACATATTTGACATCACTCGCAATTCCCTAGACGATTCCGGAAGCAACGCGCACTAGGAGGAAAGGTCGCTAGTGCTGCAGCAGGTAGATTGTTCCATTCAGTTATATCCGATGATGTCGAAATTTAAAGGAATTTCTTCACAATTATTGATTTTGTTAATATAGGTGTAAAGCAAAATTCTTTAAAAGCACAAGCTGAAAAATTCAGTATCTTTAATCTAAAAAATCAATTATTTTCGATTGTTTGTTTCCTACATTTTTCATTAGTAATTTATCTAGATACTTCTCCAGAATTCGTGCTCTCTCCTTACTTGCTTCTGCATTGTCCTCTGCCTCAAGTATCGTAATGCAATCTTGACACCTTACCATGCCTCTTAAGCTATTGGAACACGGTTCCACTCTCCGAAGGTCATTTTAATCACCTAATAACATACGAGATCCAATTAATTCCCGGGTATAATTTCCTACGCTCACTGTAGCCAAGGTCCAGGTTCACGATAACTGAATCTTCTTGTGCTTATTTGTAATTTAAGTGAAACGGGTCCAGTGACTTAAGTTCACTCTAACCAAAGGTTCATTATATCCGAGTTCACTACAATCGGAGTCGACTGTATTTATGCATCGTAATGGCCTTCTGTATGAGAAACTTTACCTCCACTGCCGCCTGCGCACTGACTGCCACGTCGTGCCCGTGTCGCAGATGTTATTATATTATCTTATTTTCCGCATTTGCCTTCTCCGTAGTATTTATCACATATTTCTCAATTCCGCGTCTTTGTTTAACCCTTCTCTGGTCAAGCTACTTTTGTAACGTATCCGGGCAAGCAGTGTCCATCAGACACTGTTGTGCAATCAATGTTCTCCACGATTCTCTTCTTCAACTTTTCCACACTTGTTGTTTTAATTGTTTTAGAATTTCATTATAATGACGGAAAATGAATAATTAATGAAAATAATTCCTTTATTATCCCAATAATGTACAAGAAGTGATGATGGAGTGTAAGGTTTTTCGTATACTGAGAATATAATGCACATTGAACAAGTTAAAATTTTTCTTCTCTATAAATTCAGATATTCTGATTAAAGTAGTTCATTATCTATAATTCTTGCAAAGATGGGTAACATCACTCTGCTCGTTATAGACTGACTGGTGACGTTTGCTGCAACATTGTTTGAGTGCGATCTCGCGCGTAGCCACGCAAGTGACATCTTTTTTTTCTTCCCTGATGAGCACGGTGCACTATACTAGTCTGATTTACTTGGTATGTAGAGTTTGAATGGGATCTGTTCTTTATAGGAATTAGCATTTCGTTGACAGTAAAGTCTGTTCCAGGATGGTAATACTTTTTCAAATATTCATTGAATTTTTCCCACACGTCCCTCAAAGCGGCACATTTATCATTCCGACGTCTTGTGGACCGCGTGGTTTTGTCATCAAATCATGGAAAAATAATCACTTGAAACGTGCGAGTCCCATTGTTGCTCCCTACGCAAATGGTCCATAAAAACCGTTCCTCAATACTGTTCGCACATACCCCGACCATGCCTCCAGCATCGGAGCTGAGTCTCCTTCCTAGAGACCTCGCGGTTGTGACAAAATAGAAATCGCCAAAGGGTCCTTCTTACCGAAAGAATATATTTATCGCTTATCAATACAAAGTGTCCAGTTTATGAAATCCGACAGACTTCATAAACAAAAGAATAACGCTATTTCGACTGTTGTGTCAAAATGTAAATCAGTCATCGTTGCCTCTTACCGAACGAACACAATGTCTTTTAGACACTACTTGCCCGGTTACGTTACTTTAAAACAAAATAATTATTTTAACTTCTGTTTATTGACCAAAATTTGTGAAACTTCATACAAAGACGCTCCAATAGATTAGAGACAAAGTCACGAAACCGTAATTACAGAAACATTTTAGTTTACATTATATGACAGTAAATATCACCCACAGTGTCCAACAGACACTGGTTGCCCGGATAAGCGTTAATGCAAAATTTTATTGTCACTCCATTTATTTTAACTCCACATCTATCATTACCTGTTATCGTCATCTTCTCGTCGTTTCCCTTGAACATTTTGTTCTTCTTGCTTTCACCTTTCTTCCTTTCTTGCGCTTCCACCTTAATCGCTATATCCCTAACATACTTTCTCACACACGAATCCACGGCGACCAATTCTGTCTTTGGAATAGGCTGCGAAAAAATCTTTGATCACTGCCATCATCACTAACGCCGCTTACAGCAATACCCTCGTCATTACAAACCCAATCATCTCTCCTGATGTTGAAACAACCTGCCTTTCATTATGATTGGGACGTCCTTTCGCTGATGCCACCCTGTCATTCACATCGCCTTCGTATGATTATCGCAATCTCTGAGGTTTGCGCCAAACACGTGATGGCGTCAGACGTTTCCTCGACTGTGTGTCTTGGACGTTCCGCGACCAACAGTGGCCGGCGCGCCTGATCTCCCTCGGCGCGACCGCCTCCGCCCCGCCCCCGCCCCAGGAGCCGCTGTTTGAGCGCCAAACGTTAGATACGGAGCGGAGGCTGCGGGAGAGGAAACAGCGGCTGAATCTGCGTCGTCGCTGATATTCAGAGATGGAGCTGAGAGGGGTCGGGCGTTGGGGGGAGGGGAGTCGAGGAAGAGGACGGAGGGATGCGGGCCGCAAGACGCGGGTCAAGCACTTCGGCAGCCCCCGCCCCCCGCCCCCGCCCCGCCCACCGGGCGCTGTGCTTTGAGCGGATGACCGCGAGTAGCTGCGCACCGGTGGATGCGGGTGATTACAGGCGGCGACGGGGGCGGGGGCGGGGCCGCGGGAGGCAGGGGGCCGCACTATCGACTCCCGACTCCAGGCTCCCGCCGCCGCCCCCGACCACCATGAATAAGGGATGCCTCCCCCCGCCCGCCTCCGCCGCCGACAAAGCCCTTTATTAAGGGCGCGGTCGCAGCCGGCGCCTGGAGCAGCGCGCGGGCTGCTGCGGGCGGGGGGGGCGACGGCGGCGGCGGCGACGACGGCGAGGCGCGCAGGCGGTGGGCCTTCTGGAGGCCCTGCGCTCCTCCCCTCCCGCCGCCACAAGATCCCTCTCGTGCCCGTAGCAATGCGAATTGCCGGCGCCCGTTGAAGCACCCGCAAAGCAACAAGCAGCGGCATCGCGGCGTCGCTGCCGCCGCCCCCGCCGCCTCCTCCGCCTCCGCCGCCCCCACCGCCCCCATCCCCGCCGCCTCCACCGCCATCGCCGCCGCCCCCGCCGCCGCCACGCTGCGAGTGCCACCGCCACCGCCGTTCCCGGAACCCGCACATCGGACTCCCTCCGCACACCCTACTCCCGCCTGGTCTCAGTAGCACAGCTGTAGATTGTGTGCGTAGTTGTGAGTGTGTGTGTGTTCGCGCGCCCGCGTCCACTTGGAATGTCGTCCCCGCCCCCCGCCTCCCGTGCACTGTCCTTTGTGTTGTGCTGTACAGTATTAGCGAACGTCGAGCAGTGGACTGCGTGTGTTGATGGAGCTGTTTGCGGACGGAGAGTTTCTCTCTGTGTGTTCCCGCTGTTATGATATTATAGTAATAACGATCGCATCGCTCGTGGCGCGTGTTCGGCACGCGCAAAGCGATCGCTTGAGCCCCGGCGCCCGCTCCATCCGTTCGAGCACCTGCTACTCGACGTTTGCACCTTTGAATAAACACAGTCAACAGTCAAGGCCTCTGCAGACAGCTCGTCAGAGCTCTGTTATCCAAGAGAAAGATAGGCTGCCGGAACATCATGCAATAGATATTGTCGTGTCAAAATGAACTAGTACTCAACGTACGGGTAATGGAATAGTTTTTCACAAGAGCAGTCCTAAGAGGTGCGCGAATGTTGACGTTTTTATGTTTGTAGAAACAATGCAAATACACTAGAGTAGTCAATATGTCTCACAAAGGTGTTGCATGCTTGTAGTAATTTTTAGTATAAAAGTCATTTGAAAAGACAAAATTTGTTATAATGTCATTAGTTTGTAGAGTAAAATTTGTAACAATGTCATAAAAAATATTCACTTTTCAAGACATGAAAATATTAATATTAACCATGAAATATTCGATCAAAAATATTAACAATTTTACATCTTGAAAAAAGCGTATTGTTGTGTACTAAGAAATAATGAAAACTCATAAAATCGGACTCTCGTTATTTCGTAATCAACTGAATTAACAGTATCGATAAAAACCTAGTACACAAGTACAAAACGATGGAACCAAACTGAATCTCAAAGGGCTTGCTTACAATCTCAGACAACTTCCGAGGAGTCTCTCACCGCAATCGGAATTCCCGAGTCTTGAGCCAGCCGCTCGCTCAACGCGCACTCGCAGCCGCGCAACAATTAATTTAATTAGAAGCGGGCCGCGCCGCCCCGCCCTGCCCATGCACGTGGTAGCGGCGGCGTGCCTGAGGCGAGGGCGAAAACTCAGCGCATCGGGGCGGTGGGGGGGGGCAGGGCATGGTCGGTTGGAAAGGTCACGGGGCCAGGCGGTAGGCGGGCGGGACGGCGCGGGGACGTATTCAAATACGGGCCGTGTAACTAGAGCGCTTGTTGTTGTGCGGGGGTGGGTGGGAGGATGGCGAGCCGTGTTTTATGGAGGCGGGTGGCTGGTCGGTCGTCCGCGCACGCCCGTGTGACGCTCGACGCGGCGCGGCTCTGCCAGACGGATCGGCCGGACGGTCGCCGACTGGACGGACACGTGGGAGGCGAAGGGGGCGCCGCCTGTGGCAGCCAGCTGCACTAGATTACGCACCGGGGACGCGACCAAGTGGCGCAATACGTGTTATGCGTTGTAGTTGAAGGGTAGAGTTTCCGAATTGCTCCGTGGGTCAGAAGTAGAGAACGGGAGATATAAGTTTTTATACGAAGATTAGGAAGTAAAACTGCAAAAACGGGAGGCTGTGAAGTAGAATTTTATTAGATTTTTTAAAAAGAATCCATAAAAGTGATATTGGTAGATTTATCAGTGGAAATTCAATTAATTTGACACTAATCATTGAAATTAACATACAAAAACAAATATTTACTTTAAAAGAAACTACAGGCAACTAATAAAAACGAATTATCTGAATTAAACCTTAATTTTTGACTACCCAACAGCATTATTACGTTGCTTATTTCATATAATAATTCATATCTTCAATAATAAACATTTTAGAAGTTGATACTGAAATAAAGCTATTATTAAAAGAATGGTAGTCGTATTTGAAAAGATTCACATTAACATGGTAGCTTCGGGGGTGTTACCAGTCCTTTGCTCATATAGTGCGATTTTTTTAACTCTGCCCTTCAAGCCTCTATGGCCACGATGAAATATCACACGACATTTCGCGTCTTTCTGGGTCGTACCCGTAGAAGTCGTATGATCGCAAGAACTACTTGATACAATCGCAATCATGCGACATCTAGGCGGCACGACTGAGAAAGACGCGAAATACCGTGACATATGCATCCCGAAGACCATCGCGAATTAAGTGGCCAAGTTAGAAAATCGCATTATATATTGACGTACATCGGCAGAGAATCCACCTCCATTGCATTCAGGTAGATGCCCATTTACCGTCTCGATGCGCTGAGTTAGCAATGAAATTGCAGAGCCCGCATGGGAACCGGGGCACAGCGAGAACGTGTGGCGACGTGTCGCCCGGGGGCCAGGGCTGGTGATGCGACATCGACAGCGAAACATCGATGTAGGCAAACATCGATATTAAAAATAAAAACATCGATGAGACACCGACCAAAAACCATCAATGTTTTTGAACACCGATGTTTTAATGCTGGTTTAGTAACGTCGAACATTAAATTCCTGAGCAACAAAATTTAATTTGATTGTCGCCGTGTATATTAATTTGTAGTTAAAATTTAACGAAAAGCAACGTTAAAAAACGTCTCTTCATATGCAAAATAAGAAGTAAATTCCTGGTCATCAGGATCATCTCAGACGAGGGATAGTCCGGTCGATCAAGGTACTATAAACCACGTGCGTTTGGTTCCAACACGTAAGACAGTGGTGCCATAAGTTATAATTTCGTATTATAACTTTTATACTATTGTGGTTATGGTAATTTTGCATCCACAAACTAAACGAAAACGTAAAAAATATCGATCACAAAACATTGATGTTCAAAATCATCGGCTTCCATACATCAGTGTTTAAAACATCGATATTTTTGTAGAATGACCTGTCACATAAAGGAAAATGAACACCCAGGAAGGATGCAGTCCATTCCATAGCTGCTGAGTGGTTAGGTATACTTGGGTTTTTATTTCTTGGCGGGTGGGGTCTTGTCTTCACGATGGAAATCTCGCGGTATTTCGCATCGTACTCGGTCTTGCCGCTAGGAGTCGCATGATCGTTAGCACTGCTCCATACAGTCGCGATCATGCGACTCTTGGCGGCACGAGGGAGAACGACGCGAAATACCGTGAGATATTTCATTCTGAAAATAAGACTTCACACGCCAAGAAATAAAAACCCAAGTACAGTCGCGTCACAATCACCCGTCTGCACTGCGCCCCCAGTGGCCTCGGTGACCCAAACAGCTCATACCCATGACGTCCAATAAATAGAGAGTTTTTGCCACCTCGAACGTTAAGCACTATCGATCTTCTGCGCATGCGCAAATGCAGTAAAGTGATGCGAAACCTGAACTGCGCATGCGCAAAAGATCGATAATACCTAACGTTCGAGGTGGCAAAAACTCTCTACTCTTCTAGATAGTTTGTTGGGAGATTGTAACCTCGAACGTTAAAGCACTATCAATCTTCTGCGCATGCGCAGTTCACGTTTCTCATCCCTTTAGTGCATCTGCGCGTGCGCAGAAGATCGATAGTGCTTAACGTTCGAGGTGGCAAAAACTATTTATTGGATGCCATGGGTATGAGCTCAGTACGGGTATTTCATGCGCAGTTCACATTTCTCATCATTTTAGTGCATCTGCACATGCGCAAAAGATCGATGGTGGTTAACGTTCGAGGTGGCAAAAAGACTCCATGAGGTTGAATTTCCTTGACGTGCCACTCGATGTGGCGTGGCTGGCCGGCGCAGGCGCAGGGGCAGGGGCAGGTGAGGGGAGGCGTAGAGGACGCGCCGCGCGCCCACGCTCGTGTGCGCAGGTCTGACGGAGGCTGCCCGGGACCAGAGCGCCCGCGGGAAGGACGGCGTGGCGTCGTCGGCGGCCGGCGCGGGCGCGGCGGCGGGGCGGCGGGCGCTCGGCGCGGCCGCCCTGCTGCCTTCGCTGCTGCTCGGCCTGCTGCCCACGGCGGTGGCGGCGGCGACGACGGCGGCGGCGGCGGCGGCGGCGGCGACGGCGGCGGCGGGGGCGGGGGCGGGCCGCCTGCGGTGACCGGCCGGCGCCGCAGCCCGCCGCCCGCCCCGCCCGGCGGGGCGCCCCCCCGCCCCTCCGCCCCCGGCCCCGCCCCGCCCCTTTTGTACTTTGATACGCGTTTGTACAGTGGTGATGTAAATACAGACGACCCCCGCCCTAGGGAGGGCCGCCACGCCCCTGCCTGCGCCGCCCGCCGCCCGCCGCCGGCTGCTCCTGCTCCCGCCTCTGCGTCGCCTCTTCGTCTTCGCAGCCTCCTCACCTTCCGTCTTCACCGCACGCGCCGAGCCTACGTCCGTTTTCTTCGTGTGCCCAGCTGCTACACCGCCACTCGTCTCCGACATCATCATTATTCATGTGTTTTTTTTTTTCCTTTTCGCAGTGCGTCGTGTCATCAAATGTCATCAACGACCCTCCTCCCCCATATCCCTTTTAATCTTCCTGTACCCTAACCACGAAGTGACAGCTCCGTTGTGAGAGCACGAGGGTGAATTCCAATGACCCCGTTTCCCTCGTGGCTCGTATATGAATAACTGTACTCGCAAACAAATTCGAGTCACAAGACAAATCCCCCTTCTTTATGACGTGATTCATCACAAGCTATTGAATTTTCACTAAACTATTCAACAAACGAGTGGCTCCCGTAAGCTCAAAGTCACACACACACACACACACACACATGCGTTCCCATTAAATTCACGCAGAGCACCAGCTACACACAACGAACTGCGCCGCTATAAAGCCATACAGCAAAAGCACCTTTGAGTGCTCTCCATTTGCAATCCCCGATCCGCACTGGCGTATACAAATACGCCGCACGAAAATTGAAACAAAATATTTCCTGAATGCGTCCGAACCCGCTCACTAAACGTCGAGAGCCCGCGGCCGCGCAGACCGCCCGCGAAGAGAGCAAGCACATGCGTTTGGCGTGGCTGGGCCACCGCCCCAGGGCTGGCAACTCTCCCTCAAAACCGGAGGCAAGGCTTCGGGGTGCTACAACTACACGCGCACTTTTTCTTCATACTCCACAGCAGGGGGTGCGAGGGGAGGCAGGTTCTGTTTACGTCACGGCAGTGCAGTGCTGTCAACATTCACAGAAAACTCTGCGTAAAAGCGCGTCTTGGACTAGATAGCAATGAAAAACAACTCAAGTTTTTTTTTAATTCCGAAGAAATAATTAATAATTGTAGAAATTATTGAGTAACGAGAAGGTGCACGGTACGCAGAGGTCGTTAGAAAGAGAGAGCGAAAGCTGAGAAGTCCGAATTGTAAAGGAAGAAGGTGAGCAGCACTGCAAACTGAGCCGTGACGTTCCGAGTGGGGTTCATGTTTTCTGCCAAGCCAGGCTGAGCGAGAACAAGGGACCTGGAAGATAAAGAAAAAGTGCAAGCATAGTACAGGAGGCGCAAGTGCTGCAGGTTAGGCTCACGAACTTGCGCACATAAAAATTGGATGGTTTCTGAGAAATACGAAAAGTGTGTTCTAAATGTTCAATTATTCACAACATACACATGTAAGAAACCGCTGAAGAATGCGAGAACATCGACGCTATCATTTGTAACATGACGCGCCTGCTTGCGTCTCGCGAACCTACGCAGCAGCCACGCACGGTTGAAGTATCATTGGCAGTCGTTCGTCTTTTAGTTTCTACAAGATGGTGCTACAGTAGAGCGCGTTGCTGTAATGGTCTCCACCACGTTATATGGAAGTTAACCCTCCGGAAGACGCGTTCCATCATATCCCGCCAGTAGAAGCGTGCGGCACTCCGTACCATATTTATCATCTTCGGTTTTCGCCAGTAGTCATTACTTTTGTTAGGGAATGTGTAGGAAATATTCTTTACTTATGTTTTTATACATTTTATTTCATAATAACGAAATAACAATATTAAGAAGAGTCTGATCCATCACTCGCTCCCTCCGGGTCTTCGCATGGGGTACGGGGTAAACAGGCCTCCTAACCCTTCTTCGGAAACGACGCATTTCAATTTGAATTAGTCGTTAACACTCCAAACTCTATGTCATAAAGCTCAATAACAAAACAGTAGTAAGAATTCTAATGGATAAAATACACAAATATTATATGTACATGACAAGACGCGTGCGGTACGTTGCCGCACGCCACCGTTGCAGAGTTGGGATTACTAATGAATAACGGTCGATCGGCAGTGTCTAAAATCGTAATTTGAGTGTCATCAGGTTGAAAATATAATCAACAAAGAATAACTACGAGCTCAATAGCGCGAAACCTCTTATTTACACGAAATCAACAAAAAATGTACGAACGCGTCACCGGGTGCCGCTACGCGCCCGCCGGAGGGTAAAGAGGTCCTGGGCCGCCCTCGCCGTCGCTCGGCATTTTTATGCAAACGCAGGACAGCTGCGGGCGGGCGGGCGCTGCGGCGGCGGCGAGCAGCCCGCTGGAGAAGGCGGCGAGCTGATATATCGCCGCCGGCGCAGCCGGACTGTTTTATTGCGCGTGTAATGACCAGGGCAACAAGTGTCCGCGCGCGGAAGCCCTTTTCAAAAAGCGCGCGCGCCGACACACTAGAAAAAAAACACTGGGGCTGTTGTCGACACCGCAGTAGGCCGTGGAGGGCTGGTGTTTTTGAATTGTAGCCATGTTTAGGATAAGAGCTGAAATTGAGACGGTTGTTTAATAATCGGTGTATGGCGGTTAGGCTTGTGGTCACAGAAGGAACGTTTTTAGCCATGTGACAGGTTTACAGTTTTCACTTTTTCTTTTGACAACTGTACCATGTACAAGCGTCTGAGTTTCTAAGAAAGACCTAACGATAAATATTCATTTGGTTAAGTTTGTGGGGTTCCCGGCCAATTTATTCTCTTTGAGAGTGCTGTTTAAGAAAAAATTAGGGAAAGTTACAACGCTATTTGTAATGTCTGTGCATAAGAAACGTAATTTTTATTTGAGGTTGATCTGTCACAATGCGTCTAACTTTTGTATTTCTTCTCTCTTTACGTATTGAGATTATTGTTCTTATTACCTATTAAATTGTATACTTTAAGATTCGTTTGTCAATAAGTAAGATGGTCTTGTACTATATCAATTAGTACTTGTGGTATTGACACAACTATACGGGAAAAAGTTTCATTCTCAAGCGTTGTGAAGCGAAACAAACTGTCTCAATATAGACAAATTAACCAAAACAAGTTAATACTAAAAGTAGATACACAATGACCTCGTTTTTCAGTAATTTTTGAAGGTGTTCACGTACGGGATTCGAATATTTTTATAAACTACGCCAAAGAAGAGCTCTCCAAATTGGAAATTCTGCAAAGCAATGAAACCATCCTGCAAGCTTTCAAATGACCACTTAAACATCTTTTTGTGGTTTGGGATCTTCATAATTAGTACCAAGCGTTACGCCTCATTCGCAATGCAAACTTAAACCTAAACGTACACATAATGTAACCGCAAAACCTAGAAATGAGTTACTAAGCGAGACCATTCACAATGCCGTGTAAGTTTACATCGAAATTCTACCGCAGACCAATGATGAGAGCAGCATGGAAGTTCAAATTCAGATTGTGTTCAGGTAGTTTGTGCTAATGTCATGGTCTTTGTAATGCAGGGAACTAGTTTGCGAACGGTTTTGATGCGTGTTGTGAATTTAGTTTAAGAATTCGGACACTTTTTATTGTGACTTTAACCTGACATGGCGAATAAACTAATTATGTTCGACGAACTACTCGTGAATTTGGTATAAGAGAATCCTTGTTCATAAGATGAAGGAAATGTGAACACTACTACAACAGCTGCTCGCATATACATAAAGACAAATCGATAGGAACGTCAAAGAAAAAGATAGAAACCGTGGTGGAAAAATCTTACCATGCTAGAACCGAACTTACGTTCCAGCTTACGTTCTTCATTGTGACTGCTTGTTTTTACATGTAAATTTTAGGGCTAAGTTTACAGCATTATGTTACTTTTAAATTTGCATTGTGAATGAGGTCTTAGAGAAGCCCCCGGCAGGTCGTAGGAGTTAGGAATCCAATTCGAAGATTAACCCTGTCTTGAAGCTCTCGAACTAGACGAGTTCTCAGCCATCCCTTTGAGTGGTCTGGGGGTTCCGCAATAGCAGCCAAACGTTAAGCGTTTAGCTTTTATGTCGATGGTATTACATGATTAGTAATATTACAATAATTATTATTATTACTGGAACAATGAGCATCAATTTAAGATCCAGTCCTTAACGTTATGATTTTATACTTCTGGCGAGGGTGAATCCATGACTTGGGACGGTTCGAATCTTCATCTAAAACCGTGCATAACTTCTATATGCCTATGATTGAATCGGAGGGAGAGACCGGTGTAAAGTAAACGGTGGTTGGTCCACACCGAAGTTGACGGGGCATTAAGTAGCTTAGTTTCAACAGTTTTTCTTCTCTTTATAGAAAACAAATGCTCAATCATCACCGTTTGGCGTTTCGGGAGTGCTCTAGTAGTAAATATTTATCAACACAACAGTCAACAGTAAAAGTTGCAAAAACGTGCTGCCAGAGGTCTCCGACGGCGGCTGTGCACGCACGAACGCGCCAATGGGCGAGCGGTACGCGAACAAATCATTCTGGGCACTAATGGGTTAAAAACATGCCTCATAGGCAGCTACAGCCGCCGCCGCCCTCGCGCATACTGGCGGCTCCTCCGAGCACTAATTAGACGCCTGAGACACTCGCCCCCTTCCCGACCGCACCTCGACGCCAACGACCACTGCCCGCCCGACCGCCGACCCGCCGTTAACGAGGCGGCGTCCGGTGGCGCGTCTCCGGGCCACTCCGGTTTCTCCCCAAGTCCCTTCCTCGCACCTCAAGAAGGCGGAGAGCGTCGCAGTACGGCGCGAACCTCCCTCCAGGTTGGACGATCGCTAAGAGGGAGTTTTTGCACCCTCGAACGCGAAGCACTTTCGATCTTCTGCGCATGCGCAGTTCCAGTTTCGCATCACTTTAGTGCATTTGCGCATGCGCAGAAGATCGACAGTGCTTTACGTTCGGGGGTGCAAAAACTCTCTAGTTTTGCCTTCTCGAACGTTAAGCATTATCAATCTTCTGCGCATGCGCAAATGCACTCAAGCGATGCGAAACTAGAACTGCGCATGCGCAGAAGATCGAAAGTGCTTAATGTTCAAGGTGGCTAAAGCTCTATAATAAATGGCAGTGTGATTTCTTTCCTAGTTGTGATACGGGGTGAAGCGAACATTTTTAAAGTGACTCACCGATTATTTAAAGCTATTATAAAGCACTGGCACGTTTCAAAACAGTAAGGTGGCATCTTCATAATTCGATTTTTGGAAACGTCTTTACTTTCTTATGAATTGTCAGTTAGAATAAAATAAAAGAATTTCATTGTTCACAGATATAAAATTATATTTTTTATTTGAGAAATTTGGAAAAGGGTGGAACTACAGAAATGCAACTCTGTTCGGTAAGTTGCAGAGTAATGAAGGTTATTCAAATGGCCACGTATTTAAACAATAAATTGAAATACACCTTTTCTAAAACCCTTTATAAGTTAAGTGAACAGTCCAGTTTAATAAATCAAAATGCCAGTGCAACCACAGAGACTATATGAGAAAAATTCGTATCTCGCCAGTGTTTCAAATATTTTCATTCATTATCGGAAACCAAGCAGAAATATTATGACCTTTCAGACTAAAACGCGAAACCCTGCGTTTAAAACCTTTATCCATCAGCTCTCGCTCGCCTGCTGGAACGTTTAATTTGAATCACACCTCTCTGGTCGCCAGCAACATTTTCATTCCCTGCCAAGTGGCAGGTGACTCCCGTCCGCTGTTTATGTTCATAAATACCCAACCGATATTTCGAGATAAGCTATCAAATATTATCCTGCGTTCACGTAATCTGCAAAAGAATACTATTCACCTGAAGCCTCAGACAGGTCACATCAACCTCTTCTACTTTTGTAGTATAAACGCGAACGTCAAACGAACTTCCAAAACGAGTAATCCAACTAACTTTGTGTTTAAAAAACAGTTTGACGCGCGTTTTTTACACAGGAAATTAAAGATATTCCTATATTTTTTTAAATTGTTCTTAAACTGAACAATCTCTGAGACGTTTATGACCACAAATATATAAATATCCTTCAGAATTTAATATCAAAAACTTATACAAATTTGGTTGAACGTTTCTTCAGAAAGAGATTTTATCTGCATTGTAAGAGTAGTTTAAACTGCCGTTTTATTTAGGTTGAGCTGAAACTCGTTTAAAACTGTACATGGCTAATGAAAATTTAATACTCAGTACTTTTGTTATTGCAACAACAAGCATGACTGGTTTCAGTAGACTACTTTTATATTCGAGTAAAATAAGAACGTTATCCTCCTGGTAACAGTTACGGTGAATGTTATTTCTTATTTATCAATCATATCAATCATTCCCTCTACTTTTATTGTTTATAATTTTTAGAAACAAAATATTTTTAGAAATAATATCAGACAAAATTATAAACGTCAAAATAATATTTTCAAATAGAACAGATCTTCCTCTTTAATCCAACTTCCAAACTAAACTATCGCATCTCATATTCGTAAATTATAGCGTATTTTCCTCTACCAGTAATTTACTCTTTCAAATGAACCAGACCACCTTGTTGTAAGACTTATTTTGTAGTCTTATACGAACCAGAGCACTCCTTTTGTACAACGAAATGCAGTAACGAAGTTATTATGTGGCATTGATGAAATTTAACTTCATGCTCATCCAAAGCACTGCATAAATGTAGAAATAATATATTTTTGCCAGTTAGAATCATATATTAGAATGGTGATGTGTGTATTCCTTCATGCTTCAATTGAAAATGTTAATGAAATACCGCGCACATTTTTTTTCGATGAAAACATGAACTTTTCGAACTATCCGAACTGTATGTGCACTTTTCAAAATGTTATCCTCCACTCACGCACCACTAGCATGACATGATTTTTTTCTCGGAGCGAGAAATTTTCCTTGAAGTAAAATCACTGATGAAAATATATCTCAGAAAGGAATGTTTCAGACAAAAATAACCCCAACGAGATTTTATGTCCTATTATCGCATCTCTCTCCTCCTTTGATACATCAATTCTGTACTGCCACATTGTCTTTCACCCGCTTTCACTCACTTCAAAACATCTTATCGACGGAAACAAAACGAATCAAGAGTTGAAGGAAGATCCCTTGGTTCCTCCAAGACACCCCATTTAAGGGAAATGTCACAAATCATTAAAATGGCTCTCTAAAAGGCCTTCATCCGAGAGAAGCGCTGCTTGGCGGCACACGCCGTCAACACACCGACTCGAAACACGTTCGCGCGCATGCGCACGTCGCCTCGCTTGGCCCGCTAATGAAACGCGCGCTCTTGTAACTGATATCCGCTCTGCCGCGCAACGGAATTAAATATAGAGCGCGCCTGCCGGGCCGGCCCGGCCCCCGCCCCTCCTCTGCCCACCCGCACCCCCTCCCCCAACGACTCAACCCCCGACCCACCGTTATTAATTTACCGCGCGGCCGCGAGAGGTCTCAGGTTACGCGCGCCTGCCAGCTCCAAATGCGCGCGCGCGAGGCGTCGCTGCTTTTTTGTTTCGCGTGCCGCGACCCGATAATGGATAACGTGCGGCCACCATTAGACCGCCAGAGCCGCGGCGGGGGGGTTGGGGCGGGGTTGGGAAGGGCGGGGTGGGGGCAGGGCAAGGGCGGGGCGGGGGACAGGGCGGGGTGCGGGGGCGGGGCGGGGCGGGGCGGAGGCAGGGCAAGTGCTGGGTGGGGGCGGGCCGGGGGCGGGGCAGGGTGAGGGCGGGGCGGGGGGCGGGAGCGGGGCGAAGGCGGGGCGGGGGGCGGGAGCGGGGCGGGGGCGGAGGGGCGTTGCGGGACGGCGCGGGGCGGCGGTGGGAGGGACAGCCGAGCCGCCGGCGGCGGTATCGGCACCGAAACCTCACTCGGCGCTCGGCCCCTCCATTTGGCCGCTCCGGTATCAGTTGTCGGCCGCGGGCGCTTCATGAGGCTTCCAAAAATGGGCGCGCGAAAGCTCCGCGGGGGCGCTACGAAATGAAACGAAAACAATACAAGCCGGCGGGAGAATTGAGCGCATTACTGCTCACGGTTTCGCTCCATTATGACCAATCTGAATGCGGTGTTGCATCCGATGGACGCATGGACGAGCGCGCTCGCTGGCCGTTGCAAAGTGAAGCAATTACGCAAATAGAGCGTTGCCGACAAGCGAGGTTCTCTTAAGAAGCAAATAAGGAATCTGGCGACGTTTCAAGTGTATAAAATAATTTACACGACTACATTTACATTCAGAGCTTCCACAAAATTAATGAGGGTAATCTGGCGTAGTGAACCACAGTTTGTACATAAAAAGCTGTCTCTTCGTAAGTCCGCAACCGCATCTTCTCCCCGCACCATCCATTTCGAGGGAGATAATCCCCCTTTCCTTCCCCCTCTCCCGTTGAACTACATCTATCACGTCACCACTCTTGGTTAAGGAATGTATGTCTCTTTCACACAAACAAGGACAACGTGTGGAACAAAACTAAGTTTAAAAAAAAAACTACTGTCAAGACTATATTTTGTGGTGTAAAGTGTGTATATGGAACAATATCCTAAGCTCAAAACGACTTCTTTAACGTCCATTTTATCGTGTAAGAAACTCGAAAACATTCGAGGGCAGTGCGCCTACGCCCGGACGACGCGGCGTCGCCCCGCCCCGCCCCGCCCCGCCCCAGCAGTCGCCCGTGGGGGCGATCGGCGAGCGAGCGGGGCGAGCAGGGTTGGCGGGTGCACCGCAGGCCTAGGACGCAGACCGTGGAGACGAACTCAGTGCCAAATCGTGTCCTCAGGGGCATGGGAGCCCGCGGCGGCCCGCCGCGCCGCGCCGCGCCCCGCCCGCCCCTCCCTGTGCCCTTGCCCCAGCCCACGCCCCGCCCCCACATCCCCACCCACCCACCCACAGCCCCCAACGCCCGAAAATAAAAGTCCCTACCGTTCTCCTCGTTCCGGTCCCGCTCGCGCCTCCATCGTCAGTGCTGCCACTACAGTGTATGCATGGTTTATATACTTGTACAGATGTTGGTTTCCTTTCTGTTTCGGGGAGCTATCTGCCCGATCTTAATAGCCACGTTTTGGACTCATTTTCGACAGAAAGCAAATCAAGCGTTATTATACATATGCGTATGTACATTTCCTCTCAAACGACTGATGTACGGTAGCTTATTTCATTAAAAGTATGATTTGTAACCGAGCCCTTTTATTACAAGATCATCATCCAGTCGTTTCCTTTTTGTTCTCATGGAAAAATAGGAACTTTACAGGCAGAGCTGTTATAATCCATCCTCTTCAAGACATCGGACAGGGGTATTACCCACAGGAAACCTGAAGTCTTCAGTAGGAATATGAAGAAACATTTAGGTAAGTAACAAGGTAAAACTGAAGTTATAATCTTTATAAAAACAGCATATAAGGTTCAATTATGTTATTGAAAAGACTCTTTTTTATAATGGGTCTAATAATAGTTTTTCTAGTCACTAACGCCAAATAATAACTATCTATATGTAATTTTCTACTGAATGATTTGTTTGTAAAGTTCAAAATTTAATGAAGTTGGTATAATTCACTGCATTCCTATTACAAACCCCCTCGGGCCAGGAAAACGCAATTATCATATTTTCAGTTTTCGCAATCATTCCACTAATTCTATTTAGAGTAAATGTGAAATGAAAATGTTAAAAGCTAATTTTAATTATTTTGTAAATGATCAACAGGCTAAACTTCAAATACCATAGTTTAAATAGAGACTTTATAATGGAATGAAATGAAAAAAAGTACACTAATTAGTGTATTTTCAATTCTGTGTTTAAAAGGCAATAAACGAGCCAAGTACTTTTATCAAAAAGGCAAATTTTCAATATGAATTCGGATATTAAAATCAGGGGAGATAACAAAGCAGCTCATTTAACGCTGTAGAAACGAAGTGCATTGGTTTGTTTACAATTGGTGGAACTACAAAAATCATATTGTTGGGAATATAATCACGAAAACTAGTGTTTTTTTACAAAATAATTAAAGAGCTTGCGTCCAAGAAACATTTCTCTAAACTAGGGAAAACATAAAGAAGAAGAAACGCATCAGTTTTTTTAGATAGTTCTCTAGCTCATAACAGTTTAGTGTTGCAAAAATACAAATTCTAGAATATGATGTTTTTTCGTTTTAGAATTTGATTCACATGGAATAAATGGTTGGAAACGTTACTAAGTGAATGAACAATCATTGATATAAAATATTATAATTGAACTTCAAAGTAAAAAAATTAAGTTACACTTTGAGTAATTAGTAATTCGTATCACTAAAGGAACATCAATAACATTCCAGCTCTACCGCAAAATCTGATTTTCTTCTCTACACAAACAGATGTGCAAATGACTCTGATCCTCAGGGTCTATAAAATTTTCTGAATTGTTTGAAAATATTTGTTTATATAACACTAGGTGTCAGATTGCTCTTATCACCAAAAAGGTTGTTCAGAAGTATATCTACACTTGTTACCTTTTAACATGAAATTTCGAAGTATAATGTTGGAAACTCTAGATATTGTAAAAGTTTCTTTCCTCTTTCCCACAAAAAATACACTTGTCATTATGGGGCAAATTTGCAATTTTCTCCCTAGGGAGTCATTTAAATCACAAGGGGGACACGAAGTGATGAGTGGGTGGACCTTCCTCGCTTACACAACACAATGTGAATGAATCCTAATAATGCTCCTGGTAATGTTTTTTTGGCCAATTTCCTTCTTTGGATTTGAACATTTCAGAGTATGAAAATCATAAATGAGGTTTTAATATGGATTAATTGTATACCTGACAAGGAGAAATCAATATTATTCCAGCAGGGAATTGTTCTAGAAGGATCTCTGGCTGTCCCGTGTCAATATGTATCATCGATATAAATGTTGTAAATCTTGAGGTTTTATTATGCATTGAGCTAAGTATTGCAATTTTATTAAACATTTTTTTCTTACCCGTTATGTAATCTAATGTTTCGTTTTCTTGCACTAATCCTTGTCTTCTTGGTCCACCTTCTATTTTCAACAACATAAACACATTCTGCAGATCTCCATGTCTCTTCATGTTCTGAATCAATCTTTAAACACGGAATGACAAAAGTCACTTCCTATTGGCTGTTAGTAACTTCTAACATGTAACTGATGTAAAGAGTTATCACAATTGTTTAGTTTTGAATGCATTTGCTATTTTCTTAAGTTATTTCTGCAGAACATTTTACATTTTGAAAGGGTCCAGAATCATGAATGGACACTATTCTTTTGAAGCACCTGCTCCATCTGTTGTATAGGTTTAGAAATTGTGTCATGTTGGTTTCGAACACCGGCTCTTCGATTAACTTTCAAATACAATCATTACACGTAAATCAAATATATGCACTCAACTTGCTACGTGTGTGTCAGCGATCAATTAGACAAAATGTTAATTGAAAGAAAATGTCATCTCCATTCTCAGTAAATCTTACACGGAAGATTTTCAAAATAATTTCTCTTCTATTTTGCATCTTCAATACTTTTTCACTCTTTTAAGGTAATATATAAGAAGAGTCAGCAAAATTCAGCGAAAAAAAAGTGATTTTGTACACAGAAGAGCAGTCGAGTGCTGCTTGCAAACGCAAACAACTGCATTGTGGGATTTCAGATCAAAAAGAAAACTGTAACCGACTGTGTATTTATTAAAACTAAATTTAGACACAAATTTGCTGCATTTTTCAACTTAATAGCAGTTAATTTACTAAAATATTTTTGTTGGACAACACATTGGAATGAAAATTCACCTGTTACAGTCAATAATAATTCTGTATTCCTAATAATATTTCTGCGAACGTGAATTTTGCGCTGGTAAATGCACAATTGTCTGAGTATACATCCTACATTTAGTTCACATCTTCAACATCGCAGGATTCGCGCCTGCAGAATCTCGAAGCCCTAAGTCCACACACCATTACAGGGCAAACATTCGCTACCATTTCTGTCACGATACGCTTCTCCAACTCTCCTCTCACAGCCAACATTTGTCCCCAGAGATCCCCTCCCCTCCCCTTCCATCCCCTCCCCTCCCCCTCCCCGCCCCTTCGCGCTTGCGAGTCTCCAGCCCGCAGCACGTTTGTGTTCATCGCCCACGTGACATCCTCAGTCGCACTCTCAGCACACAAGAGACCTCTGCGTCCATCTCCTTCGTCTCTCTCCCGTATTGCGTCACACTTCACGACGTCTGAAATTGCTCACTCTGCACCCAATTTCCTGGATTGCTTTCTTTACTTTTTGTCACTTTCTAAAGACATTTTATGATTTATAACGATTGCCAGGCTCGATTTTTGAGTACCGCGAGAACGTGCAGATTGATTTCAAATGAGATTTTCAACAAGTTTTAAAAGTTTCTATTCCTATTCGTTTCGTCTTGTCACCAGGATTTGATGAAATCAAACTTGCTTAGTGATGCCATGTTCAATCTCTACTAATTGCTCAAAATGAATTGTGTTATTGACCAATAAAAAGTGTATTAAATAATCTATAACTTAGTGATACAGAATGGTTCCCTGTCGGGCGACAAAATTCAACACGGTTCATTTGCCATATTTTACTTCCCAAAACTCATATTTTTACATATCCACTTTTCGTTAAAAGTATTCAGCAAGTATTCACTTTCATAATGAATGAATAAAAAATGTGATAGAATTTATAATGAGTTGTATCACATTTTTAGGCCCATTACCAATTGATATTTGCACGAATTGAAAATTTGCGGAAATATGTATAAAAATAATTTTTACTTCGTTGGCCTACATAGAATAGTCAACTTTTCTCATTTCCCTTGATTTTTCAGATACATCTACCCTCTGTTCTAAGTAATCTTTTTCACAGGCTTCCCAATTGTCCGTAACTTCTGCCAACTTGTTCTAAAACTCATTCGGTCTCACCGTTCTCTTCCTTCGTTTTTATCTACGTCGTCATTCTCACCATCACCTACTTCTGTGCCACCATCTCCGTCTCGGGCTCCGCCGCCGCCGCCTCCTCCTCAGCCGCAGACGCCACCACCTCCTCCGCCGCCTCCGCCGCCGCCGTCCCCACCTCCGCCGCCGCCTCCGCCTCCTTCCCGCCTCCACCGACTCCGCCGCCGCCTCCTCCGCCACCTCCTCCGCCACCTCCGCCGCCTCCTCCGCCGCCTCCATCGCTTTCGCCGCCTCCGCCGCCGCCTCCGCCACCTCCGCCGCCTCCGTCGCCTCCGCCGCCTCCGCCGCCGCCAACGCCGCCTCCGCCGCCTCCGCCGCCTCCGCCGCCTCCGCCGCCTCCGTCGCCTCCGCCGCCTCCGCCGCCTCCGTCGCCTCCGCCGCCTCCGCCGCCTCCGTCGCTGCCTCCGCCGCCTCCGCCGCCTCCGCCGCCGCCTCCGCCGCCGCCTCCGCCGCCGCCGCCGCCTCCGCCGCCGCCGCCGCCTCCGCCGCCGCCTCCGCCGCCTCCGCCCCTCCGCCGCCGTCCCCACCTCCGCCGTCGCCTCCGCCGCCGCCGTCCCCACCTCCGCCGCCGCCTCCGCCGCCGCCTCCGCCGCCGCCTCCGCCGCCGCCTCCGCCGCCGCGTCGGCGTTCTCGAGCGCCTGGGGCGGGTCCCGGTAAATACTGGGTCTTCTTCCGACGGGGCTCTGCGCCTGACAGCGCTCTAGCGTTGCGGGCGGCGGGGGAGGGGCGGGGCGGGGGCAGGAGGAGGGAAGAATCCTCTCGAGGTCTGCGAGACACACACTTACACGGCTCTTGCCACGGCGACGCGGTGCGAGGGCTGCGCCCCCATCCCCCATCCCTCCTGCCCCCCCCACTCAGACCGTCACGCGCCCTGCACCTCCTCGCAGCCGCCGCCGCCGCCGCCGCTGCTGCTGCCGATCCGTCAAACGCGGGTTTTGTGGACGCGTCTGCGCCGTCTGTTTTGACACGCGCGTCCCCCACGACGTAAATTAAGAGTTGCTAAGCAACCACCATCGATCCCTCGATCCTGCCACGTAAAAACGGGCGATGAGGTCGGAAGGCTGAACGCGAGGTGGCGGAGGTGAGCCGACGACGGTGGTCGACTTGGCATAAAAGAGAGAAGGGCAACTGTAAATTTCCAGGAAATGCGTTGTTTTAAATGCACGCTTAAAGAAAAAGAAATATTAAGGACGCCTTGTTTTCGTGGAATGGAGAGCCTCGAGTTGAAATATGAAAGACTGGATAAATTTAGAATTCGATGTAAGTGTAGTTAATTGAAAACTTACCATGAGCACGGCTGCACGGTCATTGCCTTCTGTGAATTGATACGGCACGTTTCGTAACAATCTAACAAAAAATCTAATGAAGAATGTCATTGATCTCTCTTCAAAACTACGAACATTTTTTTCTTAATGATTCAAAAAATAAATGTCCAAAATGGTTCGTTGTTAACATAGCGTTCTCTCCTACATAAACGTCTACATTTATCAAAAAAGATAATGACTCGCCACAAAGTTTTGTTCATTTAATGCTCAGAACAGCATACATCTCTTTTTCAGTAGCAAGTACGAAAATATTCGTACCGTAAAGTAACAAAAATAATCGAATCCTAGTTGCAAGAACTTTGGTGGTTTGCAACATTGTTTAAAATATATTTTTGAAATCGGAATAAAGACTCATAAATATCGCTTAATACATTATTTTCCAAAACCACGAGTCAAGAAATGACCACACTAATTCTCCTCCTTCATAGTGTATACGATCGTAGTCTCTCAAAATAGCAGCTTTTGAGATGTCCAAGAGAGATTCTAGTCGCTTTGATACAACGGTCTTCGCAGCGCTATCTGCTGATCCGTTCCTGGCAGTAAATAACGTCAAGATCCGTTCCCAGCACGGAACCGTCGAGCTGACGACGTCTTATGAGGCCGATAAGCTACGATTCACCGTTCCGTCTTTTTACTATAGCCATTACGGCCACGATATTCCGCACTTCCCGAGGGCGGGTTGAGCAGCAACCCTCGGCTGTATAACATCTCCCGCCAGCGGCAGCTTCGCGTCCAGTCCAGCCCTGCCCCGTCACACGCTGGTCCTCCGAGACGGACATCGCTGGTAAATTGGAATTAGGCTATTGCAGCATATATATTTGATTTGTTAAATCCATCAGTGGAAGAGTTAAATTCTAGTACAATTTTAGCTAACACTAGGAACTACGTAAATTTATTTCAAATGAACAACATTGTCAGTAGAATGCTTGGTTTTCTTAAAAGAACGACTATAAATTTTAATAAAATTCATACACTTAAAACACTGTATTATACATTAATAAGACCAAGTTTTCTATATGTTTTGACAGTATGGTCTGCTTTATGTGATGTTTTTAGCAATTAACTTGAAATAGTACAACGTATTTTTTTCTTATTTGCAGCCCTGGAAACTTAAATTACCGTCACCTCGCATATCTCATGATTATGGTCAAATCGTCATGGCATTAAATATTAGTGCACTGAAGTCAAACACAAATAATAATGATATCCTATTATTATATGATCTATTGAATAATATTGACTGTCCTGATCTGCTATCCCACATTTCATGGAAAATATCAATTCAAAATCAACGATTGAAAACTGCCAATGTCGCAAATTATGAACGAAATCATTAATCATTTCAAAGGCGTATGGTTAACCCAAATTTTTGTAATTCAATGGTTTAATGGACTCTAATAGCTTATAAGAGCCATATGCAACTCGATTAATCATGGAGTGCGCTGCGAGATAATTTGATATTAATACATATATAAATGATGATTTTAAAAACGTTTCCCTTGAAAATTAAAAATCATTTTCTACCTCATGTAATTCTTTTCTGCACTTCAGTACTAAATGAAAAATATTTCAAAACAAATTGAAGCCAACGCATGAACTCTCTACATTCACAAATGAGACAAATAACGGTTTGCAATGCAGTGATAACGCAATATTGTGTCGCAGATAATTGAGTCTCTTACTTTAAAGATGATGTAATCATAAAATAAAATTTTTCACTCAATCGCATAAATGACGCTGCTGAAAATAATGAGACCTGTGTTACTCTGGATGAGAAAGGGAAATATCACTAGTGACACAGGAACACTTCAAACAATGAACATAGACGTAGCTGGCAAAAAGAACGAGAGGAAACTTTGAAATTAAAGATATATGTTGACTTAATGTCGGTTTATGCGTACATCAAAATCATTTATTATTGTATCTCAAGTTCGAACAGAAGGTTTAGTGAAAATGTTTGGCGAAAAGACTTGGTGAAAATGTTTCGTGGAAATCTCAAGTTCCAAAACCAAAACACCTTATTGAAACCGCGCGAGGAAACGTAATGCTATTAATCTTAATGAAAAACCTTAGTTCAAAAGTGTCCCCCTCTTTCTCTCTCTCTCTCTCTCTCTCTCTCTCTCTCTCTCTTTGGTTAACAACCATATGGCTGGTTGGCAGTTCATAAGCCCCTCGCGCCTTCTGGGTGAAAATGGTCCTGGGCAAGTGCCATTGCTTTCCGTAGGGGCGCAAGTGCGCCAATTTTGACGTTTGATTCGAACACTAGATATCGTAGGCGTTAGTACTATATCCGCAATCTTATCCAGTAGTCCAAATCGAAAATCTGATTGGTGCTAAATTGCTAGAGGATTTAATTTTGCCAGGATCCGCCTGCTAAGTGTCTTTAATGGGATCTGTTTTATATGCCGACAAGCGTCCGCAACAAAGCGTTCTAGGGCATTAAAACCTAGATTTTTGAGGCCGAAAGGAACGTTTCTCACTCCGTAGTCTATAGCATGAGCCCTTCTTGAACATTCTATTATATTTTTGCTGGTCCGACGCTTCGCGATATTACCTCACCTACTCAGAGAAGTGCAGAATCTGATGGTAAATGTGAATGAGAGGGACAGAGAACGGCAGAGAGAGACAGGTACAGGGTGAGGGAGGGAGAGAGGGAGGGGGAGGCAGTGAGAAAGGGAGAAGGGAGGGAAAAATGGGCAGAACAACGTCTGCCGAGTTTTCCTAGTCTTAGCTAAAGGTTTTAGTAAAGAATTGGATGAGACGCTTCGTCGGCTGGCTTCGGCCCACTGTGCGCCGCCCCGGCTCGGCCCGGCCACCGGCGCTGGCGCCGGCGCTACGCCGGCCCCGCCTCGGCGGTCAGGGTTGGCGTCGAGGGTTCGACTCCCGTTGCCAAAGCGACGGCGATGGCCCTCGAGGCGGCTGGAGGGCCGCGCGCCGTCGAGGGCAGGAAAAGCCGCGAGAGCGCGCCAGGGCGAGCCCTTCGCGCCCTCGGCAGCGAGCCCCGCGCGGCCAGGACGCCAACGCCAGGCATTCGTTTCTGGCCTTCTACTTTGCTTCTGAAACGCACTCAAAGACGACCTCATGTGTAATAGTAGTTTATGCAATTAGTTTATAAAACGAAGCTTTATTGCGTGAGTATATGTTTTAAAAACGAGCGACGGGAGGAGCGAGTTTTCAAATTTGAACGAATGCAATAAAGCAAGTTAGTGAATGCCTTATTTTACGCGGAGAGACTTGGGCCATCAGACACGCTCTTCCGTCTGACCACGCAAATTTCGCTACCCTCCTTTCACCATCTAGCGGAGAAAGAAGGTATTATCTCGGATAAAGGAAATTTCATTCATTAAAAGATTTACAATTTATCGCCTAATCTTCAGCCACTTTATCGCGACGATGATTATTTTCTACTAATAGCGACGAAACAGGCGATTTGAATTTAGCTCAGGCTTCTTTTAGGCTCGAGGATCTTTTACATGCAGTAAAACCACTACGTGGGACAGCCCGCTTTACTTCCCCTCCGAAGGAAGGCGTATGAAGGATTTTTTCGTCCTTAAAAAAATCCACGGCTTCGATCGGGTTTGAACCCTCAATATTGGGTACAACAATCCGATACGCTGATCATTATACCATCGAATTCACAGAGCAACGTTATAAACGAGTTGCATAAGCTATTTTTTTGTGTGACATATATTTATAAGAGAATCAAACTTACTTTTGTGAAACAACTTTCCTCTGATATCTCAAGCGCTTGATATCCGTGCGAGAAAACGGTGGTCGGCTGTTCCGTTTACTCCTGTCTCCCCCCGACTCTCTCGCTGCGATTGGATGAATGTGTGATGACGCAATCATTCATGCCGTAAAATTTAATGTCATCGTTTGTACCGTAAAATGCCCGATTATGACCGATTTCTTACAACAGAAAAAGTATTTTATATTGCTGAAATAGTTATTAATGATACGATTGCTAAAAATTAAATATATTTTACCACGTGAGTCATACCACATTTTTTGACAGACTTACTTACTTTTCAGACAGACTTTCATTTTGTTTTCATTTTATCACAATATCACTTACTGATACAAATGTATGCAAATGCATGTTGCTGTACAAATCACGAAATGATACTCTAAGGTCAGTAGTAGCTGATGCAGTCAGACGAAAATATTTTGTTATCTTCGTTGCAGTCAGTTTTATTTTAACATTTGAGAATAGTCTCTCTTGTAGCCTTAGTGTTCAAAGTTGAACTTTCAGCACGGTATGTATTCTCTAACAAAATCGCTTTTACTAGTGGCTGTCTAAAATAGTGTATTATGAAACAATGACGTAATGATGGGTAAGAAGTGATATTTCTAGGGATATGAGCTTCCAGTGATATTGTGATACGAGCGAGGAAGGAGCTAGTATCATAAGCTTCATACTAGTGTTTTAATTCAAATTACATCGGGTTTCGTATAGTACTTTTTCTGTGACCAATGACCTTGGTCTCCCAAGTGGCATTGGTTAAGCACAAGCTCAGTTCGATTTCGAACGAGTAGTAAACAAGTCAAGTTAGAATTCATTTATTAAAGGAGTGTCATCAAAGTTCAGTATATGTTCTTATTTCTTATTAACTTAATAACTTAACTACATACAGTGTGACCTGTGTCCGGTCCCGGAGACTATATACACGGCAAGGAATCCGAACTGACCACCGCGCCGACAAGGAATAAACAGCAAACTTAAAAACAGAACCTCCTTTGATCAACGTAGTTGACTGAACCACCAATCAGACGCAACTAGGAACAGAACCCGTTGAGAAGAAGCAAACGAAAGTCTAGTTCGTGTACCGCCACGATGGAGTAATGATCAGATTCGCATCCACGTGTGAGCTGAAGATTGGCATGCGACCGATTCACCATCTGTGAAAGTAGAATTACCACAAAGTGTTATACAACTTCAATAAAAGCTCCAACAATAGGAGGTAAATATCTTAAAGGATTGTATTATAAATTGAAACTAACACGTAGGCGAAATTGCGTGATTGCAAAGTGGACAAGTTATTCATAAATGTTCTTTGGCTGACCCTGACTGTACGGTACCCCTTGCTGTCACGGCCTTCTTAATATGTTCGTAAGTATCGTTCACTGCGCAGTTTGAATAGTGAAGTGATTTCTTATAAAAGTAAATTGGTAATTATGCGATGGATAGATTCAAGGTTGTTTGTAGTGAACGCGAGGGCCGAAAGCCCGAGCCTCGCAGTGACATGGATCCGGGCGAGCGTAGCGAGAAAACTTACCTTTGAAAGTAATTTCGCAGTATAAAGCGGCGGGGACAAATTCACCTATCGGTACGATACAGTCAGGATCAACCTGTTCATTTTCAATTTTTTTTATTTTATTGTTCTTTTAATCCTTAAATCATTAAAATACCACAGCTTGCACTCGCTAGCTTCGACTGCCGGTGGGGAGGTCTTGGACTGCAGGAAGTCCTTGACGCCAGGAAAGCAAGAAAAGGGGCAGGAATCTCGGAAATTTGCTACAAAATCCGATGACTGAAGGCGAAGCAACGACACCACATCGCCAACAAAAATGGTATGCAGGTGGGAAAGTGCCGGCTTGCGCCCACACACACGACAATTAGCAAACTTGGACACGTTAATTCACGTTCTCATATCAAGGCCGTGAACAGGGGAATTTATATGTAGTTTCTTCTTCTATCAGTGGTTAAGCGAATGAGTAAGAATATGAAAGAAATACATCATTACAGAATCATAAATTTAAGAAATTATTTCACACTTATTGCATGTTAAATATCGTAGTCTTTGAGCATTGGGTGGAACTGTTTTCGTACACCGCCAGAGAAATAGTTGAGGCAAGGTGATGGCGGCAGTTCGTTCTCCAACTCCGCGCTCCGGTAGACGCAAGCGGCGGCGTCAGAGCGAGGTCAAATGTCGAGGAAAGATAAACCGCTCCGCTCAACTTTAAGTCGAATGTATGTTTTTTAAAGAATAATTATAAGTAAAAGATTTATTAAGAAAGAGAATTAAACACTAATGAAATAAAAAGCAATCAATCTTTTTCTTTATCACCACGAATGTGGAATGTCACGATTGCATGGGTGATTCGGTTGTATGACAAACAACAATTATAATTAGATTTATAGTGACATAAAACAAAACTAGGTACAACAAGACTCTTTAAAACATTTTAAGAGTATTTGGCTCGTAAGGTACTAGTTCTATTGGAATCGACATTAACGTAAATAGATTAAGTCAAGTGATAATAGAAAAGTTAGTATAGAGAGGTAGGGTGTCAAAAGATTAACTGGTAACATCCAGAAGTGATTAATGTATGTGGACGAATCTTTTTCATTGTTTTATGTATATTTCTTTTTCTTGTTGAGAACTACCAAATAATCGGAATTAAATATACAATTATTTTTTTTCAAACTCCCTGATTGTGTATTTGTGTTTTCGAGCGCGGCATCCTCAGTGTACCTACTTCAAAAAGGTATTAAGAGTCCTCATCTCGAAATTTGTTATTCAATAAATTATTATAAAAATTGAAAACTAATTACAAGAGCAACTTCAACATTATTGTTTTCTTCTGACACATTCATATTTTCAATTTACGCACACATTCTTTTGATTTTTGGAAATGGGGAGGACATTTTCTGGGTACCGTTGCCCTTCACGGTTTGTCTCGGCCCTGTAACATACGCCAACGGGACATCTAATAGAAAGTTACCAACGAATGATTACTTCTCAACTGTAAACCTGTCTGCGAATGGTCAAATGCCTGTACTGTAATGTAGATAAATTGCAATAAGTTGCAATATGTAATGACATTCAATCATCTAATAAGATAATTACACAATAGAAGTACAAAAATAACAACAGTTGCGATTTCCGTCTTGAAAGGGTGTAATTGGTTTATGGCTGTATTGTGGACGTCAAGTAAGTCATTTAAGCAAATGAGATTCCATAAAGAATGTTATAGTTTATATTAAAGAATATTGTAGTCGGCTTCAATATTGCGAACAAGCTGAGTTTGAATGAAAATACTATTTTCATTTAAAAGAACTTTAACACTGCAATGCGTGCAGTTTTTTCTTATGACTGGCGTATTCTTCATTTCATTTTTTCGTTTTAAACACACACGCATGTTCTTATACACCCAGCAAGCATCAATATAAGAACTAATATTTTGGTAATTTTTAAATATTGTTGAAATGACATTAGTCCATCATAAAATTGGTAATAATTTGTGTTTGTAGCATGAAGCTACTATTATTATTTAATCATATTTTTCTATTGATTTTCGAAATTTGAGCAGACGTTAAATACCTCCATCACATAAGTAGTTTCTACTGTTCTTTAAAAACACGAAAGTAATTTGAAAAAAATTCTGAATATAGTACAATAATTCCGTATACATTTGTATTAAAATGTGTGTCGAAAGCCACGTTAACCACTTTCTGACTTAATTGGGACTATCGCGTATGAAAATTTATTATGTATTGTGTTTTTATAATATTACTTGTTTATTAATTTATCTTTATATTACCTAAGATATATTATTAATATATCTGTATATTAGTTATTAATATTACTTGTTTATTAGTTTAATGAAATGTTTCAATGTATTTCGTTCATATTGCACCATTTTAGAACATTACGTAATCTTTGAACAA